>CM052895.1:106857861-106990090 GCA_028534135.1 Potos flavus | reverse complement strand
GTTGATTTTGGCCATTCTAACTGGTTTAAGGTGGTATCTCAATGTGGTTTTGATTTGAATCTCCCTGACGGCTAGTGATGTTGAATTTTTTCATGTGTCTGTTAGCCATTTGTATGTCTTCTTCGGAGAAGTGTCTGTTCATG
The DNA here is from genome assembly GCA_028534135.1 of Potos flavus. Lineage (NCBI taxonomy): Eukaryota > Metazoa > Chordata > Mammalia > Carnivora > Procyonidae > Potos > Potos flavus. The sequence goes on along the minus strand of CM052895.1, from coordinate 106,989,947 downwards.
GGAGAAGATATTCGCAAATGACACTACAGACAAAGGTCTGATATCTAAGATCTATAAAGAACTCCTCAAACTCAACATTCAAAAAACAGATAATCACATCAAAAAATGGGCAGAAGACATGAGCATATGTCACATCTAAGTCTCATTTCCTCTGAGCCTGACTTGATAGGGTTGACATAGGGTTTAAATAGAACAAGGCTCACAGCACTCAGCACAGTGTCTAGCACATAGCGCTCAATAGATGCTAATGGCTGGTGAGAATGACAGTGACAATGCAGCACATATATGGAATTGACTCAAATACTGAGATTGGATGATTTTACCTTTTGAATACATGAGTGAGATACATAGAATAATAACAAATAGACTTATAATGAACATTCATCTTTCAACTGCCTCTCAATGTACTTGCCAGTGTAAAATTTGGTGACTTAGGTGACATTGACGCTGAAATGATTCAGGACGCTGACAGGACCTCGGCGAGCCGGGACAACCCCTTATAATGATGCAAGGAAGGCCAGCTTTAGTGTTTGGTCCATAAAATACACGCTTTTATGTCCCTTCCTACTTGATGAGAGAGCCCACTATTTCTGCAGGAAATTTACTTTTGATCTACACTTGGTAACTTTTACAGGCAGGTGAACCCATCCCTCAGCTGCTGGTTGCTCAAACTCACAGCTGCGCCTTACTTCAGAGAATTTCTCTCAGCCCAGAGAGGCAGTGTTGCCCACAGAATCATACAAGACTGCGGTTGGGGGAGGAAGCGTCCAGGAGCCAGCGACTGCTGATGAAAACATACAAAGTCTAGCTCCCTTGCCTCAGAACAGCTGACTCAGTGGAGCCCTTCTTCTTCTCCATTCCCTCCCCCTTCTTCTCCCCCTTCTCCTTCTTCTTCGTTTTCCCCAATAGCGATGAATCTTGTTTTATGAACATTTAAAAATAGAAATGTTTGTCCCTTAGTCCAAAATTTTGTCCCAATAGAATCTTAGGATAATTTTCAGCTCCCAGATTTAGTCTTCAACTGATCATTTTCTTTCTTTCTAATCCAATCTTTTTTTTTTTAATTTAAATTCAATTAGCAAACATAGAGTACATCATTAATTTCGGATGTAGAGTTCAATAATTCATCAGTTGCATATAACACCCAGTGCTCATCACATCACATGCCCTCAGGGGAATGGGGTCATTCAGTGGAGCCCCTCTTGCTCCAACTCTTTGTTCTGAAATCAGGCTAAGCATGGGCTGCAGCTAGATCCACATTTTAGCCCAACTTCTTCCCCTGTGCTACCCTGCTTCCTCATTCTTACAGATTTTTTTTTTTTTTCCCCTGCAGAGCCCCCACAACACATCCCTCACACAAGAATTCCAGTCTCAAGCTTGGCTTCTGGGAGGACCCAACTTAAGATACCTTCCAAGTATGTCTACTTCTACAGTTATGTTACCAACAGGAGAGATTTTTTTCTGTTGTTTCTCTTCTAGACAAATGCACAAAATTTTTTAATACCTGTGGTTTTGGTTTTCTAGTCCTGTACACTTATTTAGATCTTGGAGGTTAGTAACCATGATAGCTTACTGCACCTCTTTTAGATCTATACATACTAAAGACAAGAAACCAAAAACAAAACAACACGAAAACAAAAAACCACAAAAAACACACAAAAAACACAAACCTCTGGTCCCCTGGGGCATGTGGGTGGTAACAGCATTTCAGTTTCTTCCTTAACACAGCTTCTCCCATCCAGGGCAAACCTCTAACAAGCATATCAGGTTAGCTGAAGAACAATTACCCAAATTTCATCCTACTTTAAAAAGTCTTTCTTTCAATACCTCTCCTAAAGAGGTGATGAAGGGTCAAGCTTCCGTATCTGACGGCATGTATAAGATCATGAGTTTGAAAGGGAAGTGATAGTTTACATGCCTGAATACAATTCTTCATCAACTTAACTGAAGTTTTTGAAAAATATGATATCATTTCAAACATCTGTTTCAAAGAACTGAGATAAGGTGGTGATAGAAGATATTTCCGTCTTCTTCTTTGTTATTAAGAACTTGTCCACCAATAGCCTTAAATTAGCTATTGAATATTATTCTCAGCTGGGCAAATCCAAATCATGATTTGACTTTAAATTTCTATTCCAGGCCATGGCATTTGCATCCCATCAGATGCCGAGGAGTTCGTGTGCAGCAGCCTTAGTTTTTTATGATTATATTCCTGCTAGACCTTTCAGTGGAATTTGGCGCTTCTAACAGAAATGCAATCTGGCTCTCTTAGACACTAACTGAGGTTTGTCCATCACTCACCCCCATGAAAATGCTCCTCATTATTGGCAAGCTGGAGAGCTATGGTGTGGTTTGTGTTTCATCTGATTTATTTCCCATGATAAATGACTGATGTTTCAAAAAAGTGGAAAAATATATGTGTGAGAGGAAATGGGGGAGGGAGCCAGGGAAAGTTGGAGGAGCCATCAGAGAGCAATGCAAGTCTGACCCTAATGAAGAGGGGAGGGAGGAATGTTGGGAAGAAGCATCTCAGAGTACTATGCAGGGTAAGGAAGTTTTAGCAAGGCAGTCGGGGAGTCTTCAAACCACAGCCTGCCACCTGAGGTCTTCTGTACCTTTCAAGAACAGGACTGTCATGCTTAAGTCATTGGCCACGAGCAGTCTGTGGGAAGCCTGGTGTTGGCACAGCTGTGGAAATGGGTTTCAGAGTGTAGAAGGCAGGACCTTTGGTGAGTTAAGCTTCCCATAGTTGGGGGTCTGTGAGGCATAGTATTCTCCTGGTTGCCAAATGCACCCTACCATTTTCAGACAATGGGATGAGAAAAGGAAGATAGAAGATAGAAATTGGTTGTAGTTTGAGAGATGTTTGGATTCAAGGCAAGGTTTTCTCTTGTTTTTTTGCATGAGAAGAACTTTAGTATGTTTGTAAGTCTAGAGGAGGGAATCTGTACAATGGAAGAAGTTAAAGAAGAGGAAGAGAGGAAGAGAAGGGGGGAAAAGTTGAGCAGGGACTTTGTGTGTATGTGTGTGTGAGAGAATTAGTTAATTGTGAAGGAAGAAGACTGCAGAGAAAGAAAGAAGAAGAAATTGGATAAAGGTTATGGCTTTGAAGAGTGACATCTCATTCCCTGGGATAATGTCTGAACACGGGTTAAGGTTGAACATTGTTGGAAGTTGAAGGGACTTGTGCTTGGTTAATTCAGTTTCATTCAAAATAGGAAGAAAAGCATCAGGGACACTACCGGGAGGTTTAGTCTTGAACGGGAGGTACTCCATCCTCTGAGGCTGAAGCAAAAACAGGTAAGATTGGGCTTAGAGAAAAACTCTGCAGATGTGGGATCAAATTACGGGAGAGAAAGGTTGATGACCTCAATTTCTTGACGAAGTAGGAGGCAAAGTTATCTGCTAAAGGTGTTATTTATTTGCAGCTCTTCTCACGTGACAAAATTCCATACATAAAACTGTAATAGAAATAATATTTAGTATATTAAAGTTAATATGTCAAATATGCCTTTTATATTAAGATGATTATCTATTATATAAATTTTTTTGTAGGCATTGTGTGTGTCTGTTTCTTGGTGTATAACCCAAAACTCTAAAATATTCTCTTGGTTTAATTTGGAATTTTAAAAACTGATATTGTATTGAATTTATGTTATTTTCAATCAGAAAAAAATAACTGGAGATATACTGTCAGTGTATTATGCATATTTGCTACCAAGTTTTAACAAAAACAAAAACACTTTCGAACCATGTAATTTATCTATTTAAATAATTTCATCATATGAGCATATACTGGTTTACCCTATCAAAAAGTAGACATCAAAGTATTTCATAATTGGAGGGGGACTTTGACATCACTGGTTTCTAATGTGAGGGCCTCAGACTTCTAGACTATAAATTGAACAATAAAGATTGATGGTCTATTTCCTCTTTCTTTCTTTCTTCCTTTCTTCTTTCTTCTTTTTTTTTTTTTTTGATGATCTATTTTCAAATTTTAACACACCAAATGGAAATCACCCATATGAAGGCTGAGGTTACAATGATTTGAAATGATTTCCATTCTGTGGGGCCACTCTTCAGAAACTCCAATGGGCCTTTGCAATATTAAAATATGGAAAATGCATTAATCATTATTTAATCAATGAGTTTTAAAAATACACAAAGCCTTCTGAAATACAGGATTTGGTGTTGGGGGAGGATTATAAAAGTTTGAGGTAACTGGTCCTAAAAATGTTGGGAAAAATTGATTTTGTCTAATCCTGTAATTTGCAGAGAGGAAACTAGTTTACCAAATATCACATCATGGTTCATTGGTAGTAGAGCCAGCTTTAGGATTTGCCTCTTTTGGAAGTTGAGAAAAAATTACCTAACATGCTATTTTCTTGGTGTTAGGGTTTTGCATTTTGTAGCATGGTGTTTAGTGTTCTTAGCATTTGGAACCCAAATGCTTCACATTTTGTTTGGAGTTGCTTCGGGAAAGAGTATGTATGAGTAGGGTACATTCTAGTCCAAACACTAGGCCAACTTTCCAGTAAAGTGGTTAAAAAAAAGTTCCACAGAAGTAATTGAAGAGCAAAAACCTTCAGAAGAGTCTTCATAGTAAAGAGGTGCCATTAAAGCCTAATTATTTTCAAAGTCCATCTTCCATTCTTCATAATTTTAGGGTAGTCCTCATTCCTATCTACTCTAGTTCCAACAGTACTTTAAATAGAGCACATAATTAAATTGTTAGTGGATGAACCTGCAAAAAGAAAACCGATTTTTGACTCTTCTACAGTTTTAATCTGAAGTGTGCACATTAAATGCGTACATTCTTATCAAATAATTAACATGTATTCACAATTAACGAACAGAGACAATCTTTATACACAAATTCTGCTGCCACTGTAATTTTTAAAACACTGATCCCACCAACAAGAGAAGAGACAGTTGTGCCCTTTTAAAGATAGATAATTTGAATAAAGAATATAAGAGACAATCACAATTAGAGGTTCAAACAATAGTTTTCCGTCTTGTGGAATGTTTTAATACTTTCTTCCTTGTATTTCTTTATTCTTCTTCCTCGTATTTCTTTAAACATTTCTTCTCAATTTTTTTTTCTTTTTAGAGAAGGGAGGTTGTCTACTGATGGTCTATAAGAAGTGCCTTCATAACTGTAGCTGAGGCAGAAATGGAATATTTAGTAATTCTTACAGCTCACCGATGTAGTCTTTCAAGATGTTGAGATCATTTTCTAAGTCCATAGTTTCAAAACTTCATAAAGATAAGCAGAAGTTTATAACAAATGGTAATAGGTAGTTGCATGTATTCATTTTCTACGATATCCAATCCCACGTCAATTAAAACTCAGACTTCATTTTGGCATCAAATGAACATAGCCCAATGAACAAGGCTGAGACCTAGTCATTGTCATAGATGCAACCTGAAAAAAAATACAAATTTCAATAGAATTATACAAAACACATAGCTTTTAAGCATTCCAAGGCTAGAAATGTGGGTGATTCACACTCGTCCAGTTTAGGGTTAAAAAAAATGTAGAATTGGCTCACTTTGTGAAAAAGTAGTTACATGGAAGACCATATACGGATTTAACTTTCATTGTTCAGTATATAATTCTAACAGTTTCTGGACAGATTTATTCTTTTTTTTTTTAAGATTTTATTTATTTATTTGAGAGACAGAGAGCAGGAGAGGGAGGAGGGTCAGAGGGAGAAGCAGACTCCCTACTGAGCAGGGAGCCGGATGTGGGACTGGATCCTGGGACTCCAGGATCATGACCTGAGCCAAAGGCAGTCGCTTAACCAACTGAGTCACCCAGGTGCCCTGGACAGATTTATTTTTTATCAAAATGAGACTCAGGATTATTTTATCTGGGACTTAATTAAATGTACTTTTTGGTAGTTTTCTAAATGAGATTGAAGATGCTAAATATCAGTAAGAATCGTAAAGGAAACTAAAAGGCCACGTGAGTAACTCTATGCCTCACTTCAGTTGAGATTAACTTTTTAGATTGTAATTTATAAATATGTGATGCTAAAAGAATACTAGTGAGTATTATAGGTTATGAAATAAGTACCTACTAATTGGTCAAGTATACATATTTTGTGGATGAGTAATTCCTATTAAGATTAATGGTAAAATGAAAAGTTCACATTATTTTCCTACTTCTGTTTTCAAAGAAAATAAATAAGATTTCTTCCGTGATTTCCAGTCATGTGCAAAAATAATTTTCTTAAATTATACCAGAGCATTTACCTTTTCCTAATGTTTTCAAGTAATTCAAATTCTGATCAGATTGAAAAGCTCTAATTAATCTAACAAGCTATTTTTAGTATTTGTAAGAACAGTAAATTCACTGTTATTGTTCTCAGTGGGAGCCATGTGGGACTTACCATCAGCAATATCATCATAGATCTCTCCATCACTGTAAATGTAGAAAATAATTTTTATTTTAAAGAAAATATCTTCTTAATATTGAGGCAATATTTAGATTAAAAAGTTAGTAATATGATTTTATATGACACAATTAAGCATTTAAAGGTGAGAAGTTAAATGTGAATTTATAAGTGGGAAGAAATTTCGTATTCATCTGCATCATCTTTCATTCATTTAACCTAATTCTCTGTTCTATTCTGAAAACAACCAAAAAACCTCACAACTTATTCCATATCACAGAATATGGAATATTCTGTGGAAACACGCCTCAAGAGCACAAACCATGCTTTATTCATCTTTAGATCCAACTGTGAGCCTGGCACAGAACTGTGCATTGTAAGAAGTGCTTACTGAACTGAACAAACTGAAAAATCATGGCACAATACTCCACTTGGGGCCCTAATGGAGTCTTTTTTTTTTTTTTTTTTTTGAAGTAATCTCTACACCCCACATGGGGTTTGAACTCAGGACCCGGAGATCAAGAGTCACATGCTCCTCCGACTGAGCCAGTCAGGTGCTCCCTAATGGATTCTTTGTATTTGTTAATATCAGATTTATACTTTCACTTGAACTTCAAATGTTGAATGAAATAGAAAAATATATTTTTTAAAGATTTTATTCATTTATTTGATGAGAGAGAGAGAGATCACAAGTAGGCAGAGAGGCAGGTAGAGAGAGAGGGGGAAGCAGGCTCCCCGCCGAGCAGAGAGCCCAATGAGGGGCTCAATCCCAGGACCCTGAGATCACGAACTGAGCCGAAGGCAGAGGCTTTAACCCACTGAGCCACTCAGGCGCCCCGAAATAGAAAAATATTTAAAAAATAGAATAATATTTGGCCTAGGAAATGGGTGCATCATTTTTGTGTTTCTAATACAAATTTATAAATATTAATTATAAAATACATAAATATTAGTTTCAAAATGAGAAGCCAAGATATGGTTAGTATGGTGATTCTTATGTTATATAATTCTAAAAATATTTATGGTTATAGGCTGCATGCATAATAATAGTTCTGGCTACTTTTACACATTTTGGTTGTACTTGGTCCTGAATCTTTGTAAAACATTCTGTTCTATACATCTACTGAGTCCCTCCTATGTACCAGGAGATATAAACATGGGTAAGACACGAGCTTTGATTTCAAGAAGCTTATAATCTAATGGAGGAGAGAGTGATATACAAATAATTAAAATAGGAAGTATTGTAAATGAGAATACAGCCTTGAAATATAGAATACAGTTTCAAAGTTCAGAAATGTGAGGTGACTGTCACCTTGACCAGTCCCACTTTTGATCCCTGTACTATCTCTGCTTTTATCACGGAAGCAGCAGCAGGCCCTCCGAGTTGCTGCCAACTATGGCAGATGCTGTGGGTTCCCTCTGTCTTCTGTTTGAATCCTTTCTCTGAGATTAAGGGAGCCCTTAGCTAATGGAAATCTGATACAAATGCAAAGAGGACAGATTTTCCTATCATTCATTCAATAAATATTTATTAAGTAATCACTTCAATAGATGGTGAACCAATAATTACTTAGACTATACTTTCTAACTTCTCTCTTCATCATCCTGTAATAATCACTGAAGATGTCCTATTATTTGCCATGTATTCATTCCTTGAAATTTGCATCTTTCATAAAATAACAAAGTGCTTGCCTACCATTGTAATTAATGCTCTGAGAAAAACAAAAGTATTATGGTTATTTTTCTTTTGACTTTTTACTAGTTTGCTGACAAAGCATTAGTATTGATCTGTCTCTTTCTGATTGGTGTCAGGTTGTTTATGGGTACAGTTTGTGAATCTTCCTTGATTTTTTCATTATGCAGAATTCTGTAAATCTTTATGTTGGCATATGGACCTGATAATGGAGTTCACTTCTTGCACTGATATCCTTAGAACAGCATTATAACGTTTGAGGGGGACTCTCATAGGACACTAGTACCAGACTGTGACAACGTCTTATTCACAAAAATAGGAGAATCATTGATGACTCTCTATATTCTGGCATGCTTCCAAAAAGGCAACTTAATACTCTACTATGCTTAGTAAAGAAAAGCCCTCAGTTGGGGACCAAATTACTAACAGGTGACGTTAGCACCTACTGTGTAGACACTAATTTGTCCCTGATTAATTCAATTCAACCAACTGCATTAATCAGTAAGTGAAAGGCAAAATATTAATGAAAATGTTAGTGGTTTTCCCCTGTCTCCAATGTTTGCTATGTCTGTCTCCAATGAATGTTTGTAATTATGAACTGTATACTCATGAACGAGAAGGGTTCTTGTCTCTTTAAAACCTTAACTTTATGCTGGGTACTATCATATTGATATTAGCATAGCATATTGTTTTAAAATTTATTTATGACAGTTTAGTAGATTATATTATATAGATGATATTAAGAATCTTTCTTAAAGAAAAGCGTAACACTCTTTTTACAAGTATAGTAGTAGAAGAAAATGAACTTACTTGTCCACCAAGTAACTCCGAAGGACATAACCATCTATGAAAAAAAAAAGAAAGTAAATTTTATTAATAGTACAGATTTGAATAATCTTTACTGTTTCTTTTAAGAAAGTGAAATATAATTGAATATCTAATGTAATATGATATGATATAATGTGATATAGTATACTGAATAATTCAATTTCCAAATATGACCTATTTTTTTTATTCATGTCCACTTTTCTCCCCTTCCTTCTCCTTTTCTCTCTCTCCTACATGTGTCTTTTTCTCCATTTATGACCTTTCCCCCTAAAGAGAAACAAATTATCTTCTTCTCCAAGCTACTGCAGATTGTAGCACAAAGCTCTTCCAAATTTCACTCTATTTCTTCATGGTGTTACCCATGCGACCCAGTCCTAGGGAGAATTTATAGTTTCTCTAAATACAAAAATAGTTCGTAGGTAGGTATTTCAAATACCACCAGATCAAAGCCTTAATTAACTTTTAAAATTTTATTATATTGAACAGAGTCAAAACTGTTGAACTCCCCTTGCAGATCAGCAATCTTGCAATTACTTGGGGGAGTACGCATTCTAAACGGTCTCAAAATAGTTCTCAAGTTCAGTGTGGAAGGTCTTCCATACTGCTTTTGTCATTTGACAGAGTGTCGACACGTGCATTTTCATCTTTCATGATACAAATCATTATTAGAAGAACACATACCAGGCATTCTAGTGATTCCCCTGTTAAATAGGAAGTAGATCATATTTTATGCAAAAAAAGCAAAGTTTTTTTTTGGTTTTTTTTTTGAGCATCTTATCTTTGCCCCTATTATGCAAAATAATCCTAAGAAAAGATACAGACCATTTTTTTTGAGAAAATTTCTGCTGACATTTAATTAATATTACTAATCTTTGGAATTATTAGTTCTGTGTTAGCACCTAAACACTACTGTATGCTTGAGATTAGCAGCATTCATTGCCTTGTCAATACAGCCTCTAAATTCTTTCAGAGTCAATCTACTGGGCTTGGTCCACTTTAGATCTAATTTTTATTAGAGTAAATGTGTAAAAAATTATAAACATGGGCAAAGAATAATACAAATGATAATAAACTTACTTAAACATACTGATGTCATATCGCCATTGATTTAACACGGAAAAACATTTTTAAAAAAAAAGTGGAATCATACAAATGAAACTCTAGATTGAAACTTAAGAAAATGAACTTTCCCTGGAACTATTCCAGAGTAAAAAGAAATGCCACTGAAATATTTTATCAAGAAATTCACCACTTTTTTTATGAAAACTTTATTAGAATCCTATTTGGGAAAGGAAGAATCAAAGTCATCTTTGAATTCCTATAGTGTGGAAATAATGAAGCATGTGTCAAAATGATAAAAGCACAATAATGTAATATTTTTCTCAGACTCTGGAAAGTTAGACCTTGTTAAAACCTTCCTTTTTTATTTCAGTTAAAGCAAAAGTAGCAAAAATTATTACTATAGGAACATCTAAAATTAATATTCTTGGTTGCCTTTGATATCACAGTTCTTTTATTCATTTTGTGTTAACAGACTTCTAAAAAATTTAGGGTATATATCATAATTTAACATAATTTTTAAAAGGGGGCAAACTTGTCTCTAAAAATTCAATTCTACGTGTGTCTCTCAAAAGAGAAAAATCTATGCAGATAACTAGTTTTCAGAACAAATTGTGGATTTCATGTCATAGTCCCAATAACTGAAATCTATCTTTACCTCCACCGATATTTGGAGCTAAAATAAAATGTGAACATTTCTCTATAGACAGTAATAGTCCAAACTTTTTTTGTTTCCATTAGTTAAAATTGGTAGCTCTGCTTTTGTTACAATTTTTTTTTTTTTTACAAATTTTTTTTCTTAAAACAAATTGGGAAGTAAAAGAATACAATAACAAGTGTTCCCATGAGATATTCATGTTTAAGTTAATAATTTAACAATAATGACGTGGATGAGCTAAAGCTTTTGACAGTGAAGGAAATCTCTGTGAGCTGTTCAGGCTTTGTAATGTCTCTGAACTAATATTAGAAGATACAAAATTAGAGAAATATATATGAAATTAAAGCTATTGTCAGAGACTGGATTTACTCCAGCATCAAATATATTCCTATTTTTTTTCAAAGAAAATCTTTAGAAGATTTAAAGAAATAAAGAACAAAACAAAGAGAATATAATCACCATTTTTGGAAATTAAAGGTTTTTATTTTCCTTTGCTTTTAGGTATTCTTTTAAAAACTCATTTATGCTAAAATTGTGTAGACCTGGATAAAGTACTGTCTGTGGTAATTAAGCATTAAATAGTCCTTTACATGACCAAAGCTAATAACTCATGATATCTAGCTTAATAGCCTGTCTTCACTAAATAAATTATAAAAAATATATTTTAGATTCTCAAACCCCTATTACATTTCCTCCAAAACTTGCCTGTTCAGAGCTCTAAGGAATGGTTTTCCCTTTCACTGAGTGCTCTGCTGTGGCTGTTGCTTCTGTGTGTGAGCTACATAAATATGAATGATTATGAATATTAATTAAGAAAAATGTATCAAGGAGATGCAGTATGGGATAGTACTGTACTGCTCCATTTTAGTTTCCCGAAATGATGTGATAATTTGGGGCTCATTAGCTATAAAATTACTATTATATAGCATTTTTACAGGATTAATGACTTAATACAGCATAGGTTTCACTGTCTAGTACCTTTAAAAATCTCTAAAACTTTATTCTATTAAAAGCATGATTGATTCATGACAGTATTGAAAAAAGTGACCTATCAGGAATTTTTATATTTTATATAACTCTCCATTATAGTTCCTAGAAATAATTTTTTTTTGCAGTAGAAAAACAATCTTTTTGCCTCAATATTCCATGTCCATCATAAGGAGTATTAACGAAAAATACAAATGAAATAAGCAAAAAAGTCATCATGGCTCCATGTATGTAGAATGGGCGCATGTTTGCTGTGGGTGCCGGCCCACTAGGGATTCTCACACCTAATATGAAATTATTACTTGGAAACTTCATATTCATACAGCAGAACACAGTGGCTTGAAACAAGTGTTTTGGAATACATGGTGGGATAGAACTAATTAAGAAAGTAACACCCATCCCCCACATGTGCCAGTTCTCAGTACTGACTGACCTTTAAGAAGGGTGTCGTGAATACAAAATTATGAAGGAAACACAAAATCATCTTTGGAAAAGTTGAAAATATATCCATTGCAATATTTTCAAATTTCTTAATAAAAATGACAACTTTTGTTATTTCTTTATTATTTCATTTGTTGTGAGCCAAGTCCAGAAATGAAGTTCAATTTACTCAATTTGGCCTCATGCAGTTTAAGAACAATAACGTCATGTTGCACAGATTTACCCAGGCAAGGAGAACAATGCCTGACTTCAAGGGAACATGCTCATAGTATTACAGTAAGAAAAAAATAAAATACAGTGTATATGACTAAATATAAATCATTAGCCTAGTGTTATAGAAACGTTCTCTCTCCTTGTCTTTCTCTCTGTCTCTCTCTCTCCTGACTTCTAAGGCTTCAAATCCAGGGACTTTTAAAGTTTCTGAATTTAGAAAATTTTCTTCAGTGAGCATCTGCTGTTTTAAAGTTGAAAACAAAATTACTTAAGCAAAGAAATGATTAATTGGATTTGAGAAAATCCAAACTATCTTTGAAATTCCCTTTCCTTGATGCCCAAAGAAAATGAAGAACATTTTAACCACAAATAATTCAGTTCATGTTTCCTTCCACACTTTTTGTAGAAATTTTCCTCCAGTCACAGGAGGTGGGAAAACCCTCAGCTTATGAGACATCGAGTTGTGGAATACGCTCAAATATTAGCGAGAAATTCTAAACATTTGGGAATGTGCCAGAAATACATATTTAAGATCTCCACGCCTCTGCGGTATATGTTTCCACAAGTCAGTGGGTGAATTGATCAAATGTGATAATGCTTGTAAGGGTAGCTTGTACTCAACTCCACAATGGGAAGAAATTATTGTTAATGCTTTCTCCTCTAATTTCTACCATTCCAAATTAAGTTTAAGTAAACTATGCTTTCTTTTCTTTGATGGATTAAGGAATGGAAAGTAAGGAAAATATTAAGGTTACCATGGTGTTGGATTGCAAATGTCTTTACAGCTAAGCAGATGTAGAAATAAGGAACTGAAAGATTTAAAGTTTCCTACACGATATACAACAAGCAAATCACATCACTAAGACCGAGACAGAGAACTTCTGTCTCCTAACAAGTTAAACTCTTCTACAGACTTCTTCCTGTGCGTGTCTATACATCAGACTTTCATCTGGTTCTCCAGCTGCGATCTCCAAATCGTTACATTCAATTCAGTAAGCCCTGAACAAGGTGCCAGGTACTGCAGGAGTACTGGCAGTACAATGTTGAAAACATTCCAGTGAATTTACTACCAGGCTCAGAGTCTAATATGAATAATAGATTGATGAAAAAAGAAGGACAATTACAGGGACAAAACAGTAGCATGGTGGGGCCAGAGAGAGAGAAATTGTGATGGGTGACTGGGGAGTAGGGAGTGAGTGTGCTTCCAAGTTTAGATGACAGCTGGATTGTTTTTACTAGACAATTATGGGCATTAGAAGTAGAATAAAAAAGCATAGAAGGATGAAATAGCATAATTTATTCAGGGGATGACAAGTCAGTAGTATATATTTTTGGAGTGGCAGTTGCAGATGGGAAATAGTTGATGGGGTTGAGGCTAGATCTATAAGGTTTTATGTACTAGCCTAGAGATAATATTTTTGTTCTTAAAAATACTATTTAAGTAATAGCGTGGCAGGTGCATTGGCTCAGACCAAGGGTAAGGTAGACATATCATTTGAAAGGCTATTGCAATAATCTAGATGAGAGAGGGTTAAATCCACACAATGATTCTCCCAAATCCTATAGAAGTTACCTGAGTAATGGATCAGAGATTAGGGAAATTAAGAATGCCAAGGATCCAGTTCAAGGAAGAAATAAGCAGGAGGTTTAGAAAAATTAAGAAAAGCAGGAGATTTGGCAAAATAAAAGTGAAATTAAGCAGATATGATAATTGCATTTTGGAATAAAGCTCAACATGAAAGGCAGCAGCAGATGCTCCGGGTGGCCTTCCCATAGACCTTCACCCCTACCATGTCAGTGCCTTTTGGTTCGTCCAATTTCCAAAGGACAACACTTGTAATTTTTTTTTTTTAACTGATCACTTTTCTCTGGCTTCCAGAGCTCTTTGTCACCTTGCTCAGTATCCTGAATGGCTCGCCCCCTGCCCAGGAATAGGCTTGAACTCCTCATGGACAGGAGTTGGTATATCAATACCCCAATTCGTTTCCCATTGGTGTGATAACACTGACACTCTGAGTTCTCAACTGGTATAAGCTCCAATTACCTAAGTGGCAATTTTTTCCATAACAAGGCTTTGTTGACTGTCTTTCCTTTCCTGTCTCCTTTTCCACTTGCTCATAAATGATTCCCAGAGTCACCCCCTAAATGGAGAACTTAAGACAAAGCCCAGCCCAAGGAAAGTCTTTAAATAAAAAACAACAGTTACACAAGCGCTGCTGATAGAATCATCAGGTTTCCATTCTGTTTGAGACGGACCCCAAACCACCTACAACTTGAATTAGTCATCCGTGAGCTTGGGAATTGTAAAGTGCATTGGTGTTGCACTAGAAAAAAATGATAGAAGTGACATGGAGCCTTTGCTTGTGACCTGTTAGCATTTTACATAACGTTTCCAATCTCATTTTTAACAGATGATAAATTCTAAGAGGGCAGGAGCCCTCCAGTATTCATAACAGTATTCAGAATTATTGATGTCCAAATAGGAAATGATGGCAGATTACGGAATGATCCCTGAGTAGTTACTGTTTTTCTCATGCTTAAGGTCCACTGGCTCCTAGAAAGATAAGAGTCTCCTCCATATTTCTGTTTCTGGAGCTGCTTCTTCCTGCTCATCTGTATCCATACAGGTTGTTGATGAAGACATTTGTACCCTTGTTACTCAAGAGTATGTTCCGTGGACCAGCAGTATCCATTCCCTGGCAGCTTGGGAAAATGCAGAATGTTACACCTCACCTCAGACCTACTGAAGGAGAATCGGCGCTTTGGACAAGATCCCCATGCGATGGGTGTGCACGTTGGAGTTGAGAGCCATGACTTTACATGGGATTGGTTGTGAAAGACAAGACTCTCGGGACAGCATGGCAAAGTCGGTCTGAAGCTTGTGCCCCAGAGAAAGGGCCACAGGACAAGTCCTAGGACAATTCTCTCTTGTCAGAAATGTGATAGAATTTGGAAACCAGAGGGAAGAAAACAGGTTCATTTAGGCTCATCACCCCAATCAGCCACCATCAGGAGTGTACCTTAGTTTCTTTTATTTACATAATTTTTTAACAGGCTGTAAATCCTATCCCACATTAAGCAGGCTTCTTATTTCTCTTACTACTGTGCCGTGAGAATTTCCTCACATTATTATCATAGTCCTTGTGTAAATATTCAATCTGGTATATTAATCATAACCTATTTAATACTTTTTGAATTTTTAAACTTTTTAATATTTTTGATGACCTTTTAATGCATAGAGTTTTTCTGCATGTAAAGCTATTCCTTGGGGTACATCCTCACAAATGCTAGTCTGAATGGGGGCTTTCTTTGTCTGCTGCAGCACTGTTTACACATTATCTCCGGTGACCTTTGAGCCTTAATACTACACTACCCTTGTCTTTTATCCTTTGTACCCACATTTCATTTTTCTCCTTTTAAAAGCCAACCACACCTTCTCTATGATAACTTTAGATCCATTTCCCCAACCTTGAGTCACCGGTTTTATTCTTAAAACTCCCATTTCAGTTCCTGTCCCTGAGTCACCTTCCTGTCATTAAAATTCGACTCAGAGTTCATGTTTTCCGCACAGACTAACCAAGCTGATAGAGGGCAGCCACGCTGAGTCTTTGCTTTTAAATATAGGACACATAATTTTCAATGGCTGTTCCTTGGACTTTAAGTAAAATAAGCTTCCTTTTAAAACTTGACAAGAACATTTCCATCTGTGGGTTTTAATAGCTGATAAAGTCAGAGACAGGGACCCTCTTGTATTCATGTGGAATACGATGTTGTATGAAGGCGTGCACTTGGGGTGAGCGCCAGGTGGCGTGGGGGTGTAGCGAATGCCGACTCACTATTATTTTACACCTGGACTAATTTAACACTGCACGTTAGCTACACTGGAAGTAAATTGAAATTAAATTAAATTAAAAAATAAATACAGGAAGCATAATTTTGAATTACCCTTCCCTGGTCTTTAAGTGAAATAAGCTTCCTTTTCAAATGGGACAAAAACATTTCCCTCTGTCGCTTTCAATAGCCCATAAAGTCAAAGAAGACGGGGGACTCTCTTATATTCATTTGGAAGACTACGTCGTATGAAGTGTGTCCAAATAGGAAATGAAAACAAGTCAGTCTGCAAGGTAGGAAGACTGGAAATTCTAGATGTGCCGTGTGCTATATAATTTCCCAAAACCAGGCCCGAACAAGAGCCACTTACTCCTTCAGTACACTGCTTCTCCCTCTGGGGTACCCGAGAATAAGCTAGGGAAGAAGTGAGGATCACAGATTCTGTCTGGCTCCCCAGAACTCATGACTCAGCACGCCCAGGGCGGGGCGAGGCAACTGTGATTTTAATACACAAAGGGTTTTCTGATGCTGGTGGTCTGTGGATTGGCATTTTGAGAAGTACAAATTTGGCATGACCTTGGCACCACAGTGCCAAATACAGCAGGTGGGAAATGAAAAAGGATTCAAATAAAATACATTGATTTCCACGCAGCATGATCTCTAGTTTCTTAATGTATTCCACAATTCATAAAGCATAGACAGAACAAGGTTAATAAAACAGGGGTGATCAGGAAAACGCGTTTGATGACGAAGAGAAAACAGTGACTTACATTTTCCTTCTTCATTTCTGCAGAGAACTTTTGTATCGTCAGTGCTTTGTATAACTTCAAGAGATTCACCAGGCTTCACCTGCAGCTCTCTGGTGCCCCACTTTTTAGAAGTTAAGGAGGGTGCAACTTTGGTCGAATACAGGACTCTAATTTCACCATCATACTGGAAAAATAAAGAAAAACATTTATATTATTGATAGATGTGTATTATTAAGCTAATTTCCTTATTGACAGATTTACTTTAGCTTTTGCTAAAAGAATAGTTCCTTGTTTTTAAAAAGTAATGGAAAAACATTAAAGAAAAATTTTTGAGGGCAAAACCACTCATAATCTCACCAACCTAATATAATCACTATTTTAAAAATTAAAAATATTTTTAAAATTTAAGGTGTCCATGTGTTGATTTGATATACCCGTATATTACAAAATGATTACCGTCATAATCTTTAGCTAACACCTCCAATACCTCACATATCTTCCACTTCTTTTTTGTGGTGAGAACATTTAAGATTTACTCTCTTGGGGCGCCTGGGTGGCTGAGTGGGTTAAAGCCTCTGCCTTCAGCTCAGGTCATGATCTCAGGGTCCTGGGATGGAGCCCTGCATTGGGCTTTCTGCTCAGCAGGGAGCCTGCTTCCCTCTCTCTCTCTGCCTGCCTCTCTGCCTACTTGTGATCTCTCTCTCTCTGTCAAATAAATAAATAAAATCTTTAAAAAAAAAAAAAGATTTACTCTCTTTACAACTTTCAAGTATATACCAGAGTATTGCTAACCATAATGACCATGTTGTACATTAGACCCCTAAAGCTTACTCATCTTATAACTGAAAAGTTTGTACCTTTGACCAACATCTCTATGCCCTCCACCCCAGCCTGTGGTAACTATCATTTTACTTTGTTTCTGTGAGTTTGGCTTTAAGATTCCACATATAAGTGATATTATAGAATATTCATCTCCCTCTGTTTGACTTACTTCACTTAGCATAATGCCCTCAGGGGCCATTCATGTTGTCACAAGTGGCAGGATTTCCTTCTATTTTACAGCTGAATAATATTCCAGTGTATGTATATGTATTTGTGTATATATATATATATCATATTTTTTAATCCATTCTATTTTTAGATTATCTTATTATTAAAGTTCAAAGAACACCTAAATTTAAATGATTATTGAAGTATATATATTGTGCATGTATGAGAGCTTGCTTAATTTGTTAAAGGGATAAATTCAAATGTAAAGAACATTATTTAGAAAATAAAGGAGTTAGGATGGATAAATGATATTGATAATTACACTTTTAATATGTGCATTTTGGTACTTAAAAATCTTTTTTTTTTTATTAGCGCTTTGAACTTTGATATTTAAATATAACATACTTTAAACTTTTTCCTGAAGTCTTTCTCTTCTTTTTCCTGCTTTTTTAGCTTCTTGGGGTCTTTTTCTTCTGTCTTAGCCTTGGCTCCTTGACTAAGATGACAGAACACACATAAAACAACATTTAGTTTAGTTTAAAAAGAACAGTGTACAATTGAGACTTCATCCATAAAATTACAATTCTGTTAAATTTTGTTTTTAATTAATATCTTTTCTTAGAAATCACTTAGAAATTTCTTAGAAATTCACTGTAATAAGTGATAATATTTCATAACACAGAAGAGATTCTTCAAAAGAATACAGATTATGAGTTAAAATGGAAGTAAGTGATTATTTATTATGCTGAGCCATGTGAAATTACTAAGGTACGGTGTGAACATGGTTACATAAATCAGAGCTTTTGTATGATTCAACCTATCCATTGTTGAACTCTCTGCATTTTTCAAATCTTCCTAGATAATTAAGTGGCTTGGCCAATATCATAGAAAAGTCTTTTTGAAAGAGAACATTTTTTTGAAAATTGACTTTTATGGCTTAAAAAGTTTATCTATATGTCAGGTTTTCACATCTACTTAAAATGAAGCCAGGGTAGCATTTTCTCTTAGACACCAACTGGACTGATGTCAATTGTCCTAAGAATAAGCCTACAATAGTGATTCTTCAGCCTGGCCATATATAAGATCACCTGGGAAGTTTTAAAAAAGTACCAATGCCTTTGTCTAATTCCTAGAAATTCGAATTAAATTAAATACATCCTAATTAATTAGACTGAGTGGGGTCTAGATTCTGACATATATATATACTTGAAGGCTCCCCAGATAATACTAATTTGCAACCAAGGTTGAAGAACATTTGCTAGGGTTGAATGTGGATGTTAGGGAAAGGCTGGACGTCTCTGAAGGAGGGAATTTGAAAAGTCAGAATTTTTGTGAATAATGAAAAGTTCTAAACACGGATATTCATTTTTTTCTAGATTACCTACGATAAAGTTTTGTTTGTAACTGATATTCTCAAAATGTTTGATTCCTAAGGTTTGAATCTTAGAATTAATTCGTTTACTGTGAAATGAATTAGCACAATGTCCTGCCTTGGGTTCTGCTGCCTTCCTCAGTACCTCCTGAGTTACGGTGCTCTGGACAGTAGTGGATTTGCTGTCCCAAAATAGCGCTTTGGAACTACCAGGATATACATGCATGTTAAAAATGGCCCAGGAACTGTCTTAGGAAATAACTTATTGAAATTTAGTTTTAGTTAAAAATGGAATATTACATTAGAGAACATAAAATAGTCTTAAACTCTGAAAATAAGCGGCAGCAAAGAAAACGGTACATATCACATAAAGTTTAATCAGCTGAGGTTTATTCTACTTGAAGAAAAGGTCCAGTGTGTAACTGGGTTCCTGCAGAGCTGTTTCATGGGATGTGGTGACATTTCTACAGTAATAGAAAACACAGAGAAATGCATTAAAAAAATGTCAGGGATAGAAGTGACTTCCCAGTGGTGAGGAATTTTCAAACCTAACATATTACCGAAGATTAGATTTTCCTTTCAGAAAAAAGGAGCATGATTCTCTTTTCATCTTTCTTATTTGTTGTGTCTATAGAACTTGATCCTCACACACAAATGATAGCATATTCCCCCTTCAGTTTCTTTGATCTTGATATTTTCTCTTGTTCAGTAAAATTAACAGTGTTGGTAAAAAATAAATACTAAATAAATAAGCACACATGCATTTTTGCAGTATTGCTCAGAAGATGCTGCGTATTGTCTCTCATTTATGTCACTTTCATCCTTTCACCAACCAAGCTCAAGATCTTTTCATTTACCTTTTTTCCTGAGAAAGCTACACAGGTATTCTTGCTTTCATACACCGTATGTATCAGCTCATCTCACGAGTTTATTGGAATATAAAAAAAATCATCTTACCATGTTCTTTTCTATTTCAAAAAGTACTCCTTTTGTACTAACTGATCTTAACAGGTTTTCATACAGTTTTAGCCTGAAATTAAATCAAAACCCTAGGTATGCTGAAGAATGTCACTATTCACTTTTAACGTGTTTTCTTTTTTTATCTGAATAGAAACTTTGAGAATCTGATGCTTTTGTGAAAAAGAGACATAATAAAGTCCTTTGAAAACAAAAAATCATCTTTTTTTTTCATAAAAGGAAAAAATCTTGTGGAGGACAGAAGAGATTTGAAGAAGGTAGGTGAGGGGTGAGATATAAACTAAGAAGTGAATTCAAGACAAAAAAGCTTTTGGCAAAAGGGTAAACATAAAGGGAGGAGATGAATCAGTGAGAGCAGTTGTGATCAGGCTCTCAAATATTTTCCCAGTGAATGAGTATATGAACGAATAAATGAGTATCGACATCAGTGAGTCACTGAGCAGAGAATAATCAGGGGAGAAGGGACAGAACACCCTGGAGAGGGGGAGGAGGAGGGAGACTCGCAAAGGAGGGGAGAATGTGGAGGAAGGGGATCAGGATCAATGGTTTCCACCCATAAGCCCGGCAGAAACTTCAGAGATGGGATCAGAGAGAGGACAGAGTGAAGAGGATCGAACATAATAGATGCACATAGCTTTGGGGTTTTATTCTATTTGAATTTTCTTTTTTTGGATTTGTTATGTTTACTTACAATGTTGAGTGTCTTGTTTACTAAGTGCTGGTTTTAGGTCCCACAGAGGAGTTTAAAATGAGGAATTCTATGTGAAATTAATATTTTATAAAGACTTTAGTGAAGTATGTTACAAAGACTTTGAGTTACAAAGACTTTAAATGCTATATTTAGGGAAAAGACATTCCAAATTGTGTCCTTTATTTCTGGCAAACAAATTTTTAAAAGAGAATGTGTATTTTGAAGGGTAGCCACTATAAAGCATTATACAATAAAATGTGGCATTGGAATTGTGAGCTTTTAGATATGACGCTGCAGTTAAAAAAAAGTTCTACTAGCAGTCAGATTTTATCTCAGAGTCCAGAGTGCTAACCATTACACGATGGAACCTCAGATTTTATCTCAAAATGAGAACATTTGACTTACCTCAGCTCTGCTGGTGGGGGAGGGAAATCAGAGGCATCCACGTCATCATAAACTTCATCTCCCACATCTAAACATCAAATGTTGAAACAATTTTAGTTTGAATTTTGATATGAGCATCTGATGATGTTTTTAATATAAAGATTGTTTCAAGGACAACAAAATCAGTTTTCCTGGGGTCTCTGTACATTTCTTCTGGAAGCATTGTCTGTTCCTTGAAGGGGAGAGGTTTTCTCTCCCTGGATGCTTCTGCTAAATTTCCCTCAAAAAACTCAGTGACCAGGGTGCCTGAGTTTCTCAGTGGGTTAAAGCCTCTGCCTTTGGTTCAGGTCATGATCTCAGGGTCCTGGGATCGAGCCCCGCATCGGGCTCTCTGCTCAGCAGGAAGCCTGCTTCCCCCTCTCTCTCTGCCTGCCTCTCTGCTTACTTGTGATAAGAAAATCTTAAAAAAAAAAAAAAGAAAAAAAAAGAAACCAAAATTAAAAAAAAAAAAAAAAAGCCAGTGACCATGATTATAACTAGCATTATCGGGATAAATCTCCCCAAACAGTGACAGAGATTATTTGAAGATCCACACATGTGATGAATGGCAGGATTAGTAGATTGCTGACCAAAAAAAAAAAAAAAAAAAAAAATCAACATTACTGGTCATTGGCAATAGGCAGTAGAGATTAATTCTTAGTGGATGTGGGATGCTCTGGTAATATGCATTATTTTATTTGTATATCTGTGTCTTTGTCTATGTCTGTCTATCTGTCTATCTATCTATCATTCTCTTTTATTCACTGATCTTTCATTAATTTTTAACTTATAGTAATATTAGATGTGGCACTACCTTAAAATGAGAAGAATATTTCTATTAATAAGACACGTCTGGTCCCAGCAGATACTGAGAATCAGTGTTGGTGGAAAACTGACTATGCCCTTGAGTGGTGCAATGGCTTTCCCAACCATAGACAATTTTCTTCCATCTAGAGAATTGCTCCCTCTCTGCACATATTAAGTTGCTCCACAGCAAATTAAGGTGAAGAGATGAGTTGAAGAGAGTACAAATGTTTTAAGGAATGATTATCATAGAAAGTTTAAACGCTCTCTGCTAGTGGTAAGGATTTAATTTCCTTTAAGAATTTCTCTCTCTAAAGAAAAAAAAAAAGAATTTCTCTCTCTCTCATATATATATATATATATATACATACATATATATGTATAGAGTGCATATATATGTATATATTTATATTACATACATGTGTGTCTGTGTATGTGCATTTCCCCCCCACTCAGGTAACTAATTTCACAGCTATGTGAAGAACCCATCATTAATATTAGAAAAAATATGACATATCATTGGTTTCCAGAGTGGGAAAAATTACATTCCATACACATGTACATAAAAGACACTTGAGAACAAAAGAAAATTAAAACAAAAAACCACATTTTTTTTTTTTTACTTAACTGATCACATTTGTTTCACTTTATACCTACCCCTTGTGGAGCTAAATTTCTTGAATACTTTTTGAAAATTATAGATTAAGACATAAACTCATTATCAGTTATTGATCAGTTTGAATTAGTGCCTTACATATTTTCAAACTGATAACTGAAAACGAGGTCAGATAAACAGTCTGGAAGAATAGATTATCTATGTGTTTAGTTTTCTCTTTCAATTTATTTATAAATTCAAACTTTTTGAAAGCCCCTGAATATTCTTGCGAGACATTTCATTTTGTTCAAAGTCAATTTAAGAAGAATCTTTGAAAGGTCTGTCTCAGCAGAGATAAAAAAATAAGCTGATCAAAATGTGACGAAGAAGAAACTGTTTTACATTTAACAGTGGAAAAATTTCCAAATACAATATAAATTATACATTTAAAAAAATCAAAGAAATTTAGATTTAGAAGTGCCTTGGTGTCAGAATCTGGTACATATTTAGAAATCCTTATGCAGAAGCCCAATATATCAGGCTAGACTGAATTGGGGTAGAAGAGACATGAGAAATATCGGTGTCCATCCCTGCCCACTTGTTCCTTTCTCCATAGTGACCCCTATGATGGTGTGAACTGCTTAAAAACCATCAATATTAGGGACGCTGGGTGGCTCAGTCCATAAGCATCTGCTTCCCCCTAAGGTCATGATCCCAGGGTCCTGGGATCGAGTCCCGCATTGAGGGAGGGTCCTTGCTCACCAAGAAGCCCACTTCTCCTTCTGCCTGCTGCTCCCCCTGCATGTCCTCTCTCACTCTGGCAAATGAATAAATAAAATCTTTAAAAACCACCAATATTAACAATTTTCCTCTTCTCACTATTTAACTGTTGAGAAATTGTGGCCCCCCCCAAGGAGAAATTGTTTGACAAGGTTACACAAGTTAATATTTCCAGAGTCAGGGCTTTACTCTCGATACCATGACTATATCCAATGCTTTCCCACTACCCCATCTGCAAGAAATGAGATATAAATTATGTAATTAGTTTTTATTACTTACTCAATTGTTTAGGAGGAGAAGGGAAACTGGAAAGAAAATGAGAACACCATTATAATTACACCAATATAAACACAGAAATCGAGCCCTTTTATTTAGGAGAGGCGTGAACAAGTAACAACCTGGAGGCTTCTGAAGGCTAATTGATCCGCTGACGGTCATTCCTTTCTCATCTCCATTTCTCCAATGAGTCTCAGTTTCTGTCCATCAATTTGGAATTTCACAAGATTTTTTTTTTTTTGAACTCTCATGGTGGCCAAAAAAGCCAAAAGTCAAGGCATTCAGTGGTTGATTTTGCCCATAGCCATTGGACCAATATTTTCAGATTTGTTCATTGAGGTTTGGGCACATTATCACATCAGAGTAAATTCAATGGACTCAGTGCTTTGGAATCATTGTGGCATAGCTCAGGTCAAAACTTTTTATTTGCCTTAAGAAGTAGAAATAGAGGGCTGAAATGAACAAAAGTCATAGGATTCTTTGTATGACCCTATTTTTCCTAACAGGAGAATGGTGAATAAGAGAGGAATATCCGGTGAAACTAGAGAGGGAGAGCTTATTAATAGACGTGATCTGAAATCAGGATTTGGTGGTATTTAGTTGCAACAGAAAAAGACCTTTGCTTTTATTACTTCCTGAACTTTAAACACACACACACAAACACAAATCACTAGAAGAATGGTGCACAGTTACGCTAAGGTGTGAGAGGTCATTAGTTCAAATGACTGAAAATTAAAATTAGGAGGTGTGCAATTGGAACAGCAAAAATAATCTCTGCCTTTATTTCTAAGTAAGGTCCGCATTTGAATAATGCTGCATCAAGAGAGGATTTGTTTAAAAAAAAGAGGATTTGTTATGTGTACTTACAATTTTGAGTGTCTTGTTTACTAAGGGTTGGTTTTAGTTCTCACAGAAGAGTTTAAAATGGGGAAGTCTATGTGGAATTAACATTTTATAAAGACTTTGGTGAAGTATGGAGACGCTTGAGCTACAAAGATTTTAAACACTGTATTTAGAGAAAAGACATTCCAAATTGTGTCCTTTATTTCTGGCAAACTAATTTTTAAAAGAGAATGTGTATTTTGAAGGATAGTCACTACAAAATGTTATATAATAAAATGTGGCATTGGAATAGTGAGCTGTTAGATATGAATGATGCTGCAGTTAAAAAAAAAGTTCTAAATGCAGTGTGTATGAGTATGTAAAGGTGTGTGTGCATGCATATGTGTGTGTTATCTGTGCGTGTTTGTAGGGAAGGCAATATATATCTTTGAACCATATGACAACTTTCGAATGCTTTGTGTTTCTCTTATGTAAATGCACGAGTGTAAGGGTGATACCGTAAAAGAGGCTAAGATGACTAATGGAAAATAACATTGAAGTGACTTAAGCCTGTCAGAATTTGGTTATTGGTTATAAAATATTAGTAGCATTTGATTAAATCAACATTAGTGTAGTTATTGTGCACTGAATTTGGTTGGTTGACTCTTACGATGAACCTTCATTATTGTCTGACTCAGGGACTTTAGGTTTCTCTCGTATACTTTTCTTTTTGTCATCTTTTCCCTTTAACATCTTCAAAATCCCCCAGGACCACGAAATACTCTTGTCTTCAACCTGTAGTGTGGAGCTTAGGAGCATGCAGGCATGGATCAGAATGGAATCATCAGTGGAATGTGAAGACGTTGGGTGGACATTCAGATTTTTCATAATTATACTGCATTGATCATTCAGGCAGCAAGTGAGTCATTGTATTCCATAAGATGGGGCCATGGTCTTTGAATGCTGCCGCTACTAGCTAAGTAGTAGGTAAGTTATTTTTTTCTATTTAGTGCAATTTCTCTTGGTTTTAGAATAGCAAGCTAAGTCAAAATTAAGTTTTAAACATCAATTTTGCATTATTTTGTGTTTAAAATTAAGTGACAGATCTTAAATTTTAAAATATGCCAATAGAAAAGTCTAAACAACTAGAGAATTAAGCATTCAAGACTGTTTTTTTAATTTTTATTCTAAATTTAAATTCAGTTAATTAATATATAGTGTATTATTAGTTTCTCAGGTAGAGGTCAGTGATTCATCAGTTGTAGGTAACAGCCAATGCTCATTACATCACATGCCCTCCTTAATGCCCATCGCCCTGTTATCCCCTACACCCTCGATACTAGTTTTGCCACAAATAGCAGATGGTTTCCTTTTACTTGGATTGCCTATAACTATGATTATTATACAGAGGATAGCCATGCAACTGATAAACTCTCCAGTGATTATTGATTGATAACTAAATGATTGGGAAAAGTTTGAAAAAAATCTCTAACAGATAATTCTTTTTCATTTTACCTCCTTTGACAAAGTTGTTGAGGTTCTTCCAAATAATATACCACTTCACTTGAAGTGTGGTACAATTATACTTTCCAACTTACTTCTGCTATTAATTAAACATTCAAATCATTATTGATGGTTGTAATAAGGAGCACAATTTTTTGCTTTTTATTCTAACAAGAAATCAGCACTAAATTTCAGTATGTAAAAAAATTCCAAGAAAGTAGTTCACTGATTATTCTTACCCATCATCAGCATCTTCCTCTTCAATCCCATCATAAATATCATCATCTGGGGGAGGTGGGAACATCCCTTTGTTTAGATGGTGGGAGGAAAGGATCTTCTGTTAATTTTATAATTTGGTCATGTAACAGTCACTCAAATTTGATGATAAATCTGCCTTCTTTAACTCCAGAAAAGTCCTTGTTCCTTATCAACCATTTAATTAAAAAAAAACCCTTTATTTTCCCACTCTCAGATAGGTAGTAGGTAAATTGTTTTGTTGATTATTTATAAAGGAATCCTTAGAGGTGAAACTTAATAAATATTTGAAGGATGATAAAGGGCATTGTGCATTGGAGATAAAAGGAATGGGGGAGAATATGAGAAAAAATAAAACGGAATAAGAATAGAGTTAAATATTGTGGAAAAGAGGGAGAAGGTGATAAAAATTTGACTAATAATTAGAGGACATTCAGAAAAAGGTACTGATCAAGATATAAGTGAAGAAAAACAGAATGAAAGGTGAATTTTTGAATTTTGGCAGTAGCTCTGATTCATTTAATCAGAGGGATATTTTAAGAGTTAAACCCTTTGTTGTCAACCCTCAGGATCCTTGCTATTTGACAGATATTTACTTTAAAAAGTTTATTGAGTACCTCCTCTGTTCAGAAATATGCACAAAGAACTTGAAATCTGACTTTTAGGATGAGAATTTTAGCACTGAAAGTTATTAGTAAAATACCTTTATTTTGGTGATGAATATGAGGAGTCTTTAGGAGTCATAGTTAAGGTAACCATATAAATTATCCAAATAAGGATACTTCTAAAAGTGTAGGGGGATGCTATTAATAATTGCGATCAGACAATTGGTATAAATCAAGTTTGCCCCAGGCACACTGGAAATAGCATCACCCTCTGACTCATAACAAGCTTGGAAGAAAGAAGTGACTTGTTTAGGGTCACTCAGTGGGCAGGACTGGAATCCAGGTCATTAGCTCCCAGTCCAGTGGTACCCACATTAAGATCCTCCTCATTATTTGCAAACAAAAGAATCTCATCATTAATATAGACAAAAATGACGAAGACTTGAAGAAACTGCTGATAAAAGTGTGTGGCTTACCTCCGCTTCCACTCTGACTATGGCTAGGAAAAAAAAATAAACAAATTAAATCAGCATGTGAATTACGTAGCTATTGGGAAGAGAAGTACATATATTGAACAGTTATACAAAAGAGAAAGAACATTGCAGTCCGAAGTTATCAGGATGTTGTATGTAAAGAGGAAGAAACATTGTTCCTTATCATAATAGAAACAAGGCAAGAAACAAAACAAAACAAACCTAATAAGAATCAAGTGAGTGTCAGTACTACATAAAGTTTTCAAAACCATGTTACGGTTTGCTTTTAACATTTGCCATGGGGTAGTTTTTAGGCTATACATTATTGCATCATTCCATAAATAGATTTATGAAAACAACCAACCAAGAGTAGTATTCCTGAAGTCGTATAGAACCATTATTACATTAAATTCAATTCTCTCTCTCTTTTTTAAAGATTTTATTTATTTATTTATTTGAGAGAGAGAGAGAGAGAGAGAAAGAGCAGGAGTGGGGAAAAGGGGCAGAGGGAGAGGGAGAAGCAGACTCCCTACTGAACAGGGAGCCCGACACAGGACTTGATCCCAAGAACCTGAGATCATGACCTGAGCTGAAGGCAGGTGCTTAACTGACTGAGCAGCCCAGATGCCCCCAATTCTCGTTTAATATGTGATAGCCACAGCATTTTATCTTAGTCTAGTAACATTATATTCTTTTTTAAAGAGAGAATTTCTAAAACGTTGAGATCTTACTCATGAAATCTTATTTTTTTAAAAAGATTTATTTATTTGAGAGACAGAGCGAGAGCAAGTGGGGGTGGGGCGCAGGGAGAGAGAGGGAAAGAAACTTAAGCAGGCTCTATACCCATCACAGAGCCTGACATGGGGCTCAATCTTTTGACTCTGAAATCATGACCTAGTCAAAATCAAGAGTTGGGTGCTTAACTGACTCAGCCAATCAGGCACCCCAAAATTTTATTCTTATTATTGTAAATAGTGTGGCCCCCAATTTTCTAATCCATATTGCTTGTATTTCTTACTTATTTCTCTAACACTCTATATTTTCCCTATTTTATAATCATCTGTTTTCTTGCCTGTGTCTTCCACGAAAATGTGAGTTCTGCTAGAGCAAAAGAAGAGTAGATTGTGAGAACTGGGAAATCTCAGAAGTCTGTTTTAATACCCTCATTTTGCAGAAAGGAACCTGAGGTTCTGAGAAATGAAGTGACTTGACCAAACCCACTTTTAATTAACAGAAGAGCTGACATAAGAACCTCAGCCTCCTGCCTTCCTCTATAATGATGTTTTATCTTCACTTCGCTGCACCCCCTGTAACCACCATATTTGCCCTTTGGATAATCCGCCAGCGACAGATATTGGTCTGATATTACAGTCATGCAGTATTAATTACACACTCATATCTGATTCCTCCACCTTGAGGTCAGAATAAAAGAAACGGGTCTGACACAGATCTATGGTTAATTTAGAAATAAAACATACTTTGTTAATGGACCTTTGCAGAAAAACAAGCTATAAATGTCCTAATATGTAAATAAGGAATTGATTTTTGATGAAGTTTAAGTATGTTCTCCACTTGCTTACATACCATTTTCACATTCATTTTGTCTGACACTTCTCTTCGAGTGTGAAACAAGCAGTTAGAATTATGTGAAAAATTACAATTTTGGTTGGCTGCCACTCCTGGCAAATACATTTCATCTTGGAGATTCTTGTACCAGTTCCCAAAGAACAGAGTTTTAATAATCAGGAGCAAAGTGCCACACATTATTTTATTTTTAGAGCAATTCTTCAACTTCTTTTTTTTTTTTTAATTTTTAAAGAAATTTTATTTTGTCATTTGACTTTTTCTTTTTTCTTTTTTTTCTCAAATACTTTTATTTTATTTTTTCAGTGTTACAAGATTCATTGTTTATGTACCACACCCAGTGCTCCATGCAATACGTGCCCTCCTCAATACCCACCAGCAGGCTTGCCCTCCCCCCACCCTCTTCCCTCCAAAACCCTCATTGTGAGAGGGAAGGGAGGGATGAATTGGACTGTGAAATTCTTCAACTTCTTAAAATGGTCTGTTTGGAACGCAAAGCATTTACCAGATGAAGTGGAGGTAAGGAGAGGAATGTGCCAGAAAAGAGAAAGGAAGAAAAAGAGGGAAGGAAGAAGTTTGAGGACCATGTAGAGAAGCAAAGTGTATTATGTGATGAAGTATTTGCACGTATAATTTCCTTTTTCTTCAATGTCTCATATTTGTTACCAAAATTGCTTTGAAAACAAAGGGAGAAGGATAGTTGTCAGGACCTGTAATGTTAAACCTCTTGTCTGCTCACAGAGTTTGAAGTGCACGGGCAGCTCCCCTTACCCTGGAGAGAGCAGGAAAGAGCAGATGAAATGTGCAAGGACCCAGGAGGCATCCGGAGAAGGGGAAGGAGAGGATCATGCTTTCTCCTACTCTTGCCAGGGCAAGCTGCCGGCTGTACTCAGCATCTTTCCTTGTTCTACTAAGGACAAAGCCTGTTCTGTTGTGAGATCTCTGCCAGCAGCAGCTGTAGCTTCAAAAAAACCAAAAACCAAAACCAAAAAAAAACCCCCAAAACAAAAAAAACCCCACCAAACTTGTGTTTTCGTTTTCTCATTAAATACGCATAAGAGTGACATACATGCTAGTAACTATTGTGGTGCTGTATCTGTTTAAGATATTGAACATTAAAACCATACACTTCCTCCAACTCCATTTCATGAAAGATTCTTTTTCTGCCACGTGCTTACTAATTAGAGCGTGTCTTCTAGAGTTGTGGTATCTGTGGACTCCGTACAACGAAAAAGGTAAGGTAATAGTATTAGTTTGGGGAAGTAGTTGCCTATTATGATTAAATTATGTTTCATTTTAAGAACATCACTCCTTTCTGTGGATTTATTACTTTTTTTCTTGCATACGTGCATCATAAATACGTATGTATTAATATTCCTGGAGTTCTTTAATCTCAAAATAAGAGAAAAAAACACTTTTTAAGATAAATAAAACATGAGGGGCACCTGGGTGGCTCAGTGGGTTAAAGCCTCTGCCTTCGGCTCAGGTCATGATCTCAGGGTCCTGGGATCGAGCCCCGCATCGGGCTCTTTGCTCAGCGGGGAGCCTGCTTCCCCCTCTCTCTCTGCCTGCCTCTCTGCCTACTTGTGATCTCTCTCTCTGTCAAATAAACAAATAAAATCTTTAAAAACTCTGTTAAAAAAAGACAAATAAAACATGAAACATAAAGTATAGACACTAAAGATAGGAAGAATGACATACTCATGTACAGAAAATTCTGTCAATCTCACATTATGGCCTTTTAAAACTTCGACCTCGAAACTGGCATTTACAGACTCTCAAACTAGGTCAGAGAGCATTTCGGATTACTAAAGCCAATTTATGATCTGTAAACTACAGTGCATACATTGCATATTTTGATATATGTTGCATAATTTATGGCATATTTATTAAATTTACCATAAATTATGCAACATATATCAAAATATGACAAGAAGGCATTGCAGGCTATTTAGAAAGACAAAGCTGCCAGAAAGCAACACAGGAACTTTAACTGATGACATAAAGTGAACAACTACAGGAAGGAAACTGAATTCTTTATGCATTTTATAAGTATATTATTATTTTGATCATTTTACATTTAAAAATGTTTGATAATTGAAGCAATTTTTTTCTTTGAAATTTGAGTTATGAAAGATATAGACCCCATTTTTATACCTAAGTGAAGATTGAGCATAGATTATATGTTTTGAGATCACAGTACTTGTTTCCCAATTCTATAATATGGGCACAGAAAAACAAGGATTCCTAGCTGGGCTGGAGATTTTCATCCTCTTTTTCTTCAGTTTGAAGGGGTTATGGCTTTATCCAGAAAGGGAGATACTGGAGGAAGGAAGGAATGAAAGGAGAAGGAAAATGGAAAAGCAAGAAGGAGAAGAAGGCACAAGTAAGATCAGAGCTGGAAAAAAGAGATAGAAAAGAAGGGATGGAGAAAGGAAGCAGAAGACTGAGAAGGGAAAGATGGGAAGGAAAGGTACATGGGAGAAGATGGCGACTCTTCCCTCCCGCCTCCTCCAGAAAGGATGCTTGTCCTGTCTCCTCGACCCCAGAAAGGTGTTCCTGTGATTCCTGCAGGGAAATTCATTCCAATCTAGTGGAATGAATGGTCCATGGAAAGAAAATCAGACCCTTCATTGATTCCCAGGGGTCATAGAGAATTGAGCTTTTTTACGTTTTTACTTTTAAAAGCAAAGTAGAATTGTATTAAAAAGCAATCTTCTTTCTGCTATCTGTTATCTTTCCAAGTAAGAACAACAAATACATTTAGACTCAGATTTTAGAGCAAAAACTTTTATATTTTTGGAGCTGAATTTTATCTCATGCTCCATATTTTGCAAAATCATACTTCTTTAGGCATAATCCTAAGGTCAAATCAGAACGAATATTATAAAACTATGTTTCCAAACGACAACGCATTTGGCAAGACCTGGCAAATGGCCTATTATTTGTTAAGTAGTTTTTGATACATACAGCTGAAAAGTGAAATACAAGACTATGGGGTTTCAAATGACCTTTCACCCACACTGAAGTATCCGTAATTGTAAATGGTAATTTAGTGGTAGTGAGCAGTCAGAAACATGCAAAGTAAAATTCCAGGATCTTAAAATATATAATCTCTGACAAGGCAACAGTCTGATCTCTTTTACAATTTGTATTTGCACATACCTGCTCATATCATCCTGTTCTGCGACATCATCGTAGACTTCCTGATCATCCTCAACAGGTCTTGATGAAAGAGCACTGAGAGACGTTTTCTTCCGTTTCAGGGAATCATAGTCAATCTGGACAGCAGTTGTTCTAATATAGCCATCTACCAAAAGGAGGAGTGACTTACGGTCAGATAACTGTAGTTTCAGTATCTCAAAGTTATCCATTGCACAATTGTTCTTTAAAATTTCCCTTCATTTCCTTGCGAGCACATCTGATTTATAGACTTCCAATGTAGACACTTTTCATTGGACTTTGTCGAAGACTTATTGCAGTAAACCTAGGTCTACTTTAAAGATTCCAAAGTGACTCACATGATTCATTCCTCCCCACCCCCATTTAACATCAATGAGGATCTCAATGCCCTTTGTTCCTCCCTGGAATAATATAAATATTTACATTGTTTCCCACTAACATAATAACACAGATGAGGTGAAGCTGGAGCTATCCCTGTCATTTTAAATTTTCCTATTTTTGTCCGCCCTGTTACCTACTCCTAACTTAAGAGAATTTCCATATTTAATATTGTCTTAAAAAATCTCAAGACTTTGAAGTCATAGGAAATTTTTTTATAATTTTTTATTACGTTATGTTAGTCACCATACAGTACATCATTAGTTTTTGATGTAGCGTTCCATGATTCATTGTTTGCATATAACACCCAGTGCTCCATGCAATCCGTGCCCTCCTTAATACCCCAATGTTCATAGCAGCAATGCCCACAATAGCCAAACTGTGGAAAGAGCTGAGACACCCTTCAACAGACGAATGGATAAGGAAGATGTGGTCCATATATACAATGGAATATTATTCAGCCATCAGAAAGGATGAATGCCCACCATTTGCATCAACATGGTTGGAAGTGGAGGAGATTACACTAAGTGAAATAAGTCAAACAGAGAAAGAC
The DNA here is from genome assembly GCA_028534135.1 of Potos flavus. Classification (NCBI taxonomy): domain Eukaryota; kingdom Metazoa; phylum Chordata; class Mammalia; order Carnivora; family Procyonidae; genus Potos; species Potos flavus. Next base: position 106,956,825 of record CM052895.1, on the reverse strand, counting down.
AATTATACGGTTTCACTTATTTGTGGAACATAAGGAATAGCATGGAGGACATTGGGAAAAGGAAGGGAAAAATGAAGGGGGGGAAATCAGAGGGGGAGATGAACCATGAAAGACTATGGACCTCAGGAATCAAACTGAGCGTTTTAGAGGGGAGGGGGGTGGGCGGATAGGTGAGCCCAGTGATATAGGAAAATTTGCACTCACATGACCCCCTTGCCGTTCTGCCCAGCCATTTTCCTTCAGGGTTGTCTGTGATGCGGATTATTTCAATTTGATCTCCTTGCTTGAAGCTCAGTTCATTCTTTCCTCCTTTGACATCACAGCAAGCTTTTGCCTGATGGATGACTTGAATAGGGCCTGTTAGCTGCAAAGAGGGGGAACAATCACATCAGGCTTTCTTACTATTCAGAAAATCTTTTAGGAACGGAGCTTTGAAAGACAATACGTCCATGATTTGCCAACCAGCCTATTTACAACATTTATGAAAAATGGGGATGAATGTCATGCCCAATGAATGTTCTTCTAAGAGGGATGAGGGGAAAAATCATAGTGGTGAGGCAGGACCAGCAAGGAAAGGTAAGCATGTGCTTGGGGTCCAAGAGAGGGAAGTAGTGATCTGTTGACCTTTAAAGCCCGTGAAAGGCTTGCAGAGGAAGCCAATGAAAACTGAATACCATTTATGTGTGACAATACGTGCTGGGTGCTATGGGGTTTTCGGGATATGCTGGTGGTCTGCTGGGTAGATGGAGGTTTTTTCCCATCTTCACATGGTGTAGTTATTCTGATGGTTCTCTTCAGGCTTCAAACAGCAAAGGGGCGGGAAGGTGGTGGTGGTGGTGGGCAGTACTTATGGGGAAAGCATTTTCTTTCTTTCCTTTTTTTTTTTTTTTCCCAACTTTGTGGTGCTGTCTATCTGTAAACTTAGGGTAGACATTACCTGCTATAAACAAGTTTCAGAAATAGCTTTGTAAATAAGAAAAATAGCAAACAAATGTTATGCGAGGTTTTGAAAATAAATATCCTGGATAGTACAGTGGTTTCTTCAACAGCAGGAGAATATAGAACCCCGCCTCCCATACCTGTGGTTACGTTTTCCAGGGTTTTAGCTACCCATGGTCAACTGCGGTCTAGAAGCAGATGATTCTCCTTCTGACCTGCTGTCAGATCAATAGTAGTCTAATGCTATGTCACAATGCCAAAGTCATTCACCTCATTTCATCTCATCATGTAGGAATTTTATCATCTCACAGCATCATAAGATGGGTGAGGGCAGTACAATAAGATATTTTGAGAGTGACAGATCACATTCAATAACTTTCATTACAAGATAGTGCTATTTATTATTAGTCATTGTTAGTCTCTTACTGGGGCTAATTTATAAATTAAACTTCGTCATAGGTATATATGCAAAGGAAAAAACAGTATATATAGCATTCAGTACTATCCACGTTTTCAGGCATCCACGGGGGGCCTGGGAATGTATCACCTGTGAATAAGAGGAACTACCGTAATCTAATTGAGAACATGAATCCTGAACTCCTAATTTCCTAGCCCTAAATTTGTATCTTTTTCAACATAATTTCTTGGACCTTTTGATATGCAAATATGCATTGTGACTTTTGAAGTTCTGCCTCATTTTATTGAACTCATGATGTTATGAATTGTGACATGTCATCAATTATGTACCACTAAGAGAGAAACAACTTAATTTAAATTATGATAGACCAGTGATGTTAAGATGGGTTTAAGCAACTGAATGTTCATTTGCTCAATCACCATAAAATTTCCTAGGTGCCCACTAATTCGAAGCTGCCATATTTTATTTGGACTTTATCATATTACATTTTTAGTGCAGGGATAAGGGAGTATATTGGGCAAAATAATTACTGTTAGGAAGGTAGTTACGCTTTAAGGAAACAATTAAGTAATTCTCCCACCAGGTAAGTTTTCAAGAACGCTGCCCCTTTTATGTGAAAGTTATAAAAAGAGATCGCTCTTTTTTTACCCATCATCAAGCAAGCTCTTACTTTAAATTTCTTCTTTATTTCTTGTTCTTTCTTTTCTCGCTCTTTCTGTTCCTTTTTCTCCAACTCTAATCTCTTCTTTTCCTCCTTCTCCTTTTTTTTCTCTCTTTCTTTGGATGCTTCTCTGTGGATACAAATTGTTAGGTTGTTTCAGCATTTGCAAACATTGATGTGTTACAGCTTACATATCCAGAGGTTTCTCACCACAACAGAAGAGAGTATCTGATAGTAGAGATAAAGGCAAAAAGCCAAGGGTTGTCAAAATTCCTGGGCGTGTGAGATTGTTCTTAAAGCCAGTAGGAGGCATACAAATGAGGATACCTTCCAAAGGCTCTGCTTCCCCTCGCAACCTGTGCTAGCCAGTGGGAGATACTGCTTAGAAAGGCCCTGTTCTTACTGCACATTGGCGTGAATAGAACTAATCTCTCTCTCTCTCTCTCTCTATCTCTCACGCACTCACAGGTACAGGATACACACATGTACGTACATACAAACCTTACTTCAGAAACTGTCGTCAGAATTGGTTGTACCAGAACCAGGTAGAGAAAATTAAGATATTTGAATCAAAAAAAGATAAAATAAATTCACATATTTATTTCTCCTTTCCCTCACTTTCCAAGAAATTTCTTAGTCCTGGCCTATCCAGAAACCCATTTTGGAGCTATTTTTAACATCTTTCTGCTTTAGCAGGTTGAAACTTTGCCAGCTGGTGCTGTGGTAAATTATTTCTCATAGCACCCTTGTGAGGGGAAGCACTGTCTAGGTGGGGACGTTGTAATCTATAGATAAATTCATTTGCCCAGGGACACACTGAGAGCAAGAAGTCTAGATTCCTGCCTCAGTGATTCCCGGCCCGTGGTCCTTCCAGTGGCTGTGGGTCTCTGGCCTTGCACAGAAGAACATTTTTAAGAGTCCTCCATAAAATTCTTAGACAAATAAAGAATCTTTAGCCCTTTGTATTGAAATAATGGTTATCATTATATGTCAGTCCTTTGAACAATAAAGCTTTTCTCCCTTAGTGTTGAACATCCATCCATTCTCCCTCACAGAAATCATAATATTCATTTTAGATGGATGAAATCATGGTAAAAAAAATATAACTCATACATGTCTTCATATGTTTCTCCTTCACTGTCTTGTTCCTGTCAAGGAAAACATTAAAAATGATTAATTTTAATTACTCAAAAAGGGAACATACACATATTACATCGATCAAATACTTAGTAAAACAAGTATAAATTTAAGTGTATGTAAATTTGTCTTGTTTAAAATATATTTTTTTCCTTTCAAGAGATAGATTGGAAAAGTTAGCACAAAAAGATCTAATTTTATATTCTGCCATATAATTCAGATGTCTAGCCAGACTTAAGTTTATGTGCAGTGTTACAAAATTCCTATGAATCAGTGTAATGATTGCTGTTTAATGTCTCAAGCATTTTAGATGAAGTAATATTATAAGTGGAAAAATATCGTTATTACTCATAACAGTTTTCATTTGTTGGTTTATGTCAATAGAACATAAATCATGTTAAGTATTTTAGTTAAGTTGTATATTATCAGAAGGGGAAAAAAAAACTGACCTCATCTAGATTTCCAGGACCTAAAGGGTTTTAAAAAAAGAGTAAAATTTAATATAGTTTAATTAAAAAGCACTTTAGTACAGAATTATTAGACATAATGTATTTAAAACAGTTCATAATCTCACAGAACTTATGTTTTATCAAAGATACATAAGTACAAAATAGAATGTGTGGCTTAGATCTTTACTATGGCCTTTTCAATACTTGTAATTTAACCATAAAATCATCTCACTGGCTTTCACAAAATAATGCAAAGGCCAAAAAATAATGAAGACTTTTTATCCTCTTTGTGAAAGGCATGCACATTTGGTTTTATGGCCTTGTGTGGAACAAAGGTATTGTCAGAAAATCACAACTAGATTGCACATTCCCCCAAGGACTTGGATTTATGTAGCAAGCAAATCAAGTTACTTAGGTTTTTTTAAAAAAGATACTTTACTGGGGCACCTGGGTGGCTCAGTTGGTTAAGCGGCCTACTCTTGGTTTCGGCTTAGGTCATGATCTCAGGGTCATGAGATTGAGCCCCACACTGGGATCCAAGCTGGGCCCAGTGCGGGGCTTAAGCTTAAAATTCTCTCTCTCTTTCTCCTTCTGCCCCTCTCCCTGGCTCACTCTCATTCTCTCTCTCTCTAAAAAAAGATACTTTACTATTTAAGTGTTTAGTGATATCAACTAATTATTTGATATTAAGACATAATCTAGAGTAATAATAATAAAAACAGTAGGTGTTGGTATAGAAACACATAGACCAATGGAATATAGCAGAGAGCTCTGATATAATCTTATTACACACACAATTATACACATATACATACATAGACACACACCTATAGAGTTGATGTAGTATAAAGATGGCATTATAAAATATTGAGAAAATGATGGATTTCAAAGTATGATAATGGGTAAACTGGTTCCATAAATGAGGCAGTAAATCTGAGTTTCTACTAACTCCTCAAAGGTGGAATGCAAAGACATCAAAGACTCATATATAAGGGATAAAGTTCATAGAAGAAAATAGGAGACAATATTTTTATTTTTTAGGGATAGGACTTCTTAACTAAAACTTTAAAACACAAGTTACAATGTAATAATTAATTAATTTGATTACATCAAAATTCATTTATGTTCAGTGAAGGGCAGCTTAGGTTAATAGACAATGGACAGGATGAAAGAAGATCCTGTGTCTGCAACTGACATGGATTAATATTTGAAATACACATGAACTCCTGCAAGCCAACCAGAAAAAGATACCAGCTCCAAGACAAAAGTGGTCAAAAGATATGAACTGGCAAGTTACAGAAGAGGAAATCACAAAGGCTAATACACAAACTAAGTACTCAGACACGATAGAAGCAGAAATATGAAAATGAAGTGAGATATGATTTTATGCATATAAGACTTGAAACTGGAAAGCTGAATAATACCAGGCATTGGTGAAAGGTAGGCATCTTGGAATTTTCATGCCCTGCCGATGGGAGTACATACAGATGCAGCTTTCTTGGAGAACACTCTAGTCCTAATCGGTCAAAATGAATATTCCATAGCTTATAAACAGCCATTCCACTACTGGATAAATATTTTAAAGAGTCTCTCAGAAGTCCACATGGGAATATGGACAAGAACATACAGTGAATTATTATTTGTAAGTACCAGTGAACTGGAAGTAAAATGCAGATGTGTAGGATACATACCGTGGGGTACTGTGAAGTAGTTAATAAATTAAATATACATATAGCAACATGGGTGGGCCCCCTAAAACACATTCTGTTGAGTGTAAAAAAAAAGAGTAGAGCAGCTATAACGTACTGTTTATGTAAATTGAAATACATACACACATATAAGAGTATGCAAAGAATATGTACAGACACACACACATTAAATATACTAGAATATCTGTCTCTGGTTGGAAATGGAGAGAAAGGAGCGAGTGGGTCATGGAGATAAAAGGGAATACATACATAAGTAAAACAAGAGAGGGGTCTTGCATGGACCAATGATGACAATGGCCCAATAGTGACCCTATCAGAATGATTAACTCAAATTTCTGTATCTGAGGTACGAAATAAATAAAACATCTTTTTGCCCCTTACCATCAGAGTGCATCACACCATCTTGATTTTCTTCATTTACAGGGCTTCTGAAAGCAGGAAAGAAGAAAAAATAAAAATGGAGCAAATAGATGCTCACCTTACAAAGAAAAATGAAAAAGAATAAAAGGACCATTTTAAAATTATTCTTTTTTCTTTAATCTCTGCTCTGATTTAAAACTTCAGAAGTTATTAGAATGGGTCTTAGCCTCATATTGATGCTGCTACTGAGGCAAAAACATGGAGAATCAGGGACCTTGAGGACAGTTGTCTATTCATTGTGGACACATAAAATTAATCAATTGCTTCAGGGCAGTAATATGTTTTCTGTTAAAATGGCAGTATATCAAAGCTTCAATTCTGGGATTCTGAAGGCATTTGATTGGTTTTATGATATAGATACCAAAGAGAATTAGCTCTAAACCTTGACTCCTTCTTTCCGGATGTCCTCCACCTGGCTTTACTTCCACAATTTGTGGCTTGGACTCCAAGGTGCTTCATTCCAAACCACTCTACTCCAGCTGCTCTTAACAGTTATCAATACCTGGGCCCCACAAATCCCTAATGATTTATGCAACCATCTATACTTTCTATTTTTCTCCTCAGGTTGATTAACATAGCTGGAAAAAATTGCTATTTCACTGATTCTGGATATTATAAATGGCATTCAATCTCAACTTTACCCTCGACACTATTTTATAATCTCATATACCTTTTCCTAGTGAACTTTCTCTCCCATCATCCTTTCCAATGGCTACTCAAAACCTTCACTACTTTCTTCAAATTTCTGACCCATCTCCTCTCCCCTATAATAATATGCTCTTGTTTATTTCACTGATAAAATAGTAGTTATTGGATGTGAACTCTCTTTTTTTTAACATTTTTTTTTAAGATTTTATTTATTTTTTTGTCAGAGAGAGTGAGAGAGAGAGCACACAAGCAGGCAGAGTGGCAGGCAGAGGCAGAAGGGAGAAGCAGGCTCCCTGCCGAGCAAGGAGCTGGATGTGGGACTCGATCCCAGGACCCTGAGATCATGACCTGAGCCGAAGGCAGCCGCTTAACCAACTGAGCCACTCAGGCGTCCCGGATGTAAACTCTCTTAAGAAAATGTATTCCTTTAACCCAAACTTATTCTTACCTTCTATCAAAGTTCCTTCCATCTGTGTTCTGTTTTACCCCCTTTCTCTTCTTCTGTGTGTCACCATATTATTTATATTATTATTATTCCTCTTCTTTCACTCCCCATTCCTAAATATCTCACTTTTTTTTTCTCCCCTAGCCCAAGTACTCTTATTCATAAAAGCCAAACTCTTCTCTTTACCTTTCTAAATCCTCCACATTACCACAGATAGTCCTCCTTTTCCCAGCCAAAGTGGAAAAAGCTGTCTGTGCTTACAGACTTGATTTCTTCTCCTCTCACTCAATTCTTCTTAACTACACTCTGGTTTCTATTGCCAATCCTTTGCTGAAACCACTCTTAAAGGACTTACTTACCAAATCCACTGGACATCTCTCAGCTTCCATGTTACATGATTATTTTGTGGCCCTTAACAGTATTGGACATTTTGTCTTCCTAGAGTCTCCTTTGTTTCCATAAGGAATCTCTCCTGGTTCATTTCTGACCGCCCTCCCACAATTTCCTTGGTGGGCTTATTTCCCTTTGACTTCCCCTTTAAGTGATGATGTTCCTTTGTGTTCTGGTCTTGGCTTCCCTTCTTTTTCCACTCTACACCTGTCCCTGAATGGTCTCATATATGCCCACGGCTTCATTTTTTCTCTTAGTGTTGGTAACTTCGCCAGTGCCGGCCTCTCTTCTGAGTTTTGGATTCATATATACACATCTTTACTTGAATGCCCCACAACCAGTTCTATATTAACATCATAGAAACTGAGGCTTCCTTCTTTTATCCCAGCATAAGCGTGTTTTTCCAATTAGGTTTCTTATCTTAGTGAATGACACCACAGTTCCATATCCACCTAAGCCTCAAAGTCATCCTTGTTGCTCACTCTTCTTCGGTTCCACATCAAATTAATCATGCTCTGTCAGTTCCATTTATTTAATGTCTCCTATAATTTACTTCCTCCCTCCATCTCTTTCCTCTTTCCTGCTAGACACAAGGACAGAATTATATCATCACTAGCACAGACTCTTGCAGTAGCCATCTGCCCCATCTTCTAGTTATGAGCATTGTTCTCCATCTACTCCACCTTTACAGTCCCTTCTCCATATTGCTGCTAAAATGATCTCTCTAATGCAAAATATGATTATATCACACTCATGTTCACTACTCAAGCCACTTAAAGAATTAGGAAAGACTATTACTTAAACCCAAGAGATGTGGGTTGCAAAATTAACCCCATTTGAAGAATGTGGGCTGGAAGTGCCTTGTTATCCCTTAGCCCAAAAAACAAACTCAGTGGGTACACTTGTGGCTCAGGAATAATTGCCATAGATATACGTGTTTCAGTCTCCACCTGGGATGGTAAGCATATGTGGTCATCAATTGTTGATCCAATCAACTTACTTCTAAACAAATTTGAAATGTTAAAATTTAATCTATATATGCTTTAGCTTTTAATTTAGGTAAGTGTAAAAGCCCAATTAATCAGCTCATTAGCTTGGTCATAAAAAGACACTTATTTCCTTTAGTGAATCTTTTTAGTCCTCAAGAGATTCTGAGTTAAATACAGAAATGATGAAGGAAGTCAAACCTTTTTTTTTGGTACAAAAATTTGTGAAATAAGTTTTATAATCATTGGGAGAGTATACTTATGTTCAATATTTTGAGTCTTTATAATAGTTGAGAGGTGTTACATTAGCAAATACTCAGATATGTCAAACTAATTTAAAATTTGCTAGACTTTTTAGTTCAGTTGAAAAGTATGGATTCTCTGATTGTGTTAATGTTGAGACTCAACGGATGCTCACATCAAAAACGGAGATTCAACCTGACATTACAGGCTTCTGATAAAAGAATATACCATCACCTAGGAAGTAGTCTAACCAAAAGAACTAGAACCAAATTTGGTTAAGTCACCTCTGCCTCCAACTACCAATTTACAGGAAATGCAGAGGAGAGAGGAACACATAGCTATACTATAGGGAAGTACTCAGCAAAGTCCAGGCTGTGGTTAACTATAATGCACACAAACAACTTGATTTCTTCAACAAATAAATTGCAATAAACAAACAAACAAATAAATAAATAACGCGAGAGGGTAGAGCTATAGCTTGAAAGAGAATTGCAGATGTATAAGCCCATAAAAATGTGGAGACTTTATATGGATTCTTATTCAAACAAACTTAAAAAAAAGAGACAACTGAAAATTTGAACATGGACTTGATTTTTATATTAATATATAGAGTCTAATTTTTAGAAATACCTACTAAAACATTAATGAATAGAATTATATGGTATTAGTTTCAAAATAATATGAAAGAGGGAAGTAGGTGGGGGTATTGATGAAACAAGATTGGTGATGAATTTATAATTGTCGAAGTTGGTGTAGGGGACATGGAGGCTCATTATACCATTCTCTCTGCCTTTTATAAAATTTTGCAAAATAAATATGCCTCTTAAAAGGTATAAGAAAAATCTCATTGACAATACAATGGAATATTTAAGAGAACTGGACATGCTTTGATAGATTTATAAGAGTCATTTAAGTTTTGGGGAAGATTTTTGCTTAGCGGTTATTGTTCAGTCAGCTTTTTGAAATGCTTAAAAAATTCAACATATAGATTTATAGAGGCAACGTAAAACATGGAAGGGGTAATTAAAACTAAATTTTTAAACGTAACTATCCATTTAAAAGAATTTAACCTGAATATTGTCCAATCATTAATCAAAGATCCCACTGACAATAATTATTCTTATTTAAATAAAAATTACTAGATATATAAATAAGATAGCAAAGTATGTGAATTTAACAACTTAAAATAAATTAGGCCTTTGCATTATTAACTTAAGTAAATCGCATATTAATTAAAAACACAAGATGTAAATACCTTAGATGTCAAAATAAACTGACATCCTACAGAATAAAATGTACAGCCTGTTTCATGGTATACAAAGTTCTTATGACTAGTCCTGTTATTTCTTTTTTTTAAGATTTTATTTATTTATTTGTCAGAGAGAGAGAGAGAGGGAGGAAGAGAGAGCACACAAGCAGGGGGGGAGGCAGGCAGAGGGAGAAACAGACTCCCCACTGAGCAAAGAGCCTGATGCGGGACTCAATCCCAGGACCCTGGGATCATGACTGGAGCCAAAGGCAGATGCTTAACCAACTGAGCCACCCAGGCGTCTCTCAGTCCTGTTCTTTTATAGTTTTATTTTTCATATATCCTCTTATATCATCTTTTTTTCACATATTAATATTGACTCACTCCCTGAACACTCTGTTTCTTGTTTCTCCGTGCTTAACCCACTGTGTTTTCCTTTCCTAGAATAATCTTTCTCCTTATCACCCCCTTGTTTGTGACCCTTCTTAATCTTTAAGCCTCTCCTGAAACACTCCGTTCTCTGTGAAGTCATCTCCAATGCCCTAGGCCCACGCAGTTGCTGCTTCTATGTGTCATACATTGCTCCATTATAGTGATTATTCTGTATCACTATAATTACAGAGTAATTGCTTGCAGGGCTCCCTTCCTACTACGAGACTATAAGAAAGAGACTGTCACTTTGTTAGTTAATTTATTATTATGACTGTCATTTTTAGAAAGCTATTAGGATAATTCCAGCCATGTACAGGACTTTGATTTTTTTTGATGAATTAATTATGTCCCAGCAATACTAAGAAACTAAATTAACGTTTGTTAATGAAGTGACTTGTTTATGATCCTTTTTGAAAAAGAATGTTAGTCAAAAAGACTACCAGACTTGCAGTTTACTTCCTAAAACACTTGAAAGAGTAACAAATAATTGCAGAATGGAGCGTATCTGCATAGCACACACATACATATGTGGCTGCACGTTTATAAAAAACCATTTATTGCTTGTAGATAATGTTTGCATGCACACATTGATTCATGGACCCAACATGAGAGCATACAAATCTTAGTTTACTTTTAGGACTCCGAATTCATCATATATAACATGAAAATATTCAATAAATATGAAATTGTGTAAGAATGATAGTGAAGAATAACGGGAAAAATGAGGAAGAGAAATAGGTGAGTGTCATAATAATTGCGATTAAACTGTCACGGGTTATTAAAAAAAAAAAGTGTTGCAGTCATTGAGGAAAAAGTGCATTGAAGATACAGGCAAACAATGAAACCAGTCACCTGTCACACAGACCTAAGCAGAGGGAGCAGGTCAAATAGAAGAAAAGGAAGCTTATCAGTTGTGAGAACAGGGTGTCTGCTCAGGAGGACCTTTCACCAGTTCTCTGTTTTTACACGGTGGTGTGCAGAATTACATAGGAAAGGCGAAGTCAACTCACTATTTCAACCACCATTTTTAGAAAGCTATTAGAGCTCTATTTCCTGACTTTTAAAGATGTAAAGCTGTTGACCTTTATATCTTCTTTGCTATTCATAATTTTGAGTGTCGGGGTTTGTTTTTGTTTTTGTTTTTTAAAGAAGAAGGGCAAATCTAAGTGTCACAGGAAACTTGGTTCTATACCTGCTGTTGCTGAGGATAGAATCTTATGACTTCTCTGTGAACTTTTCTCGGGAACATGTCTTCCTGTATTGAATGCAGGAGGACCTATAAAACTCGTCAGCCAATGCTTTCCAAATGGAGTTAGGTAAGGCCACTCGGGAGAGCATGTCTGATAGGGCAAGTCTCAAATTCCAGACAATGTGAAACATTTCTTTTTTTTTTTTTTTTAAGATTTTATTTATTTGTTTGAGAGAGAGAGAAAGCATGAGAAGGGGGAGGGTCAGAGAGAGAAGCAGACTTCCTACTGAACAGGGAGCCTGATGTGGGACTCGATCCCGGGACTCCAGGATCGTGATCCAAGCTGAAGGTAGTCGCTTAACCAATGAGCCACCCAGGCGCCCAATGTGAAGCATTTCTAATGAATAAGAGGATTATAATGGTAAATTCTTACTTTTCCTCTAATTTGAGAACCCCCAGAATCTGAAGCTGACTATGAATGACCTCATGGTAAGAACCATTCAACTTTTCCCTTTTCCAACCTTAGTCATTTCCCAGTATTTATTATTTCTTATTACTTCACTTTTCCTGTCTCGTTACTATTAATAACCATGGAGTTTGTTTTGTACACCAAAATATTCAACCGTTGGTTCTGTTTTCCTATGAAAAATTAGTTATACTGTTAAAATTATAATTAATTTTTAAAGGTGGTGCCAAGGAACGTGTTACACCACAAGATGTTGACCTGAACACTAATAGTGATAAATAAACTCTTTTCGACACGTTTCAGTTTCCCTTCCGATGTCTGAGTAACACAGCAGAAAATGTAACTAGCTGACTTCTGACCACTAGGTGGGGAAACAATACAATTTAAAATAAAAGAACTTTGAGAGACTGTGAACTCAGAGCAACGGACTGAGGGTTTTGGAGGGGAGGAGAGTGGGGGGATCGGTGAGCCTGGTGGTGGGTATTGAGGAGGGCACGTATTTCATGGAGCACTGGGTGTGGTACATAAACAATGAATCTTGTAACACTGAAAAAATAAAAAATAAATAAAATAAAAATTAAAATAAAAAATAAAATAAAAGTATTTGGGAAAAAAATAAAATAAAATAAAAAAACTTTGGCCTCAGCCACTTTATTTTAAGATGGTTATTATTTCTAATTCTCCTCAGCCTCCAATCTTTTACATTCTTAAGGCATCCTGATCTGAATGATGTCATTACATCTGACTTCTGAGGAGGCCACCCTATCTCCTGAAATTCCTTCCCTGATACCAATTAAAAATTCACTTTCTTGCCATAAGCAATACAGATTCTACACCCTCAGGAAGACTAAACATTTCAGTTATTTATTCCTTTGGGAAACCAGTCCTCTATTCCATTCCCCCCCCCCCCCCGCCCCCAGATACTGCCCCATTTTTCCTTGAAAGAGTTATCTATAATTGCTTTTTCCAGTTCTTCTCCTTTCCTGCTCCTCTAAGGCTATTTCAGTCAGGCTTGCATCCCAAGCCCAGGAATTCTCACCCCCATGACTTCCACAGTCCTCCCTCATTTGGCCTTCAGCAGCATGGGACACAGTTATTACTGCCTCGTCCTGGGGAATACTATCTTTATCTGGCTTCCAGGACACCACACTCTTGTTTTCTTCCTATTTTATTGCTTGTTCCTTTTTACTCTCCTTTGTTCATTTTTCTTGTCCCAGGCCTAGTAGAGTTGGAGTGCCCCAGAGCTCGGTTCTTCTTTCTAGTTATACTCACTTCCTTGGTGATTGTAACAGTTTCATGATTCTAAGTGGAGAATACATGCCTATGACTCCCAAATTTATATTTTAAAACTAGAACTCTCTCCCAAATTCTTCACTCCTATACCCAATTGCTGCCTTAATATCCCCACTTAGATGTTTAAAAGACACCTCAGGCTTAACATAGCCATGCCTTCCCAATCTTCTCCAGCTCCAAATTCGCTCACCTTCATCCTCTCCCATTTCAGTTGAAGGAAACATCATCCTTATATTATAGCTGCTGAATCCAAAAGCCCTGGAGCCATCTTTGATCCCTGTTTCCCTTCCAAATCCAAATTCTTTTGTCTCTACCTTTCAAAGTATATTCAGAGTCTGGACGCCTCTCTCCACTTTCACTGCCACCATATTGGTTAGAGCCGCCTCTATACCATGCTTGCATTTCTGCAATATCTCCCTGACTAGTTTCCCTCTTTCAATATTTGCCTACTGTCTCTTTTCATATAGCTGTTAAGGTGATCTTGATAAAACATAAGTCAAAACATCACTGTTGTGTTCAACCTTTTCTAGTGGTTACCATTTCACTGAGGAGACACAATCTCGACTATGACCAGGAAGGCCCTACGTGAGCTGAATATTTTCCTGCTATTCCTTCCCTTGCTCACTCTACTCCAGCGCCAGTTACCCCGTTCCCAGTCCTTGAACATTCTAGGCATTTGTTCTGTCTGTTCTCTCTGCCCCAAATGGTCTTGCTTAAGACATCTGCAAGCTTAACTCCCTCACTTCTGTGAATCTTTGCTCAAGTATAATTGCCTATAAAGGGAGCTACCCTCCCCTTTCTTAAAGCTGTGACATGCTGTCCCCAACCCCACCATCCCACCACATCATCTAACTCTGTCCTCTTTTCTCCTACTTGGTATTTCCTACCATACTATCTCCTTTACCTGTTTATTATTTTTATTCTTTGGGTTCTTGCCCCCTGTTTTATGTGGGCAGGGATCTTTATTTTGTTCATTGATATTTCCTGAACTACTATTACAACAACCCAAAGCAGTGGCTCAAAAAACACAATTGTTGAGTGAATGTAAGAAAAAATCTAGTAGAGCTCGACCTGAGAGTAGTCTCTGATCAGAGAGGGGAGGAACTGCATTTGCAGGGTGGCAGAGGGAGCATGTGGAAAACACCTATGCATGTGTTTTCAAGGGTGGCGGCATGATGATAAGCACAGAAGCACCCATATCTCACAATTTTGCTTAAAGATTATTCCATAGATTTCCCTCTCACATGAAATATAAACTTTTGAGCCTGAATATCAAGAGTCATTTTGCTCTCGTTTCTTCTTTGTGTCTTATATGGCTTCCCTTCTTGGGGGAAAGTTTCTAATCCAGCTATTTCTTCATTCTGGAATTTACTTGAGCTTTCTGTTGGGAGCCTGAAAGTCTTTCACTATACACCACATTTTTACTTAAAAAAAAAATTATAGATGTCCCTTAGCGTTCATTCCCTCTATTCTTTCCATCGGACAATTGACTTTCAGATTCCCTAATTATTATTTGGTCTAGGCAATATAACATCAAGAAGACTCTTGTCTCTCTTCATCATTCTTCTGAGAGTTTATGCATTTTGTGGCATCAGGAACTCTAAGAAGAATCTGACTTTCTAATTACGAGTCCTTAGTAAGATGGAAATAGGGATGAAGTGAAGTTTATTACAATTTGCGGATTTTGCTCCTTTCTGATGACAATAATGCTACAAGTAAGAATTTGGGCCTAGCTGGCTGGAAGACCCTTTTCAACTTTGCAAGAATTCACTGAAAAGCTGAGAAATTGACCAGCATCCTTATGAATTTGCTATATGACTGTTCTTGAAATCCTTTCCTCCATCTAAAACTTTTTATTTCCCACCATATCATAATGGATTCTGGGGAGTAAGCTTGCAGAAAAGGGATAATATAGCAGGCCTAAGGTGCTAATTTTAGAAGAATCTGACACGAAGATTGGCCCTTGGCTTGCATCTGGGAACTCCACTTCTAAAAAATTCCCTACACTGATATGAAAAGTCGACTAATTGATAAGAATGCCTTGCTGTGCCTAGACTGTATAAACCACGCAACTTGTGGGGAAAACCTGCTTTCCTTCTAAAAGTTTGGTATTTTGGTAGTGGTTAGGCTGAAGATGCTTATGTGATCAACTCTCAAAAAAACTTGTCTCTACAGGGCTTCCCTGGGAAGCAACATTACACATTTCCAGAGCTGGAGAAAGGAGCATTCTCAATGTGTCCCTCCTAGGCATAGAAGGACAGTGTCATAGAAGGACGGTGATAAATCTTAGCCATGGTAACTATACGCTGGGTCCTGTGCGTCCTTTAAATGAATCCCCAAACGTATGGTGGTCTTGGGGACTTCTCATACAGCAGGAATAGTGCCAAATACTCCTCCTCTCCACAGGTTTTTCAATCAAACAATTATCAGTCTTCATGTCTTATAAATTTTCAGGGATTCGTGCTCAGGGTATTGATTAAAATCTCTCACTAGAATTATACAAGACTGAAGGCAGTAGCTGGGATAGGGTCGAATAATAAAATTCAAATGTACTAAGATCATGATCTAGTGGGTTAAATTTATCAGACTAGGAAAAAATTAGGGAAAAGAAACAAAATTTAATACATGTGAAAGCAAAACAATTTATAAGTCAAGTGTATATAAGAACACATGTTACTTAGTTATTTTAACTAAACAAATATTTATTTAGCACTTATGTGTTAGTAAGCAGATGGCTTAAACTCTTATTTGGTAGCAAGAATCATGGGGTATTAGAGTCTTTCAATTAGAATTCATAAAATCAAATGCTTGGAAGGGCACACAGTTAACATAAATGCACGATGTAGGCCACAAACAAGGTAATAGCCCCTAAGCTGCTCTAACACTTTCTAGTTACTGTCTTTATACCTCAAATAAACACAGTAAAGTGAAATACAGTGATGGTACCTTTGACAGATGTGTTTTCAACCCCTGCTTTAAACTGTAATCATCATCAATAAAAGAAAGCTGTCAATCAGATATTGATATTTATAGATTCTACTACATAGATTATGGATATGAAGTACTTTTAATGTAAAGATACTGTTATTAACAGATTCTATTATATGGATTATGGACATTAAGTACTTTAAATGTAAAGAACATCAGTCTGGTAGGAGATTGAAGTGGTGGGAAAACAAGCTGTAGCTAAATATTTTAGGATATTGCTTATTTGTGGTAAAGAAGAATCATGCAAAGCAATTTTTCTAGAAGAAGAAAGAGAAGACCTAGTCTAACTTGCCATAAAGATCTATACTTGCCATTATCCAGTGTCTTTTTAAAATGACATTCATTCTGTTCCAATCTTCTGCCTGCTTTTGCCTTAACCAGCTGTTCTGGTAAATCGTGAATAAAGAGCCTATGCATAGCAACCCATAAAGTTTTGACATTTCTAAAAAGCACCATATAGGAAAAACAAGAGTGGGCTTGAATAAAAGTTTCCTAGTTTTTAAGCACACAGCCAAAAATCTGAAGATTGAGAGAAAACCGGCATTTTTTACTCAAGGAGGTTATTTAACAGAGTAGTTAAAGCACACATTTACTTTGGACTCACATTAACATTGCCCTAAATTTCTACTCTATATTCTTGTGTAATCGAGGAGAAGTTACTTAGCCCCTGTAAATTCCCGTCTCTTCATCTGTGAAGTGATGAAAACAGTTTCTACTTATATATGTAAAGTTCCAGCGTGTCATAAGTAGTCAGTAAAATACGGTGGTGGTGATAATGGTGGTGGTGATGATAATAGTGGTGGTAGTGGTGATGATAATGGTGGTGATGGTGATAATGGTGGTGGTGATGATGATGGTAATGGTGGGGGTGGTAGTGATGGTGGTGATGATGATGGTCGTGGTGGTGGTGATGATAACAGTGGTGGTGATGATTATGATGGGGATGGTGGTGATGGCAGTGAGGATGGTGGTGGTGGTGATGATGATGATAATGGTAGTGATGGTGGTGAAGGTGGTGGCAGTGATGATGAGACAGATGATGATAATGGTGGTGATGATGGTGTTGGTGTTGGTGATGATTATGGTGCGGATGGTGGTGATGACAGTGAGGATGGTGGTGGTGGTGATGATGATGATAATGGTAGTGATGGTGGTGAAGGTGGTGGCAGTGATGATGAGACAGATGATGATAATGGTGGTGATGATGGTGTTGGTGTTGGTGATGATTATGGTGCGGATGGTGGTGATGACAGTGAGGATGGTGGTGGTGATGATGATGATAATGGTAGTGATGGTGGTGAAGGTGGTAGCAGTGATGATGAGATAGATGATGATAATGGTGGTGATGATGGTGTTGGTGTTGGTGATGATTATGGTGCGGATGGTGGTGATGACAGTGAGGATGGTGGTGGTAATGATTATGATAATGGTAGTGATGGTGGTGAAGGTGGTGGCAGTGATCACGATGTTGGTGATGATGACGATAGAGGATGGTGTTGGTGTTGGTGAGGATGATGATAATAGTAGTGATGATGACAATAACGGTAGTGGTGAAGATGGTGGTGGTGATGGTGGTGGTGGTGATGATGACGATAATGGTAGTGGTGGTGGTGGCAGTGATGGCGATGGTAGAAGAGATGATTGTAGTGCTAACCTGAAGAATGCTTCAAAATTCTAAAAAGGCAGTGGACATTTTTTTCAAATGAAAAACCACTGTAAAAACAGATAAACAAACAAACAAAAACAGATAAACAATAGTTGCTCAAGGATATGGGAGTTTGGGAGCAGCCTGCTCAGCCATCCCTTCTCCTTCCATCTGCCTACACTTGTGGCCCCAGCAGTTTACCATAGAACTCCAGCATTCAGCCAAGCATAGTTTGAAAATCTATGGCAAGAGATTGACAAAGAAATGGCAAGATAATCTTTGCTTACTTTAGATCTAAGGGAGGTTTAATGTTTCTGGGAGGTAGACTTGGGACTGGCGGTTGTGTTGGGTGAGATGCTGGCAATGGCGGTTGGCTGACTGGATGGGATGGTGGCGGTGGTGGTAGGGAAGTAGTGGAGTAAGACGTTGGGCCTTTGCTGGTACCTGAGAAGCAGAGCAAAAATACCATGAATTAAGATAAATCTTCAAAACACGAAAGCTAGCTATTCCAAATGCATAGAAATGAGGATCTTAAATATAAAAATGTAAGAGATTAATCCTAAGTTAAATTAATGCTTTAAAGAGTCTAATATTCTAAGTATCATAGAACATGGCATTTAAAACGTTTTATTTTTTTTCAGATTTATTGAGGGGTAATTGACAAATAAAATTATAAAATAGTTTAAGTATATAACACAATGATCTGATATAATATATAGATAGGTATTATATATATAAAGGTTTTCCCTCCATTGAATTAATCAACACATCCATCCATCTCACATATTTCTTTTTGAGGGGCAGAGGGTTATAGTTCTAGTCTCTCAACAAATTTTAGTTATACAATACAGTGTTAACTAGAGTCACCATGTTTTACTTTAGATCCTCAGACCTTATACATCTTATAACTGAAAGTTTATATCCTTTGATCAACCTCTTCTTATTTTCTTCACCCTCGTCTCTGACAACCATCTTTCTACTCTTTGTTTCCATAAATTGGACTCTTTTGTTATTTTTTAGATTACACATATCACTTCTGGGCATTTGCTACCTCTTTTCTTTTGATAATTGACACCTTAACATGTGTGACGTGATATCTCATTGTGCTTTTGATTTACATTTCCATGATGATTAGTAATGTTGATAAACATTCCTTTTTCTGAGATAGATAAGTTCTTTAATTCCCACTATTAAAATGAATTTCTCTTCCCTTGTTAAGAAAAAAAGTAACAATTGTTAAATCTAGGTGTTAAGTATATGGGTGAAAAATTGCTTAGTAAAAAAAAAAAGAAGAATTTCTCTTACTTTTTCTAAGCTTTTGTAAACCATAGTTTTAGTATGCCTGATTTTGTGAAGAAGTCTACATCAACTTTAATACTACATTCTTTATGATTTTAAAAATGTAGAGGATGTTTCATTAGACCCATTATTTTAGACCAAAGAGGTATAGTTTTTGTGTCTGCTCTCATAGGTAACACATTCTTACTTGTTTTCAGGGACTTCCTTGAATCATTAATGAGAAGATTTTGTTTCAGGTATCACTTCTAAACATTGAAATGTATTAAACAACCACACAAATAATTCATATATATACTAGAGATTATAATACAAAGACAAGCAAAACTAAATAAATATGTATCACCCATAATCCCATCACCCAGCAATAGCTACTGAATTACATGTATTTTAAAACATTTTAGTGCAAACATACTTTTACAGCAGGGGAGTAAAACGGAAGCACTCGCTATTTTGCTGCCAGTATTTTTATTTTTCTCAATATCATAAATATCATTCTGGGTTACTCTAATTACAGCATAATTTTTAGTAATGGGACAATTTTTCTTTAGGCAGCTCTATCATGATTTAAAAAAAATCCACTAAGGCTCTAATATTGGATATTTGTATTAATTCCTTTCCTTTTTGCTGTAATAAGAAATGTCTTAGTCTTTGCACATATTTAAAGTTTTTTCTTAGAATGAATTCGATTAAGTGGAAATGCTGGGTCAAGCAACATTTTTTAAGGCTTTTGATACAAAAATCAAATTGTCTTCCAGAGAGACATCAACTGACAGCTTCATCAGTTAGCGTATGAGAATGATTTTCACATATTTTTGCCAATATCGGCATTATTATGCTTTGAATTTTTCACAACATTATGGAAAAAATTCTACCTTTTGTTTTAATTTCATTGTTATCAAAATATCAATATCAAATACCAAAAACTTCCAACATTTCAGATGTCTCTTTATATAAACATTTACCTTTATATATATACACACACATATACTTATAGCTACTGCTTAAAAAAATTATTGATTTTATATTTGGTAGATGTAGATTTTTGCTCTCTTCCCCTTCCTTTTCCAATGTAGCGAAAGCATAACCTTTTTTTTTGGATTAAATCCATGTTCATTGTTTTCATTATCATGACTTGGCAAATATTATTTTTTGTTGAATCGAGCAGTGTACTATGATTACATTTCCTTTCTCATTCAACTTACTGTTTTCCTGGAGTTAATAATTGCCTTATTTTGTCATTTGCAAAGATTTTTCTTTGGAACTCTTACTTCCACAATTTCCAATAGTGCTGTAGAATGTCTTTAAGCAGTTTCTACAAAACCAAACCTGTCAGATAATGCATTGGTTCCAGTATACCATCTCTGTCTACGTGCTCTAATGTGACCTGGTTGCTTATAAGGTCTGCTACACATCTGACATTCTGAGCTTTCTTTTTGCCAGCCTCAGGACTCTGATATATTGAGAGAATGCACTGCGATAAAGAGTCCAAGATCTGGAGCCAAAGTGCCTGAGTTTAAATTCTGGCTCCACTATCTACCTGCTGGGTGACTTGGATAAGTCACTTCTGGTTTCATCTAGAAAATAAGATCATAGTAGTGCTACCTCATAGGATTGCGGTGAGGACTTTAGACTTAACACATGTAAAACATTTAGGACAGTACCTGGCATATAGTAAATTGAACATTTTATTTTTTATTCAACAAATATTTATTGAATGCTTAGTATATGTGTCAAGCTCTGTTCTAGGCACTAGGATACAATAGAGAAAAAACAGACACAAATTTCTGCTGTTATGGATTTGGGGATGTAGCAGAAGCTGGACTGGATCCTGGTGGAAAAACCAAGCGGTACTGGGTGGCTCGAAGGATAGGAGATTTATTATACACTGGTGGACTCAGAGGAGACCCTTCTCCAAAGATCTGAGCCCCGAGCACAAGCAGGGAGGGTAATTTATATTCTCCTCCTCGCACATACTTGGCATTCTGGCGCGCGAGAGGAACAGGGTAGGAGAGAAGAACCGGAAGGGCTCTGAGACAAGGACTGGAGTTCCCTTGCCGGCTTGGTCAGTCGGCTTAAAGTACAGTTTTTCCCCATCAGGGAGATAGATTAAAAACTAAAAACATTTAAGTAAAATACATATAAAATCGTGAAAAGTGCTATAAATGGTAGAAAGACTATGTAATGGTATACTGTTGGCATCTTTTCCCTGCTCTACATTCAGTAACCTCACTATGGTAGATTGAACTTGGGCATAATAGGAGTATTTAGCTCCTGGAAATAGACAAGAACTACAAATCTCAGCTTTATTGTTTTGTTGATTGTTAGATTTAAGAAAGTGATGGAGAAAATGCTTATAATGCAGATTAAATTTAAAAATGTGTTGTTTCTGTAACTATCACATGGTGAATGGCATAAAACATTCAGGAAATATTTTCCAGTATCTGAAAGCTATCATACAACTCAGCAAAACAGTCACTCACATCACTGGCAAATGAGTGAAGTTCTGACAAATATCTTTGTTGCTTTACATTCATCTTGTTAACGTAAATAAAAATAGCAATCAACATTCAGGTTGGAACTACACTCATTCCTTAATTGCAACCATAGGTTGGCTATAGGTACAAGACATTGGCAAAAATAACAGTTGGCTCTGTGAAATTTTCAATAAAGAGTACTGTTTGGCCTATTCTTATTTATATATTATGCTATGCATCTTTTCTACCAATAAAATTTATTACATGTATGGATACATACATAACACACATACACAGAATTTGTCGTAGAGAACTAGTTCAAAATTTACCAGCATGCCATTGTTTATACATAAAAAATTCATAGGTTCTTTTGGCTATCTCATGAATAGAATGTCTCTGTATCTTCTGGCTTTGCTTTGACCCTTTCTGATTTTACACATTGTGCATTGGAATTATGTGTGTTGCCTAGTTTTCCTAAATAGGAAGTTTGCTTTTTTTGTCCTCCTAATTTAGGGGCATTTTTTTTGAGAGGAAAAGGGGACACATTCTTGAAAAAAAAACATTTCGTCTTAATTTTACATTTTAATTTTTAAACTTTAATTTTCTGAGCACCACTGAGGTCAATTTTTTCATCTTCATAACTATGTTTCATTTTAATTGTATTACCTATTCAAATCCCTTGCCTGTTTTTAAAATAGTATTTGCCTTTTCATAGTGGCTAATAGAACGTCTTTATTAAGGGTATTCATCTTTTTGCCACTTACATGGACAAACTAAATGTAGTAATCGGCCTGCTTTGGCGTCTGCTTCTGGCTGTTCACACCAAAAAAACTTCCAACAATAAAAAGAAAAAAACAAAAAATAAAACGAAACAAAAACCATACCATGCCTCAACCAATAAAACCCCAAATCTTCAGAACCTTTGAAGGATATATAGTACTTGACTGTAAGTTATCTTAAAGGGTCAGTGGCAGGGTTTTTAAATGATACATACAAAAGCTTCTTAATTCCTTCCAGATAGTTCTGTCTCTTTCCAAAGTTTTCATTTTGGTAATTATTAAAAATATTCCCTCTCTCAGGGATACAAACCATAAGAGACTCTTAATCATAGGAAACAAACCAAGGGTTGCTGGAGAGGAGGAGGATGGGGGATAAGGTAACTGGGGGATGGGCATTAAAGAGGGCACGTGATGTGATGAGCACTGGGTGTTATATAAGACTGATGAATCACTGACCTCTATCTTTGAAACTAATCATATATTATATGTTACTTAGTCGAATTTAAATTAAAAAAGGAAACAATAACCAACAACATCAAAAATGTTACCCTCTCTCTTCCTGTTCTCTTCTTAATATTCCTGTCCTCTCACTAGTACAGAGTTTTAAAATGTGCTCAGGCCCTGCACTGCTGACTTGTGAGGCCCCTGCCAGGTGCGATACTCACAGGAATTGCTCATCTTCTCTTTTGGCAGCCATTTGGGGGGGGGGTTGGGGTAGGGAGAATAGTTCCCCCACAAATCTGATACATAAAATTTCCCAACTGATTACATTTATGTTAGAAATATTTTTCCCAGGGGTGCCTAGGTGGCTCAGTCGTTAAGCGTCTGCCTTCGGCTCAGGTCATGATCCCAGTGTCCTGGGATCGAGCCCCGCATCGGGCTCTCTGCTCAGCAGGGGAGCCTGCTTCCCCCTCTCCCACTCCCCCTACTTGTGTACCCTCTCTCACTGTGTCTCTCTTTGTCAAATAAATAAATAAAATCTTAAAAAAAAAAGAAGTATTTTCCCATTTCATTTTTGTCATCAATAAGTTAAACTTTTTTTTGATATATAGGACTTACTACTTTTTCTCTAACTCAGTGAGTAAATTCTTTTATATATAGTTTCTATCACCAGAGTTATGTTTGGGAATGCCTTCCTTACTCTGAGAACACATCATCATCATCATCATCATCATCATCATTATTATTTAAAGATTTTATTTACCTATTTGACACAGAGAGAGAGACAGAGAGCACAAGAAGGAGGAGTGGGGGGCAGAGGGAAAGGGAGAAGCAGACTCCCCACTGAACAAGGAGCCCAAAGCGGGGGTCCATCCCAGGACCCAGGGATCATGACCTGAGCTGAAGGCAGAGTCTTAACTGACTGAGCCACCCAGGCACCTCCATTATTATTTTTTTTTAAATATTTTATTTATTTATTTGACAGAGAGAGAGAGAGAGAGATCACAAGTAGGCAGAGAGGCAGGCAGAGAAAGAGAGGGAAGCAGGCTCCCCGCTGAGCAGAGAGCCCGATGCGGGGCTCGATTCCAGGACCCTGAGATCATGACTTGAGCCCAAGGCAGAGGCTTTAACTCACTGAGCCACCCAGGCAGCCCAATTATTATTATTTTTAGAATATTTTATTTTCAAGTAATCTCTATACCTGATGTGTGGGAACACACAACCCTGAAATCAAGAGTTGCACGCTCCACTGATTGAGCCAGCCAGGCGCCCTGAGAACATATAATTATTAACCTTACATTTTTTTCTACTTCTTTTTGGGCTCATTTTTTTACATTTAACTCTTTGAAATGATTAATAATTTATTTTGGAGTTAGGTGTGAGACCTGGATCTAGTTTTATGGTTCTTGTTGCTGTTGCTGCTGTTTTTAGATGATTTATTTAGTGTCCCTGCACCGTTTATCTAATGAGCTATTACTTACTGACTTGAAATGCCTCTGTTATCACAGAATACACATTAAAAATCCTAGCGAATTTGACAGATGAAAATGACATCCTATTTTAATTTATAAATAATACGGTCTGAGAGATTCCCAAATGATTTGAAAGCTGTACTCACAGGGAATAAGCCACTGTGAGTGGAAATTAATAAACTGTTGTCTAAACAGAAGAAAAATGTTTCTCATCCATCTGTGACTTATCTTTCCATGGAAAAGATTCTGACAAGCCAGGGGCGTTACCATATGAAAGTCATCTAAGGCCTGGAGGTGAGAAATTACAGACATGTTTTGGGGAACGATGAACTGGAAACACTAAAAACTGACTCACCCCAAAACCCATGTAGTTCATTTTCATCTGTCCATGGGCGTATGAGACTTTCTGAGGAGCATCTGTGGTAGGCCCCCACTGTTCTTGCCCGGCATTCATTCTCCTTTCCTTAGTTATAATAACTTGAGCTACCCAGAAAGGGGGGTGCTTACTTTCCCAGTGGACTTGGACCTCCGAGGAGCCCTCTGTGGCATTGCCAGTGTCTGTCTCACCACCACCAGGGACGGGTCTGCCTGAGGAAGTGACAGAGCTGGGGGAAATCACGGCTGAGAGACAGAGGTTCTGCTCCTCATCAAGCTTGGGAGAACATACCCTAAGGTCTTCCTATGTTACACTAGTATTTAGGAGTGAAACATTTTGCTTTGCAAAATCCGCGGTCACTTTCAAATACTTCAAGGAATATATTTGCATGTATACAAAATCATTCTAAGGAAAAGCATCTTAGTTTTCCAGAAAAAAAAAAAAGAAAAAAAATCCAGGAGACTTACCTTCATGTAATGTGATTGGTTTTAAAATTTCAATCTGGACTTTATAAAGTAGGCTAAAATATAATTAATAATATTGGAATTCTCAAAACCAAAAATCTAGTCTGTTGTGATGGAAAGAAGAGGGTGGATATTGAATTAAAATAAATAAAGAAAAAACAGAAACACTAAATCTATAAGAAATTTCTGGGATTAATGATAACAACATTAAGTAATGCTTTTTTTTCCCCCTGTCAGGCATCATTCTAGGCACTTTAAATATTTAATCTTATTTAATCTTTATAACAACCCCCTGGGGTTTACGACCTTATCTAGTTTCCATTCGATAGTTAAGAAAACTATCCACATTCAGAGACTTTGTAAGCAATAGAAACTCAGCTTGGGCTAAGTTTGAACCCTAGTTGATTTCTTACCATGTCTACGCCCTTTCTGCTACATTCTGCTGCTCCTCAAGGAAAGGACATGGATGTTATTGGTAAGTTGCACACATTAACACACTTTCCAAAGATCTGAGCATAAGTTTAGCTTTTCTGACTGATACCTTTCCTCTTAGTGGGATTTTGTACGACTGTTTTCAGTTTCACGTAGGGCAGAACTACCTCTGGAAACAGTAAAGTAATTCTGAAACATATACTCACATCTATGGGTGTTTTAGATGCTAAATTTATAATTTATATCAGAGTTTGATTTTGGAAACCAGGTAGCAGGGAAGTAGACATTGAAGAGCTAGTGGAAAATGGACCCTTAATGGTGGATGAATGACACAGGCTAGTAAGGAAAAAAAGTCTCAAGAAATGGAACTGGGGAATTTGAAATGCAGTCATAAAAGGACTTAGAAGGTATGAACTAAATAAAGGAAAAAACAAGTTTGGAGTTTAGTGGGCATCAAGAATTAAGGATGTGAGTTGAGAGATAACACCCCAAACTGAACTACCATGGATCTTATCCCCCAAAGCTCAGGAAGGGTTGGGTAGGTGATCTGTGGCTTTAACTCTGCACGAGGTAATTTGTACAACAATCTAGGTGCACACTTAACAGGACCCCCATTCGTTTACACCTAACTGAACATGAACTCTCTCAGGACCAAGTATCACTGAGATCTGATCACATTTACCATAATAGTTGTTTCAAACTCCCCACACAGCTAGACCTCACCCATGCCTTCCTCTTTTCCCACAGGTAACTTTAATTTTTGTTTTACTAAGAACAGGGAGAACACTCCACTTGACCTCCCTGCTTACCCTTCATTCTAACTTATTAAAACCTCCTTTTATCTTACTCACCCTCCTTTTCTATGGCCCTGATTCTCTGGAGAAATGTCGATCTTCCTTACTCCTACTAACTGGTGTTCTTGGTTCTCATCGATGTTGACTTCCTTATAGACCTTGCTCTGTTAACTATTAACTCCTTCACTTGCATCAAGCAAAATCATTTCTTAAGCACTTACTATGTGCTCTGGATGGTGTGTTTCATCTTTCAGGAGCATGTTTCCTCTTAGACATGGTCAATCTTCTCCACTCCGAAGAGACACAACAATATCCTTTCTTACCCTTGTCCCCCATTCTATTATCGGCTGCCTTTCCTCCTTCCCTTTACAGCCAAACTTCTTAGAACAAGTCTGTATCGGCCATGTCTGTATCTTTATTTTGCTGGGATGGCTTCACGGCAGAGCGAAGAATGAACAGGATTCGGGAGGTGTGGGTTTGAGTTCAGACTCCACCACACTTACGATAACCTTCACTTGCTTATTACTGTTTGGGGCCTTGAGTAAGTTGCTTGATTTTTCCAAGTCTTTATTTTCTCATCTGTGAAGTGGTCATATACACCCACCATGTGAAAACACCTGACCACACTGTAACGCTCAATAATCTTCTTAGCTATTCCTTGAGGTGGCTGCATCACTGATACACTGCAGTCTATCCACCTCGACTATAAACAAAACAAAACACCTCTTCCCCAAACCAATCATGCCTAGTCCAGGTTCTGTTTGGATATCTTAGAACGGGTCAAGAATCAGGAAGTTTAACTTTAAATCCTTAGAACCATCCCATTTGGTACCCAAACAAACAAACATTACTTTCACTTTCCTGATTCCTAAACATGCCAGAAACAACTTTCAACATGGGAAGAGGAATGGTTTGGTAGAAGGACTAGTTGTGCTGGGGTCACTCAGACTTGGGTTGGATCACCGATCCCAGCTAGCACTAGCTGTGGCCCACGGGGGGGGGATCTTATTTCGCTTCTTTGGGTTTCTATTCCTTGCCTGTTGTATTGAGGCGCCGGATCCCTAACTTGCAGGACGGCTATGAGAATGAGAAATAGTACGTGGGCCTGTCCAGCACATAGCAGGTGTTAGGAATTACGAATTATCCTAAAGCCTGCAACTATTGTGTCTGTTCTATATGGGACAGGCTCTTATTAACTCCCTGAGGGCACATTTGTTTCCATCTGTGTAGAGGGGGATAGGATAATCGTACTCCAGCCACTTTAAAAAAAGTGGCCATTTGTGCCTGAAACCACCTGCTAATTGCCGTACCTCTGACCATTCTGTGGAAAGAAAGCTTCTAAAAGGCCCCCTGCCCTTCTAAACGCAGTGTGGTTGCGCTGCCCTATCCACAGGCTAACATCCATGTGAACTAATGCTGCTCACAGAGCTCTCCATCCATACACAGAGTATTTACAGGTGGTTTTCCACACTAATTTTATTTTCTTTAAAATCTCAAAATTAATTAATTAATCAATCCATTAATCTACTTATCTATCTGTTTTCTTCCCGGTTACGCAGTAAACTTCTGAGGGTGGATCTCCACTGTCCATATCTGTGTGTACCCAACACTTCACCTCCATTGTACAGAGTAAGGCATTTAATGTTTTACTGATTTGGACTTTCTTTCCCTTTACTCTTTTCCCTTTAGGAAAAAAAAAAAGCTAATTTAAGACAGTTTATTGTAAGATAAAAATATACATGGTAAATCACTTAAGAAAATACAAGAAGGAATATTGAAAAGAAAATCCTACATTCTAGAACTCATCTCTCATCCCCACCCCAAACACAACTGTTCCCAGTCTTTTAAGAACTGTATGTCTTTCAAGAAATACTCCATTTTATTTACACAGATGGGACTATGATGCATATATTATTCTGTATTTTGCTTTCTTGATTTAAAAAAGAGATTGTTCTATATTGGGACAAATAAGGCAATCAATTTTTTTTCATAACTGTGGAGTGCTTCATCCATTGGATTTACTGTACTTTATTTGACCACTGGTCAAATATAAGTTGAAAATAACTTATTAAAAATAAGTTTCCATCTTATTGATGGAAATTTAGGTTATTGAAAAAATAACCTTTTGAGATATAATTCAATAGATATACTAGTTTAAGGTATCTAATTCAATGGTATTCATACTTTACAGTTGTGCAAGCATCATCATAACCTGATTTTAGAACATGTGAGTCACCACAAAAATAAACGCTGTACCTATTAACAGTCACTCTCTATTCCTTGCCCTCCTCCCCCTACTTTAGTGAGCCAATAATCTACTCTGGTCTCTATAGATTTGTCTATTTTGGTTATTTTGCATTAATAGAATCATACAATATGTGGTCTTTTGTGACTGGTTTCTTTCACTAAATTGTTTTTGCAGTTCAATCATGTTTTAACAGATATCGATACTTTATTCTTTTTTATACCTGAATTAAAACCCACTGCATGGATACCACATCTACTTATCTATTTACCAGATGGTGGACATTGAGCTGTTTCTACTTCTTAGCTATTATAAATAATGCTGGTATGAACATTCATGTACAAGTCTTTTGCAGACTTGTACATCTTTTGCAAACGAAAACGAATATGTTTTCGTTTCTCTTGGATATATGCTCAAAGTAGAACTGTTTGACCATTTGAGGGACTCTAGGTTGTTTTATTTTTTTATATTTTTGTATTAGACAGTTACTATTATAAAATCATTCTTGTACCCACGTCTTTGCCCACAAGTGTGTATACATTGGTAATATCAATTTTTAGAAAGTGGAATTGGTGAGTCAAAAAGACAAAACATTGGGGTGCCTGGGTGGCTCAGCCATTAAGTGTCTGCCTTCAGCTCAGGTCATGATCCTAGGATCCTGGGATCGAGCCCCGCATCAGGCTCCCTTTTCAGCGGGAAGACTGCTTCTCCCTCTCTCGCTGTGTCTCTATCAAATAAGTAAAATCTTAAAAAAAAATGAAACATTAAAACAATTTGGTAAATAATGTTATTTAATAAGTATTACCAATTCATTTGTCTTCTACCTCAAGAAAAGACTATCTGTTTTACCATAACCTCACTAACATTGTGCATTGTCATACTTTTTTAGTCTTTAATAGTTCTGGTGGGTAAAAAAATGATATGACATTTTAACTTGCATTTCTATATTTATAAGTGAGGCTAAAAATCTTTTCATATGCTTATATGACATTCTATTTGTGTGTGTGTATGTGTGTGTGTGTCTCCTATATATAGAATATTAGAGGTATATCTAGCATTCTATTTAGCTAAACCTTTGAAAAAAGTAAACATTATCTCTTTTATGATTGGTGTTTTCTCTGATATAAAATATCATTTACAATACAGGCATATAAGTAGATATTGCCATTTACGTCAAATTATCTTAAAAATTTTCAGAAGATCCCCAGCAGCTTTCAAAGGTAGGACTTGAAACTTCTGGGTCACAGTCTTAGAACACCTAGTTTTACGGAATTTTTCCTTGCCCTAATTCAAAGTCACCTGTTCTTATCTTCAAAGAATTTGTAAACCCATAGTGGATGGGAAATTTTGAAAACCAATGTAGTTGAAAACAAAGCAATGTAACTGTATGAGTAAGAAACACTTTACTTTGAAAGCAAGCTGCCAAGAAAATGTTGGCCAGCTTAGAACAGTCCATCAAAATGGAAAGAAAAGTAATACTGAAACATCAGTGTTTACAAAGATAATTAAAGTAAAAATTAGGATGAAGGTGAAGAGGTAGAGATCAAAACAATATGATGATCTATTAGAGAAAATAAGCGAAGAAAGGCTTCACTATCTTAAACTTCTCTATGTCAGACCTAACTTTAGCATTCAGGGTCTCGGAATATTTTTTTTTTTATTCTTAAAAAGTCACTCCCCCAATCACTTTGTTGACTACTCATTTGTTGTCTATATAATTATTCATATAATTATGTGTAATTATATATTATATGTCAAATGTATCAAATGTAAATTGTTCTTATAAATGACTTTATTTTCAATTCATAAAATCACATGAAATTCAAATTATTAGGCAGTAATTTGATAGAAGATTGCTGACTTTTGAATCTTTCCTTTTTGTAAAGAATGTAAGACATAATTTTAAAAGAAAAAAGTCAGTACACAAGAAACATTTTTTTGGTCAGATGCTCATAATTTACCAAGTGCCTCTTGCTCTAAGATAGAGCATATTGGGGCAGAAGACAATAAGTGTATTTCTCTTTTTCAAATACTAAAAGTTGTTTTAAAAGTATACTAACATAAGGAAGCAAAGAAAGTACTAAAACTCAAGTTTTAGAAATATTCACATATGAATTGATTTATATGTTGAAGGAATAGTGACTATTCTTCACTATGATTTTAAAATAAAATCAATATAACCCAGAAATACGACATCTACGAGCAGGGAAGGAATACACACTGATGCTGCAGAGACAATATTGCAGTTTCAGAATATGAGCAAATGGAGGAATCATTAAAGCAGGTGCTTCAAACTCAACTGTCATTGGAAGCCAGGCAGGAACATGCTTTTGGACACTGAGCGGGAAATGTCACTGTGGTCACTGTGGTCAACAAGAGACTTGTGTCCAGTCACAATGGGGTAGCTACTGTGGGGCTCTAGCCTGTTGTAAATATGTGAAGAAAAAATTCAGATTTTACTGTGAAATCTTCCAAATTTGAATGTTGGCAACTAGGTAAGCAAAACAAAGTAAATAAATAAAACATGGGCGCCTGAGTGGCTCAGTTGGTTAAGCATCTGACTCTTGGTTTCCACTTGGGTTGTGATCTTAGGGTCCTGGGATTGAGCCCCCTCAGGCTCCGGGCTCCACGTGGAGTCTGCTTGGGATTCTTTCCTTCTTCCTCTTCCTCCCCCTCGGGCTGTCCTCTATAGCTCCTTGCCCCCCCCCCCCAAAAATAAAGAAAATCTTAAAAAAAAGTAAAGAAAAGAAACAAAAATCCAAAAAACTCTGTCCACCAAACAAAACATATTTATAAGCTATATTAATTTGTGACAGTCACCTTTTTTAAGTTAAGAAATAGGAAGTGCCACAAAGAAAAGTTTTATTAAGGGAAACTGCCTGATCACAGGTTCATCCAGGAAGGCAGTTTTTTCCCACTAAGGCTATACAGTTTGGAAAGGGGTAAATTAGATCATCAGACCACGTAGAGAGTCATATGAGTTCAGGAAAGAGGATTGGAACTGCCAAGAAAGAAGGAAAATCTTCCCTGTAGTGTCTGGACAGAACAGGCGTGATGGCGAGACTTCAAAGGAAGAAGCACTGGAGACACGAGAGGGACTGCAAGCCAGTGTAACTGTAAGAAGCACACTTATGTAGACAGATGGGTGTACAGTGAAGGTATTCAAGTTCACTTAATGTTTGCCTCTTCCATGACAATGACCATTATCGTCATTGCTAATTTTGGAGGATCACCCAGGTAAAAGAAAGGAGGAACTCTGAGTTCAAACATAGCACAAAAGCATCAGATGATAAATCAAGACCTAGACAAGAGAGAGACATAGAAGACCCAGAAGAGAAAAAAATATATAAAAGCCATAGAGAAGCTCTTACTAGAGGTGTGATGTTATGCCGCGTTCTCCCTCTTCCTTCTTAAAAAAAGTATTTTTATTTACACAAATAACATATTAAACACTTCTGGAAAAAGTTTAAGACAAGAAAGTAAAATTTCACATGACCTCACATCTCCCATTCTGCTCCCCTTCCCAGATTGTTGATCTTTGCAGAACTTTTTCTCTGCATTTACTCACCTATGAATGTATGCATAGAAATATCTAATTAAGACCCCAAATATTCCTGTACTCTGAATATCACATTACATATATTGGGACGACGTCATTCTTTCTAACTGTGGCAGCATGTTGTGTGATTGGGATAGTGCATGGTTTGTTTAGTCTTTTCTCCCTTGACTACTAACAATGCAGCAATGAGCACCCACGTACATGTTTCCTGTTGTATATGTGCGGTAGTCCTCTACACTAGATGTGTAAAAGTAGAGTTGCTGAGATAGAAGGACTTGCGTATTTTATATTCACATAGGTTTTGACAGATCGTCCTTCAGTGGGGCTCTCTCACCGTGGACTAGATGAAGTTCTGTCTCCTCATAAACTCTCGACCACTGGCCATTTTAGCCATTTTTTAATTTTGCCAACACAATCACTTCATCTTTCTGATCCTCTGCTTAATCTGTAAAATGATAAAAATCCTACTTCATAATAATTTTATGATAATTATGTTAGTTAACAAAAGTGCCTATCACAAGTACCTGGCTCACAATAGATACTCCGTTTATTTATTTATTTGTGTTTTTTTCTAGATACTCCATTTAATGTTCATTCCCTTCCCTTATTACAGATTTGTGAGGCAAAATTTAATTAAATTAGGTGTATTTTATAACTTTCTTACGGTGCTAATAAATCTTTGCAATTAGTACCATGTGTTTAGCCATTGAGTAAATCCATTTTTTAGCCCATATTCATACTCTATTTTTTCATAGTCTATTTTTAATTAAAGTGCTCTAATTAGGAATATTTCTTTTAAAGTTTAGCATTGCTATAGTTTGATGTCCTGTTTTATAACTCAATTTCCCCACTATATTTCTTTTTCCAATTACTGTGAAACCTTTGTTTTTATGGTTTATTGTGACACTGCTTAGCCTTCCCTTGTTCCTTTTTCAGTAGTCTGAGGCAAATAAAGGTGTACTTTAGCCATAATTAATGTAAATGCAAGCTTACATTAATTTTTTTTAGTTTTTTGTTTGAATAAAAACACAATTAAACATTTTGTATAGAAAATTTAAGGATCTCTAAGAATGTCCAAATAGCTCAGATTGAAATACACTGTCCTGATGGTCCATAGTTCAGCAGGTTTACCAGCTGGACATACATATTTTTCCCCTCCTCATTGATCTCATCTGTACGCTTTGCTTAATGATTTTAACCAGTCAAATAACATGCACCAAGTTTTACAGTTCCTAAATCTAATTAATAAATTCCATCAGTATACTATATAATTAAATTAAAATCATACTATCACATTTGCACTGTGCATCTAATCTTGTATAAAGTCCAAATATAATAATAAATTGGTCAAATTAATACATTAACATCTAATGATTAAATATTTAGCAACCACTCATACTGATTCCTCTTTTGTTTTTTCTAACTCTTTACACCTGATATATGAACAATTCTTATCAATGCTACATCTGAAACATAGTCCGAATTTACCTAGTTATCCCTCTTCTACTGTACCCTGCTGGTCTAAATCACAGTTTCTCACCTTAAAGCCTTCTAATCAGTCTTTCAGCTTCATTTTTACTTGCCTACATTTTATTCTCCTCACAGCAAAGAGAAATCCTAAAATGTAAACCAGACTGTAACACTCTTGTTCATAATGGTTCTAATTTTGATGCCTTCCTATCGCAAATTCCAAACTATGACCTCCTAGGACCTATGGGATTTGGTTAGTGCCTATTATTCCAGCCCATTCTCCCTTTCCCTATGGTATTCCAGCCCAATCCTGTCTTTCTATTTCTTTAACCATATCAAGCTGGTTCTTGCCTAAGGAATTTGGACTAGCTGGTCTCTACCCAGACATTCCTATTCTCTATCACTGTATGGTTGGACACCATAATACTAGTTTTAGTACACAGTAGTATAATTGAATGTCACAGGGTACTGAACAGAAAGGACAATAGTCAAATATAAGCAGAAGTCATATAATTAGTAGGAAGAATAACATTTAAAATTAGTATTGGAATTGGCATTAAAGGTCACCCAATAGAGAAATTCACTGGGTCTAAAATGAATTAAACTTAAAATCAGAGACTTGGCCAAGAGAAAGGAAATCTTTGGCAGTAAGAGAGCAGGACCATTTGGGAATATAGAGCCAAGACTAAGGATTATGAATAGATAACAATTGGGCTAGCTAAAGTTCAGCCAGAAATATCAGCCAGGAAGGAGACAAGAATCTAAACTAGTCAATAAAGAATATCAGTCAAGACCATGCACTTTGGAGTCAGTTTTGGAGTCAAATCCCTTTAAACTTATAAATAACTTCTGCCCTTATCCATTGACTAATCCTTGTTACTTGATTGCAATCTGCCTATATATATCTGATAGTTAATCATTATTATATGATCTGTGGACAGTGAAACAAGACAGTGCTGGTAGCCCAGTGAGAAATTGTACGTGAATGGGGACATTAGATCCAGATAATATGGCTTGCTAAATGCATATTTTATAACCATGAAAAGTAGTGATGTTGGAGTTTCAGTTTCATGAAGCTGGGAGGAAGGATAAGAGACTTGGTGAGCCCCCACCTTGCGCTTTCCACATGTGCCAGGACTTCACTTCAAACAAGCAACATATGATGGACATCAACCCAAAGTTATCCTTAAGAACTGGGGAGATAGGGGCACCTGGGTGGCTTAGTCGGTTAAGCATCTGCTTTCAGCTCAGGTCATGAACTTGGGGTCTTGGGATCAAGTCCCATTTCGGGGTCCCTGCTCAGCGGGCAATCTGCTTCTCCCACTCCCTCTGCTCCTCCCCTCTGATTGTGCTCTCTCTCAAATAAATAAGGTAAAAATCTTGGGGAAAAAAAAAGAACTGGGGAGCTAACAGAAGCTATACCTGCCTAAAATCCCCCAGCCTGATTTCTTCTGATATGTTTTGCTAAAACTGCATTACTTACACTTATCTTGTAAACTTTGAGCCCTACAAATTGTATCATGGTGCTCATTTTAACCAAACCTCCAAAGTAGTTTTTTGCAGGACTACAATAAGGGGGTACACTTAACTCAGATTGTTGATAACACCCTGTTGAAGTTGCTTTAGAAAACCAGAACTGTATTGAAAGAATCCTGGTAAGTTAGAGAAGTCTAACTAGGATGACATTAAACAGAAAGAAGTACAAGTTAATTACTAACTGACAAAAAAAATTAGCACATGATGGGGAAAGATCAACTATGTACAGCAATCATAGAAAACTGTTTCAGGTACCCTTGTATCATAACTGAAACAGCAATAAATTATATAGCATATTTATTTTAAAAGCTCAAGTGATATTTGATATTTTAGATACTTCAACTGAAATATGACTTGTGGTTCCTGGAAAGAATCATATTTTAGGATCTTATTAAATTGTCAGAATTCAACTGTTCGGACATTTATTAGGTTGCCTATTGAACTTAGATCTATGGCAGTAGTTTTCACAATTTAGAGGGCATAAAGGGCACTTGGGTGCTTATTTAACAAAGACTGCATTTTGAGAAACATGATTTTTTTCTTCTCCTTTATATGAAATAAATTGTGAAACTCAAGTCAGCTAATGCTGAAATTAATGACCTGGTAAAAGGCTTAGATTAAAGTATAAAAAGATGTTTTAGGTAGATTGTTTTAAAGAATTTTAAAAAATCACCTGAAGGAGCATTTATCCATTTTCTTCTGTAGTACAGGACTGAAGTTTTTGAATTATGGGCTCAGTACCATTAGCATCAGTATCACCAGAGAACTTGTTAGAAATTCAAATTCTTGGGGCACCTGGGTGGCTCAGTTGGTTGAGCGTCTGCCTTTGGCTCAGGTCATGATCTGGGGGTCTTGGGATCAAGCCCCCTGTCGGGCTCTCTGCTCACTGGGGATCCTGCTTCTCCCTCTCCCTCTGCCACTCCCCCTGCTTGTGCTCTCTCTCTCTGTGTCAAATAAATAAAGTCTTAAAAAAAAAAAAAAAAAGAAAGAAATTCAAATTCTCAGGCCCCATCCCAGATCTACTGAATTAGAGACTCTGGGGCTGGGGCCCAGCAATCTATGTTTTAATAAGTCATTCAGGTCATTCCAACATACGCTAAAGTTTGAGAATCACTTGTGTAGAATAAATGGTGCTATACCTTGTCATATTCAAAGGTCAACATAAAAATGTTGACTGGTAACTTTAAGTAGTCATTATACTACTAAAGTAGTGCAACTTGTTGCCCCAAATGCAATATTATCACAACCTCTCTTTCTTCAGTCTTAAAATGCAGGTTGTTCGTTTTCGACCCTCCATATTACCGCATTAGCTATTAGCTGACACTTCCAGGTAGTACTCCATTCTCTGAGAGTTACCCTTTCCACAAGAAGCAAAACTTACATGATCCCACCAAAGCTGAAGTAAGAGAACTCGGTGATTATGAGATAGGAAAGCCTCATTTAAGATGACAGAGCACTACCTCATCGGTAATTGGATGGATGGGGAAGTGACCAGTAGGAGTGAAGGGTGATGCAGGCGATAGGGAAAATCAGAAGATGACTTTAGCAGATGTGGTAGATTGAAAAGATTGGGGGAAGGAAGACAAAGTGATCAGGAGAAATCTTTAACATTCTGCTTATAGAATACCGATGACCAGTTTTCTATCCAGGAAGGGAATGGAACCAGGCAGAGTGGATTCATCAAGAAAAGTAGAATGCCTTTGACCACGTACCCTATACCACTTATGTGGCAAATGGCCAAGCAATAAGAATCTCTGTTTCTAAGGACAGAACCATAAAACTATAGGACTGAAAGTTCTTACGAATTTACTGTTTCAGTGCCCTTCATATAGTTTGGCCCAAATAAATCTCTTGATTCCTTATGAGGCCATCTTCCTGCTTCTACATAGGACTTAGCAACACAGAATAAGAGAATCACTTAGATTTAGGATGACATTGTGTAAGGTAACTCTTAAAAATGTCCCCCATTCTGATCAAAGACAAGAAATCTGAGGCTCAGTTGAGTGATCCACTAAAGGACACAAAGCTTAAAATCATGAGACTCAGGGGCTAGAATCCTATTTTCCTTATTCAAGCCTTATATTCTTTCTACCATCCCATGAAACCAAAATTAGTGCCCTCTATCTCTTATTATCTCCTGGTCTCATTTGTTTGAAAACCCTCAAAAGATAAAAGCTAAATATCTTCCTTTGTGAGTTTTTTCAGCATCTCAGTGGTGAAATAACTGAAAAAAAAAAAAAAAAACATGCTACTCTCTAGGATGAAAGGAGAAGCTAAGGAGAAACTAGGCAAAACAGAAAATCAACAACCGGTACACTAAGGGCAAACACACGCAGCCAGAACTCCTCCCCCTGTACAGAAGGATTTCCCCAGGTGTTTTGTTTTTATGAAGAGGAGTACCTTAAGATTACCCAAAAGTCATGGCTCGTGTTTGCTTGCTCCATGTGTGTTCATGTGTGCTCATGTGTGTGCTGAGATGATGACGGGGCTGAGCAAGATTAATCATTAACTTCCTGGGCGGAAGGGGAATGGTTGATACTCAAATCTCTGAGCTGGGGGAAGGAAAAGGGGACCTGGGGTGCAAAAAGAGAACAGAGCGGAGATTCACCCAGACAGACTCTACATTGACGGTTCAGCTTTTATGGAGAATCCAAGAAAGCATCAAAGGAAGGATTCAGGTGGTGGAGTGGGGAGTGCATCAATAGCACGTGGGTTAGCCATCTATTTTACAGGGTTCCGAGAAGACTCCAGCTGATGGATGAGCCTGCTAGAAGCCGTAGCTGGGCTGGATTGAATCAAGACTGTTCGGAGATGAAAATGGCTGACGTGGGCTGGAGTGTGGGGGTGCCTGACGGTTGTAACTAGCTGGGGGCTTCTTTTGACCTCAGTGAGCTTGAAAAAAATCCTGCCTTCTTCTGGAGAGTAAACGAGAAGAATGACAAAAGTTTGCTGTGAAAGTGTATG
Source organism: Potos flavus (assembly GCA_028534135.1). Classification (NCBI taxonomy): domain Eukaryota; kingdom Metazoa; phylum Chordata; class Mammalia; order Carnivora; family Procyonidae; genus Potos; species Potos flavus. Next base: position 106,918,813 of record CM052895.1, on the reverse strand, counting down.
GATTGCTGCTCTGTAACTCCAAAATGAGCTCAACTGTTAGGGTGCCTTTTTGTGTGGCTTTCTTGCTGTAGGATATGTCTAAGAGGTTTAAAACTGAGGCTTATGACTTCCCACTGCTCCTCCTGGCCAGTCTTTATAGGATGCTGGGCAGAAAGGAATCTTTGGGTGCATCTGCTCATGGTTCCAAGCGGGAGTGGGGCTGTACCAGCTTCCAAAGAAGCATTTGGAATAGGGGGTGGAGATGGGGGAGGGGGGCTGTTTTGGGTTGGTGCAATGGCTACTGAGTGCCACCTGCTTTTCAGTCGCTAGAAATCAAAGAGGCAAAATTCTTGCAGTAAGTAAGACGGTTGTGTTCAATGAGGAATGGTGTGTCCCAGATGGCCAGTGGCCTTTCAGAGAACCAAAGAGCTTGTTTTATGTATGAGTGAGATCCAGAGGTTACATGTTCCAGAGGCGGGTGCAGAGCACAGATCAGCTCTCTCTAAATACAGCAATGCAGTGTCCCTTCCATCAGAGCTCATTCTGCTGTCCCATCATGGCCTCCTCACCACTGTCATCTTGTATGCAGAGAATCCCAAGTCATTTTTATGTCCACTCAAGAATAGCATGATTTGAAAGGCATGGTGCTTCGACTATACTCAACAAGATCCACAAAATCCAATTCTTTCAAACAATAAAACATATAATAATTCACTGCTTTGGATGATCATATGATTAGTTTTCCTTTGGTACCAATTATCATGAGTGGCTTTACTTTAAAAGTGCCCATCTTTTAAAAGATAAACGCTGTTTATTTCTCACAATCATAAATGGTGGGAAGAGAAACAAAGATAGATTAATCAGACTTTCTGATTAAGTCATTTCATGTGCTAGTCATTTTGGTTGGCCTCCCAAACCCATTGTAACTGAGATGGTGTAGGCAGACTGGGTGGTTACAATTTCAATTAGGCATTAGGTGCCCATGGAGGAAAGCAGTTATCCTCATTCTCATATATATAGTATTTCTGACATTGAAACGTGTGGACTCTATCTCAGGAATTTTGCCCTGGCAACACTGGAATAAAGCTTTTTGACAGCTGTCATTATTTCTAGGTATTCATGGCCCACACTTACTACTTCAGAACCATCACCCTGAATTTAGCAACATTACACAGCGGCCCGTAGGCCAGGGCCTAGACACTTATCTGGTTTCCTGGGGCTTGTGGCTAACCTCCAGAGCTTATTTTTTTGCTGCTGCCTTCTTATTACGATGTCCCTGCTCTCTAGGGGAGAAGCTTCTATTTACTGGGAATTAACAGCCAGAAGAGGTTTTTTAACCTACTTCTTCCTTCAAATTCACAGATCTGTAGAGCAAGAAGGCCCCTTAGGGGTGGTCTAGCTCACCCTTCTCATTTTGCAAATGAGAAGGTGGTCAAAGACATGACTTGTCCAACATCCCCCCAAGTTGATAGAGTTGGACCCCAAATGGAATCTCTCGACCTTAACCACAACTACATTGTCCCATTTGATAACCGTAGGCTGATTAGATTCACTTCTGGAGTGCTCCAACAGCTGGTTGGTATGGAATTAGGGAATCATTTAGAATGCAAAACCATTCTTCCCCCCAGCAAGTTTTTCAAACTTTGTAACTGCTTCACTTCAAACTCTTGAACCTCAAACTGTATGCATAAAACATTGCTACCAAAATCCCCAACAGTCTTCATCATCTCTCTCACATTCTCGGGGTTGTGTGTGCTTGTGTGTGTGCTTTCCGAGATAAGGTGCCGTGCAGCTCTGACTCTGAACAACAAAGTGGCTGAAGCTGTTAGAAGCTGCAAGAATGCTCACTTCCTACTTGACTGGTGACATATTTTTGCAAAGCTGTTCTCACTCAGCTTCCCCATCTCAAACAAATTAAGATTTAGAACAATGACTTCGAGTTCCGTTTTATGCTGTTTCTGCTCTGTACAGTAAAATGACTTTTCTCGCAAACACAAAATATTTTTTTTCTACCGGTGAATTTGAATTGTAAGTATTGTCTGTCACTCTGCATTTTCCCGTACGGAATTTCCTCCAAAATTAGCTCCCGGGAACAGTGGTCCTGCCGAACTACTCTGAGAGAAAAAAAAAGTTATGTGGTCAAATATGATTTGGAAATTGCCACAAACTATACTCTCATTTTGGATACTCTTAATACGCAATTAGAGACCTTACAGTAAATAATGAATTTAACTTTGCGTAACCCAGGATTTCTCAAACATACTTGAATTTCTTTTTCCCTACAACATTATTAACATCCTGCAGAACTCGAAGTAGATGGGCAATTCACAATAGCATCTAACCTTTTTGTGGAGCGTATTCTGCACGTCTCATGGGGTTCCAAGCACTCTACGGGAGTGACAGTTTTCTAAGGCTCAAAGATCAGAGTGCATATTCAGACGCTGCAGTCAAAAGGCTCAGGGTTCAATTTTGGCTACATCTCTTCCTAGTTGCATAACTTTGGCTAAATTACCTAATAATCTCTGAGCCTCAGTGTCTTTGTTACAAAACGGAGAGAATAAGAACAGATCGATATAATGTGTGGAGAGGAGAAAAGAAGTACTGGTAGGATATCCAAACAGAAGAAGGGCAATACTTAGGTTTTTTAACTGCACTAAGATTTAAAAAAAAAAAACAAAACAACAACAGAATTCCTGTCACTGTGTTTTTGATAACAATTGAGGCTAGTTTTTTTAACCTTCAGAGAAATGTACCACTGGGTATAAAAAGACAGGCTTTTCCTCCAAATCTTTTAACATAGTGCAATAATTTTCTGATAGGTACTTGAAAATTTTTTTCATAACCTTGGGAAATCCCTTATTGTACATGTCATCTGTGGAACTCATAGAACACATGCTGGATTATAAAATCTTCTTCCTAGCCCCGACTCTCAGTGGGTTGGGGCACAGAAAAGTTTGTTAAGTTGTTTCCCATGGATATGTAGGCTAAACGTTGGTTTCCACATTAGCGAACGAGAGTCTTTTTAGCTCAAAATAATGACAACAGATAACCTTTGTAGAGTGCTTTCTAGGTGCCTGGCACTAAGAGCTCAGCTTACAGAAGTGGTCATGTAATTCCTCGGGAGCTGCAGAAGGTAGGTAGCCTTATTGTTCTCATTTGTAAGTGAGGAAACAAGCAAATTCAGAACTTGCCCAAAGTCTGATGGCTACTGAGGGCTAGAGGAGGGAACCAAATGCAGCCAGCCTGGTTCCAGACCACAGAGAGCTGACCGCCCTACCCCAGCCCCAGGTCCTAGCCCCACAGCGGGACTGCTCTGCATTCCTGGGGAGGAGCAAGAAACATGGGGCGGAGTAAGAAAAAGGAAAAAAAACAAAAAAAAAGCTGAGTTCTTTTTCATTTCTAGAGGACAGGGCACCGTATGTAGGGTTTTCTTTTCAGTCACTTGTTTTTTTTAAGATTTTATTTATTTATTTATTTATTTATTTATTTATTTGACAGAGAGATCACAAGCAGGGGGAGTGGGAGAGGGAGAAGCAGGCCTCCCGAGGAGTAGCCCGATATGGGGCTCGATTCCAGGATCCTGGGATCATGACCTGAGCCTAAGGCAGATGCTTAGTGACTGAGCCACCCAGGCGTCCCTTTACAGTCACATTTTACTTCCCACACTTTTTGGGTGGATTCTCTTAAGTTACGGAAAATCGTGCTTTGGCACCACCTAGCTCTCACTTCTGTCCAGACCTCTGCACCTGCTCCTGGTCCTCTCTCCTCTTCCCTCACTGGGCTGACGCCTAGTCTTGGGGCTCAGCTTAGGCGTCAGTTCCAACAGGACACCTTCTCCCCAGACTCTCCAGGAGTCCCACAGTCTCCCAGCACCAGAACCTGGGCCCTGCCTACCTTAGCGCTTAGCAGGGCAGTACAGGTGTCCGCTGACTCGCTCCTCTGCCATGACGAGAGCAGAGCAGAGATGCGTCTGGCTGGTCTCTGTTGGATCCCTGGGCTCTGGTCCGGCACCTAGCACATGCTTGGTGCTTAATGACGATTTGTTACCATTCACAAGGGCACATTCCCCAGGGGCTCACCATGTCCAAAACAATGATTCCCCACCTACAGTTACCTCTTCCTCGTGCATAAATAGGACCGTTCTATCAGACCCTATCACGCAGCTGGAGGAAAGAGAGAGGGGTGTGTTTCTACTCAAGCTTTGCCTCTCTGGTCCTACTCCCATTTTCTGGTGCCTCTTCACTCCTCCCAGGCCTTCCACCAATTCCACTTAATTCCTATTTCAATCCTCTCACCCTCATGGGAGATGGGGGCATCCTTTGCAGCAACACTGAAGAGCGTATGGATGCTGGGTGCTGACTAAGACTCTGAGGGAAGTCCCTATCGTGAGACTGACCAGTCCCAGGAAGGCGATGTGGGCAGAACTCTGACCACAGCTATGGTTGTCTGGACAGCAGTTCTGACCCTGTAGGGGCAGAACACATAACAGAGAAAGCAGAGATGTTATACCAACAGATGCTGTTGCTGCAGCTGTATCCACAAAGTGGCAACTGCTGGCGGGTGTTACCCACTGAAGGCTGGCCCGGCTACTACCGAGTGCGGCCGGGGCAGAAGGCAGCGGGAGAGAACGCCTTCCAGCATCTACCTTCCCTGCCTCTGCTCTGATTACGCTATAATTAATGTGTGATAAACTCCCGCACTGACGCCGTCTCATAAGCCAGGTTATATCACTCACATTTTCAATGTTTAGTAGCTATATCATCAGCATAAAATCTAAGAGATTATGTAAGTGGTTATTTTTCTATGTGTTTTTGAAACAGGACTTTAGATATTGGCTTACTCAGTCCCTCACTCAGGTACTCAACCAGTGCTTGCTAAGCACATAGAACAAAGGCTGTCTGCTGGGTGTGAGGGGGCTGGAGAACGAGTAGGGCAGGGTCTTTGCTTTCATGGAACTCACCATACACAAGGGTTCAGGTGCAGAAAACACTAACACTGTATAGAATGTAATTGCTATGATATTGCAGGAAATGTTGATTTGGTTTTGGAGATGTAGGTGAGGTACCAGCAGGTCGTTAGATCAGCATTGTTCCGTATAATGTTCTGGAATGATGGACATGTTTATTATCTGTGCGGTCATGTACTAAAATCACTAGACACAGGTGACTATTGAACATATAAAATGTAGCTGGTGTAATTAAGGAGCTGAATTTTACATTTTATTTAATTAATTTCAATTTCAGCAGCCCCTTGTGGCTAGTGGCTAGTGTATTAGAAAGTGCAGATCTAGATAATAGTCTATCAGACAGAAGTGTACAAACTGGGAAAAGCACTGGGTCCCAAGAAGCAGACTGATGTGTCAACAATGTAGAGAGAGAACTGAAGCTCTCTAGGATTTCCAGACCCTTGTAACTACCTGCCTATTTGACATCTCAAAGACTCTTCTGACTGAATCTGTTAAAAATAAAAATCATGGTCCTCCCACAGAGCTAATCCATCACTTTCTCATCTGAGTATATCTCAGATCCATCCTCTTGTCCCATCTCTACTGCCACTTCTCTAGTCCAAGCTCCTGCCTGGATTACTGCAATGGTCTCCTACCTCTTTATATTGATTCCAGAAAAATCCTTCCCAAATACCAAATCTGACCAGACCACCCTCACCTTTAGGCAAAAACCCCCAGACCTGATTGTGGCCTACCACATATGGCCCCTGCCTCCCTCCCTTGTCCCATCATCTTTTACTGCTTTTATCTCATTATCTCCATTGCAAACTCTTACCTTCGCATTGTTCGTTAAACCATGTGGGTGTGAATGGAGAGCAGGTGGCGTGTACAGATGCCATTAACATGCACGTGTGTGTGTGTGTGTGTGTGTGTGTGTGTGTGGTGTGACCAAACATTATATACCACTGTCATTTGGTTTCACTAAAATTTGAGGAAGCTTCTAGAGGCACAGGCAGGTGCCTCTAAGAAAGAAAAATAGATGCGTTCATTTAGGCCTAAGATCTATCATTGTTCAACATAAGTTTTAATTAATCAGAAAGCTTTCAAAGAGACTCAGATCATGGACATCATTTTAACTGGGTTAGCGTGGCTGATGCAGGTACAATGTGGGAAAACAGCATATTTTAGCGCTATCATATCCCTTGCTAACTGGGTCATCACAGATCCAAATCAGAATGAAGAGCCATAACCTAAGCTCTTTGAAGGTCAGGGTCCTTGGTATGTGGATGATGTCAAATATTTGGTAAAATACAGTATCTGGCCAGAGGTAGAGGAGTGGATTAAGAGAAGACTTTCTTCATGCCACTATTTCCTGTACTAAAGTTGGCGCTCTGGTTGCACTCACTTTTGTGGTATTTTTTCCCTTTTTTATTTGTTGTTATTATTAATTTTTCATGGTGTTTCAGGAAAATTTCATTATCCCTGAATGTTGTTCAGGCAGAATTGTCTTCTTAGGAAAAAGGAGACATGTTGTAGGCAGCCCTAGCTCTAAGCCGACCTAAGCTGACAAAGTTTGTCTTCAAAGGTCCCTACGCTTCCTCTGGGTATGTTTCCCTTTGTAGGTACTTTCAAACTCTGGTCCAGGAAGGAAAATAGTTGTATCCAAGGGATTGGTAGTCACAGCTGAACATGAATTTAATATATACATTTGATTTGTGAGGACCTGTTCTAAGATCCTTGCCTCTCACTGGAGGACTGGCTGGGATTCCTAGTGTGATGGGAGAGTGAGTGCCGTCCAGGAGGCTTCTGTGATTCTACACAAGTCCACCCCAAATGCCAGCTTGAGCAGCATGTCAGGGCAGCCAGGTGTCTACGAAAGATGGTTCAGACCAACCAACTGGTTTACAGGATGTGCTTTTCCTTGATATCTCCATCCTCCCATTCCTATCCCATGCAGAGCTTCCTTAAGGCTAATGAGTTACGAACACTGCTCAAAACGATCTCTTCTTGACTTTACAAAATATTAAATAGTATTGGCCATTTAAAGAAGGGCTGATTTAATTTTTTTCTATTGTCATGGTGTGTAAGAATCTTGGGGGCAAATTATGAAAAATGGAGCTACATAGGCCCCAAAGCCAACAGTTATGATTTGGCAATGGGGCTATGGTGGTGGCGATGGAGCTGGGGTTGGGGGAGGGGGCAAGAGCATTCTTAAGTTTTTTAAAGTGCCTGTGCCTATCCTGGTGTAGACGGTCCACAGGCCACAGTGGGAGAAACAGTACCTTGAGAAATGATAGGGAAAAAGAAAATTTTATAACTGGTGTCGAGTGAGATATTTTGAGGTGATGAAAGTTTACTTCATCTAATGGCAAACTCAGTTCCATTTAGCAACTTAAAAGAAAAGCCAGTTTATTAGAAAGAATATAATAATGTATTAAAAACTAATTTTCTAGGCTGGTTTTGTGACCATATCAGAAAATGTGATTACATTTTTCACAAAACTTATCTGAAGCAGACAGTTGCCAAAATTTTCAGATGAATTATAATTCAGTGAATTGATTAATGACGTCTGAAACTTTTTGTGAGGCTAGCTATACTTGAATAGAATAACAAAACGTTAAAATAATAAACCGTTCAATTATTTTATCCAAAAGAACGTTTGGTGAGTTTTCTTCTACTAAGAGGTACACCTTTCTTAATAAAATCAATGTTGCTGACTGTTTAAATTATTTTAAGTTATTAAAATGTGAAAAATTGAAAACAAAAGTTAAGTGGGTTATTTTGATGAATTTGAATGAAAAAATTCTAAACTATTGGGTAATATGTATAATTGATACAAATTTCTCTTTTTTCTGTTCATTCACAGACTATGGAAAGGTTGATTTTCTTGCCTTTTCAAGAAGATTCCCAAAGAATTTTCACATTGGATGATTAGTCCATTTGAAAGAAAGACTACTTTCGTATTTGTAGAATATGCTATTAAATGTGCTACTATTATTGAAAATTGGGCTCTTCCTTTAATATCCTCTGTTGAATCAAGATGTTGAAGTAACTTCCATCAATTTGCTGGTGTAACAAAAAAAATCTTTAGGAAATGTTTGTATTTCTTGATGTTTCACTTTTTGCCCCTAAATTTACGTTAATGGTGTTACAGAGAGATACTTGCTGGGTATATGTTTTGAACCAGTGTGTTCTCTGAAAAGGGAGAGACAATGCACAATCTGTTCTGACCTAGTTATAAAAATTTATAGAGTGGCGCCTGGATGGTTCAGTCATTAAGCATCTGGCTTCGGCTCAGGTCATGATCCCGGGGTCTTGGGATCAAGTCTCACGTTGGGCTCCCTGCTCAGTGGGGAGTCTGCTTCTCCCTCTCCCACTCCCCTGCTTGTGTTCCCTCTCTCATTGTCTCTCTCTCTCTGTCAAATCAATCAATCTTAAAAAAAATTTTTTTTAAATTTATAGAAATTACCTCTATCTTATTTATCGAAAATTAATTAATCTCTATCCCATGGACATCTTTCTACATCAATTTATATTTATTTATTTTTTCACTAAATGGAAAGCACTTTAAGTAAACACAATATTGACCCAGTTTTAGTTGACTTTGATTCCAGCTTATATTCTGTTAGCATTTATACAGTAAGATTCCAGATTGAAGAATATATAACTTTTAAAATTCCAAATAATAAATTATGTCATTTAAAGCACTCAACACATTTCTCAAAGCTCTTTCTTTAAGTCTTTTAAATCCTTAGAGATAGGGAAAAGTATTCATTATATATAAACATTGTCTTTCATGTAACATAGTTCAAAAAGTGAAAAAGCCATACAATTAGCTTCTTTAGGACATTTGTCTTATTTATTGTTACTAGGTGCAAACTCCACACTGGCATACACACATTATCGATACTTATGAATGGCTGAATTTTTCAGGTTTTTGGCAATGTGTAAACCGAAACCTTAGATGATTCCTTTAAGATGACCCATTAGGTATTTTTCTGATATTGATGCTTTACAATGGTTAAAAGTATTAATGTTTTCTCCCTTAGATACATGATTAAAAGTTCCCAGTCAAGATGGCAGGCTGACTACATGCTGTGGTAAGCTCTGCTCACCCTAAGTCTCTAGAAATGCTGGAAAAAGAAAAGTGATGATAACAAACAAACAAGCAACCATAAACATACTGGAAAACAAGAAAGTAAACCCCCAGTGGACTAGAAGTCACGAGGAACCCCTAAAAGACAAATTTATTCTATTTTTTAAAAAATAATATTTGTTTATTTGAGAGAGAGAGAGAGAGCAAGTGAGCATGAGTGTGGGGAGGGGCAGAGGGAGATGGAGAGAGAGAAAGAATCTCAAGCAGATTCCTGGCTGAGTACCAAGCCCAATATGAGGCTCAATCCCAGGACCTCGAGATCATGACCTGAGCGGAAATCAAGAATCGGATGTTCAACCAACTGAGCCACTAAAACATTTCAAGAGAGATCGACTCAAAGTGGAAACAGAAGCCCAATGAGAAGACAAGAGAAAGGGCCATAAAGACTGAGAGCTCACCCAGAATGCTCTATACTCAAAGAAGGAGAATGCTGGAGGGGCCCAGCAGGAGTACTTGGGGGAACAAAGCACGGACAGCCAGGTGGCTGGCCTTATGCACAACAGGAACTGAGAGAGTAATGATGAATTGAACAGAGCTCCAGCCGCTGCAATGTCTGGGAGGGAGGAGCCATCCTTAGCAACACCTAGCCGAGAAAGCGCTCGCTCGGCCGCTCCCTCACTCCGCTGAACTCGAGTTCTTCACTCAACCGAGCTGCACAAGCAGAAACAGCAAACCAACTAACTGAATCTCCACTACCACATGTGCACAAATGAAGAAGCTCCACATTCAGGAAAAGCCGGTGCCAAGAAAGGAGGACTTGAGTCAACAAACCATAGAACTCACACCAAAAGAAGAATGATGTGGCAAGAGAGATGCAAGGAGATATTGCACCTCAAAGGATCAAGTTGAAACAGTGATAATAAAAACCTTTTATGTGCGTTTAAATAAATTAATATGTGATTTAGCATCTGCAACAACTGGTCGACGTTCTTTCTGGCACTGATTGAGTCCTGAGGCAGCTGCTGCTGGCCACCATCTGTTAATCACCTGTTTTTCTTTTTTTTTCTTTTTTAAAGATTTTATTTATCTATTTGAGAGAGAGACAGAGAGCAAGTTGTGGGACGGGCAGGGGGAGAGGAAGAGAGAGAATCCCAAACAGACTCGGTGCTAAGCATGGAGCCCCACATGAGGCTTGATTTCATGACCCTGAGATCATGACCTGAGCCGAAACCAAGAGTCGGACGCTTAACTGACTGAGCCACCCAGGTGCCCCACTCACCTATTTTACAATGGGGTCTTTATTTGAGCATTTCTCCTTTCCCCCTTTGATAAATGTAATTAAATTGGGCCAATGACTTGAGTCTTTATGATATACCAGGAACTCATATATTTTAGCATGTTGTACTTTTCTGTTTAATTCTCACAAAACCCAACCACAGAGACTTATCTCTATTAAGAGATGAGAAACCTGAGGTGGGGGGGGCTAAGAACCTTCCTTGGGGTTCCACAGTAACTGTGGAGCATGTGCAGGACCCCAAGACTCTCTAGCAACAAAGCCTCAGCTTTGAACACTCCCTGATGAAAAGCAATCCCATAAACTGTGCTTTTTAAAACCAAAGGTGCTCCTGTCTTTATGATATATCTCGCTTCTCATAGATCACTAAGAGCTCATGGTGCTTCCTGCTGGCTCTCCAATCAACTTTGCAGCAAGATTAAAAACAAGTTTCCAGCTTACAAAAATAGTGACAAGCTCGAGAAAAACCTTTTTTTTTTTTAATCTATGCCACAGTCACCCTCTCCTTTTATCATTAGACTCACAGATGCAGGAGTTTGTCTGCGGCATCAAAACCTGAGAGCGCTTTTCTTCAGACTCGTGTTCCTTTGAAGAGCAACCAAAGAGCATGACAGAGGGACGGTGCCCTTTAGTTTAGGACAACCGCCTAGCTTTCTTTTTCATTGCCTTAAGTTCTTTTAAGTGCGATATTAACATAGGCCTATTTTAAAGATCAGATACATACAACACAAAACACTGTTGAAGGGAAAGATGAATGTTGTTAGCAAGTGATGCTATCTCCATGGTGGGGAAACTAGGCCGGTAGAGTTGCACTCGAGCAGTGACCAGATGGAGAGCAGAGAATCTTCCAGAACTTCTGATTCTGTGCATCCTTAGCCCTCCTGGTCAGTTTGGGTGGAGGGGAGCCTGAGGGCCCTGCCCCGCAAAGAGACCTCCCACGGGACCAAGAGCAGTCACGTGGGCAGGACTATGAGCTCCCTGGTCCTTCTGGCCTCCCTCCATCAACAAAAGAGCAGTTCTTACCGTGATGCTTAGTTATTCAGCCTTCCTAAGTCCATTTGTCTTAGGGAGCACCTGCGTTTTTTTTCTTTGCCTTATGTACTACCAGTAGTACTAAATATGGGTTTTTAATTTGATGAATAGTAATCATACGTGCCGTGTAAGAACATTGTGCTGAGCTGACCTGAAGGCCACTGCCTGGCAGAAGGGGAGAAGAGAGATGAAAATAAAAGGGAACGGAGAACAGAAAAAAGGAAGGAAAGAAAGAGGGGAAGAGAGTGACTGAGTCCCAGCTTACAGGTGTTCTGTGTGGGGAGCACCACTGTCTTCCAGGCTGACAATCTGGGCCAGATGGTGGGAGGCTGGTCAGCAGTCAGCTGATGTGTACAATTTAAAGCCCTCTAAGGGTTCCAGATACCCCTCGGTGACCCCTGGCCAGCAACTAGCAGGTGAATCTCCAACATAGTAAAAAATCTCCAGGATTCTTCTGCCAGCCATCCAGATGTTAGATATTTGAATAGCACCTTTGTTCTTGCCCTAACTAAGCAAATTTTTAAGATCAGCTATAGGATACTATCCGTTTGCTTAAACAGATCACTCACTCATTTCCTTGTTTGGATGTAATCACCAACGTTCAGTGTCCTGTCTCAATGTGATCGCATTGCTTTTGTTTTCAGAGAAATACCAATGGTTTAGAGACCCTTCCTCTCCCCACCATCCTCCTTCCTCCCTCCCCCACTGTAATAGCCCTCACAGCCTGCAGTGTTTCTTAACGTGATCCAAGGACAACCTGCGTTAGAGCCATTTAGTGATGTGGATAACTATCCCAGTTCCTGGGTCCCATGTGGCTTCTTAAACTAGAAACTTTGGGGGTTTTCTTACGCAACTTAAAGTTTGAGAATCTTGGAAAGAGTGAGGCCCAATTTCGATGTTCCCTGCTCCTTCTGAGTCTATGACAAATACGTTGTTGATCAAAACGTCTATCCCTTTGGCCATCTTTCTCCCTTGAGAGCTGTCTGGTGTCATAGTGTCAGAATGGTTGGGGAAACATGCAAGGAACATTGGTTTGCATGAGTGTCCTTCCAGTATTTTAGTTCAGGGAAGAATCTGAAAACTTTCAAGTCTCAGGTCTGGTAGAAGAAAGGCACTTTCTAGCACTCTTGTTTTTTAGGGATCTCTGGTTATGAGTCACTGAAAACAGGAAGATCAAACAACCTGGCTATCACACCAACGTGAAACAATTCAGTTGCCGTACTTCTACTGGGGTTGTCCAAACTGGCCTGGGCATATTCTATTCATCAGCAGCTTGTTTCTGGCAATATAATGGCCATTCATAGTAATATAAAATAAAACCATTTCCTCCACCACTGACCCTTGAATAAAGAACTTCTGCTTATAAGCAAAGGAAGGTAATAGTTGAGTGTGAAGGTTTGGATTACAGACAGCTGAACTATTCTGAATAAGAAAACAGAGAGTGTTCTCATTCTTCTCTGCCATTAAGAAGGAGGGGTCAGAGAAATAGGAAAAGAAAGAAGGTGAACGATAGAGGATGGGAGGGGAACCTGAGCTGTAAAACCCCATTCTGCTTTTGAAGAACGGTGGTTACCAATATTCTGTTTTAAATTTCTAGCCTCAATGCAGTGTAAAGAAACTTCTGGGTCTGACACCTTCACTGACGTCTGTCACACACACAAATGCCTTCAATGAGGGGTGTGCGGCGAAAACTAAGGAAAGACTCCAAGTCTTGTTTGGGTGACTGCAGTACAGCGCAGGGGCAGAGAGACAATTCCTAAACTGATGCGAGTTCGAGGGGCAGGAGCTGGAAGCCTGAAGTGACCTTGAGAATTCAAGTCGCGTGGTCATTCATTGATCTTCTGTGGGGACCATTCGATTTTTCCATGAAATATGGGCTGGCATTTGGCATCAACTCTATGAGAGTTTAAGGGGCACACCAGCAGCTTTTCTATTTTCTGCCTTAGGTTTTCCATTTCAAAATTGTGTTGGCATGTGTAATTAACCACTGTTTCTTAGTAGTTCAGAATTCAGCAACCTCTTTGGTCCTCATGCCTCTATAAAGCTTAGCATTTTCTGTAGGTTTTACTAACAGGTTTCATTGACCAAAGAAAGGAGATTTGTGGTGGCGGTATGGAAGAAATGGAAAAGAATAGGATAAAAAAATAATCATAGCTTATGGGTGCCTGGGTGGCTCGGTCGGTTGAGTGTCTGACTTTGGCTCAGGTTGTGATCTCAGGGTCCTGGGATCAAGTACCATGTTGGCCCCCTACCCAGTGGGGAGTCTGCTTCTCCCTCTCTTTCTGCCACTTCCCCCCCCCCATGCTCCCTCTCTCTCTCTCTCAAATAAATAAATAAAATCTTAAAAAAAATAATTATAGCTTAGAAGGTAAGAATGAAGAAGAAAGCAAGAAAATAGGAGGGAGGCACATGGTTGGGGGAGTGGTGGAGTGTCATTTGCTGGGTTGAGTGGCACAGGCCATCTGCCATAGACTGAATGTCTGTGTCCCCCAAATTCAAATGTTGAAATGTAATCCCCAGTGTGATGATGCTAGGAGGGTAGCCTTTAGGAGGTGTCAGGGTCATGAGGGCTCCACCCTCATGGGATTAGTGCCCTTATAAAAGAGACCCCAGAGAGCTCCCTCTTGGCTCTGCCATGGGAGGATGCCGTGAGAAGACAACCAGGAAGTGCGTTCTCACCAGACGTCAAATCTGCCAACACCATGAACTTGGACTTCCCAACCTCCAGAACTGTGAGATAAATTTCTGTTGTCCCTAAGCCACCAGTATTTTTGTAACAGCAGTGTGAACTAAGATACAACCTCACCTTATAACAGTCTCCCCAACTAGTAGGTCCATTAGATAATTACTCAGAGTTAGTGAAGAAAGCACAGGTTCCCAAGAGGCAGATAGAGATCTAGCCGATCTAGAAACCACATCTGCTTGCATGCCACTCGGCCAGAGCACAATTCATTTCTCCCCAGTAGGACTAAGGGCTCAAGGCTTCAGAGAAATCAAAGACAGCCTCTTTCTACAACATAGTGAGGTTTCCTGCCTACAAAACTATTCTATTTGGGTCCAGAAAAGTCTTCCTTAATTTAGAGTAACATGAATGACAGAAATTATTTTATAAGCGTGATTTATCCTCCTTCCACATGAAACTGCTTTTGAAGAAATGGCTGAGAGGAAAGTCACGTGTGGGTTTGCGTGTGTGCGTGTATAGCTAAAGTTCTGGAGGGGAGAAGAAGGGGGTCCTGGAGAAGCTGCACTCTAAATCCTCAGTAACTGAGAGTATATGGGTAGATTGATTTCTTTAAGGTAACAATTTGGAAGAAAAACAGAAAATACTGTAGGATTTAAAAACAAACCACCCCGAGAGGCTCTTGCAGTATCAATCTAGGATTCTTTCTCCACTTAAAAGAGTGGAGCAAAATAATTTTTTGTTTTTCCAGAACAAAGGGAACAATACTCAACACACTTTGGTTACCTGAGGTATTTATCTGCCTTGCAATGATTCTGGACGGGTTGGGTCACCCAGTCGTACTCGCGATGCCACTACCCAGGTTGGTCTGGAAAACCAGAAGTAGAAGAGACTCAAGACAAGAGTGGGGTTCTGTGGCAAGCCCCCTGGCCTGTGCCTCCCCAGACCTACTGCCACTGCTGGAAAGACAGATGCTGGGTTGCCGGGAGTGTGCCACGGGCTGAAGCAGCTGCTGTGGTGGGCAGTCATGCAGCTGCAGAGGGATGCCGACTGCCCTCACAGATGCAGACCTCTGTTTCTACAACACCACTTCTGACTTTCGGGGGGAAGAAAAACCTCATATGGTTTTCTGTTTGGATTTTTTTTTTTCTGTAGCCAGATGTCTCACCTTCAGTTACTTTTTCCTGATAGCATCTATCTATCGCTGTTGGCTGTTCTACATGTTTTTTCTACTTTCGTTACGCCAGACAGAATAAAATATAATTTCTTTTTCTTCAGTGGCAATTTAAACGGAAGAGAAACATGTTTCTTGTCTCCTTGCTCGTGGTTAATATGGCAGTTCAAGTCTCCAACTTTTAGACTTTTTTCTCTCTTCCTTGAATCTCATATGTTGGAAAAACAAATTGATCTAGTGCTCTAGATGGTTCTCTGGGCTTTAGAGCCTTGTCATAACTATCACGATTGTGCTTTTTCTGAAAGGAGAGGACACTTCCAGGTATATTTGTAAAAACAAGTAGCTGGATTTGGGCTCCTGAGGCATAGTTCAGTCCTCCAATAATTGGAGTTAATTTTTGTGTTACATAAGTTAATTTCATTCTGTTTACAAATAAAAAGCATGCGCAAGAGGTGTTATTAGCATAGGAACCCATAATGTTCAGAAATAATTTTCATCGAGGCAAACAAAGAAGGAGACTTTAGTGGCAAATGCATATTGTGGAAATCCAATCCTTTAAAAAAGGGTTTTATTTGGCCTGGCTTGGAAATGATTTTAGCAGTTTATATGAAGCAAGATATCTCTTGCCCAGTGAGCAGACTGATTTATAACATTTACCCCATCTTCCTATCTAGTTTTTTAAAAATTTCAATGTATGAAAACACAATTGAAAGTAAATCAGGCAGCGTCTGTATGCATTTGTGTTTGATTTTTAGATTTGACTTTCTTTTTAATTTTCCTTTCTCAAGTAAATTGCAATTTCATTTTAATGCTTTTCCCTTTCTGGGTTGCATGACTATTTTAAGAATTAAATAATTTTGATCAAGTTTGATATCTGTTAAATCATTTCTGTGTATTTTATACCTTACGGGCAAGTCGGTCATTGTAAGACAAAATTTTTATTTATGTTACAAGTTGCCACGTCTTCTTTGATCTAACACGAATGCTATGTTGACAATGTCACTGCATCGAGCAATATTTCCATATTTTCTTTTTAAGCAGCTTAAAAATGTACCAACTTCTGCTGCTTGATCCCAGAAAGTTATTACAATAGGGTAAATCATGGCATGTTGCTCCAAACTAGGTTTTACAGAAATTTCTCTTCCCTAAGAGAAGCAAAAGTCCCTCTTACAGACATGGTGACTCTCACCGTAAAGAAATTTCTTCCCTGCAAATTAGATAATAAGGATGGACTGTTGTTGTGCTAAAATTAGTATTAAAAGACTGGCTGGTGCCTGAGCAGTTAAGAAGGAAGTTTAAAGCCAAATGAAGCCCTGAGCAAGGAACCAGGAACTTAAATATGCTGAGGGGATTTTTCAATGGCCAAATGACTTAGACCCTGGAGAGAGGAAACTGCCTTCCTCACAGGTCAGCCCCAAGGGGTCCTCTCCTCCTGGCTCATATTCCTATCCAGTATTCTATTCTTTGTTGGTCTAGGAATAAACTAATTGACTGTTAAAGGCTTAGGATATGACGACTCTCAGAGAATTCACAGGTTCTCAGAGGTCAGATGCTACCCACACTCCAGAGGTAAAACACCAGATAGCTGGATCTCTCCCTTGCTTCACCTTGACTGTGACCTGAAGACCTCTCAGAATAGATTCCTGGAGTGGTCATCTAAGCATCTTTGACCAAGCATAGTCCAGAGGATACGACATAAGAGGCGGACACTCACTTCATGTGGGTCAACTTTCTGCCTTGTGAAGGGGGTCAAGTGATGGTCCCTTTGGAAATGTTGCTGACACTTAGATTATAACTGAAATATTCAGTTGCTATTAAGGAAGGAAGGAGAAGACTTCCAGGATGTCCCTCCTCTAATTTCCAAATATTTTAGTAAAAACAAAATCAGGCAAGATAAATATTATCCCAAAGTTGCTAGTGGTCCCCACATGCAAAAAAGGAAAAATAATATAGTTGGGTAAATTTCACCAAGTGGTAGCTAGGGGAAGAAACAGAAGACTTGGGTGCCATAGGAAGCAAATAAAGCTTTCCACTTGTTCCCCAGAACCAGAAGCAAAACTGGAGGAAGACACTGCTTTTAGAAAAATCTGTGACTTCTTAATACACCCTAGGTTGGAGAAGTAGCCTCGGGGTGAGTGGGCACCCTCGGGAGGGTCAAGGAGAAACCTATAGCATGAAAGCCCCTAATACCACGACATGATCGTACCAGAGGCAGATGCGGGATGAGCTGCCATGGTTGGCCTTGCCCTGGTACAGGGCCCCAAAAGAAATCTCAGAAAATGGAACAGCACCCAGCCCTCAAGATCACCGCAGCTATCGTTCACTCCACAGAAGAGTGGATGAAAAGCAACACTCAGAGCTAGTGAATTTATCATACTGAATTAGACCATGTAGATGTGTCTGTCATTCACCAGCCAGATCAAAAGAAATGGTGCGACCCCTCTGCAAATGGAAGAGAAAATCCCTGAAAGCAAAGAGGCACATCTTCTCTCAGAAAATACTGATGAGGGGCGCCTGGGTTGCTCAGTCGGTTAAATGTCTGCTTTTGGCTCAGGTCATCATCCCAGGGTCCTGGGATCAAGCCCCGCATGGGGCTCCCTGCTCAGTGGGGAGGCTACTTCTCGGGGAGCCTCCTTTCCCTTTCCCTCTGTCTGCAGCTCCCCCTGCTTCTGCTCTCTCTCTCTCTGTCAAATAAATAAATAAAATCTTAAAAAAAAATACTGATGTTGGAATGATTGACACTAGGGTTTTTAAACCCTAAAGACACAGATTCCTTTGGGAATGCAGACGGAAAAGATAATAATTTTCAAAGGGGGGAATTCAGGGTAGTCTCAGACTTCTCCACAGTAAAAGTAAATGCCAGAATGTAAAACTAAAGACCATGTAGATTGCTTCTAAAAATGATAAACATTAGATTATAAAAAACCCCAAAGGATGCTGTTGGGATAATATAGTGGGGACCAGGTTGCTCGAGAGAACAGGGTTTAGACTGAGGAGCTGGTTTATCTTAGAAGAGCAGAAGTTGAGAATTTGGGGAGAAAGATGAAGAAGAAGAAGCTCTTGAGATTTGCCCAGGGACTTGTGTGGTTAAGAGAGGGGATACTCTTCCAGAGGCATTTCTGTTTTAGGGTTAAACTCAGTTAAGCTGTCCAATTAATAGTCAGTGGTTCCTCAGAAGTTTCAACCTAGAAGAGAAGACCTACAGGTCTTATGGAAAACTGTTTTCCTAAGGACCAAGGAGGGCAAATGAAGTAGAGTGGGCTCAGGCGGGAGCTGAAAGTAAGAGTGGACACCAGCACGAGCTGCCCCGGGGCACCTGGACAGTGGGAGAAAAGAACAACATTGCCCCCTGAAGTCGACTCACGCTTTTGAGAAACTTCCTTTCCAGTCTGTGTACCATTGAGCTTTGCCTCTAGCTCTTCAGTGTTCTCAAATGGCCCAATCTGGGAGATGATTCAGAAAACGGATCCTGGGATCTATTTGTTAGGGTATCTTGTTCTTGGACTCCAGCGGCACACTACTGTATCAGATGCTTGTGGAAACCCTGCTCTAAAGAATCTACTTACCCCCTCTCCCAATTTCTTAAATATGTTTGAGCGTAGAATCCCTTTCCCTTGTAATGGCTAGGAGCAACGCACATTGATGTAACATGATATATAATATCTAATGAGGCAATTTTAGAGAATACATGTAAAAAGAAAGTGAAGGGAAAGAGAAAAGAGACAGTATAGGGCGTGTGAAGGAAAATCCTGCCCCCTCTTATCCTTGCTGCTGAAAAGAGCCCAGAGGCTTTTAGGTTTCAAATTGCTGTTGGCTGGATTAGTTGAAGCGATGCATGAGCAGATGCGGGGTGTGGGGGGAGTCATCATGCCACATCATGCCTTGCTAATGCCTGCTGGCACACTGGCCTTACCCTTTCAGTGCTCAGGATGCTTAACCAATCATTCTTAAAGCAACATATGAAAAGGTGAGTCTTAGTTTCTCTCCAAGATTAAGAACAAGACCAGAAAAAGGGTTGGATGGAATATTTCCCAGCAGATTTATCACTAACTCCACACGCAAACTGACAGTCAAGCCGAGGGATCTTAACAACTGAAGCTTTGCTGGTTGGGCACACACTGATGCTTAGAGTGAATTCCTCTCACCACTGACCCAGGAACCAAGAGGACCCAGAGACAAGGTTAGTTCAGAGAACATTTTGATATTTTGGAAATTTTTTTTTTTTTGAAAGTTTAGGCTTTTGTAGCCCCAAATGGTTCTGGGGGAAAAAAAGTTATTAGCTTCATGTTCAGAAAGACAATATGTTATATTCAAGCTTATGGTTCACCCGTAAGTAAGGTGACTAGATCTACAATATGGACCCCGTGTGTAACCTTCATTTCTCATGGAAGCTCTATTCAACTGAGTGCAAGTCTACTGACAGGGGTTATCTAATTTGTTAAAGTAATTGCTAAGCTATAGGTAATATTAATACTGAATTCTGATTAAATAGACTTTGACGGGATGACAAACTGAGCAACTAACAAGAACGTATTATTTCTATGCTCCAAATAAATAATGTTGAGCAGACTGGTGTCTGTCTCCATGTAGCTTATAGTGGTATTTGTAGTGAAAAAATAAATGACAAACAAAAAAACAGTGTTTCGACCAAAGAACACACATACACACAGAAGGATAACGACCCTTTGAGTTTCCCTTATGCTTGATTTATTACCTCATGATATCCTATGTTTTTCACAAGAGGGAGCTTAGGAGGGAGGATGGTGAGGGGGACATGGGCTCTGGAATCAGAGAGACCTAAGGACCAGTCCTGCCCCTGCTTAGTCATGTTATAGCCTTGGGTAGGTTAACCACCCTCTCTGAGCTTTAGTTTCTTCAGAGAATTCTTATTTCATTTGGGTTCTTGGGAGGAGTGGACAGGGTAATGTGTATCTGGTATGCAACAAGTCCTCAATAAATAATGGCCAATATATTATACAAAGATGATAAAAGATGGCGGGTAGGCATGGGGAAGAGGTTTAAGGAATTGGATGTGAACCTGGAAAGGAAGGAATCAGCTAGAAGGCTAAGAAAATAGTGTCAGAGTTTTGAAAACCTGCAGAGTTATTAAATGAAGCATTGGTTAATTTGAACACTATCTACTTTCTAAATCTGGTATATTCTTAATCTTCCTAAATTGAAGGCTCAATTACTTAGTATGGTTTCGTAAAAGGAGCAGAGGTGGGATCAGTCAGTAGACCTGCCTTTTAAGAAACTCTCAGTGTTCAGAAAATAACACATATGACACATATGTCAGGTTATTTTTTGTAGCACGGTTTGAACAGAAAGTTTGGAAACAACGCACAATGTTCAATCAATTAGGTGGACCATTCATTCACCAGAATATTATGCAACTCTAAGGAATGTTTAGTTACCTCTTATTAAAATATGAGAAGATGTACAAGATTTTTATTATTCTTTTAAAAGCAAGGAACAAAGTGTTGCATATAATATTTTACTTCTCGAGTATAAAGCTGGGGGAATTAGTACCTATATTTATATTTGCTTACATAAACCTAAGGAAACTGGATGGACATGGAAATTAAGAAGAGTGGCTTTTGTGGGGCAGAGGCTGGGAAGACCCAAAAAATGACAGAGAAGGACTGTATGCCATTTTATACTTGCTGGGTTTTGTTTTGTTTTGTTTTGTTTTTGAGCCAGATGTAATTTCTATTTAAAAAATAAGTTAAAAAAAATGTTGGAAGTGCCTGGTGGTTCAGTTGGTTAAGCGTCTCACTCTTGGTTTTGGCTCAAGTCAGGTTCTCAGGGTCATGAGATAGAGCCCTGCTCCGTGCTCCACGGGGTCTCCCCCCCCCCTCTCTCTCTGCCCTTTTCCCTTCTTTCCCTCTCTGTCTCCTTTCAAATAAATAAATAAATAAATAAATAAATAAATAAATAAATAAATAAATAACATCTTGAAAAAAAGGTTAAAAAATTTAAATGCTTACAAAAATGTGAATGCTTTAAAGGGGTATTATTCATAATCTAAAGCTAGAAATCAGATTGCTTTATCCTGACACTAACCTGAGGTCAGTTCAAATTAAGAAGGATTGAGTTTTGATTTGTGAAAGAGGTGGCTGAAGAGGGAACAGGGTCCCTTTTGGCGCATAATACATCCCAAGGGACCAGAGTTAGAGGTGGGGTACATTATGAGAGGATTTAGAGTCTAAACTGTGTCCTGGGGCACTGGAGCAGTGGGGAGGCAGGGCAGGATAGGGGAAAAGGGAGAAAGAGAACAAGGATCCACTCTGCTTACTAGGCAATTTTGCCTGGGTCCCTTGGAACCCTATTGCACTGAAAGTCAGCTTGATACTGACCTTGCCAGAACCATCGAGCCAGAGGACTTCATTAGCATTCCAACATCATGACACCAGACAACAAGTGACCACCACCCAAACCTGGTAGCTAAGTGGAAATAAAGATGGAGCACATGGAAGGAAACTCCCAGGGATTTCTGCTTAACACAACCACCATTTCCCTGGTCTGAAGTTAGAGCTGTAAGATGGAGGCTATGATAGTTAATTTTTTATCCCAGGCACAGAAGAACTAAGGGAAGGGATCTTTTAGAAGTTTTCACGAAAATAACATTTCTGAGCTATAGACCAGTATTAACATGAGAAGGTGACAGATGAGGAGGACACAAGTGTAATGGTTGAATCTTTCTAGAAGACGGATGATCGTGGCATCACTTCAAATGTGCTTTCTACACGATAGATTAATGGGGATTGCATCACTAATCTATTGATCAACAGCAAGAATATTGACCTATTGCATGATGATGCATTGCAAATGATACATTGCAAGATACTTTTGCAGAGCTGGAAAAGAAAAACAACCATTATACCTAGACGTTCTTTAATTAGATCATAGTTTTTGTTGTTTGTTTGGTTTTGGTTTTTTTTTTAAGATTTTATTTATTTATTTGACAGAGAGAGAGACAGCGATTGAGGGAACACAAGAAGGGGGAGTGGGAGAGGGAGAAGCCAGTTTCCCGCTGAGCAGGGAGCCCGATGCAGGGCTCCATCCCAGGACCCTGAGATCATGACCTGAGCCCAAGGTGGACGCTTAACGACTGAGCCACCCAGGCACCCCCTAGACCATAGTTTTATAAGAAAAATAAATATGGCAGCACCTGGGTGGGTCAGTGGGTTATAGCCTCTGCCCTCAGCTCACGTCATGATCTCAGGGTCCTGGGATCGAGCCCCACATCGGGCTCTCTGCTCAGTGGGGAGCCTGCTTCCCTCTCTCTGCCTGCCTCTCTGCCTACTTGTGATCTCTCTCTGTATGTCAAATAAATAAATAAAATCTTTAAAAAAATAAAAGAAAAAGAAATATGTCTAATAGTGGTGTGGTCCCTATTCCACAATGTATAAGCATCCTTTCTCCACCTTCCCCAATAACAAATAATAACTGCACATTATTGGCCTAAAGTGTTAATCATTTCAGGCTTAAGTGAGCTTCTGTCACCACTGTGCAGGGTTATAAATCTTTACCAAGTCATTCAGCATCAAATTTTAGCATGTGCCATAGGATTGTCACATCTCTGGTAGGAAATGAAACTATTTTCCTGGAAGGACACTAATATGTCCCTTTTGTCTGGCTTATGGTCCTCACTCTGTACTATTTGAGGAATCAGCGAAGTTCAGAAAGCTTTATACTGAGAAATACGAAACAGCTAAAATATAAAACAGAAAGTGGCATTTTGTGAGCTCTGCTCGTCTATGGTTTGAATACTGGGCTTAGGAAACACATGATGACTTTTTGGACATTGCAAATCACTTGACATTTTGGGCTGGATGCTTTGTTGCAAGGGGCCGCTATCTGCAGTATAGGACGTCTGTGGCCTCACTGACCTCTGCCTGCCACATGCCAGCAGCACCCTCCAGTCGTGACAGTCAAAACTGCCTCCAGACTCTGCCAAATGTCCCCGGGCATCAAAATTGACCCAGTTTGAGAACCCCTGACTTAGAGGTCTATTCATCTTTCTGTGGTAGTAAGGGTAACACACCTCAGCCTCACTGAACAGAAATGAAACCCGGCTAAGAATGTAAATGAAAGCAAAACCATTTATCAATCAAATGGATAGATTTCCCCCCACCCCCCCAACAGCAGGCCCTGAGGCATTTTCTCGCAGAACTGAGGATTTTCACCTGTCAGACCTCCCACACCAAAGGAAAAAAAGATTGCCAAAGACAGGTCACCACAGACTCAGGAGTACCGGGGATGGAATCATTCCTGGGTATAATTTTTCCCCCAGAAGGTCAAACAACCCTCTGCGGCAGAACACAACATGTTAGCTAGGGAACGAGAAAAGAACTCACTGTTTCCAGAAGCTGCTTTTCGGAATTTCGTCAGGTCAACGTGTGGGGGTCTGCTGGGTTTTGGCGGCGGCGGGCCCAAGGTAAACAAGGGAGGCAGGGGCTTCTTCTTGGGGGTGGCTGCATTCTTGTCTCCCTTTTCCTTGTCTTGACTTTGGCTCCATGGCCCTGTCGTTGTCAACTTAGAAGGCATCTTAGGGAACTTGGCAGGAGGAGCCCCGGAGCCCGGCTCTTCCTGATTCATTTTGTTCAGGAAGATGTTCTTAGCAGCGTCTATCTTCCTATCTTCTTTTTTCTCTTCAGTATTTCTGGAGAGGCCCGGGCTTCCTCTGTTGGCAGCAGGTTTCAGAACCACACCAGAAAAGGGCGAACCAGACGTCTCGCCTCCATGGCCTTTAGTTTCCTGGTCTTCTCTTGCTGGCTTTAAAGGGCCAATTTTGGCCTTGGCTCCTAAGGGAGCCGGGGGTCCTTTCTGTAGAGACGTGTTCTTGGTGGGGCTCTCGTCTTCATGGGTGTCATCGGTACTCAGGGATGGCTTCTGGCCAAAGGTGGGCTTGGGAAAGAGGGGTTTGGAGTCATGGTCTTGTGAGGCCAACACAAACTTGCCTTTAGCCCCAGCCAGTTTGGGGAATGCTTGCTTCTGCTCAGCTTCCGGGGCTGGAGGATGAGACCCTGGCTTGGGGCCCGATGGCTTTAAGTCATGGTCCTGGTTTACACTGTGAGGCGAAGGCTTATTCCCAGGGGGCCAGGGAAACACAGGCTTGGCATCTTCCTTGGGCACGGTGACGGGCTTGGGGCCTACAGGTTTCGGAAATCCCACTCTCACCTCGGGGTCTCTGGTGGCTGAGTTTGCCTGTGGTCCAAATCTTTGGCCCACTCCCGTCGGCTTTAGAAATGGGGGCTTGGGCTCCTTGTCAGGCTTTTCCTCAGACGGAGGTTTCACGGCCAAGGGTGGCTTTGGGGACCCAAACTTAGGTACGTTGCTAGGTCCTGCAGGTGGGCTGGCACTTCCTTGGTTGTTGAAGAGATTCTTTCTGGCTTGTACTCCTGAAGGTGAGTTTTGCCCAGTGACTTTGAAGGGGCGGTTGGTGACAGAGACCTCTTCTGTGGGGTTGCCCCCTGCGTTAAACTTCGCCATGAGGGACTTCACATCTGCTTTTGTATCCTACAAGCACAGGGAACAAAAACTAGCTGAGAGCCAGAAGTCTTAATTGCACAATTTAAAATACTCCACTCTAAAGGGCTTCCTGGTTTGAGGCCTGCCTCACTGCTGATTGGTTAGGGAGACATTGTAACATTTATCTTCCTCTATGGCAAAATAGCCTGTGAGTTTCTTGAAGGGGGAGGGCTGTTGTTGTGCATATATTCTTGTTTCTCTCTCTCTCTCTCTCTCTTTTTTTTTTTGCTTGTCTTACACTGACTTGCTTATTTCAGTTTAAGTAACAATATACCTTTTTCTTTCTTTCCCTCACTGTTTCTCCAGCTCTCCTGTTGGATTTACTCTTCACTTGGCATTTATCTGCTTTGTTTTACTTGAAAAAAATATGGAAGTGGCTAATAAGGGACTTCTTCCATATTTTACAGTTGAGCCTCTTAAATAGAAACTACACTTGAAAAAATGAAAGTAAGCGCTTTGTAAATTCAGGTTGTATGCTTTCTACAGCATGGCCACGTTTAACAGCTTTGTGGTTTGCAAGATTTCTCCTGTTCCGTCCGTCTGCTTGCTAAACAGGAGATGTGGCAGAAAAACTCACTCATTTGGATAAGTAAGTAATAAGTGAGTTTTCCTACTTATTTATACATATTGAGTTCAACTGGAACCAGATAAGCAGGCAGGCGTGTCTAGGGCTCTCAAGTCCAGAAAGGGTCTCATTCCATTTTGTATCCCCACAACACCTGGACCAGAGCCTGGCACCTTCAGGCTTCTAATGCATATTTGGGGAAATAAAAGTTGGCACTGAGCTGAATACTGTGAATAGCAATTTAAAAGAAATGGTACCCTCAGCTGGAGCCTTCCTTTCTACCAAACTGCAGTACCCGTGTATTTGCAGGATGGGAGAAAGGGACTTAGGCACTAGAAGGAAGAAAACAGACGAGAGCAGCATTTTCCAGCTTGAATTTTGCTCCTTTAACTTCCTACACTATCTCCAAGTTGCTGAGAACATCTTGTTTTCTACCTTATCTTCCTTGAGCACTTCTTTTTTTAATCTCATGATTTCCTCCAATCCTCAAACAATTCCTAAAGGCAATAGGAAGGAAGATGGTAGAATAGGGAGAGTTTGGGTGTTAGGGGATGGAATGGGAGAAAATAAGTCCTTCCCTGAACCCTCCCAAGGAGATCACAGCTACAGAGGACTGTGAACCTCAACACAAGATGCATAAAGAATTATTAATACAAAAATTTGCTCCCGGGGTACCTTGGGTGGCTCAGTTGGTTAAATGTTTGCCTTCGGTTCAGGTCATGATCCCAGGGTCCCGGGATTGAGTCCTAGGTTGGGCTCCCTGCTCAGTGGGGAGTCTGCTTTTTTCTTTCCCTCTGCCGCTCCCCTGGCTCGAGCTCACGCACACATGCGTGCTCTCTCTCTCTCTCTCTCAAGTAAATAAACAAATAAATCTAAAAAATACAAATTTGTGCCCCCCCCCACACACACATAAGAAAGTCTGTCTCCAGGGAAGAACTCTTTTATCCTGGACTTATTCTGTATTTTGCAATTTATATTCTAGATTTATAATTTATTCTAGATTTATAACAAGAGGCTACGTTGCACATTGTAGAGTAATTAATAACAGAGACTAGGGAGTCAGACTGCCTGGGTTTGAATCTTACTAGCTGTCTAACCTAGGGCAGGGCACAAATTCCCTGGACCTTAGTTTGCTCACCTCTCTCACAGGGATCATAATGCTATGTCATAGGGCTGTTAGGACAATGAAGCTAATCTCTGTAAGGCACTCTAAAAAGTGCTCAGAATGTAAGACAGTTTCCTATTTTTATGCAGCAAGAGAAGCCTTAGGAACCACCTGGCCCTCCTCTCTCACTGCACTGGAGAGGAAACAGCAACCAAAGGGTTAAAGCAATATCCTACTTAGTTACAGCAACTTGTTGTCTTGGATTTCGGGGTGGGGGGGTGGTGGGGGACAAATCCGTTGTCAAACTCTACATTAGCTGCCCACCCAGACCCACACTCTAGAGTAGTCCACTTGGGTTCAAATCTTGACTTTGCCATCTCCTGGCCGCATGACCTAGCAAGTTTCTTAACCTCTCTCAGACTCAGTTTTCTTCATCCGTAAAATGAGAATAATAACAGTACCTATTTTCCCACAGGGTTTTGTGCTTAAATCAGGATTCAATGGGTTAATGCCTGTCAAGTTCATAGGTTAAGAATTACATGTACTATACATCCAAAGATTGTCTGTCAACATCATTTGTTCTAATTCACTATCCACATAACATCATTTTCTCCAGGTGCCCAAATTCTGAAGTTATAATCATTAATATTATCTTCTAATTTTATTTATTTATTTTTGAATTTTTAATTTGAGTATAGTTGGCCTCAACGTTACATTAGTTTTTGGTGCACAACATAGAGATTTGGCAAGTTTATACATTATGCTACATGATGTTCTAATTTTAAATCACTGTGATTCAAACAAACATACTGCTGGATAACATAATGGAGTTACATGTTTGAATCTGGTTTACCTACACTTCAAAACTTTTCATTGAATGTTGAAAGACAAGGAAAGAAATAGTAATACATTCTTATGTAGAACACTTTGTAGAAACGAAAATAGCCCCTGAGCTTAATGTCTAATATGTCTGGCAAATTAATAGACCAAACTCTACAACTATGTGACCACTTGTTCTGACTGCTTAGCTTTAGAAGTTGTTTCATCCTTTTCATTGTTACAAGTTTATCGGATAAAATTTTCAACACCCAGATTTGCCCTTAATCTTAACAATAATAGCTAGATTTCTTCCATAATGATAAGGATAAAAAGGCAAAAATGATTTATTTTTTTTAAAAACATTCTCTCATTTCATTGTAGATTGAATAGCCATTCCACTTTCCAGGGTTTTTTTTGTTTTTGTTTTTTTGTTTTTTTACTTTAAAAAAAGTTAAAAAGAGGAGCAGAGCCTGAGTGACTCAGTCGGTTAAGTGTCCAACTCTTGGTTTTGGCTCAGGTCATGATCTCAGGGTCTTGGAATGGAGCCCCATGCTCAGCAAGGAGTCTGCTTGAGTTCTCTCTCTCTCTCTCTCCCTCTGCTCCTCCTCTCTCTATAGTGCTCACTGTCTCTCTCTCTCTCTCTCAAATAAATAAATCAATCGTAAAAACAAAAGTTAGAAAGAGTGTAGGAGCCATGTATCATTGTATGATAGAGTGAAAAGGCAGTCAATTCTGAGCCCTGAAACTCTAAGCCCTATTGCCCCAGTTCTAGGGGTATCATATATCCTGACTTACCAGTATAGGACAAGTTTATGCCTATTGTTCTGGAAGAACCAGTAATAACATTTACATTTACTCTCAAAATTGACCTGCTTTAAACAATACATTATTTGGTGAATTTACCCTATTCCTCACCAAAGGCAACTACTGCCCTCAGTTTCTTATGTATATTTCTAAGCTGTGCATATACAAATATATATAAACACACACATGCATCCTTCCTGTCCCTATTTTTTGCACAAGTGGAAAACCCTGCTTTGCAGCCTGCTTTTTTCCAGAACTGCTATTCAGTTGCTATACACCTGCACAGCTGGGTGTATCATCAGCAACCATTCTGATGGCTGGGTACCTTGTGTGATTCCAGTTGTTAAATATTTTCAATATTAACTCTGTTATTTTCCCTTATAATCGATCCACATCAGTGCATATTATTTGCACAAATGTTTTTTTTTAAGATAGGCTTTATTTTATTTTTTATTTTTAGAACAGTTTTAGTGAGAAGATAGTACAGAGAGTTGTCATATAGTTTCCGTCTAGTTTCCCCTTATTAACACTTGATGTTAATTTGCAGGACCTTTTTAACTTTTAATGATTTAAAGATTGGGCTTCTGCTTATTCTTAAGAAGCGGTATTTTACATCTGGAAGACCTCAGAGTTCAGTATATTTTAAGCAAATCAAACATTTCATCTCAAATTACTTAAGTTTCTTTTCCAAAGTCATTTGAAGCAATTCACTATTATTTCCATCTGTTACGTACCTACATAATGTTTAGTCCAAACTACTCCCACTCATTGCTCTACAATTACACAGATGTAACTTTAGAAATGCTCTTGATAGAAACGAATTTCCTTTAGCCCCCATATATTTTTTCTTCCTCAGATTTATATACCTTCACTGGCATAAACTTACCACATTTGCCACGTCCCCTAGGAAGATGGCTGCTAGCAAAAAGGGTTTTGCTACATCCTCTGGGTTTCTAGTTAACAACTCTAGATTCCAGAAAATCTTTCTTTGCTTTAGCAACTTATATGAAGATAATGGATCAAGTACATACTTAAACAAAGGCTGAGATGACATTTAGGACAGACATCAAGAAACTGTACACATTAAGAAAATGTTTCTCTTTGTAGCAGTTTGTCTA
The DNA here is from genome assembly GCA_028534135.1 of Potos flavus. Lineage (NCBI taxonomy): Eukaryota > Metazoa > Chordata > Mammalia > Carnivora > Procyonidae > Potos > Potos flavus. The sequence continues at coordinate 106,889,668 of CM052895.1, read as the reverse complement.
CATATTTTCACATGGAAAATTTAAAACACCACATGACTCTTGTTGATAACAGGCTTTTGCTTGGTTTTGGGTTTATTTTTATAGTGCTCATACTTTTTTTTTTTTAAAGATGCTATTTATTTGAGAGAGAGAGAGAGAGTGAGCACAAGTTGGTGGGGGAGGAGCAGAGGGAGAGGGAGAAGCAGACTCCCCGCCGAGCAGGGAGCCCAACACGGGACTCAATCCCAGGACCCTGAGATCATGACCTGAACTGTAAGGCACACGCTTAAGGTCTGAGCCACCCAGGCACCTCCACATTGCTCTTACTTTTACATATATATTGAATATTTGATTAATCCCATGGTTCTCAATGAGAAGAACTTTGGGCAATGTCTGTAGAAATCTTTGATTGAAATGACTGACTGATGGGGCACCTGGGTGGCTCAGTCGTTAAGCGTCGGCCTTAGGCTCAGGTCATGATCCCGGGGTCCTGGGATCAAGACCCACATTGGTCTGCTCGGCGGGAAGCCTGCTTCTCCCTCTCCCACTCGCCCTGCTTGTGTTCCCTCTCTCGCTGTCTCTCTGTCAAATAAATAAATAAAATCTTAAAAAAAAAAGAAATGGCTGACTGAGGGAGTGCTGTTGGCATCCAGTGAGTAGAAACCAGAGATATTGCTGAACATCCTACAAGGCACAGCACAGCTCTGCAACAAAGTATTATCAGTCCAGATAGTCCCAAAGTTCAGAAGCCCCGAGTTAATCTTATTGCTCCTGGATTATTAGAAACACCTTACCAGAAAGTCTACCTTTAATTTTTGTAATAGAATATAATCTAAGACCTATAAACGACTGTGGAAAAAAACAAACAAAAACCTCCAAACCCCTAGATAATATCAAAAAAACTACCATTAGAGATTGTTTTCGAAGTTCCATATCTTTGAAAGTGTCATCTTTGAAAAATTTCATTTATAAGGCGCAAAAGAAATAAAATAACCATGGATCGTGGGTAACTAATAATTTTTAAATAACTGAAGCCTCACTTTACCTCCGTAAGATGTATTTGTGTTACTTTTGTAATTAAAGGATAAGGAGAGCAAACCACCCTTATGAATGCTGTTATTCTTCCCTATATAGAGCTCAGGGAAAAAGAGAAGCAAATGATTTGTTCTCGATTGTATGTAATGCTTCTAATCATGAGAGAGACAGCAATTAATAATAGTTTTACCCAAATTCTTTATTTCATCATTGATCAATTTTACTGTATGTGGATTTTCTTTCTTATTATGTTATTGATTCTTTTTTATTGTTAAGTCTGACTTCTGGTCTGAATTGATGTTCTTCTCATAGAATAAAATTAGTTCCTACCACTGTCGCCATTACCTGGAACAGGACTCCAGGTATGATGGCATCAGAGGAAAAACGTTCCAGGAAGCCAACTCTAGGCCTGCCCAAGGCTTCAGAGACCGTAGTCAGAGCGAATGGAAGAGGGAAGAAGGCAGATGAGGGTGGGGTGCCGCGTGAGAGAGCCCGGCTTCTACCAGGGTGATGGCTCGTGTTGCTCAAACCCATTCAGCAAAGGATTGATAAGAAGGTATAATAAAAAGACCAAGAAGATAGAAAGTTATTTCCTAAGCCAAATAAACTTTCCATCCTTGAGGTAGGAAGCAGGCTGGTGAAAATTTGTAACATACTCAAGCAGTTCAGACTTTCACAGATGCTATTCAACTTCACTGGTTTCTATTGCCTAGATTAAAGAAAATAACTGATATGTTCTCCAGACCAAGTCCTCCCCCATTCTGAGTGGGTGCTCGCGTATGCACACACACAGGAGTGGTAAGTTGTCTTTTCTTTTTGAAGAGACTTAATCTTCTCTATTCAGTAAACTTGGAAAAGGGAACTGCTTTAATCTGAAAATAAGCTTTCTTAAAACTGTTTATTGTCAGAAATTACATAATAAAACCATTCTCCTTGGTATTGGCTGTAAAGATAGAGTTAATAGAAGTTGCCTGAAAATACGGTACTTGTGACAACTTCTCACAAGATGGTAGATGGGAGGTTGCGCTAGAGATAATGAAACTGTGGCACACTTTTTGCATCCCTGTTAACACTGTCTAAATATTTAGGTACTTAGTGGGTCATAATTTAAATACTGACGGTGTATACTCTGTTTCCCCAAGGAGATGTAAAAGCAGGAACCTAGTTTTATTTTTCTTCCTCAAAAACAGCCTCTCTCTGCCACCACCCATTCAAAGAAGCACTCCCTAATGCCTGGCCCATTTCTTTCCGTAGTATCACTCACACGTATTATATTGGCTGATGGGCTGAATTTACTTGCATTTCATCATGACTAAGCATGCAGATGATAGCTGGGGACAAGAGTGTTGAACCCCAGTCATGAATCTATTTTTAAGAGCTCTCTGTCTAACAGAGTCTCTACCTCATTGAGAATGGGCTGTGATGGATTCCAGTTGGCTGAGCCTCTGAGGTTGGAGGGAGCACCAGGCCCCTTTTCAACAGGATGTGGGAACGTGCTTCTTACCGCAAATTGAGTTCTTGGGGCAAGATCGGGCTGTTGCAGACTGGGCAAGGGCACAGGGAGGAGGAGGAGCTGGTGGCGGAAACAGTGGGGGGAGCCCTTACATTTTTTTCGGTGACTCATAAAGGTGGATCTGGAACTGCGGACAACCCCAGCCGCCCACCTTGTGTGGTGAGGTGTAATCTAGTCAGAAGAAGACACCTGGCATGAGTGGGGTCTCTCTGGGAGCTGTGTTGCTTGGCTCCCCTCAACACAGGTGAACTTGGCCATTGTCCTACAGGAGGTTGGCCTAAGTACCTCTCATTATTTCCTCTTATATTACCTCAGGCACCTATTGCTCTGGACCCTGTCCTTGCTCCTACTGTGTCCTCTGTTTTAGAGTGAATTGAAGTAGAGGAAGCAAGATCGTCAGCAACTGGTAAAGCTCAGACGGTGATGGTCCATTTTCCAAATTCTATGTCACCCTAGACTCTCAAGGTATATTGATCCATTAGGCTTTTGTATACCTTCTGTCTTTAAAGACCAGGCTTGAAAATCACCATCTTTCTTTCTTTTTTTTTTTTTTTTTAAAGATTTATTTATTTATTTGACAGAGAGAGAGAGATCACAAGTAGGCAGAGAGGCAGGCAGAGAGAGAGGGGGAAGCAGACTCCCTGCTGAGCAGAGAGCCCGATGTGGGGCTTGATCCCAGGACCCTGAGATCATGACCTGAGCCGAAGGCAGAGGCTTTAACCCACTGAGCCACCCAGGCGCCCCCAAAAAATCACCATCTTTCTACAAATGAGAGCCTTTGAACCGTTTTCTGGTTATCCTACCAAATAGCTCCTGCACCAACACAGTTTTGACTTTGTCATGGCTTCTGATGGCTTACGCAAAATGGATAAGGAAGTTCAATAAGACTTCCTATGTGTTTCTGAAATTTGTTCTGCTTCAAGTTTTTGACTCTTTGATGCCAATGGCATGGTGACGGGATGCAGAGAATAGAGAGTCCGATGCAGATAGTAGAGAACAACAAATAGTCCCAGAACCATTTATGGTTGTTATTCCATTTTATAAAATTTTTATGGCAGATTTAACTTACATTTGCTCACTGTGTAATCCACTTAGCCTGAGTTAACTAAATATACCCAATTAGAGAATAGTCTCTCAGGAATTTACATTTTGACCAATGAACTTGTAGATAATTGAAGTGTTTTCATAGATATCTTACTAGTGGCTTATTTGGATCTTAAGATAATATTTAAGTATTAACAATTATACGATATAAGTCTTTTCATTTTTCCCGGGTCTCCTACTCTGTGATCTCAAAGAGGCCTTAATTTAATCTACTACTTCTAGTGGTTATTCATTTTTTTTTTTTTTTTTAAGTAGGCTCCACACTGGGGCTTGACCTCATGACCCTGAGATGAAAACCTGAGCCGAGATCAAGAGTCAGACACTTAACTGACTGAGCCACCCAGGTGCCCCTGGTTATTCTATTTTTATATATAATTAGTATAAAACAGCCAAACCAAACTTACTTTCTTAAAAACACATGAAATTTGAAGTAAAAACTCTTGATGGCTGAGAAAGATGCTGTTCGACATAGGAAAAAGAAAAGAGAAATGTTCTGCTTCCTTTTTTCTCAGCCTCCACTTTCCCCCCAGCACAGACACAAACACACAGACACACACAGATACAGGAGCCTGGACAGTGAGTTCCCTCTCTACACTTGACCAGAAGTTAGAAACTGAAAGTATATGGCCAACATGGAGTGGGCTGGGATAGGGAGATGAGGCCATCTGTGAGGTTTTCTAGAGACTTCCTTCCCAACATGGGAAAGTTCTGTGAGAAGAGAACTGCTCAGAGGAGGAAGGCGTTGGCAAGCTGATCAAGACAGGCTGCAGCAAGGGATCAAGAGTGTGAATGGAGAAAGTGAAACTAGACATAAGAAGTGAAGGGTTAAGGAAGATTCCTCAGAGACCTCACTCTACAGAATATGGCAGCGTGAAGCCCTACCTCCTATGCCCCCTCCCATTCCTATCCCATCTCTCTTTCTGAACTTGGAGGAAAATGCATTCCGTATTTAGTAATCAGGAGTGAACAGTACAATCACCTCACACCTCTTACCTCATTTCTCTCTTACAAGTCACAGTAGCAAGACTCTGCCATGAGAGGAGCAATTTCTCTCACCTTTGCCACCACGGGGCTCCTTAGAGCAGATTGCACCCTTTCTCATTAAAACTGTGATGCTCTCAGTATCAAGCTTTTCATGGTGTAGATCCTGCACTTAACACCAGCTACTCCCCCTCACCTCCCCCCATCATCTTTCCAAGGTGCTTCATGGCTTTAGCCACTCTGGGTTTTCACTTATCTCTTCATACATTGTTTCATTTTCTTCTGAGAGTACTGGCCACTCCTTGCTAATGTGCCAATGGTTCTAGTATGTGGCACTTTGCCAATATCTAGTTTAAAATCTGTGCTTAATTAAGATCACTCATCTCAGGGTGCAAATGACCTCAACACCCTCTCCCAACACACACAAACTGTGTCCACTTGTATAATTAGCAAAAAATTCTAGACTTTGGCATCTTATATCTGTTACTAATTCTATCATTAGAACTAATAACCTCATTTTTAAAAAAGATTTTATTTATTTATTTGACACAGAGAGAGAGAGAGAGAGCACAAGCAGGGAGGGGGGGCAGAGGGAGAAGCGGCTCCCCGCTGAGCAAGGAGTCCAATGCAGGGTTCAATCCCCAGGACCCTGGGATCATGACTTGAGCTGAAGGCAGATATTTAATCAACTGAGCCATCCAGGCACCCCTGATAATCTCACTTTTAAAAATTTTATTTGTCAGAGAGAGAGAAAGAGCACAAGCAGGGGAAGTGGCAGGCAGAGAGAGAAGCAGGCTCCCTGCCAATCAAGGAGCCCCATGCAGGACTCGATCCCAGGATTCTGGGATCATAACCTGAGCCAAAGGCAGGTGCTTAACCAACTAAGCCAGCCAGGTGTCCCCTAATAATCTCATTTTAAAGCAAAATTTCACACACAGTATCTTATTTGATCCTCCCAAAGCCTGGTTTATTCCTATTGTCAGTGAAGGATAAACTAAGCTCAAGCACATGGTAGAAAAGAGAGCTAAACTGAGGTTTTCTAACTCTAAATCCTGTGTTTGCCACAATTTGCCATAGGAATCATGACTTTCCTTCCTTCTTGTATGGTTACGATGTTAAGTTTGAATCCTACAGGTCACACAAGACAAATTTCTTATTCTGATCCAAAAAGTTCTCCACCTAACCTTAACGATTTAATCATGGCAGGTGATGTGTTAATACTTGTTCTACCCATAGTCGTGATCATAGCTGATCCGAGATGAGCAAGGAGACAAAGCAAGACAGGGGACATAGAGCTCTAGGCCAATACATCCATCGACTTAGTAACATCACAGGCAATCTGAAAGGTTGAGAAGACAAACAGTTGCGCTTGAGCTATTTTTGATATTTGGTCTGTGTGTGTGGGCGTGGGAGTGGTATGTTTATATAGAGGACTATATTAGGTCTCTTTTCCCTTCAAACCACTGCCCCCTAGAGTCAGTGAGATGAATCATCCATCTGGCCATTCAGGAGCCTGGGGCACCATTATGGTTCATTCATTGTTCCCCTGGGTGGTGTTTATTACTCATCTGGCTGCTGAGAGAAGTTGAAGGGTATAACCTGAAGGGAGGGAGGCTATGATTTGGGAAGACCCATGGCAAAAGTCAGATTTATAGAAAAGAATTCATATAAAATAATTCCTTCTGCTTGGATAAAAAAAGCAAAGCAAAACAAAACAACCCCTCCCCCTAAACCAAACCCATTAACATCTATAGTTTGTTCAAAGAACAGAAATAAAAAATTAAACACACCAAATTCCCTTCTTGTTTGATGATTTTTTTAAAATAGTGTGGTTTTCCTGAAGAATAAAGATAGTACAAAGAGAGGCACCTCCTATTTTAAAATAAGTATTTCTTTTAATTAAATTATTTACTACCCATTAGGATGGCTAGTATAAAAAAATACCAAAAAGCCACCAGAAAATAATAAATGTTGGCGAGAAATGTGGAGAAATCGAGCCTTTGTGCATTGCTGGTGAGCATGTAAAATGGTGTAGCCACTGTGGAAAACAGTATGGGTTTCCTCAGAAACCAATCCAGCAATTCTACTTCTGGGTATATACCCAAAAGAAGTGAAAGCAGGGACTTGAATAGATATTTGTACACTTGTGTTCACAGTAATCAAAAGGGGGGCACAACCCAAGTGTCAGCAGTGGGGGAGTAGATGAGGAAAGAGTGGTATATACAGACCATGGAATATTATGCAGTCTTAAAAAGGAAGGAAATTCTGACTCACGCTACAACAAGGATGAGCCTTGAGGTCATTATGCTGAGTGAAGTAAGCTAAGTGCCACAAAAAGACAAATATTGTATGACTCCACTTATCTGAGATTTGTAGAGTAGTCACATTCTTAAAGAGTGAAAGTAGGATGGTGGTGACCAGGGGCCGGGGGGAGGAAGCCATGGGGAGTTAGTGTTTAATGGGTACAGAATTTTAGTTGGGAGAAAATGAAAACATCCTGGAGATGGATGGCATTCATGGTCATACAACAGAGTAAATGTATTTATGGCCACAGAACTGTACATTTAAAAATGGTTAAAATGACAAGTTTTACGTTCTGTATATTTTACCCCCCAAAAATAGTAAAAATAGTAAAGCAGTATCTGAAAACTGAGTAAACAAAAACTCTTTGTAAATGATACAATTGCTTTGATATTCCACAGTGAAATATTTTCTTTCCTTTTACCGCAGTTTTAGTGATTGGAAGAGGAAAATGGAAGTGACTCAGAAGAGTGGAGAAAATGCTCTTTCAACAAGATCAAGCTTATATGTATACATTCTATGGTCCAGATAAAATTGTGTTTGATTGAGACTATTTAAAAAATTTTAAATGACTTACATATAAGTGTGGCAAAAATGTAACGAAGGACCAATGTCAAATTTCTAATATAAATAAAAACAATAAAAAACTACTTGAGGGGTATAAGTGTACCTCACTGACTAAAGTCATTTTTTGACTGGTTAAATAAAGATGTTCTGGATGGTCTCCTCCGAGGTGGGACAGGGAAAGCAGAGGGTTAGAAGCACAGGGTATGGTAGAATCACCCCAGGAAATTTTTTTCAAGCAGCACGTGATATATAACCCATCCTATCCTGCTGTGTTCCTCTAAGGGTTTCTCTCTGGAGAATCACCAGCTCTGTCAGCTGTCAGGACAAATGGGAGTGTGCGGCATCCCATGGCATATTGTGAAACCCAAATGATTAAAAACACTGATAATGAACTATTAGAAAAATTAATAAAATAAGCCCATTTACAATAAAATACTTAAGAATATGTTTAACTAAGGAGGTGAAACCTCTTTATGTTGAAAAGTATGACAGTAGTGAAAGAAATTGAAGAAGACACAAATAAATGGAAAGATATTCCATGTTCATGAATTGGAAGAACTAATATCATTAAAATGTCTCTACTACTCAAAGCAATATACAGATTCAGTACAATCTCTATCAAGGTTCCAATGGCATTTTTTTTTTCACAGAAATAGAACAAACAATGCTAGAATTTGTATGGAACCATAAAAAAAAAAATAGCCAAAGCTATTTTGAGAAAGAAGACATGCTACCTGACTTCAAACTGTATTATAAAGCTATAGTAATGAAAACAGTTCAATATTGGCATAAAAACAGATACGTAGAACAGAATAGAGAGCCCAGAAAGAACCCAGGCATATATGGTAGGTAAATTTATGACCGAGGAGTCAAGGATATACAACGCGAAAAAGTAGTCTCTTCCATAAATGGTATTAGGAACATTGGACAGCCACATGCAAAAGAATGAAACTAGACCACTATCTTACACCATACATAAAAATTAACTCAAAATGGATTGAAGACTTGAATGTAACACCTGAAACCATAAAACTCCTAGAAGAAAACACAGGCAGTAAGACCTCCTTGACACAAGTCTTAGCAATGACTTTTTGAATCTGACACCAAAGCAAAAGTAACAAAAGCAAAAATAAGCAAGTGGGACTCATCAAATTAAAAAGCTTCTACAAGGGACATCATCAACAAAAAAGAAAGGGCAACCTACTAAATGGGAGAAAATATTTGCAAGCCACACCTCTGATAAAAGGCTAATATCCAAAATATATAAAGAATTAATACAACTCAATAGCAATAAACAAACACAAACAAACCAATTTAAAGACTGGGCAGGAGATCTGAACAGGTGTTTTCCCAAAGACACACAGATGGCCAATAGACACATGAAAAGATGCTGAACATCACTAATCATCAGGGAAATGCAAATCAAAAGTACAATGAGATATTGCTTCATACTTGTTAGAATGTCTATTATAAAAAAAAAAACCCAAACCACAAGAGATAACAAGTGTTGGCATGGAGGAAGAGAAAAGAGAACCTTTGTCCATTGTTTATGGGAATGCAAACTGGTGCAGCCACTGTGGAAAATAGTCTGAAGGTTCCTCAAAAAATTAAAAACAGAACTACTGTGTAATTCAGCAATTCTTTCTGGGTATTTACCTGAAGAAAATGAAAACACTAACTTGAAAAGATACATGCACCCCGATGATCATTGCAGCATTATTTATAATAGCCAAGATATGGAAGCAACCTAAGTGTCCAGTAGATAAAAAGACTATAATATATATAAACAGTGAAATACTACTCAGACAAAACAAAGAATGAAATTTTTCTCTTTGTGACAGCATGTATGGACCTCAAAGGTCAAATAAGTTAGAGAAAAACAAATACCATGTGATCTCTCTTATATGTGGAATCTAAAAATAAATAAAGTGAAAAGACCAAGACCAAGCTTATCGATACAGACTAGATTGCGGTGGCTAGAGGTAAGGGCTGGGGGTTTGGGAGAAATCAGTGAATGTTTCGGTTTTCTTTAGTTTAAATAAATTGAATTAAAAAAACCCACAAACGCACACAGACAAGTGAACGCACAGGTCTCCCACTCCACAGCAAGGCAACTCCCACCACCCACAGAACGTGTTTTGATCACTTCCAGGACTCTCAAAACTCATCCTTACTACCCATACAAATAATCAACTGTGAGACAAACAATCCAATGGAAAGTAAAATGAAGCTGAAGGGAAGGAAGCTGAAAAAAAAAAATCCTTTGGGATCCTGATCTCTTCTGCTCTTACCCTCACATCTTCACTGATCAACCTCTACTAAAAGAATTACAGAGATTTAATGGCAAGGTTGAAGTAACTTTTGGGGGGTACCCTGATTCAGCATGGGTAAGTGGGATTAGGGCACAGAGGTTGGCTGATTGTCTTTCTAAATTTCCTCTCCATCATCTACAACCACTATAGTAGGTTGAAAGATAACCTCCTCTCCCCCTCAAAAAAAGAGATAAGTTCACGACTCAGAACCAGTGAATGTGATCTCATTTGGGAAAAGGGTTTTGTGGATGTAATTAAGGATCATCTGAAGCAATCATCCTGGATTATCCAGGTGGCACTAAATCCAGTGACAAGTGTCCCAAAATACGGAAGGTAGAAAGATAAGAGAGGAGGAGAAGGCCATGTGAAGACAAAGAATGCCGGGACCCACCAGCAGCTGGAAGAGGCAAGGAACCGAAACTCCCCCAGGGCCTTTGGAGGGAGGATGCCCTGGTTAACACCTTGATTTTAGAATTTTGGCCTCTAGAACTGTGAGAGAATACATTTCTGTTGTAAGTCACCCTGTGTTTGATAATTTGTTGCAGGAGCCACAGGAAACTAACATGCCCGCCTTCACAAAAGTTCAAAACGCTTTCGTGCTGTTTTTCTATGAAGGTCTAAGTGCCGGAATGGATGAAGTTCACGAGGAAGGGCACCAAGACTTGTTGCATGATTAGGTTTTTCTCCCCCACTATTTGTTATCCCCTCAGGGCAGGCAATCCTGCTGGGATTGTCCCTGGCTTGGAAAGACAGAGTGGGAATGGATTACTTGTAGCAGGCGAGCGGCAGTGGTTTTCAACCAGCTCCTGGAAGCAAGGCACTATGCGGACCAACATCCACAGCGTGGACTCAGCAATATTATTAATATATTGAATTTATAAACCCAATGGGTTTGCCTGTTTCTTGTCCATATAAGGAGGCCAGCTAGCAGAAGTAGAAAAACAGAAGCCCTGAACTCTCCAAATCTATGAGAGAAACCCCCCACCAGCTTCGGATGAGGTAATTTCAGTTTCTAAACCTTCCTATTGGATTTTCATCTCTGTCCAAACACATACATATTTGGTGTATTCCTAGTGGTTGGATACAGAAATGATTCCAACTCCACCGCTTGGCACTCAGCAACTATAGACATGAAAGCCTGGGACATATTTGACCCTGGGCTTTGATAAAAAAAATTAAAATGGGTTAAGCAAATGCTTGCACTTAGCCCTCAGACCACTAGGTGTCAGTGTAACTGCTCCATGAGGCTGCCATAATTTTCAAGAGTGAATTTCCCCCAGAAATCAGCTTTCTTGAGCTCCCAGACCGAAGAAGGGCCCTCTGGATTGGGGCAGGAGCTGGGGAGCATATAAAGCCCCTGGTAGTGAAATGGATGGAAATGACAAGCAGGCAGCATGAATATGAGCCTTGAAAATAATTCCCCAAGAGAAATGGAATCCTTCCCGGCCTTTTCTTTTTAAAACAGAAGGCTAACTTCTCCCAGGGGGTCTCTTGAATTCACTGGGATTCCTTTGATATTCCTGATCATTTTTAGTGGAGGAATTTCAAAGATGTGGTTTTATTGGAAAGAACAATGTCTTCCTCTTGCCCCTCACCTATAATTTATTATTAATTTCTTAGGTATTATAATATTCAAAGTTTGTGCCTTGCCTTGTATATGCAGGTTTGTTTTGTCTACATAAAACCTCTCCTGACAGCCTTGCAGTGTGGACAGCGAAGCCACAGCCATGACTTTGCCTTGTGTTCATAAACCTAACTATTTTTGTACATGTGATAATCTCTACCTAATGCTAAGATATTTAAAGTGGCAAATATTAACGATCTATGATTACGTATGAGTACACAAAAGTTCATATAACTTTATACTCACGACAGCTCTCTGAGGTAAGTACTACTACTACCCTTATTTTTTAGAGGAGGAAACTGAGGCACAGAGTGGTTATGTTCTGTGGGACCCAAAGTCCCACAGCTGCTAGGAGGCGGAGTAAGAGGCTCATGCTCTTCTCTGAATTACCTCATTATAACTTTAGTTAAAAGGTGGGGGAGGGGGGAGGGGGTTGCGTGGGAGGGGAGGCCTAATGAATTCTTCAGAGGAGGCAGAAATGCGTTACGTGAGGGCCAAAGACTCCAATCAAATTTTGTTTTAAGTTACTGCGCCTGTGAAAGATTTCCTCAGATCATTTGAAGCCCTTTGTCATCATTTATCCTCATTTGCCAGGATTCCTTCTGAGAAGGCAGGGCTGATGGAGTGGCTTCCTGTCCCCGGCCTGTGCAGAAAGTTCACACGAATCCCTACCCCCACCAGATCTTAAGGTTCGGAGGGAATTTGCTTCTCCTCATCAAAAGGATGAGCACACACTCGTCAGAGGCCAGGATGAAGGAAATCATCTGTGCCCAATAGGACCACGTTTCTGGCTCTGTTACGAGACCTCAATACCAGCGACACCAGCGGTCGGACAGGAGCGTGTGACAGGCCCTATCCTGTTACGAAACAGCGAGTGACAGACACATTTTTATCTGCTTATCACCCCTCTGGCTGCAGCGAGGCTGCATCGGACTGTCCGATGTCCACCTCTTCTGCCATTTTCCAGCACAACTTTCTCGTAGTTACTTCAGCTAGCACGGTCTATGCTGCCCACATTTGGAGACGGCACATTTTCCTGCTGTAAAAAGTTACACATTTATTTGAAAGAAGCTGTTACCTGACTCCTGCAGAATGAGGTGGGAGGATGGCCTCATTTAGTGAGTCTTCCTGGGGCCGGGGGCGGGGCGCCCCCCCCCCCTTTTGGCTGTTGTGTCTGCTTAGCCTGCAGAGTCCAAGAGCTGTGGCGCTTTCAGACGCCGGGCAGGGGGTGTCCAGCGAGATGGTTGAGTGAGCCTCCCCTCCCTCCCCGCACTGGACTGACTGAGAAAAGACGGGCTCCATTATGTCCTCAGGATATTGAGTAAGAAGGGGGAGAATAAGGGGAACTAAAAAGTGTCTGTTCAGCCTGGACATTTCTGCTGACATTCCCACGGAGCATATGACATTTATAAGGGCAAAATGCAAATGAGGTTCTGCGGCCTGCCCTTCGGCCCCGGGCATAGAAGGGGAGGAGCCTAGAAGGCTTTGGTTCTGTAATTGGCCTGCACACCTGGGGCTGCCCACCTGCTGTCGGTTCAGGAGCTCCACTCCAAGATGTGGGCTATTTGGGACCTAATCCCATCTGCCGCTGGGAGGTGAACCGGGTGCTGGGCTCTACCAGCTGATGGGCTTGCAGGTGGCAGAAAGCCGGGTGGTTTCAGGCTTGTCTGCTGTTGGTGAAACTTTTCTTCAAACTCTGGAAAAACTGGAGTATTCAAATTATCATCTAGGGTGAGAGATGACCATTGGGACTAAGTGGGGTAAACAAATTGTCGTTAAATTAAACTCCCTTATCTTCCTTCAGTCAATCCATCAATCCATCCATCCATCCATCCACCAGTCATAAACAGTAAGCACCTACTGTATGGGCCGAGCACTGTGCTGAGACTAGAATAGTGAACAAGTCAAGGTTCTCCTTAGTGTTTATAACCTTGTAGTGGTCGAGTTAGACACGGCTGCTTTCCTCCCTCAATAGTCTTTCTTCTCTTGTTCCACAGGAAGGATGTGTCAACCAAGACCCGTGTGCCACATCTGGCCTGTGGCTTGTCTCGCACAGTCTCTAAGCTAAGAATGGTTTTCACGTTTTTAAAGAGATGCTGAAAAGAAACACAAACAGAAACAAGAAACAAGAACAACACATGACGAAGATCGTATGTAGCCTAAAATATTTACTGTCTGGCTCTTTGCAGAAGAAGTTTGCCAATGCCTGTTTTATAGGAAGAGAATTCTTGTGTTTTAGCCAGGCATGTGACTACACAGAAGAGAACATTTTCCAGCCCCTCTGGCCACTAGCTGTGGTCATATGGTGAAGATTTGGCCAATTGGATCAAAATACAAGAGATTTATGTATCTCCTGGGTCATGCCCTGGATCTGGGTCCTGACCTGCTTTCCCCTCTGTGCTGGCTACGATGCTGGGGGGCCCTGAGCCGCTGGGGTTCACTGATGACCAGGGCAATGCTTAGGGACTGCAGAGCCAGAAGACAGAAGGGGCCTGGGTCCTGGCACCAGGGAGCAACTCTCCTGTCCTTGGATTTTGCCGGATGGTTTTGGGGGAGGGAAAGGAAAAAAGAGAAGAAATACTTTTTAAAGCCAATCTTATGTTTGTCTCTCCTCTTTCCCACCAACCTCCCTCTGATGCCAAAGAAAACAAAAATCTCCCAAACCCAGAACACGCCTTCGTGAAATGCAGCTCCTCTCTTCTTATTTACCTGGTTAACTCCTGCTCGAGCCCCAAAACACTGTGTAGATGTCATCTCCTTCTGAACCCAGTCCCTCAAGACGGGGTAAGATGTCTTTGCTCTAGCTTCTGAGGTAGTTTTTAGTTGCTGGAGACAAGTCTATTTCTCCCACTAGACCTTGAACTCTTTAAGGGTGGGGACTATGGCTTCTTTGTCTTGGAGCCATAGTTCCTAATACAGTGCCTGGCACACAGAAGGCACTTTATAAACACTGTTGAATGAATTAATTTATTACAGGCGAAGGGCAGGTTCCTGGCTTGTGGGACAGTTACTTTTTCTTTCTTTTTTTTTTACATTCCCCCCCCCCCCAGAAAAGGTAAATCCAGCAATTTACACCTCTGAGGTATAAATAAATTTTGGTATCCAAAATGGGGGACAAGAAATGTACACATTTACAAAGATTATATTTAAAAATTTGAGTGTTTAAATCGAGTGGTAGCTATGCTTGTTGATAGTGCCTGAGAAGTTGGCAAATTTAACAAAAGTAAGTAAAATGCTATGATATGAATTTGGTACCGTAAGGAAATGTTCACCCAAATCTACCTTATATTGAGCTGATCTTATTATTACATAATAATAAACACTCATTTTTTTTTCTATTTTTATGATTCCTCACAAAGGACAAGATATATAGTAATTTATTATTTGATAACAACAAGATAATGATGATAAAAATCCCATTTGGTTCTCCCCATGCCCTCTATGTTATGTGGCTTATAATCAATGAATGCAATAGTAGAAGCATGGTTTCTGGCATAAGCCTATTTCACTGTACGCTCTGGATTCATGCAACCATTCTTGTGAAGCAGCAGATTAATGTAAGACTTGAGTCACTGAATAGCGGTAGTATTTTTTCCCCTTCATTTAGAGGAAAGAATACAAAACATGAGAGGCATATTTTTCTTCACCTATAATCCCTTCTGAGATGGTGTTAACAGAAGGTGGAGTTGGAAAGAATTACTTGCACTGTATTTTTTGAGGACATCAACAATGTAATATCGGGTTATTACACGGGCACCTACTTTTCATTATTTCTGTAGCTCCTCACCAAGGCTTTTCATAAATTACGAGGAAACCTGAGCAATTCCATAAAATAAAGTCATTTGAAGGTTTCTTAGCTCAAATACTAGCTCTTATGTGACATCTGCTGCAGAATTCTAGCTAACACCTCGATGCTTCTGGGTATTTTATGAGACGTTGAGGACTCTCCCTTCCCCCAGCAAGAGCAAGTCTAAGAAAATGATGAAGGTCTTGATGAATAGCTCATTCTTTGTGGACTTGAATCCGGGCTTTTTCTTCCCCATTATGTGCAGCTCTATTGTGCAATGCAAGGGAACAAAATACCATAGGGTGAAAAGTAGTGAGCTGGGAGGTTATGTAGTGAGGATGGAAGAAGTCAGCTTACTCGGCTCATTCCCACCTGCGTCCATACCTATTTAGGATATCAGAATTTCAGTCTTTACAGCCCAGGCAAATTCTTCTCCTATCCCTATCTCACCCCATCCTCGCCTTGGCCCCAGGTCTAGAAACCTTGCCTTATTTCTATCTGGTTGGTATCATTCTACCTGCAGCGCGGGCCTCTTTAAACCTGTGGCTGTCAACAGGCTTGCTTTTCTGTTCTCTAAATTGAATGTTGCACTTATTGTTCTCTGCACTTTAGCAATTATCACATCGATCTCCTCTCAGTTTAAAAAAATGGCAGTTGATGTTCTAGTTCTAGCAGGTAGAGACATGAAGCCAATGGCCAGTTGAGCCTCCCTTCAAGGACAGGTGGTCTGGTTCTCGTGGCTACGCCAGCTCAGATGTGCCCTTCAAAGTCCCTAGCGACTTGTTCAGAAAACAGATCATGAATGCGTTTGCGAGGGAAAATGATTTGGCCTCAAGTTAGGTTTTAGCACTGTCCTGCTGGCTTCCCTTTCCATGAGGACGTGGGGGTGGTGTGAAGACGGGTCAGGCAGGCATCCCCCTTCTGCTTGCTCAGCAAGGGAGTGCATTTGGCAGGAGAGACGAAGCTTTGCCCGTGCTCCGGACTAAGGAGCTGCAGGTAAAGCCCAGATGAATCCACGCCCTCCCGAAACTCGCCATTTAGCCCTGCTGACTGACGTCCAGTTGTCAGGAGCGAAGCCTCTCACAGCCTAGTCACAGATTATGCGAAGTGTGTATTCCGAGCGTGATTCACTCTCTGCTGTCAAAACCACCCAATGCCCAGGCAGGCTGGTAACTAGGATGAGGAGGGATCACGGAGAGAGAAGCCAAGAAACAGGTTCTGCCTATTTTCTTTCCCTTTAAATAGCTATTTCCCCTCCCTCCTCTCATAACTTCTACCCACAAATCAGAGAAACATTACAACCTACAAGGGGCAGGATAGGCTCCAGGTTCATGTGTTAATAAAAAAAAAGGTGGTTTTTCTCTTCTTTCCTCTGCCCTGTCTCCTCCTGACCCCACCCTCCTTCCTCCAACCTGCTTTCTTTTTGCTTCTCGGGAAAGCAGAAAAGTAGCTGATTGACCTGAAAGATTTTTCCAACTCTCAGCTTCTTACATTCTATAAACACACTTAAAGTAAGAAAAGGTACAAGGACTTGAACAACTTCCAGGGGTTCTGCTCTGTGGGGTTTTGTTAAGCGGCACACCCTTTTGAAAGAGGCTGGCAATCTTCGGGGAGTGGACATGCAAGACCTGAGCCCGTTCCTCCCCTTCTCCTTCTGGAGGCTCTCCCTGCTTGAGTTTTTGCCATGCAGAAGAGCAGTCACTCCAGATTCTTGATTGTGTGTAGCTAGCAGTAAAATATATTTGAGCATGTGCCCCTAATATGGGGGTATCTTTTAGTGAACCTTATCTATCTACCTATCTGGATACGTGCACACACACACACGTATAATATGTTGCAAATAGTCTTTATCCATTATAAAATGTAAACAAAAATAGAAAAGGTGAGATTTTAAAAATATAATCTAACAACTTCCCTTCATGTCCAACAAACTGTCTTGAGCCTCCTGTTGTATTCACTGCACTTCGGAGACCGTTATTGGAAAGAGTGGAGAGAGAAAACGAACGCACTAGAAGTAGGCAAAGGGCATAGGGAGGTCGACAAAATCATGGTTCCCTACCAGCTGGTCCCACTCATTCAAGTGGGTTTAAAATTCCTCCCTTCTCATGCAAGTGCCCCCAAGCCTTCTGTATGGTCTAAAGCCTGTCTCCCCGCACCAATCTGCCCCACCTGCCTCGTCTCTACTGGGTCCGCCTGCGTGTTCACTTCCGAGATATTTGCTGTTGCTCTCCTCACCAGGTAACCTCCTAAGGGACATCTTCACCTGAAGGTGCAGCAGGCATTGCCGACGCTCGTTCACACGAGACTGAATGGTGAGCTGAGAAGCAGCTTTAGACTCGCTTCTCTGACTCCTGCGTTCACATCTGCTGAGACATGGCCTGTTGCT
The DNA here is from genome assembly GCA_028534135.1 of Potos flavus. Lineage (NCBI taxonomy): Eukaryota > Metazoa > Chordata > Mammalia > Carnivora > Procyonidae > Potos > Potos flavus. The sequence continues at coordinate 106,872,079 of CM052895.1, read as the reverse complement.
TCTCTGTCTCAAGGGCCTTTTGCACCTCACTTACCCATCCTCGCCTGTGTGCTGCCTTCCTCACCTCCTGCCTCTTTAATGCAGTGGCTTCTTATTAAATTGTTCTGTCTCTAATCCTTTCTTCCCAGGGCTATCGAGAATGAGCTTCCTATGATCCACCGGATCATGTCTCCTGCAAAGCCCTCCAAGTGGCTCTCCAACCTTTCTGGAAACAAAAATCAAAACTCCAAGAATTTTGTCACATGGCAAATTCACATGGCATCTGAGGCTTTCCTCCATCAGTTCTGGCCACATCGCATTCCCAGCTGCATGAGGCATAGTTTCTGCGACTCTCATTTCCATACCTTATGCCTTTTCTTCTTCTTCATCTGGGGTAACCCAATCTTCTTTAAACTCCCCTCCAGCGCCTTCTCCCACCCTCCCTTTGAGCCATTCGGAGTACTCCTTACATCAGGAGATAACGTGTAATGTTCTGGTCCACTTGAACTTGCCAGGGGTGGGGCCTAATTTGTACTTTATCTGAGTCTTTAGAATAGTCATCCTCGAAGCTCAGTGTTCAGAAGAATAAGTGGAGGTGTTTTTAAAAGCGTGATTCCAGACTGAGGCCGTTTAGGGAAGAACCCAGCAATCGTGCTTTGTAGCGGCTTCCTTTCCCAAGTGATTCTCATCTAATTCATCCTTAGAGTGTAGCAGTGTCGGTGCGAAGGCCTAGCAAAAAATAGCAACGAAAGAAGGAATTCTCTCTCTCTCATCTTTCCATCCCTACTAAGAAAATACACTAATGCGAGCTGAGGCAAAGGCTATACTGATTAGTGATTATGTTTTTGGTAGTGGGACTTCAGATGGACCACATCTGGGTGCAGAGATACACCTCGCGGCATGAATCTGGCCTGTGGACCTGCGTTTGTGGCCTATGTGTATGATGATGTGTACACACACTTACACAAATTCATATCAATCTTATTTATTCGCAATAGCTAAAAATGGTTTTGAAAAACATAAAAGGTAGGGGAACTCTTCCAGATTAAAAGATGCCAAGGGGACATAATAAAATGCAATACGTATAGCTTGATTGGATCCTGGCAACAAAAAATTATACAATAATTTTGGGACAACTGGGGAAATTTTAATATGGGCAACTCAATGATAAAGAAATTTTTACTTTTCTTAGGTGTGATAATGGTTTTGTGGTTAAAATGGAGACTCCCCTCATTCTTAGAAGGTACACGCTTACATTTTTAGGGACGATTGTCATAATTTGCACAACTTACTTTCAAACGGTTGGAAAATCATTTATACATATACATATAATGTGGCCAAGTGATAACCATTTGGTGAATGTAACAGGAAGGGAATACAGTTGTTTGCTGTACTATTGCTTAAGCTTTTCTGTAGATTTAAAACTTTATTTAAAAAAATGGGGAAATGAGAAACTGGAGCGATTTCACGTAAACATTCGGATTTGTGGCTTTCTTTGAAAAGCCTGACTTCTCAGTGCAACAATTAGCTGGAACTTCTCCTGGCCTCCATAATTTGCTGTAACTACTTGGCTCGTTGAAATCACCTGCCTAGCCCCAGGAAGCATTCAATTTGCAATCCAAGAGCCCTTGAAATTCTGCTGGATTCTCTTCATAGGTTTGTTTCTCTCTCTCTGTCTCTCTCTCTTTTTTGTAGGGTTGTTTCTCTTGAATCCAGTAAGACTGACCTAAAGTGCCTTTTGCGGGGGAAGGACTTTCACGTTGAGATGCCCACACAGGAACCAGCAAACAGGTCTTGAGCTAGCCATGTAGGCTACGTCTGCCCTTGACCCACCCACCAATCCTGGTGCGTCTCTTCCAGAAACCGTAACCAGATCCGGACAAGGTAAAAGAACCAGTCAGCGCTAATCAGTGACTCTTAACTGGAGCGGTCATGAGCTCCACCTTCTAGGGCTCGGGGTCCTGATCACACAAGTCGGGATGAGCAGACCTGCCCTTTGCTGGGACACAAAAAAGCAACCTCAGAAGAGTCACAATGAAATCATGATAGAGACTGTCTTTGGGAAGCCGCGGTGGGAGAGGCGGAATGATCACTGATTTCGACTTTGTATCTACGCTTTATTTGTTTCATATTAGAAAACACTTTGGACAGAGAGGACGAAATTCTTGGTGATGGGCCCACAGGTGATTGTTACATATTTCTTCGTGCTTTTTAAAAATATTTTAAAAATTTCTCAAAAATAACAAATCCAAATGTTGCTTCTGCCTCACAAGGGATAGAAAGATCTCCACAAGGGATAGAAAGATCTCCACAAGGGCTCCATGCCTCAGAAATGCCAACTTTGGGAAATACTGTCACATCCAGCAATGTGCTGTGGCCTCTGTCAGAAACTAAAGGAACAGGAAGCAGGATCATAGGCTCTAGTTTTCCCCAATGCTAAGAGCCACAGATTTTAACTTTAAATCACCAGGGTCAACTTTTTTTGATGTGGTATTTCCCCTTAATTCCCCAGCAGCTAAAAAAAGAGTCCAGCAAAGGAAAATACAAGATAAAAAAAAATGTATGGGATCTTTTTTACATATGATATAATTTCCCTTCTCTCTCTCTCTCTCTCCCTCTCTCTCTCTCTCTTCCTTCCTTTCTTTCTTTCTTTTTTTTTCTCTCTCTTCCTTTTTTGACTCTGGAAGCTAATAAAGCAAGATCCCTCACTTATGATGTAATCTTCTCTCTCTCTCTTTTTTTATTTTGGAAGCTAATAAAATCTAAAAACATGCAATACTACAATGGATGACTCCTTTGGGATTTAGTTAAACAGAGCCTTTTCTCACTGTAAAATTAGAATGGTTCTTTCTGCCCATTCTAACCTCAGCAACACATGAAAATAAAATGGGATGGTATAGGGGCTTTCTCTTGTGGGGGCAACATGCAGAGAGTCTCATTTCTCTGTGGGACAGGGTGTGGCTGCATACAAGGCATGGGGTCAGTCCTGATTGAATGTCCCACCTCATGGACTGAGCTGGGGCTGGGGCTGGGGATCCCAGGAATGGTGAATTGAGTCTTTTAGAGGACAGGGCTGATACTGTCTTACTAAAGGAAAGACTTAAAACCCCAGTAGGACTAAGGACCTTCCTGGGTTGGGACTCAGTGTATACATCATCCCTCAAGTTGATAAATGGAGACAACTGGTTGTCCGCGCATAAGGCTAAGCTAATTTGTCCCACAGGCCCACTCTCTGCAACGCAAAGGGAGTGGCTGTGAGAGGAGAAAATCCAAGAGGAGGTCAGTTTTGCCCAGAACCAAAGGAGCAACTAACAGCTCCCCTGAGCTATGTCAGTTTGCAGGTGATCTAAGCAGAATGAGTTAGAGCTCTAAGCTTTTAAGTCTGACCAAGAGGGGTGAGTTTGGGGTATGTCCTTGGATATTCACTTTTCATATTTATGTATGCCATAACTTAGGGGTATAATTTGATCTGCTCTATAAAATTCATAATTATAGCTACCTTTTATTGGGGGAATTAACATATTCTAGGCAAGGCACCCAGGACTTTATGTATATTATTAAATTTAGTCCTTACATAATTATTTTTTTTTCCTTACATAATTATTATGCCCATTTTATAGATAAAGACACTCGGGTTTAGAAAGGCAAAATGAGTAACCTAAGGGCCTAAAGAGGCCCTTAAACTTAAGTTCATGTGATGGTCCAAATCCGCTTTCTTAAATACACCCAGTGGCTCTCAAACCTGGCTTTGCAATAGAATAATCTAGGGTACTTTTAACAAGTGCTGATGGTTAAGCTCATGTGGTCCAGTTAAAACACAGTAGTTGGGTGAGGTGCCTGGACATCTGTTATCTTTAAAGCCCCAAAATGATTCTAATGGTCAGTCAAGATCAAGAGTCTCTGAATCACCTTATACTATTCCTAATGTAACCTAGACCATCCTATAGTGTGGTAGGAAAATAATGACCACCCCCCTCCCCAAAGATATCCACCGCCTAATCCCTCGAACATGAATACGCCACCTCATATGGCAAAGGGGAATTTGCAGGAAAGCAATTAAGTCAAGGATCTTGAGATGAGGAGACTATTTTGAAATATCCTGGTGGGCCCAATGTACTATAAAGGTCTTGTATCAGGAAGAGGGAGGCAGGAATATCAGTACCAGAGTGATCCAGCCTGAGAAAGACACCATCAGCTATTTTGGCTTTGAAGATGGAAGGAGACTGTAAGCCAAGGAATACAGGCAGTCTTTAGAATCTGGAAGAGGCCAGGAAATGAATTCTCCCTGAGAGTTCCCAGAAGGATCCCAGCACAGACAGAACCTTGATTTGACTCAGGGAGACCCATTTTAGTCTTCTGACCTACAAAACTGTAAGATAATAGATTTGTGTTGCTTTAAAACACGAAATTTTGCTTATACCATAAGTGATACAGTTATGTATCAGGTGATTTTTGCATATGCTCGAGGGCTATCTATCCAGCTGTCCATCCACTTGCCTGCCCATCCACCTACCCATCTAGCCATCTATCCAGAAAACATTTGCTAAAACCTACTAACGGTGTGAAGTACGGATTGTCTTCTCTGTTTCATTGATGGGAAAACACAGAGAAATTAAGAGCTAAGGCGGGATTTGACTCCTAGTCTTTGGATCCCTAAATGCATTTCTTTCTTTCTTTTTTCTGTATCATGTTATCTCTGGAGTTTCTAATTACTAGAATTCCAGGCCCTGTGGGTAAGGATTCAGATATTGCTATAGCTGACCAATAGAGGAAATATTTTAGCGCATGTAGAATCTGGTAGCGTTCTTGAAGGCATGAAGTTGGTGAAGCGAGTTTGCCCTCCAGAGCGGTGTGGCTGAGTCAGCCCTGCCAGATGAGTGTCTGGAGTCTTCTCCAATCTCCACCCTCTATAGCATAGGATATCTAGTAATGATCAGGCCATATTTTTGACCTCTTTGCTGAGAGTGGTGCCTATAACAGCATAGGACCCAAGGTCTGAGATTGGGTTAAAGCAGATTTAAAAATTTTTAAAAGCCGTAGAAGACTTTCTTCCAAATGAAACATGTGTTAAAAGAGATATAAGTTAAAATCACTCTAGTAGAGACAGGGATGTGCATGTGAGAACCTTTTCCTTCTCCTACCACAACCCTCTGATATATTGGCAATTGCCAAGCATCCCAGCATGTTAAGATTATTAGGCTAGAGTATTAGTGAGAGAGTGGGATGATGGATGGTCCTAGGCTAGCCATAATAAGGATGGAGCATAATCTTGTACAGGTATCTTTCCATCTTTTTTTTTTTTTTTAAAGATTTTATCTATTTATTCAACAGAGAGAGATCACAAGCAGGCAGAAAGGCAGGCAGAGAGAGAGGGGGAAACAGGCTCCCCACCAAGCAGAGAGCCCGATGTGGGGCTCGATCCGAGGACCCTGAGATCATGACCTGAGCCGAAGGCAGAGGCTTAACCCACTGAGCTACCCAGGCGCCCTGGTATCTTTCCATCTTAAAAGGAAAATATACTCAAGTTTCGTATCCTGATGTTGATTGATATTGATTAGGAAGAGGAGAAAGATAAAAAAGATGAGGAGTAAGAGCTATTCATCAAGATCTATGCATTGGGGGAGATGGTGTGATGAAACAAACAAACAAAAATCACTTAGCTCAGAGCCCAACAGCACCAGATGCCAGCCCCAATGCTGTGTTACCTTGGACAAGTCCTTTCATCAAATTCAAGGATTAAATTACATAATATATGCAAAATCAACTGGCACAGTGCTTGGCACATGGCAGGTATGGAATAAATGTTGAGTCAATGTTTTGCATCTGAATATACTGAGTACCTTTCAGGCTATGAGGCATTCCGTCCAGTGCAATGGTCAAAGATGAAGAAGACAAAATCTCTGCTCTCAAGAAACTCAAGGCTATTTGGAAGACAAATGACATATTTCTGGAAAATTCATAGAACAATGACTATTATAGGGCAATATGATTCAAATGCCAAATAAGCTGGCCAGATGTGAGAAATTATTATGCATCAGAGTGATTCAGAAATGCTACTTGTGGCAATGATAGAATTCAGGGAGATGAGAGACCAGGAAAACAGTGTAAATACTGGGAGAAAGAGTGCGAATCAGGAGTTGGCTCAAAGGCTACATAATTCTCAAAATTCTTCTTACGTGGCTGGGAGGTGAACGGAGGTACAACCGAGTGCTTCTCTTTTACAGAGCCAGCAACTGAGGCAGGGAAGTCTAGGTTCTCACAGTCAGCAATTCCCAGCAGCACTCTGTTCACTCTGACCACATCGCCATCAGCCTCGAGTGGGTGCCGTTGACATGGCGTCTACGTAAGGTTGGGTCGCCCAAGTAGTAATAGGTTTTTACACAGGTGGCAGGACTTGAAGAGTGATTGTAAGCAGGATGTAAGAAAGAGAGAAGCTACAGAGAAACAGAGAAGTACGTCATCAAACTGGACTCTCTCTGAGCTCTTGGGGAATGGATCAGTGTACTGCAATCAGGAGTGATGACCTTCCTCTGAGCCAAAGATTAGAGTGGTTGAAAGAAGGAGACCGAAAGCTGCTTGTTTGAGAACATACACACATACACGTTTCCCAATGCCCTTCAGCGGTCAGTTTTAATTAAAATGGACATTGAAATATTTTGCAAAAGGGACCAACTTAATAGAAAATTTCCTGATATTATTAGCCCATGTTACCTAAAAACATAAATCATATGACACTAAACACACCAATAAGCCACTGGGAAGAGGAGTCAGGGCTGGTTTGGACACTGGTCTACCCATTCTCTTTGCAATAATCCACAGATGATGTGCAGCAGATCTCGGAAATGGTATCTTCATCCCGCTACCACATATCCAACCTCAGCCCAGGCTGCCGGCAGACCCGATTGTCTCTTTAAAGTAAAATTGAATCTGCATTTAAAAGCATTGTAAGTGCAGCATTTTAGAGTAAATAGTTCATGAAACAAAATAATTTGTATGCAACTGGAAAGAGCTAGCAAATATTTGGCTGGGCCAATGAATGGTTTGGTTTATGAGAAGAGAGTAAAGGAAAACTTCGATGTAGCCTCCAAAAAGCTGTGGGTAATTTAGTTGACTGGATGAAGAACCAAGGTCAGCATCTTTAGCAGAGTCTGGCCAGCTTAGAAACAGGGTTCCATTTGCTCTTTCTCTTCTTGAATTAATCATTGTCTGGGGATCCATTTATCTTATATCGGTACTCTCCATAGTCTAGAGCAGTGGTTCTCAAACTCCTTGGTTTCAAGACCACTTTGCACACTTAAAAAATATTGGAGGACCTCAAAGAGCTTGTGTTAATGTGGGTATGTTCATTTATTTATTGATTCATTTAAAATAACAGTAATAAATCATTACATATTAACATGAATAACACTTATGGAAAATATGGTTTCCAAAACAAAAAATTTAGTGAGAGGCATAGCACTGTTTTACATTTTTGCAAATGTCTTTAATATATGGTATAATAGAAAACAGCTGCACTCTCATGTTTGGTCTGCCTTGGGTCTGTTGTGACACACTGTTTTGGTTGAGAAATATGAAGATATGGTCTCACACAGTTATGTAGTTGGAAAGGGAAGAAGATCTTAAAAGCCTTCCCAGATAATTATGGAGCCTCTGGAATATTTCACTGAACATTCAGGAGGGAATGAGAATGAAAAGGGTGAATAACATCGTAGTATTATTATGTAGATAGTTTTGACCTTGTGGATTCCCTGAAAGGGATTCGGTAATCCCCCAGGGTCTTCAGAGCACACTGAGAACCAAAAGCGCTAGCACTTCTGGTTATAAACGCTGGATTTGTCTCCAGGGGACATGGGCTTTCCTGCTATTTGTGATGATTCTTCAAGTAAACTACCTATGGACTCCAAATGTATGATATCCAGTCTTATTTCTAGTGCTCTAATGGAATTTTCTACCTAGTTCCGTAATAATTACCCCATCATTACATATATCAGTCTGATTTTCCATGGGTTTATGAGGAATCCCAGAAAAAGGTTACTCATCAAAATTGTTTTGTTTTTAATTGTATTTATGTCTTTAGTAAAATATTATTGCTACTTAACAGACTCAACTCCAGGCAAGGTTACACATTTGTCAATCTTAGTTAATTTATATATGTGAAAGTATTTATTGGTTGTCTTTTACAGGGCTGAGTCCTAGGTAATGGAATTGTAAGACTGAATCAAAATAGTTTTATTGTGCCAGGAAGCTTACAGTTCTTGAAATACTAAGGTAATTACAAAATCACATAGTTCATAAACAAAAGCTCAAGAATCAATTTAAATTCCTTGGAAGAAGAGAGACCACAGTGACTTGTGGGGCAATGGAACTGCTTTCTTATTCATAGGACAACGAGGGATGGGGCAGGAATGATGGCTGCCGGAGAGCCGGAAATGAGGAGGGGATCATGGATAACACCCCAAGGAACAGCTTTTCCTTTCCGTCAGCGCAGATCTTAAAAATATTTTTCTTGAGAAACGAACAAAGGTGACATTTTTACCCTTTGGGCTTAGAAGCAGGTCGGTGCACATTTCGAAAATAAATAACTCTTGGCTGATTTGATGCAGATGTCAGCCACAGCTGTCCAAGCAGGGGCAGAGGTGGTGTCAACAATTTGCCACAGATTTACATTGAGCATTTTGGCAGAATTCATGAAGTGAAGACTGCTTGTTTGCAGAATAGTTTGTTTCTCTTTCTGCTGCTGAAATCTTTGCTTAAAAAAATTTGTTATGATGCTAGATCACTGAGTATCTGTAAAGAGCCATCTTTAGTCTACACACATGTAGACATTTCGTCTAAACACATGTTAAACATTTTTGAGCACTTATTAGGCACCAGGTATTATGCTGAGTGAATAAAAGATGAATGAAACCCTAACTTAGGATAGCTACTTATTTACAGGATTTGTAGCTAATATATTATCAGCTGCTATCAATTACATCAGATATATTATATATTTCTCAACAAAACTGTTGATGCGCTTCTAGAGGAGTAAATGTCCAATAGGATTTTTTTTGTGATGTAGAAATGTTTTATGTCTGTGTTCTTCGATATGGTAGGCTTAACCATCTTTTGTTATCGGGCACTTGAAATGTGGCTAATACAACTGAAAAACTGAATTTTAAATTTTATTTAATTTTAATTAATTAAAATTCAAATAGCCGCATGAGGCTAGTAGCTATAGTATTGGACAATACAGTTATAGAGGATCAGAAATGTACAATAAACCTTTGCTTTCTAAATCTGTCAGCCACATAAATTCTCAGCATGTAATAGGATTTTAAATGATACTTTTATATAAAATGATATTTCTCATATTGCTATTAAGGCTCGAATCTGGGTTAATGAGAAGATTACACTACTTACTTAGCGCTGAAGCTAAGAATAGATTTTTAAAACAACCGCGAGAAGATTTATAGGACTAGATCTCTAATTTAAAGAGACAATATATCTTGGAAAATCTGCTGGACATTCTGGACTTTCATAGATTGAAGAAGGCATTGGGGCTTTTTGAGATTATAGTAATCTATAAATTGAAAAATTAAGGTATTAGATAACTTTGGCAAAAGAGTAAAAGCAAATACAGTAAATAAAGGTCATTAACATCAACCCAATTTCTTGAGGAGGAACTATAGTGTTTTGGCAAAAATTCAGAACTTGAGATGTCATCTCCACAGAGAAGGAGCAACACCTAAGAATTATGGGGGCCACAGGTTTTACAGTCAAAGGTTCTCAGACAAATAAAGATAAAAATGCAGACAGCTACATATCAATGCAAGAGAACAATGAAGAAAAGCAGAGGATTATCACGTGATGGCAAATTATTGTCAAATGAGAGGTTTGGAAAGAAATATGAGTTCAGAGGAAGCTAAGCTCACATTGGGCGAAGGCAGTAGAAAGATCATGTTGTTTGAAGTCAGACTGAGATCTGAAGTCTTAGCTCTCCACCACTTAATCAATTTTTCTCCTTGGCCAAGTTACTTAACCTGAGTTTCAACTTTCTTATCTATAAAACTGGAATACTATTAGCGAACATGCAAGGTTGCTATGAAGGCTGGCACAGGACCCCAGGCTGGCACATGGTCACATATTCGGGACCGCAAGGCTCCTCAGGTAGCTACAACTACTCACTACTACCACCAGGATCTTCTGGAAACAGAACAAATATAAGAAATGCAGTGGTGTTGGTGACAGTCAATGAATAAGCGAATTCAACTTGAATAGAGGTTGTTGGAGGAAATAGTAGGAAATAAGTTTAAGGGGTAGAATGGGCCCACATAATTTCTTTTCTTTGTAATTCTGACAAAAGAATTTGGGTTCGATTGTCATAGGTAATGAGAAAAAACTATAGGCTCATGCCAAAAGTACTGAGTAAGTGGTTTAGGCAGTGGTACCACCAAAGATAACCCGAAGAAAGGCAAGGAAAGCAGTCAGGAGGATGTTATTATAATTCAGTATGAGAGAATGACCTTGAGTGAAATGGTGGCTGCAGAAATGGAAGTAAAAGAGCAAATATACAAGATGTCTTGAAGAAAAAATGAATTACATTTGAACTTCGCAGCCTGGGTGCCCCGCTGTTAGAAGTGAGTTGAGATACTGATTCATGAACGCCTTGGGGGCTGTGGGGATCGCCCTACCCCTCACCAGGCAATTACTTCTAGACACAAGTAACCTTTTTCAGTTTACTTAATCCATCTGATATCATCATTTCCTGTATGAGAGGGGACGCGAAAAATTCTGATAATCACTGAACTAAGGCGCTTAGTACCAGCCCAGATATAAGAAAAGAAGTCAATCGAGAGTTCAAATGATGACAACAATTTCATTTTTCAAGACAAGGTGGGTGGTTCTTCTAGAAATGGTATAGGTGGGGAAGAGAACTGGTTTGGACAATTTGGTTTTGGATATTTCTCTTGCTATGAACATGGAATACTCATGTGAACAGGTAGTTGGGGATTAGAACAAAGAGGAGAAATTTCTTAGAGCTGGAGATGGTTTGCATTGATAATAGAAGACAGTCAGCTGTGTTGGGCTAAAACATCACCCAGAGGATGTGGATTCATACTTTGCTGTTAACTTGTCTGTACCCCCTTCGCCTCTAGTCTGCTCTGTTAACTATTGTCATCTTCATAGACAAGCTTTGTGATATTTACAAATCATACAAATAGGGGAGGGAAGGCTAATACATTGGCTGATGCAATCAAGATTCAGAATGATTTGTTGACCCTTAACTAAGCAGATGAAAAAGAACAGGTGTACCCAGCCAAGCAAAGGTACTTGGTGCCACGGAACTGTATGCTATACGTAAGAGAGCACTGTGGGAGTGAGCTTCAAGGAAGCCTGAGAAGAAGAAAGGGAACACTTTACCCTTTGTTAGGCAAATTTTTAATTCTTTCCTTCGAACCTCTCCTGAAGAAGTCACTTGTAACTTGGCAAACATTCAAATATTTAATTAAGCTAAGATCGATTTGTTTGCAATACTTGTGTGGGCCAACCCACCTGTCTACTGAAGAACGGGCAAAAAAGAGCAGCTATTGTGTGAGGAGAAAGCCAGATGAGAACAATGAAGTCTCTGTAGTCAAAAACGGAACTACCAGGAGAGAGGAAAGGGAAGCCTCAAGCCCTCTAAGTATTTGCACGTAATTTCTACAATAGCTCCATCGAATCAGCAGACAGGGTGTCTAGTGGCTTATCCAAAATAACCAAACAAACCGAAAGTAAGTAACACCATTTAGAGGGGCTTAATAAACCCATTGAAAAGCTGAGTGTATCAGGGTGGGGCTCTGTCTTATTTACCTCTTGCCTCCAAGAGCTAAGCTTTCAAACCACTTCCCCTCCTAACACGTGAAAACCACTCTGTTGTGGGGAGAAGGCTGAAGATTTCTGGTGTGGGCGAGAAGGCCAAAGTGCCCGTTCGGTCAGCCCCGCTTGCTTCCGAAGCCTTGGGCAGAAGTGGATCACTCTAAAGAAAACGTCATCACCCCAGGGTCTCCCCAATTTTGGGTTCTGGGAGATGGGCAAAGTCGAAAGGGACATAAACTTTAGTTCCCTGGATTTGGAGCTCTCTGTCCCCAGGTCAACTTATTCCCTCCACTTTCCTGTTCCTTCCCATCTCCTCTTCTACTTCCCACTTTCTCAAAACCAAAAGCGGTGGAGAGGTAAAAAAAAAAAAAGGGAGGGAAATGAGGTCATGGTTTGGAGTAGGGGTGGTGTTCCATTCTATTGTCCTTTTTCATGTCATTTCTAAGGTGACTCCGTGTAGGTTAAGGAACCAGGACACCTCAGTCGGTTGCAACCCACACAACCAGAGGGGGTGCCATTTGCAACGTGGCTTATGATCCAAAGCACCTTCCAGTGAGAGATCTAGGGCAGTGGAAAGGAGTCTTACTGTTTTGGTTCCTCTGAATTCATCCCATTTGAGTTTAAACTCTCCTTTTTGCTGGAGGGCCCCTATGGATAACCTTTGTTCAGAAAATTTGTTAATTAAAGTGCAAGTCTCTTGTAAACAGACAAGAGAGCCCAAAAGGAAGTTTTATGGGTGGGGGGAGTTTGCACTGGGTTCCCTGTTGGCCATATCCTCCCACAGGTTTTTCAGTCCTCCTGAGGGCTTGCTTCTGAGAACCGTCAGAACTCCTTACACTGTTTCATATTCCAGCAACTATAAAATTGCTTTATCTTCTACTCCAGTTGAAATAGTCCCAACTCTCTTCGGTTGCCTCCGAGTTTTTCTTTTCAATCTATTTCGACAATTTTCTTAAAACTGTCAAAGGCTAGAATCCACAATTCATTTTAAAAGGCGTGTATCTGTTCTACCACACACACACACACACACACACACACACACACACACACACACACACAAGTGTATGTGCATGGGAGTTCTTCTAAGCTGTATGGTGATATTTTCCCAACCCAAAATGAGAGATATGGTCATGATCCCTAGAAATCTCTGCATTAAATTAATCAATATTTGTCAATGTTTGTATGGACGTGTGCATTTTGGGAGACTGAGGTAGAGTTCAGGGTTCTCTGAGAGAGAAGCCAAGAATAAGACTGCGGTTGGTTAAATGCACTATTCTGAATGGGTTCTAGGGGAGAATTCTCTGCTGTCTCTCACGTGGCCCTACAGGCCCTTGGCACAGGAGGGTAGAAAAGGGAGCTTCTCCAAGGGACCCCTGAGAGAAGAGGCTTTTGGATCAGGACGTGCAGGTGGGACGAGGACAAATAGGCTTTTGCACAGCTTGGTAAACAGACTTAAGAGCTACCGCAGGTCCTTCTTCAAAGAAGAGTATGTGGTAAGACTTGGAGAGGGGTGTTTTGTTTAGTTCTACTGTGAGTTTTTTTGTTTGTTTTTTGTTTGTTTTAGAAATTTCACAGCAACTCTGTTGTGCCAAGGAAAGAAGAAGTTTGTTTTTTTTTTCCTTCTGTTCTGTCCATGTCTCATGCACACAGAAAAAGCAGAGCAATGTACCTCCTTGTGTGGTGGCCGGCTGACCCAGGGAATAAAAATGAGAAAACTCCAAAATAGGGGCTGAAGCTTAGATGCAGAGGGAAAGGTGCTCCTGCAGCAGAGAGGCTGTCCCCTCAGAGTTGTCCCCTCAGAGTTGTCCCAGGAGCTCCTCGCTCTTGTCTCCTCAACAGTGAGATTGGGGATTTGTAAAGCCCAAGTAAAAGAACTCTATTTTCCTTTGTATGAAAACCAGCAAATGCAGTGAGCATATATTATCCAATAAGGAGAGTTGTGTGATTATAATTCAGCTTGGGGCTACTGTGTGTCAGTTCATTTTGTAGCATAATGGTAAGCCGGCACGATTAGCTAATTTTTCTGTAACAATATCCTAAACTCTCTGGGCTCCTATCACACAACTCCTTCCTAGGGAAACTGAAATGTCGTTTCCTCCCAAGAGAGCTCCAAGTGATACTGTTCACGCATCTTTCACACGGTTCCTCTCTGATGTCACACAAGCAATCATTCTGAGAGTAGAAAGTGGCTTTTATAGTGGAAAAGTATGAATTCGAAGTCCACAGGTAGGGAACAAGTGAGGCAACACATGGTATTGTAGCAGAACCTGGACTGGATCCTGGCGGAAAAACCAAGCGGCACTCGGAGACTAAGAAGGGAGAGAGATTAGATTTATTCACCGGTGGACTCAGAGGAGATCCTTCTCCAAAGATCTGAGCCCCGAGCACAAGCAGGGAGGGT
>CM052895.1:106769571-106857361 GCA_028534135.1 Potos flavus | reverse complement strand
TTTAAAAGATTTTCCAATCTGTATATCTTTATTTGGCTCTGCACGACTGATAATACTTTCCATCATGGTATAACATATGTATGAAAAATTTATCTCCACCTAATTTTGACACAGGATAAAACCTTTAGTTTGTATTTACAAATAGAGACCAGTATCCTAGTTGCCCTTAGGCTCTCATTCCAAGATTGTTTGATATAAAAGGATAAGAATTTATAGTTTTGGCACAATTCAATAAACTGGACTCCTGTCTCTAGATTAGCAGCCTGAATGGTAAGGACTACAATTTAGAAAGAAAATCTCTCCAGATAAAGGAATAGAAATATAACTTGTATAAAATATCATTTATTTTGAACATTTCTTACCCTAAAAGTACACTTAAAGGCATTTTTCTTTGTAGGTCGATATGTCACCATTTTTCAGTCTATCACATGGGGCAGTAAGTCTATCCACAGCGAGTTTTAGCAAACTTCATTCACCAGAGATTTGTTGAGCATCTAGGTTGCGCCAGCCCCATACTGTGCTTTTAGAAAAGTTGGGACTTGTTAGCGTTTGAAGGTTTGATGTTTTGGCAGTATTTCCTTTCTTAAGCTCTGACCGTGCTTTCCCATATTTTTTCAGAGAGCTTTCCTGTATTTTTTTTTTCCTGTATTTTTTCTTCTAAGGCTTTGAGAATTTGGTCCAACAGCCTAGACGGAGTCAAAGCAAGCTTCTTGGGTTGCTCAGATGCAACAAGAGGAAAATTAAGGGGGTCCCTGCTCTCTGCCCACACTCTGGGGGGGCGGGTCAGGAGTCAGGGGGAAGCACTCCACAGCCATCCTCATTTTCCCAGCACCAGGCTAATTCACATTCGCTGATGAAATTTAGTTTCTTTCTTTCCTTTTCCCACATCCCCAGAGAAATCCAGATCTTTCTAAGCACCGTTAGAGAGTAGGTGTTTGCTCATCTTTAAATAAGATCTTTGAGTCCCTCAAAACCATTTTGAAGGAATTCAGACCCTTTTGGTTTTAAATGATGGTTTAAAAGCATTTTCATTGTGGGTCGAAGCATTTTAAATTGCAAATCAAACAGCAAACATCCCGTGAGCCCCTTTTCTGTGGTAGACACAGCACCAAATGCTTTCCTGCAACAGGGGCTCATTTGATACCCATGAGCAGATCCAAGGGAGAGGCAACCACTGCCCCCTACTTTACAGAGGGGAAAATTAGGCCACTGAGGTGAAGTAGCTTGACCAGGGTAAAGCAGGTAGGAAAAGGTAGAACTTGGAAAGGCACACAGATTAGCTCTGCCGACAACTCACAACCACTGTGCAAATCTGCCAGACAGATGATCCCAGGCGTGTGTATGGGCAACACTGCCTACTTGGTAGGAAGATGAAAGAGAAGTGATCGGATACATGATAGAGCCCTCCTCGTTTATTATCTCATCCTTCTTTCTCCACATTCCCTGATCCGACAGGGTTAAGGTATTAGAGTATAAATAAGATAATTAGAACAATGAAAAAAAAACACTTGAAATGGATCAAAATCACCTGATTTTAAAACTTAACTATTTAAAACATGTCAGTTTTGAGAAAGCATAAAGCATTTTGAAGCAATTTAGCTTGAAGAGCTCTTGATTCTACATGAGCAAAAAAGAACTACTAAAAACTGTCAATATTTAAGTTGGAACTTCAAAAAGGAAGTATATGGAAGCTTTTCTTTGGTACTCTGAATGCTGTAAACACGTGTGGTGTTAGATTCTTGGCTGACTGAAATCCACCTGACTGGGCTAGATTTCTCAAACTTTCTCAAAAGTGACATCAATATTTTTTGGCTCCTCCTTTCAAAGGCTGTTGATTGTTGTTTATGCCACATGCACAATTCACCAAGCTGGGTTCCTATCTGTAGAAAACTCAAACCGTGGAGTTTTCTATTGTCCTTTGAATAGATAATATTAAACGTTGCTAAGGCTAAACAAAAAAACAAGTTAGCTGCCATAGCTGAGGGTTTACACAAGCCACAAAAAAGCCGTGTGTTCTCAAAAAAAAGCAGATTTAACAAATTTCATAGAGGTCAAACAAGTAGGTTTGGCAGAATGGTCATGGATTCCTCATTACAACTTGTAGAAGAATGTGGCATTTTTGACCCTAACTATCAAAGATGCTATTATTAAAGTGAACTTTAAAAATGTGTGAACAAAATCAGGTTGCTAAGGGGGTCAGTTATTTTTTTTTCCCAGAGAGAAGTCAACATCTAGTGGGGAGGGGGCGAAGGATTGGGGTTCCTACGATAGTTCAGCACCTGTGTGAGAGGTCATTGTTCATTTATCAAAGAACTAGAAATGAAGGAAAGTGATTTGCGTGTGGAAAAGACTCTGAATGTGACATCGATCAATCTACATGACCAATATTAGTTAACCAGGCGCTGGAGTAGGAGCTTTTAAAGCAGAAACAAATCGAACAGGGATCGGCATTCAGGAACTGCTATTCTGGTTGGGCTAAAACAGAAGTTTCCTGGTAATAAGATGGCACAGTGAAAACACTGAAAGAAGAATGCCCGGTTCTTTTGGGGGAGTCCATGGACTTGGAAGTTTGAAAAGCCTCCTTAGAAAGGGTGACCCTTTAAGTTAACTCTTGAAATATCAATGTTTCCCAGATGGACAGAGTATTCTAAATATTTAAAATACTCCCCTAGAAGGAACAGAGATGCTGTTGGTGACAGTCTAGCGCTGTACTGTCCAATGTCGTAGCGCACATGTGGCTATTTAATTTTAAATTTATGTTAATTAAATAAAATTTGAAATTCAGTTTTTCGGTTGGACTCATCACATTTTAATCGCTCAACAGCCCCATGGGGCTAGTGGGTATTGCGCCAGGCGGTGGGGGCCTATAATGACTCCCTCCTCACAGAAATTTCTGTCAGATGGTGCTGGGAAACTACAAGCAGACAAACACTGCTAGTGTATAAGGCTTAAGGGTGTGTGTGGCAAGAGCGAAGCCTGGACGTAGAGGTTGCCCTGAAAGAACGTGTCATATCACAGAGTTCAGACCATATCCACTAGGCCCTGCATCAGCAAACATTTTCTGGAAAGGGTCAGATCATAAATATTTTTGGCTTTTGGGGCCACGTAGCTTTGGCTGAAGCTATACAACTCTGCTGTTGTAGTCTGAGATCAACCATTAAACAGTACATCAATGAGCAAGTGCGGTCTTTAGAAAGACCATTCTAGTAGCGAAGTAATGATGATTTTAAGGGATGTGAGTTGCAAGAGTATAATCCTCCAGTCAAAGAGGAGAAGGGCCTGATTTCTCAGTGTAGCCTGTTAAATACGGTTAGAGAGGAGGGAACGTGTATGTGCTTTTAAGCTGAATGGCAGGGCACTGGCAGCACTGGAGAAATATTACATGACCTAGACATATAAGGGTTCGGGTGACTGGGGAGATGGTGGCTGCACTCACTGGGTTATAGATTATGGAAGGAAGAACAGATTTGGAGAACGATGATGACTTCAGTTTGGGTCAGGTGGCATTTGAGCTGCCTGATAGGTGAGTCATCAGCAGAGGGTAGTGGTTGAAGCTTTGAGAGTGACAGAAAATACTCGGGCAGAGTGAGAGGAAGGCAAAGATTGGTACCTTGCGTATTACCAAACAAAAGGCATTTAAGTTCCAATGGAGCTGAGAGGGAATTGTTACAAGTATAGGGAGGAGAACCAGGCAAGAGTCAAAGGAAGACTTTCAAATGTTATTAAGAAGAGTAAAAGGATTCCATAGAGTTTGACATTTAGGAGGCATTTTTGGGAAGTTACTTAGAAGGGGTTTCCTAAAACAGAGCAAAAAATCACCACCAAAGTGTCTTAAACTGCCCTTTTCAGTATATGATTAAGAGAGGTGATAGCTATGACCTTTCCTGGTCTTGGTTTTTCTTTTGATGTTAAGTATTAGCATTACTTAAAAGCAAGAAGATAATTTGGATCCTTGGATCTCACCTTGTAAATGACATAGTCCAGCAATCACTTTATCTGGGGGTGGAAGGGCAGGTGAGATCTTGTCTGGTCACCCCTGAGGTGATCTCTGTGCAAACTTTTTGGGTGAATTTCATGCTGTGAGGGTGGGAAAGTTGCTAGATAACCTCTTAAAATGATACGGAGTTCTGATTGTAGGGTATGTGAAACAAAAATGGTGGGCTTACAACGAGGGACCATAGAGTTTTATGTAATGAGCACTCTTGAAACATATAAATGTTTTATCCTGTAGCCACCTTAAAGAAACTAAGTAGTAACAGCTTTAAGATAGAATCATGTGATTTGGGAGTGTTCCATTTTGCATCTTAATGGATTAGTCATCCCTTCAATGGAAGAGTTTCAAATGATGATTTATAGCCACCTTTTAAGAAGTTTATATTAGGAAAATATTTTACATGCCTAATAGATGAATATATCTCACTCAAACTTTTGAGTGATTCACTGTGTAAAATTTTGTCTTCAAACATGGAAAAACTGACAAAAGCATGCTCATGGTTTTCAAGAGTAATTCTTGAGAGATTAAGAATTAGAATTTGTTCTTAAAGGAATTGCTTAATGAAAGTCTGAGGAACACACATTTCTGAGGACCTTAATTTTACCTCTATAACCACTTTAAGGGAAAAATGAAGTTACATGACAATAACACAGCAGTAACAACAAAAATAAAGTAAGGAATGCTTTCATCCCCGATTGGCTCGCTAGGTTAGCCAGCTTTAACTGGCACTACAGTTTTACTGGGAGATGACTTCTTTCTCTGCATGAGCTGTTCTCTCCCTCAGCCGAACTATGCCTTGCCATAAAGAGCCCACCCAAGAACATGTAGGTTACTTGAGTAGGCAGGGACATTTCTCCAGTGCAACAGTAAATTGAACTCTATACAGAGCAATGCTAAAAAGAAAGGCTGGATACTCTATACTTTTCTTTTTTACTTTTAGTTTTTGATACTGAAAGAACAGCGATCAGAATCACAAATGGAATTTTTAAAGTACTTAATAAATTTGTAAACTTCATTTAGAAAAAATATATGGGTAAGGACATCAATGGATATTGTGAAAAAGAAGAGCAATGATGGCGGGAGATTGACCATGTTTAATATTAGAATACATTGTGAAATAATAATTGTGAATGTATGATAATACAAAAATAAAATACAGGTGGCTCAAAAGAGAGTCATAATGTATGCTAATCTAAGAATAACAAAAATAGGGAAAGAAATATTAAATAGATATTATTTTAACTTCACATTTACCTCCTTCCACGTGTCAGAATAAATTCCAAGTGGACTGTAAAGTTAAGAAGGAAAATCAGCAGAGGACAGACTATAGTATTTATCCAAAAATGTGTTGGTTTTTAATTTTTTTTAATTTTAAAGTTTTTTAAGTGGAGGGACAGGCAGGGCAGAGGGAGAGAGAGAGAGAATCTTAAGCAGACTCCGTGCTGGGTGTGGAGCTTGATGTGGGGCTAAATTTCACCACTCTGAGGCTCAGGTTGTGATCTCAGGGTCATGGAATGGAGCCGCACACAGGGCTCCGTACTCAGCTTGGAGTCTGCTTAAGATTTTCTCTCTTCCTCTCGCTCTGCACCTCCCACTCATGCTCTCTCTCTCCCTCTCAAATAAATAAATCTTTAAAAAATATCAGGAAACCACTTATAAAATTTACAGTGCAAAAAAGTGAACTTATGAAAACTCCTTGAAGCACATATATTAAAGATATCTCTCAAATATTAGTATGAATGCTTCTTTTTACTTTTTAAAGAACAAAAACCTAGTTTTGTTCCCACAAAATAAAAGTGTCCATTAACATTGCCAAAACCCATCTGGAGAGCCCAGAACGTTCCCTGCTCTCCAGAGACTGCCAATCACTCATTGTGAACCCTTGGGAAAAAGCAGTGACAAAATCCAAGTAAAAACTGTATATTGTGAGGTTGGCTTATATTTTCTGAACTAAGAATTCTGGGAGTTACAATTATAATCTCTGTGTTTTCCATAATTAAAAAGAAATGGATTTCACTTATGCTAAGCGAAATAAGTCAATCAGAGAAAGACAATTATCATATGATCTCTCTGATATGAAGAATTTGAGAGGCAGGGTGGGGAGGTTGTGGGGGGTGGGGGAGGGAAATGAAACAAGAGGGGATCAGGAAGGAGACAAACCATAAGAGACTCCTAAACTCATGAAACAAACTGAGACTGGCTGGGGAGTAGGGGCGGCTAGGGATAGGGTGGCTGGGTTATGGACATTGAGGAGGGTAGGTGCTGTGGTAAGTGCTGTGAAATGTGCAAGCCTGATAATTCACAGACATGTACCCTGGGGCAAATAATACATTATGTGTTAATAAAAAAATAATAATAAATTAATTAATTAATTTAAAAAAAAGAAATGGATTGATCTGGATATCCTCATTTCTATCTAGAGTGAGAATTTGGTTTTAAATTGTGTCATTACTTATCAAGTCAGAAGGATGGTTTTGCCTTAATCAGATTAAAATCTTACAAAATTGTGGGTCCAGTAGCAAATATGAGGCTTAGGGTATGCAAGATAGTATGGTGGAAAGCAAAATAATTAGGGAGAAGATACACTGGAATGTCAAATGTGCTTGATGAACATTTCAAGGCATCGATGTGAGAAACCTGAAGGCAGGACATAGCAATGAAAAGTGAGAACTTTCTTGAAGGAAGAAGTTGGAGCCATGTATTAAAGGAAGTGTCAGAGTGGATTTGGCTGACCTGAAAGTGAAGTCACACAGGCACAGCTACGAGAGGGGCAAAGAAAGCTCTCATACTCTATCTAGAGGTATGTCGAGAAAAATATTTCCTAAAATGTTGACAGTGGTTTTCTTCACATGGTGGGATTTTTACTCTCTCTACATTTTCTTGTATTTTTTGAAAAAAAATTATCATCATCCCACATTTCATATTTACAAGAGAAGGGAATGCTAAAGATAGTTACATTTAGAGGAAGAGGGATTTTGTGCTGATATATGATGGATAAACAGAGGCTGTATGAATGCATGGCCCATGAGTATAGAGTGGAGTATTATAGTAAAATTTCCAGCTCAATTTGTCTAGTCTTTTTGACACTTAAACTTTCCCCCTGCTTTTTATTATGAAAAATTACAAGCATATCCAAAAGTTGAAATTGAAGTTGAAAGTGAACATCAATATACCCAACCTAGATACTTTAATTGTTAGCATTTTGCTATTCTTTGCTTTATCGCATCCATTCACCTTTGTTTTTTGATGCATTTCAGAGTAAGTTGCAGCAACCAATACCTTATTTAATACTAAATTTTAACAACCTTCCCCCACCCCTGCACCCCCATACAACTCAAGACTAGCTCAGAAACTCCCAGTAGGCTTTTATGCATTTAAATCTGATTTTGTTTCTTATACCTTGACACCGTTTCCAATCCAAACATGTCCAAAATCAACCGCCTACTCAGAAGGCAAAGTTTACCAAACCTTACCCTGACTCTTTCTATATATCTAGAACTGTGTAATTTGCTCAACTCATAAAATATTAAAGACAGAAAGAGAACCTATCTAATCTGGGGTCGCCAATTCCAATGTTTCCAGGAACCAAGCAGGTAACATAAAAAATGGGTATCTTATGTAAGAAATCAAATGGATCTGGTAATGGAGACGGACCAAGCCTCTGTGTGGGGATGCAGCAAGGAGAAACAAAGCCACCTAGAGAGCTTAAGAAAACAGAATATTCAGCTGGGGCAAGCCCTCTAGCCTCAGCCTACTGGTTCCAAGAGCCCTTTATTGTAACCACCATTTCTCTTTAGTCTTCTCTGTGGGTCTAGGGCAAATTTACTAGAATAATTAAAATAGTACACTGTTAAATCAAATCCTTCTCTTGAAGTATTTATAAGTGCAGGATCTGTAGCTCTTCAGTTCAGTGCAGACCTTAACAAGGGAAACAGTAGTGTAGATAATTACAAATGCAAAGATGTGCTATGTGTCTAGTTTCTGCAAGTTAGTTGCTCAAGAAAGCAATATTCCCTCATGCCTGGATTGACTGCCTGTCTGTAATGAACCCTGAAAGAGGAGAGAAACCAGTGTTCTCGCTGATCAAAGAGTAGGTATACTATCATTTCTTAGGAATGTCCTGGCAGCTTTCTTTTTCTTTTTCTTTTTTCTTTTCTTTTCTTTTCTTTTCTTTTCTTTTCTTTTCTTTTCTTTTCTTTTCTCTTCTCTTCTTTTCTTTTCTTTTTCTTTTCTTATTCTTCTCTTCTCTTCTCTTTCCTTTCCTCTCCTTTCTTTTCCTTTTCTTTCTTTTTTTCTTTGATGTGTGTGGCTTACAAGTTAAATAGGAGGATTTACCATGTGGAAGGGAAGAAGAATGAGAAAATAGGGATGTAGATGTGTCAAGACATAGAGAAGTTATATCTGGGTTTTCTTGCCTAATTAATCATTGAGACATGGTTATTCTGGCTACTTTCGAGAATTTCCTCCTTCTCTGCATGACCTGCTTATCAAATTCAATTAATGCTTGCTTAAGTTGGCTAACTTTTAGAACTACTGAGAATTGAAACCGCCTAAGTTCTGTATACTCAGTAGCTACAGGTGGACTTTGCTTAGAAATCCTAAATTACAACAAATCGGCCCTCACAGTCTTCTCTTTGTTTGATAATTAACAACAGATAGTTTGGAAATTCCCTTGCTCCCCCACAGCCGAGGTAACTAATTTAAACAGTATGTATCTCAGCCCTATTGTGTTGGGGTAGCTATGTTCTGCTATTAAAAAAACTCCACCCAGCCCTGAAATGCTGTCTCATGCAGTGGTGGGTACATGTGATAAAATTAGTTTCTTTCGGATGAATGTCCTCTTGTGATAAAGTAAACACAACTACTTGTCTTTCAAAGTTGTAATGATAAAATTGCTGGTAGTTCTTTGGACTATGTCCAGACATTCATACATCAAAATGTATTCATTTAAGCTAAACCTCCTAAATATCTACCTTATTCAAATGCTTTCACTATATTTCACACAAATTCTTTCAGCTGTCAAAGATCAAATTCAGCAAATGTTTATTTCAATTCCACTTCTTTTGACTTCTGCCAGGATTTCCATAAGGCTTGAATTTATTGTTGGCTTATCAGTTTTTGAAAATAAAATCTGACTATAGGACAGTGATTCTGAGCTCTGGTTTTACAATTCCACTAGCTGATGTTAAAAAACATAATAAAGTTCTAAAAATGTTAATGAAAGAAGTTAATTTTTACTGGATCAATCTTTTTAAAGATCATACAACATTTTGGGGAAAAGTGGGTCTTCTAAAGCAAAGGTTCCAATATGAAAAAAAAAGAAAAAGAAACATTCTATAAATGGTTTTTTAAAAATTTTCCTTCTCAAAACACTTATTCGACTTTAGTTTATTTTGAAGGTGCTTTGCATGTTTTACTTAGAAAATAAATATTTCAGAGAAGTTTTGTGTAGCTTTTATTGTGTGACAGGCATTATTCTGAAGACATTCATAGATAAACCAATGTAATCCTTACAACAACCCTAGTAGGTAGGTATAGTTATTCATCTCTTTTTACACATGGGGAAACCAAGGCACAGAGTGGGTAAATTATTCAAAGTCACATAGCTGGTAATGGGCAACAGTGAGATTCAAACCCAGGAAGTCCACCTCCAGACGAGATTTATTTTAAATTTTGTTCACTCAAAGTTTACTCATTTCCATGGAGAATTCCTGAAATGCTGGGTAAGAGTTGGCATACGTGATCATCGACATGGGTGAGCAGGCCATGAATAACTAATGCAGACTTGGACTGGATAGTTGAATTATTTGGGGGAGTTCAAAAGATAAAGGGACCTGCACCCTACCTGAGCTGAATCAGAATCTTCAGAGGAGTGGCTCACATAATGATGTAATTTAAAGTTTGACAGGCGATCCCAAAGTGCAGCCAGGCTGAGAATCTGGCTAGAACTAGTTCAAACCTCTTTAGTTAAGTCTTAGTGCAGGAGGCCTGAAACTTTAGTATGCATCAGAATCACCTGGAGGGCTTGCTAACACATAAGTGGCTGGGTCCCACTCCTAAAATTTGTTTGGGTAGAACCCAAGAATTTCTAGTAAGTTCCCAGGTAATGTTGATGCTGCTGGGTTAGGAAGGACACTTTGAGAATCACTGTCTTAATAGGCTGGATAGGAGTAAAGCGGAGTGGTGGAGCCCCGGAAGACACTGAACTAGTTCTCCTAGTAGGTCGTTAATCCTGACGGTGACACATTTCCTCCACTTTGTTGATTTGCCCTATACCACCGATCAAGGATGAAGGGGGAAAGGGAAAAAGAAAGATATGAAGTTAAAGGGAAGTGAGGAAAAAGAGATAAAGAAGAGGAATCAACTTCTGGTCAATAAAATAAAGTTCTGTGGCTCTCTCACTGCCCTAACCATATGTCAAGTAGAGATAGGTAGAATATAAAATGAGAAAATTTAAAGGTAAACCTTTCAATATCAGAAAAAGAACAGAAACACAAGGCTGTGAGTGAGACCAGTGGGCAGGTGAGTTGGGCTGTTGGTTCAGGTTATGAAAGCATTTGTTACTTCAGCCCCTGTAGGGTAACCTGAAAACCTGAACTAGGGTCACACTTTGAAGCCAAGGGCAAGGACGGATATGTTTTTTGTTTGTTTGTTTTTTAACCTAGTTTCATGGAAAGAGGCCACTAGGAATTGCCTTAGGATAGACCAGCAGTTCTCAACTGGGGATGATTTTGATGGAGTAATAGATCCTGGTGGGGCCATTTTCTAATATCTGGAAATGCTTCGTATGTTGTCACAACAAGGAGGGCAGGAGTGCTACTGACATCCAGTAGGTAGAGACCAGAGATGCTGCTAAATATCTCACAAGGCCCCAAAGTACTGAAATTAAGAAAGCCTGGGCTAGACACGGTCCCAGATCCAGCACCCGGGCCCAGGTGCCAGTTGACTTAGTAATGAATATGCTGTGTGTTCAGTATTACTGTGAGCCTGATCACACAGCAGTTGATACAGAGCTGGTTCTGGGCTGGAGTCCTCAGGAAGATGTAGGAGAGAGCACAACACCAGAGAAGGCAGTTAGGATGAAAACATGAGCCGGTCAACCAAAAAAACTTCCTCAGAATGGGTCTACAACACAAAATTCCAAAATATGAGAAGAAAACTATTAATAAGAAATAAAGACCTAACAAAATCAACAATTGAAAGATGGATTTACGTTTGATTAAAATGATAGAGCAATTTCAAAATGATTTTGTAGATTCAGGAGTCATCAAGAAACAAATCTATGGATACCATCCATAGGAGAATATATGAACATTTGAAACAAAATAGGCAGATAGTAAGTAAAAACAGGTGAAAACAACCAATTCAAAACTGGAAATAAAAACTTAATCATTGAAACAAAAATTCAGTATATGGGATAAAACCTGGATTGAACATGAATAGGGTGAACGACTATCCTGTTCTGTCTGGAACTAAGAAGTTTCTGGGACGTAGGACTTTAGTGCTAAACCTGGAGAGTGCTAGGCAAACTGAGTTAATTGGTCACCCAGGACACAGATGAAGAAAAACTTAGTGGATTGAAAGATGAAGTTGATAAACTGATTTAGAATTCATCACAAAGAGAGACAGGGTTAAAAAATTTGGAAGAGTAATTAAAATCATGGAGGACAGCATGGGATTTTTATCTGATAGAGACTCTAGACAGAAAAAAAAACAAAAACTAGGAAGGATAAAATGGTAGAGTCATAGTTTGGAGGATAGCTAAGAATTTTGCTATTCTCATAGCTAAGAATTTTGCAAAATTAAGTCATTAGGCTTTAAATCAGGCAACTATAGCCTGTGGGTCAGATTCAGCCTGCCACATTTTTATAAATAAAGTTTTATTGGAACACAGTCATACCCATTTGTTTATTCATTGTCTATGGATGTTTTCATGCTACAATGGTAGAGCTGAATAGTTGTATCAGAGATCATAGGGACTGCAAAACCTAAAATATTTACTATTGGCTCTTTATAAAAATGTTGTATGCTCCTCTTTAAACTGATATTCTCAGTACCAAGCAGGATAAATAAAAATAAATTTATGCCTCTATGAAGTATAGTAAAGCTGCAGAACAGAAAGATAAAGAAGCATCTTAAAGGGAATGACAGAATTTCATTCTTAAAGAGAATGACAGATTTGACGGCGCACATATTCCAACAATAACCAAAGTCAGAAGCCAGTGGCTTGAGTCTTTAAAGTGCTGAGGGAAAGTAACTATCAATTTAGAATATACACAGGTAAATTGCCATTTAAGAATGAACTGGAAATGAAGACGGTCTTTAGTCACACAAAGACCAATATATACTGTAGCATATATTACTCTTTTTCCAAATGGGCACCCATCTCTGCTATTACCCTGAATGCATGACGATTATACCCCTACATGACTGTCCTTTCAACTGAGATAAGACCATGTGTGACTTATTTTGACCAATTAAGTGTGAGTGGAAATGATATACATCTCTTCCAAGGAGAAGTTTTAAGAACTAGAAATAGGGTTGGAGGGTTGTGTTCAATGGGTAATTACACTGTATTTCGGTTCTTGTTGTGTTTGGGAGAATAATAATGGAAATTGTAAAGAACTATAGAAATTGCTAGACAATAGGCAAGAGCATATGTACTTGACTAAAAGGATATATGAATCTAGAGTGGGTGACTAAGACATAAGAAACAAACATGATGGAGTTTTATGAAACATACTGACAAGCATGACAGAATCGAGAGCCTAGAAGCAAAGTCAGGTATATATGGGAAATGGACATATGACCAAGGAGGCATTAGAAAACGGCAGGAGAAAAGAACAGATGAAAATAAATAGTACTAAATTGGTTATCCACATAGGAATATATTAGATGACTGCCTCACATCACAAATATAAATAAAATCTTGATGATTAAAGACCTAAACATGAAAATCAAATCTTTAGGGGCGCCTGGGTGGCTCAGTGGGTTAAGCCTCTGCCTTCGGCTCAGGTCATGATCTCAGGATCCTGGGATCGAGCCCCGCATCGGGTTCTCTGCTCGGCAGGGAGCCTGCTTCCCTCTCTCTCTGCCTGCCTCTCTGCCTACTTGTAATCTCTCTCTCTCTGTCAAATAAATAAAATCTTTAAAAAAAAAAAAAAAGAAAATCAAATCTTTAAAAGGTTGAGTGAAAAGCGAAAGGTTAGGAAATAGCTTTAATATTTGGGGATAGGGAATAACTTCTTTAAAAGGATGTGAGAAACTGAAATGATAAAAGACCTATTTTTAAATTTGTTAGCATTAAGATTTACAACTTCTATATAAAAAAGAGACACCAAAAAAAATAAAGTAAAAAAGAAGCCAGGGAGCATAAAATTCACAATGCCCATAATTGACCCAAGATGAATGCCTAGAATTGGATAAAGATTTTCTACAAATCAACATGAAAATATGATCTATAAGAAAATGGACAAACCACGTGAAAAGGATTTACAGAAGAGGTTGCCTGAATGGTCAATAAGCTTAAGAAAACATGTTCCATCTTCGTAGTAATCAGGAAAATTAAAACAACAATGAAATGTGGTTTTACATATAACAAATTCTCAGAAGTCTCTCAGTAAACCTGACAATACCGGTTTTAAGAGGGATGGAGAGAAAGGACAACCTTCACACAGGCTGGTGAGAGGTAAACTGTCACGATGACCTTGGAGAACCATTTGCTAACATTCAGTAAACTTGATGGTGTCCATGCCCTCTATGTAGAAACATATTCTAAGACTGTTTGAAAAGGAAAATAATGACAATAAATTAAATATTGGGAGAATAGGTGAACAAATTGCCACATAATTACATAGCAAGTCAATAAATTGAACCAGACCTGCATGTGTCCTAATGGATATATCTTGAAGACATGCCAATGTAGGGTGAAAAAAAGGCATTTGCAGAATTCGTAAACAAATAAAAGCAGACAAAACACTACTGTATGTTTTTTTTAAAGACACAGGCTGATGAGATAAAAACAAAAACATGACTGGGCAGGCGAGATGCTGCTTTCAGAGCCGGTGTCCCCTGCTGTTGGAGGGAGGGGCATGGAACTGGAAAGGGCAAAAAGAGAACTTCAACTTTGTCTTTTTTATTTTTTTGAAAAGATGGCAAAATGGCAATATTATGACAAAATGGTAATATGTGTGAAATCTGGGTGGTACGTGAGAATTTGTTATTTGTTTCATAACATACCATAATATTTTTTTCATACCATCATATTTTATTTTATTAAATTTTTTAAAAGAATTTATTTCTTTATTTGAGAGAGAGCATAAGCGGATGAGAGAGAGCGAGCGAGCCTGAGCAGGGGAGTGGGGGTAGGGGCAGAGGCAGAGGGAGAAGCAGACTCCCCTCTGAGCAGGGAGCCTGATGCAGGGCTCCATCCCAGAAACCCTGGAATCACCACCTGAGCCAAAGGCAGACCCTTAACCCAACTGAGTCACCCAGATGCTCCGTACCATAATATTTTAAAAAAAGAATGACATGAGAGGACAGAAAGGGCAGATGGAATCCAACTTGGAGAATTAGGGAAGTGATATTGAAGTTACCAAATGAAGAGCTGGAGTCCCACACCCACTTACTTTAAGGACAAGGGTGTCACACACTTAACGTATGCCAAAATGCGCTCCAAGAAGTGGCTTTCATTTCCTCCTACACGCCTTGATGTGTGGATGAAAGCAATCCCCCAGTATTTGAACCTCTCATCCTTCACTTAAAACTGGCTTGTCATAGCACGGGATTTTTTTTCTTTTTTCTTTTTTTTTTTTTAACACATCAGGCTAGATCTTGCTGCAACAGGCAGGTGGCCTCTTTTGGAGAAGAGGATATAAGCCAGGTAGTGGGGATGGGGAGAAACATGAAGAGGTGAACAGATTTCCATATGGGGATATTAGCATATTATTCAGGACCCCTCCCACTTACATGACAAGAACAAGAGTCACATTCTCTTTGAAAGAAAAGGATTGGAAGCCCAGCTCTTAAGGGGATCCTTCTAGCTTACCTTGTACGTTCTCTGATTTCCCTGGGACACCAGCTCTCAGCTAGACTATCACTGCAGCCACTTAAGTTATTTGAAGGTCTCTAAACCCATTCCCTTCAGAAGCCCTACACTATTTATTCTCTAACTTGTTCAAATTTGGGCTACAGTTTTAAAAAGACAAGGGAGAAAAAGTCAATAGTTAAGCCCTAGGCATGGTCAAGGCTGCCTGCAGAGTATGCATGTTACTTCAGAAGTAACTCTTCTTTCTTTCTTTCTTTCTTTATTTTTATTTTTAAAGAGTTTATTTATTTTATTAGAGAGAGAGAGAAAGAGAGACAGTGCACAGGCGCGAGCTGGGGGAGGGGCAGAGGGAGAGAATCTCAAGCGGACTCCATGCCCAGTGTGGAGCCTGACATGGGGCTGGATCCCACAACTCTGGGATCACAACATGAGCCGAAACCAAGAGTCTGACACTCAACCGACTGAGCCATCCAGGTGCCCCAGAAGTAGCCCTACTTTCAAAATGTAAACCAGATAATGGCACCCACTCCTTTGCTTTGGACCCTCCAGTGACTGCTAGGGTGAACAAAATAAGATTGAATCCCTTGGCCACTGCCTATTTCTTAAAACCACCTCTGGCCACTTTCGTCTTTCCTTGTTTATTCTCTAGCCATCCTGGTCTTCTCGCAGATCCATGCTCTCCCCATCTCACAGCTTTTGCACCTGCCATTTCCTCTGCTTGAAGCGGTTCTTACCGCCACAGTTCCCATGTCTAGCTCATTCTTGCTGTTTGGTGCAGCCATTCTCAACTCTCGCTGTACCCCACCTCCCACCTCAAGGTTTTGATTTAACTGATCTCAGTTGGGGCCTCAGGAATGAGTATGATTATAAGCTGCTCAAGTGATTCTCATGGGCAGCCAGAGTTGAGAATCAGTGCTTTAGTGTAGACAGCACTTTATCAGAGACCAGAGCCCTCAAGAGGATGTCTCCTTTCTCTGTTCTATCTCAGCTCCTTATTTACCTCCTTTCAGAAGTCACTATGGAGTATTTGACCTGTTTTCTTTGATTCGCTTTTGATCCATCACTTCTACCAAACGGTGGTTCTCTGAGTGCCTGGATCAGCGGTGGCATCTGAAAACTTACTAGAAATGCAAACTCTTCGGCCCTGTCCCTGACGGAGAGGCATACTAACGCTGGAGGCCCACGGCACTGAGTACAAGCTCTAGGGAGCTGGGACCCCACCTGTGTTGTTCACCCTGTATTCTTGTCCAGCCAAACCCCAACCTTGGTTGAAAGATTGAGCGGGGGAGAGCACATTTCCTTTGTCAACAGCTCACATGTCAACTGAAGGTCGAATGAAAGGAGCAAAACAAACAAAAACTCCAAAATCAACTTTTACGCCATTTCTTAAAACCTTCTAAGTGTATTCTTAAAAGATTTTTTCCTCACCCACCATGACCATTCAAAAATTAGTGCATTAATAGATATCTGCCTCTCCTTTTTTCTTCCAGAAAATTCAGCAACTTGAAATGTATCTAAATTACTTGCCTTGTAGATGGGTATCATTCTTTTTTTTTTTTTTCATTTTAGGACCATGAGGTGAGCTAATTTGTCTATGTCATGGACCAAGTCAATTTCCACAGGGGAAGATGTTTGAGAATTAGAATCTTATTGCCATGTTCTTTCACTTCTAAAATGTGGAATCATGTTATAAAGAACATAAGCCATGTTATAAAGAACATGGACCTCTTCTAAGATGTAGAATCATGTTATAAAGAATACGGGGCAACATAAGGCCAACTCCATACCTTTCCTGAGAAGCAATGTGTATAAATGAATATATTGACTATATTACCGTAAAGAAAGAAAAATAAGAAACAATCTAAATGTCTAACTATATGGAAATGATTAAATCATGGAAAAATGACTCACCATGAAAAATGACATCATAACTCAGATCTTATCCAAGATATTTTAAATAAAAAAAGCAGGTAAAGGGACGCCTGGGTGGCTCAGTTGGTTGAGTGGCTGCCTTCAGCTCAGGTCATGATCCCAGAGTCCTGGGATCGAGTCCCACATCGGGCTCCTTGCTCAGCAGGGAGCCTGCTTCTCCCTCTGCCTCTGCCTGCCACTCTGCCTGCTTGTGCTCTCTCTCTCTCTCTGACAAATAAATAAATAAAATCTTAAAAAAAAAAAAAAAAAAAAAAAGCAGGTAAGGAAATGGTTTATAAAGTAGCACTTATAGAAAAAAATCATATTTATAAAATATGCTTTAAAATTATGAAATTCTAGAAAGATCTGTACTCTACAGGGATTGCCTCCAGGTGTTGAAACTATAGAAGATATATATATATAGTTTCATTTCTGCATATGTATATTTCTAAGAAATTTTCTCTAATACTATGTGTTGCTTTTGTAACAGGGAGATGGTAATCCCCTACGATAACATTGCTTAAGTATTGCACCAAATATCCATTACCTAGTGAAAATTTTTTTCTGGTATCATCACCTCGTTTTCCCTAAGAAAATAACTCAGTAAACTTCACTTATTTTTGAAAAGACTATCAGTAATTAAGATCAAGCTTTCTTCTAAGAATCTGGGACCTACAGACACAGTTGGAAACAC
Source organism: Potos flavus (assembly GCA_028534135.1). Lineage (NCBI taxonomy): Eukaryota > Metazoa > Chordata > Mammalia > Carnivora > Procyonidae > Potos > Potos flavus. The sequence continues at coordinate 106,839,715 of CM052895.1, read as the reverse complement.
TACTGGGACTTTTAAGTCCCATCTTGACAGGTGATTGCTCCACGAGTGTGGCTGCAGGTAGGATCCCCAGGCCACCATTTCCTCCATGACTGTGCATTCTTCCCCACTATGACTCCGCACCTCTGACCCCGTCTCTTCTCCTCCCTTTCTCCTCTATGGCAAGGTTATTCTCTCTCACCTCTGTACTTCCCAATTCTGGCTCAAGAGTCTCCCGACTTACGAACACATCCCATGAAGCCCTTGCGCTCTCTACTCCAATGCATGCGGTGCGTTCCATCCCCCAACTGTGTACCTGCGGGAGTCATTGTCTCAATCCTTGTCTTTTCACCAGGGGCTGACAGAGGAAGCAATCCCTTCCCTCACAAGAGAAGGGATAACCAAGTTTCCGGTCTTCTGGAAACTGGGGAGTGGTGGAGGGTGCATATGGGATAGAGAGTTAGCTCTTCTGTAGACTCTGGGAGCATAAGAACACTACCAGTATAAGAACACGGACAATTTTTACAGAGAAATAATAGGAAACCGTGTAGCAGAATACTAACACTGCTGTTCGGCTACATTATGGGTTAAGTGAGTTGTTATGGTATCAGTGGGGACCTAGTCACTCTTTTAAGTGTGCTCCAAATAATGACTTTCAATTAACTTTGGGAACACAACCTGTCCCTAAGGTTTGGACTATTTGGGTTTTGTTTGCTTCTCTTGGCTAAAATAATAAAATGCATTTTTAGACACAAGAGCTCCTTTACAAAATCCACTGTGTTGTCAAAATGGCACTCATCAGCAGCAATACTGCCCAACATTTATCACTGGAGTTCTCCTCTGGGTCCCAAATGCTTCTAATAGGAAACTTGACTCCGTTACGATCCTGGCATCTCGCTATCTTAAGAGGCAAAGACAAAGAATGCAACTTTTCGTTCCGTAAGTCATAGCCCTTCCTCTATTCTGAAGGCTAGAAGCAGAAACGGGAAATCCTGAAGCCACAGGCTCTCGACTGGTAACACTCAGCAGCTTTGTTTGCAAATGGAACAACAACGGGTCAAGCAAACATTCCAAAGGCCTGGAGGACCTGGCCAAGAAGCCTCCCCAACCTCCTCTGCTCTACGTAGAGAAAATGAGATGTTTGCCAAGGGACCAGGGAGAGTCGTAAAATCTCTTACTTACCATTTTATTGAAAAGAGTTGATGTGCCTGGCACACGGCGACCCCGAAGATGCTGGAAGGCGGACAGTGAATGTGCAAGTTAGTTTTGCAGAGTGCACTTCCTTTTTTGAACTGTGTGGTCTGTCCAGCCTTCACACATTGATATGCAAGGTTTATTTGCATGTTATCTCAGCCCTCAGGGCATTTGTATAACTGGCCATGTTTATCAGTTATTATACTTTATTAACATGAGAACAGGTACTTGGGGGAGCTTTGAAGTCTGAAAGACAACATGGAATTTTTAAAGAAGTGCCTGGATATTACATTTTGTGTACATGATTAACCTTTTTTAAAATTTTTATTTAAGATATTATTTATTTATTTTTGTGAGAGAACATAAGCACGGTGGGGAGGGGGATGGGGGGGCAGAGGGAGAAGGAGACTCCCTGCTGAGCAGGAAGCCTGAGGCAGAACTTGATCCCAGGACCCTGAGATCATGACCTGAGCTGAAGGCAGAAGCTTAACTGACTGAGCCCCCCAGGCGCCCACAATTAACCTATTTTATACAAAGTCTTTATCTGTGAATCTATCTATCTATGAATGAAGAACACAATCTAAAATGTTAACAGTGGTTGACTTAGGTTGATGTTTTATTACAAATAATTCTTGTTTTGTACCTTGCTGACTTTCTGGCTTTTCTATTTTGAGTATGTAATACTTGTTAAAAACATAACTATGATCCTAAAAAGAACAAAAGGTACACGATAACAATCCCAAACGTATTTAAACCTATCTCACCAATATTTATATGGTGGAGATATCCATAAACTTATCAATATCCATAAACTTATCATAGGACAGCATTCGTTTCATTAAAAATACAAATTATATGTCAATCAAGCTTCATGCGTTAGGTTTTTATCAATTTTTATTAGCATGATATGTCTCAATCTCTCATGCTGGTAAACTATGTATATTCTTAAAGCATGGTGTTTGGAGCTCAAATCCCACCAATTATCTGCAATACCTGTCTGAACACATTCTGGTATGAGGATTTATCTCCTTTATTTTGAATACGTAGCCTGACACTAAAGTAATTTCGAGGGCAGAAGATCATTTTTGTTACCTCTTGAAAAGGAAAGGCAACTGATCCCTTAATTTGGGGGTTGTGAATTTCTAGGTCTTCTTGTAAGTACTACTACCTAGTAGAGGGGCACCAAATATTTTTTCACTTGGTGCTGGGCTAATACTAATTACTGCCATGACGATCCAAATCCTATATTAAAAAAAGACATTCCCTATTATTAATTTTTTAAAATGAAAATGTTTTTCAAAATGAAGATATTAGCAATATGGCTAGAAATCATTGCCAGGACAAAGCATGAAAACAGAGCCCCCAGCAAGTTCCAGAGGCGCAAAAGAACCTGATACTGCTTTGAAATCTGCAGGTATTTTAAAGAGGGCGTGGTCAGGAGCTAGGTGGGTAGTCAGGAATCTGAAACTGCAGTCTCTGGCACATAATAAATGCTCAGTGAATAAGAGGAGGAAGATCAAGGCAAGACAGATAGAGGAACCAGGCATGCTTTTAGATATAAAACATTTGTCAGCAGAAGGCCCTGAAACGGAGACATTCTTTAGCTTAACCAAAATGCCTTGTCTCTACTATCTGCTGAAACAGAGTTTTTTCACATCACAGGTACAGCTTAGGGTCTAAAGCCGTGGTTTTCAATCTGGTTGTACATTAAAATCACCAGTTCCCAGGCTTCACTCAGACCATCAAATCAAAATCTCTGGGTTTGAGACACAGTCATCAGTATTTTTTAGTTTCCTGGGAAATTCCAAGGTGCAGGCAAGCCTGGTCTTTAGGAGGAGGAGCAGATAACTCCTGCCAGCAAGATGGAGAACAGATCACCTGGCGAGCTCGCAGGTAGAAATAATCCCGATGCTCTGACATTGTTTACTACTGAGTTTAACAACATATTCTCACCATGCAGTACATAATAATTACTTATTCTTGGTCATTCTATGATTTTTCTTTCTGTACCCATAAGCTGGACAAAAATAACACCATGAACAGAAATCTAGCAATTTCCATTAACAATGTAGCTGACTGGATAAGTCTCTGATTAAGAGAATTCAATTTGTTCATTTGAATTCCATTTCAACTTGTGCTTATTTCCAAATGTGACTTAAGGTAATTTTTAGTTGTTACTGACATAGGTTGGGCAGTCTGTCAAAAATATATATTTAAAAGAAGTAATTTGACTAAGAAAAAACAGGTAAGGACTCAAGCTCCCAATTCTAATTCATCATCCACCAAAGAGTTTTTATTTTTGCAGTCTAATCACTTTACTTAAAAAATATTTCAAATATCACGAATGTGAGTATATTTCCTGTGAAGCCGATTACGTACATAAGCCCCTGAGCAGGAAGGCGACACAGGAAATGCAATAAAGATGACGGACAATAAAGAGATACCATCTAAAGAAGATAAAATTCTTTTTTCCTGGTATGGGCACTGCAATTATTCCTGCTAGTGAAAGGGAGAAGTAGCTCACAGGATGCAAGAGTTGTTAGAATTCTTGAACTACTTGGGCATGCATTCTCTTTTCCTAAATTCGAATTCCAGAAAATGGTTTTTTGTTCAGGCAAGGGTAAAATGAGTCCCCCACGTTGGTATTCACCGAAGGTGACAGCTAGGGGGAGACAGTGAGGCCCAAAGATGTGGGGTGGGTCACAGAACCCAGCTTCATTTTTCAAAGTCAATTTACAAGAAGCACTAATAAAAATTTAGGTAACACTACTTACCGAGTGTTATTTAAAAGCATTGTCAGTGTTGTATCTCTCAGGCTCTAAAAGGAGCCTCATTAAAATGGTTAGCGTAGAGGGTTAGAATGACTTATAAACTCTTACATAATTTCCCCTTTATATCCCAAATGGCTAACATTTTAGAGTAGAAACAAATGATCCCCTCCTTTATGTGCCCAAAACTAACATGCCCAGACAAGACCCCAGAGATAGGAGAACAGAGGGATATTGAGTCTCACCTCTTCCAGGAAGCCTTCTCTTCGGTGCATTCCCTCTTCTCCCCCTTTTCTGGGCGCCTGCAGACTGCACCACGAAATGAAGCTCTTTGCTACGTTTGCCTTTTATGGTTCTCCCATTGTATCGGCTGCATTAAGTTTGGCTCCCCTAACTAGATTTGAAACTCTTCCAGTGTGAATTAATTTGCATACTTCCTTCTGTCATCCTAAGATCCTAGAGCAGCTTTTATTTTTCTAAACTTTTTTTTTTTTTTGGCTCATGGGTTCCTTTCAGAATCTGATAAAAACATTATAGGGTTTTGCACACTAATCCTGCAGGCGTGCGGCCTCCCTTGAAGCCCCTTATTTATGAGAAGCTGTAGGAAAACTCTTGGCTAAAATATTATCAAATGCTAGAAGATGGTCACTACGTTCCTGCTCATTGATGATGAAATTAAAGCACAGAAATGTTGAGTGACCCCTTGAGTTTCCAAACTGGGAAAAGGGTCAGCTAAAACTTCATTATTTGGTAAACTTGTCTGTTTCTATCAGCATGCATTTGAACTGAGCCAGTAAAGAACAACTCAAACTCACAAAATAGATTCATAGAAATTCAAGGAAATTCTAGTCTCCCTGTTTGGAGAGATATGGAATAGCCAAGTGGAAAGTAGCAGGAAGAAAGCAGGATAAGAACAAGCATGTTTAAAAAGGGTGTGCAAGAGGAAATGGGCAGTTCCTTGGTTTGCCTTATTTCTCTTTCACTTTTTGTTTTGAAAACAGAGTGGATTTTCGCCCTTGTACTTTATATTTTTGATGAAAGCAGGTCTTTTTTTTTTTTTTTTTTTTTGATGAAAGCAGGAACCCATTCAGAACATTAGTTCTCTGGAAGAAATAACTTATTTATTTTTTTAAAATATTTTATTTATTTATTTTAGAGAAAGAGGGAGCCAGCAGGAAGAGAGCCAGACGGGGAGAGAGAAGGAAAGGGAGAGATTCCCAAGCAGATTCCATGCCCAGCATGGCGCTTGATACAGGACTCAATCCCATGACCCTGAGATCATGACCTAAGCTGAAACCAAGAGTCATAGACACTTAACTGACTAAGCCACCCAGGAACTCCTGGTAGAAATAACTTGCTAATCGACTTTAGTAAAAAATGAACTCATCCTCCAACAGAAGGAGAGTTCCCACTATATTTCAACAAGATGAGTAAATTGTATTTAAATGCATGGAGAACAGGGAACGATTTTCTTTACAAGTTAAACCCAACCTCAGGCAAGCATTTACTGATCTCTAAAAGAACTGCTGAGACGGGACAATGGAGAAATAATCTAAACTTTATTTAAGGGGGCTTTTATCAAACCAACTAATGTGAAAAGCAAGGAGACAAAGAACAAAACTTGTGGAATTCTGTGTTATTTATTGATGTACTTATTACCTTCTTTTGCTCTTTTGGCTATAATTTTAATCTTACTCTCTCTTGGGTTTTGAGGGGCTCATAAGGTTCTGCAAGGTCTGTTGAATCTTGCTGTTTTCACTCATGGCTCTTGCTATTCTCTTTTCATGGCTTCTTACCCTATTAGTCCTCATATGGTCTTCTCAGAGGCAGAATCTAAGTTTTAATCTTTTTGTCTCACTAGGTCTCCAAGTCGTCAAGGATGTTTAACTGACATCATCAAAATACACAGTCTCATTGGGTTGGTCATTGGGTTTGACAATTTGTTAATAATAATTTGTACTTTAATGAGTGAAAGGCAAGGTCATACGTGAAAAATCTATTTCTGCTTTTGTCATTCACTCATTAATTTCCAGTTTCCTTCCCAATAGTAAGGTTAGGCCAGAAAGTTTGGAAAATAAACAGATGTGCTTTGGGATTTTACAGACGCAGAGAAGATGATAAAGGGGAAAATGGATCTCTCTGCCGTTTCTTGAGTTCTTATTCTTTCCCACTGCCAACTAATTGCAAGTATGAATGTACTCACTTTCCTAGTTTGTTGTCTGTTTAATTTTAAAATAGGAATACATCCATTTCAGTACAAAATAAATATTGGTGAAGACTTACATTCTTTTCTTTCTTTTTTTAAATACCCCATTTCACAAATTAGGATTTGTCAGGAAAGAAGCCTACTTAAATATAAAGTTATCTGTGACCTAATATAAAATTAGCCATCCTGGGTGTAACCTAGTGACAATTTTTCTTTTGATCAGAATACAAATGTTGTTATTTTAAATTCTATAGTACCTTTTGGAATTCAATACTACTACTACTTAGCAATTCTATAAGGAGGACTTTAGAGTACCTATAATGTAGCTATGAAACAAATTTATTATAACATAATTTGTGAGATGATTCAATGTCATCCTGACCCTCTTTTTTTTTAATACCTTCTAGGCTGATAGACTTTAATAGGATAACACATGATTAAAAATTATTATTGATCTATACATGATACTGGGAGAACGGGATATCTGTAATGCAAAAGAATGAAGCTGGAGCCTTATCTTGTACGATATAAAAAATTAACTCAAAATGATCAAAGATCTAGACATAAGAGCTAATAAAGCTGTAAGACTCCTAGAAGAACACACGGGGGAGAAGCTTCATGACAAAATTGACATTGGATCAAATGACTTCTTGGCTATGACACCACAAGCACAGGAAGCAGAAGAAAAAACAGGTTAATTAGATTTCATCAACATTAAAAACTTTTGTGCATCAAAGGACGCTATCAATAGAGTAAAAAGGCAACGCCAGAATCAGAGAAAATATTTGTAAGTTGTATATATAATAAGGAATTAATACCCAAAATATATAAAGAATTACTATAACTGAACAACAAAAAACAACCTGATTAAAAAATAGGCAAAGGATTTGAATAGATATTTCTCCAAAGAAGATCTATAAAAGCCTAATAAGGACATGAAAGGATGCTCAACATCACTCATCATTAGGGAAACGTAAGTCAAAACCACAAAGGGATACCACTTTCATATCTATTAGGGTGGCTATTATTAAAAAACCTGGAAAGTAACAAGTGTTGACCAGGATGTGGAGAAATTGGAGCCCTTGCTCATTGCTGATGGGAAATGTAAAATGGTGCAACTGTTGTGGAAAACAGTATTGTGGTTCCTCAAAAAATTATATATAAATTTAACTTATGATCCAGTAACTCCACTTCTAGGTATATACCCCAAGGATGTGAAAGCAGAGATTCAAAGAGATATTTGTACAGTCATGTTCATTGCCGCCCAAAGGTAGGAGCAACTCAAGAGTCCAGCAACAGAGAAATAGATAAATAAAATGTGATATATATATCTAAAATAGAAATATTATAAATTATATAATTATTTATAATATTAGATATTATATGTTATAATATTATATAAAATTATATCTAATATATAAATATAATATCTATATATATATTTCATTGCTTTTTAATGCTGAATAACATTCTAACTTTTATATAGGAAAATTCTGATATATGCTGGAAGATATTCATTAAGTGAAACAGATGCAAGGGGACAAATGTTCAATGATTCCACTTATATAAGGAACCTAAAATGGTCTAATTCAGAGACAGGAAGTGGAATAGTAGTTATCAGGGGTGGGGAAGTAGGGAATGATGAGATATTTTTTCCTAGGTGCCAAGTTTCAATTTGGTATGATGAAAAAATTCTGTGATGGATAGCAGTGGTGGTTGCACAACAATATAAATGTACTTAATGCCATTGACCTGTACAGTTAAAAATGGTTAAAATGGGGGTGAGTGGGTGGCTCAGACAATTAAGCATCTGCCTTTGATTTTGGCTCAGGTCATGGTCCCAGAGTTGTGGGACCAAGCCCTGCATTGGGAATCCCCGCTTAGCGGGGAGTCTGCTTGAGATTCTCTCTTCCTCTCCCTCTACTCCTCCCCTGCTCCCTCTCTACAAAAAAAATTTTGTTGAAATAGTACTTTTTCCCGATAAAAAAACTAACTCTTCTAAAAAAAAAAAATCACTGAACCCACTAACTATTTAGAAGAAAGTACTAAGCCATTCTGCCATAAAACATTATTCTCAGTTTTTAGATTTAATCTTTTAGGCTTTTTAAATGTCACAAATACTAGAGTCACATTCAGAAGGATTTATATCAATAGCTTTGCATAATAACAATAGTAACAGCTACTGTTTATTGTTTGTCTATAAAGGCCAAAGTCATTAAATGCGTTATCTCAATAAATCAACACAAAAATCCTATGAAAGGAATATTATCACCCTTGGGCATATCTTAGGGCTTGGGGGTTTAGTAACTTGTCTCTTGTTAAAAAACCACACCATTCCCTTCTCTTGAATCATTTCACTGCTCTTAGCATGGTAGTGGGTGATGAATATGAGGTGAGGGTGAATAGGTTGGGGGAGTTGGAGGTGAGCAGAGAGATAGATGTTTGTCCTGTGAATTCATTATACAAGTGTGCTTGTGTGTGATTGAGGAGAGAATACTTTTATTTCTTTTAAAATAAACCTAAGGTGAGCCTAGTTTCTTATCTACCATTTTGGGTTATTTTCATAAATAACTGTTAGGAAACTAACTCAGGAGTGCTATTGTGGGCTGTTGTATGCGGCAACCCCTTGAGTATGCCAGCCAAAGGGCCCTGGGGAGACAGTGGTGTAAAGCCAGGGTAAGGATGCCGACCCACCAACCTCAAACATTTCTTGGTTGCCAGGTATACAATGCTATTTACCAGGCAATCAGTAGAATGAATAGGCTACCTGAATTTTGAGTATAAAAAGGGAAAACCGTAGCTTCTTTTCCCTTTAGGCCCAAGAGAATATGAATACCCATCCAGCTTCTCCAGGTCCTCTTGATAGTGGCTAGGGTTCAGGGTAATCATCAGAATGTATGGCCTGAGACAGAGGACTGTTTTCCCCACATGTTTCTTTCCTTGAGTTTGGCGTGTGCCCCGCTCAGAGAGCATGCAGGGGTGGGGATATACTGCGCCCAGTCTGCCCAGACCGAGCTACACCTTTCCTTCTCAAGAGTCTGCTTTCTCACAACCACAGGCCAGGCTGAGCCAGGTAAGGCCTGGCACCCGGAGGTCCTTGTCTCTCCCAGTTTGTCCTGATTCTTCCTCAGTTTAGGTTTAGAGACATTCTTCTAGGGGCTGATTCTTGTTGGGCAGATTCTGGTGTCCCAATGGTGCACCCAGCTGGAAATGCTCTACCAGATATGTCTCTTGGGAAGAGAAGTTGGAGGACCTGGAGGCCAACAGTGAACTTGCACCATTCCCTCCATTTCCAGTAGAAGAGCCTCTGACGAATTATTAAACTGACCCTAGTGAGTCTGGTTGAGGCTCAGCTCTTTTCTCGTTTGACATTTGTAATTCAAAAGAGTGCAAGGAATTCTCAGTTTTTACTATGATAAGTCCACTTAGTCCAGGTGCTCTACAGCAGAGACTCTCTTGACAGCGAATTTTCTAAGAGCTGAGTTCAGTATTTGCGTGCGTGTAACACATCTGAATTCTTTTTGATACACCCAGGCTTCTGGGGGCAGGGAACGGGAATTCTTTCGAGCTCCCAGAGCTACTTTCATATCCTAACAGATCAGGCTGGCACGTCTATGTTTAGAGCTTCATCTCCGTATCACACCTAACATATTAAAATGCACTCCATGTCCAATAACCTTTTTCTTTGTTGCTTAAAAAAGAACTTGAAAATTATTGTTAAATATTTTGCTTTTATATTGTTTGCAAATAAATAATTTGCTGTGATCTTTCAGTAATTATGTGCATTCTGAATTGGTGCGAAGTAAGAAAAACGAAAAAATTTATTTATAAATGTTTATTAACAATAAAAATTAACGGAGTTAATCGTATTGATTATGTTTATTAAACATTTATTAATTTTGATTTTGCATTTTTTCCTTTGTATTTTGAGTCTTTCTTTTTTTAGGGGATGTCTCAAACCTTTTCAAAAGCTCTGAGATCCTAAGTATGACACTATGTAATGGATAAAATCGTATAGTCACTTTTTTCTTTAAGATTTTATTTATTTATTTGAATGAAAGAGAGAGAGCACAAGCAGGGGGAGCAGTAAGCAGAGGGAGAAGCAGGCTCCCTGAGGAGCAGGGAGCCTGATTCGGGGCTCGATCCCAGGACCCTGGGTTCATGACCAGAGTTGAAGGCAGATGCTTAACTGACTGAGCCATCCAGTCTCCCCCCTTAATCACTTTCTTATGTGGGTTGCCTTACCTCATGCAATTCGTAAGACTGGGTAGGTATTAAGCTGGACCATATGAAATTGCTGGCTATTTGTTCTTTTGTGTTTGTGGTTTTTTGGTTTTGTTTTGTTTTGTAAACTATGACTGAATAGAGGCAATTTCACATGATTTAACCTAATTGTTTTTGGTTACAAATACAATACATTTCTTCCTTTGGAAACATAGAGTTAAACTGAAGAGCTAAGCCTAACAAGAGCAGAGTGCTATGCATGGAGTAGGAACTCAGTAGGTATTTGCTGAATGAATACATGCAGGTACCAATGAAAGACCCAACAAGAAGCAACGATGTACACAAGAATGAAATTGCATGTTATGGGCTTGGGGTAATGAAACTGTGGAACGTATTAATCATACAAAGCACTTTGGCAATTACTTTTAAAGCCAATGTTCTCTTCTTAATTTAATTTTGTTAGCAAGAGACTGGCATTGCCTATGGGAGAAAGCAGTCTTGGCATAGTTCACTGCCGACTGCTCATTCGGGAATAAAAAAATGGAAACATAATAGGAGTTTAAGGAGGAAAGAAGCATTGTGGATCTGAGAGAGGAGATTTCAGAGGTCAATAGGATGTTCATGTTGCTTTTCATTTGGCAGCAAGAACTATCTCCAAGGGCAGGATCCTTAATTGGAAAGTCCTGGCTTTCACTTTTGTTTGATCCCAAGGAAGTCAACAGCTTTATTTGTTTTTTTGTCTGGCAATCCTAGAGAAAACAAGGGATTATAAAATCTTAATGGTTAATAGGACTTCAACTTTGGGTCCATCCATCCATCTCTTTATTTATCCCCTTATCCTGTTGCACCATGATATGCCAGATACTGTCTAGGGGCTGGGAATAGAATGGAGTTTAAGATCTAAGACATATTTCCAAGCTAAAGTGATATTCATATTGTGTATAACGATGAAATGTCATTAGTTCTGGAAAAGCAGAGGCAAAAGTGCTCATAAGCAGAGACAGAGAAGTCCTGGAGATACTGGAGAAGATTTCACTGAGGAGATATTAGTGGTTCTGGGTCCAGAAAGAAGGTTTTCCATGATTAGATTAACCAGCGGATGAAGAAGAAGGAGAAGAAGGAGGAGGAGGAGAAGGAAGAGGAGAAGAAAAGGAAAAAAAAAAAAAAAAAAAAAGAATCATGCCCCAGGAAGGATTCACAACAAAGGTTCTAGTTTAACTGGCATGGATGAACATCTGTTTTGTTTTTCTTTTTGGTCTTTTTAAAGAAGCTAACCAGGTAAATCTAGAGCATTAGGTTGAGAAACACTGGTGTGGAAGGAGTAGAAACACACAAGGGAAATAAAGGAGAGGGGGTGGGATTGGTTAAGGAAGGAAAGTTGGAGAACATTCTACTTTAAGTAAATAGTATGTTAAAAAAAATGATGATTAAGGTTTTCAATCTCATGATGGGGGCAGGGCCAATTTAAATGGGACACTGGAACTGAACATTTTGCAGAAAATGGGAAGTCTGGAAGAGATTTCTTGAGAGAAAGATTCTGCAAGAAAGATTTCATCAAGGAGCTGGTGGACAATCCTGAGTCAGGTGTGAAAAGTCAGCCAGAAGATACTAGCATCCTTAAAACTACTATGTATATAGGTGGAGGGAACTAGATCTTCTTTATCCATGAAACACAAAATATGGAAACTGAACCAAGAAATTTACATAAAAACTGGTGAAAAATGAATGAAAACAACAGAACCTCACAAGAAACAAATTAACCCTAAGAATACTCGAGTAATAGGATTCCCACAGGAGCAATTTCCACTGAGGATTAAACCTGTAATAAGAAATTACTAAGTACACAGAAAAAAAAATGCCATGAGAATGAGTTTGTACACTTAATAGACAACACAATTGCAGTGCAAAAACTATATATTCTGGAGCAATTTAAGAGAGACTCCCAAATGAATGTATTTAACATCTTCAAAGAGATAAAAGTAGGAAAATAATACAGTAGACTAGGATTAATTAAAAATAGATTAAGGTCTTGAACGTAAGATCTGAAATCATAAAGCTCTTAGAAGAAAACATAGGCAGTAAACTCTTTGACCCAGGTCTTAGCAATGACTTTTTGAATCTGACACCAGAAGCAAAAGCAAAAAAAGCACAAGTAAATAAGTGGGACTAAATTAAATTCAAAAGGTTCTGCACAGCAAAGGAAATCATCAACAAAATGAAAAGGCAACCTACCGAATGGGACAAAATATTTGCAAACCATATATCTGATAAGCAGCTAATATGCAAAATATATAAAGAGCTCATACAACTCAATAGCAAGAAAAAATTTGATTAAAGAATGGGTTGAAGATCTGAATAGATGTTTCCCCAAAAAAGACAAAAAAGACAGATGGCCAGTAGGTACATGAAAGATGCTCAACATCATTAATCATCAGAGAAATACAAATCACAACCACAATGAGATATCATCACCTCACACCTGTTAGAATGGCTAGTATCAAAAAGACAAGAAATAAGTGTTAGTGAGCCCATGTGCACTATTGGGGGGAATATAAATTAGTGCAGTCGCTATGGAAAACGTTTTGGAGGTTCCTAAAAAAATAAAAAATAAAACTACTATATGATCCTCCAATTCCACTTCTGGGTATTTAACTGAAGAAAATGAAAACAATAATTCAAAAAGCTATATGCACCCCTATGATTACTGCAGCATTTTTTGGTGATAGCCAAGACACAGAAGCCACCTAAGGATCCATCGATGGATAAATAGGTAAATGGATAAAGAAACTGTAGTGTATATACACAATGGAATATTCAGCCACAAAAAAGAATGACATATATGGACCTTGAGGGCATCATGGTAAATGAAATAAAATCATACAGAGAAAGAGAAATACTGTATGATCTCTCTTATATGTGGACTCTAAAAAGCCAGAAAAACAAACAAAACACAAAACTCATATAGATACAGAGAATAGATTGGTGGTTGTGAGAGGTGAGGATGGGGTGGGAGAAATGGGTGACTTATTTTTGTTTTAGTTTAAATAAATTGAATAAATAATAATAAATAAATGATGAAGAAAGATCCTTAAGATTTATTTTAAGTGATAAAAGCTAGACATGGATCAGTGTATATACTTTACTACCATTGGGTAAAGAACAAAAATGGGGAAGGAAGGATATCTCTCTCCATCTCTATCATCTATCTATCTAAATATATGTGTTTTTTTCTTATTTGCTTGCATATTAAAAAGATGTAGAAATAGGCATCAATGATAATAATACCAAATAGTTTTTGAACGCTTTCCCCAAATTCAAGTCCTTTGTTAGTCTTTTACATGTGTTACCTTACTGCAAGTCCATGGATCCCAAGCACCCTCTGTCTAGTTTTTGTTTTTAATTGAAGCAAACACGTAAAAATCATGTTTTAGGTAATTGGCCCTGCTACTGTGGCCATATCCATTTAGAATAAAGCTCATCACCTTGGCAAAAGTTCACTATATATAGAGCAGACATAAGGAAGACCAGGAGTTTATGCTATCATTAGAAACTCATCCTGCTTTAGGAACACTATGTATTGGATAAAGGAGTAATGTTCAATTGATCCAATCAGATTCTGTAGCAGATAGCATTCCCTTGGAAACAGACTCTGAGAATCTAAGTTTGTATGCAGCATATTTATTAGTGTGTGTTCTTGGGAAAAAAAATCTGTGAGGAGTGTGGAAAGCAAAATTAGGAATAAGAGGAAATTCAATTGTGATGCTCTTGTAACAGAGGTTTCGGCAAATCACATGGGGAGCTCTGAAGCCGGATGGTGCTTCTGAGTTGTCCTCATTGAGGCAAGAGGGCTGGCCCATCAAACGCCAACCACACTGACCAGGTAGCAGATGACGAGCCTCCCTCAGGCTGGGAGCGTACCCTTGGGTGTGGTTGCTTCCTTGCTGCAGGGCAATTCTGAAGAGAATTGAAATATTATGTAAAATGTCAGCAGGTAACACTCCTAGGAGGTGGGGAGATGGGTGCTTGGTCCTGAAGGGAGATCTGGGCCATACACCATGACATCGCCTACAGTCTTAGGGAATTGTGAATGCAGGGGCACTGAGAAAAGATAGAAGCGGTAGAAGCAGAGGGGATAAAGGGAGTGATAAACTGAGTCATGATAGTGGTAGTGTCATTACAATATTAACAAGGTAATTAGGTTGCTACAATAGTTTTTGGACATCTTGGGAGGCTTTCGTATCTTTAATGATGATAAATGATATTTCAGATCTTCATAAACACCCACTGAAATTGTGGTGACAGTTGGATTATCCGTTTCCTGCAATCTGAAAAAGCCAACCCAAAAGACATAGGTTTTAGGGATTCGAATTTGAAGTGCATCTTATTCAAGAGTATTTATAAGAACATGTGAAGAAAACATTCTCTGGAAAATATAAAAAAAAAATTTAGAGAGATTAGGAATTTTGCTTACTTGCTTAAAAAAATTACAGTTGACCCTGAACAATGTGGGGGTGAGGAGCACTGACCCCTGCAGAGTTGAAAATTTGTGTAGAACTTTCGATTCCCTCAAAATTAACTAATAGCCTCCTCCTTGCCTAGAAACCTTACTGATAATATAAATAGTTGATTAACACATTTTTGTATGTTATATGTGTTATATAGTGTACTCTTATAATAAAGTAAGCTAGAGAAAAGAAAATGTTACTAAAAAAATCATAAGGAAGAGAAACTACATTTACAACATTGTAGTGTAAAAAATCCACATCTAAGTGGACCCATGTTGTAACCCAAACTCATGTTGTTCAGGAGTCAATCATTACAATTAAAAAATTTTTTTTCATAGTTCTGTTTAAATGCAGAGGTAGAAGATGTAAAATTGCATGCTCAGTGACATATAAAGTCTGATTTGTCCATTTTCATTATTCACTCAGTTTTTATCCTCTGTTTACCTGGATAATCTAGACGTATTTTACAAATTAATTCAAGAGCTAATTTTCAAATTAAATATCCTCAAAATGCAGTTTTGTCCCTAATGATATATCATAAGTTGTTCTCACCTTAAGTTTTTCGTTTACTGGTTTCACAGGCAATCCCCGTAAATGCAATGGGGCAGGTACACAGACACTGTCCATCCAGCAGAATCACTGTACCTCCATTTTTGCATGGGTCGCATTTTCTCACACTGAATTCTTCGATGTAATCTTCAATGGCATGTTCCAAATTTTGTTTCTTTAGATGTGCATCTTTTATTTTCACTGGAACCAGATTATACATAGGAGATAGCTACAAGAAAGCAAACCATTTAATTTTAGGACTTTTTCTACTGACAGAGCCTGTGCAATACCATTCACTGAATTAGTTGTTTATCAATTCATTAATTCAACAGAGTCTTATTTAATGAATGGTATTGGCAGATATCATGTTAGAGTAGTGACCAAAACTAGGCATGACCTCTGTGATCATGGAGATCACATTATGAAGGTAAGAAGACTGATGGTAAAATAATCATATAGATTGGGGCACCTGGGTGGCTCAGTTGGTTGAGCCTCTGACTCTTGGTTTTGGCCCAGGTCATGATCTCATATGTCATGAGATGGAATCCTGAGTAGAGCTCTGTGCTCCATGGGGAGTCTGCTTGAGATTCTCTCTCTGCCTCTGCCCCTCCCCCATCTCTCTTTCTCTAAAATAAATAAATAACTCAAAAAAAAAAAAAAAAAAAGACTATAGCAGTGACCAAAGCTAGGCATGATCTCTGTGATCACGGGATCACACTATGGAAGTAAGAAGACTGATATTAAAATGATCATACAGATAAACTTAAAATGGAAACTATGGTAGGTGCTATATGGGATGGGTACATGTGTTTTAAAAGTGCACAGCCATGGATTTAAACTTTCACAAGATCATGTATTGACACTACTTGTGAATTGCTTTTGCTGTCTTTTCTGCTCCTCTTCTCTTCTAGCAGGTAGCCAAGTGCTCTCTATCTCTTGCTGAAGTGGAGGGTTTGTGTGCGAGACCAAGAACAGAAAGCCCCTAAAGGCAAATTCTTTACTGACCTTTTTTCCTTCCCTGAAAGCCTGAACTCACTGAGAAATTTTTGCGGGGAAAATATCTTAATGTCAAATTTAATTAGATTTAAAGAAAATGAAGTGAAATGATTTATTCTGCACACTTAAATTTCTGGAGTAAGATACACAGTTTTTACAACTGATGCAGGGAAGCTTCCCTGAGAAAATGACCCTTAAGGTGAGATTTGAGGGTTTGAGGGTGCTGGGCCAGAAAGAAGAATATTCCAGTCATACAGAATTTCGAAAGTTCTTAGGGGGCAGAAACCATAACATATATTGAAAGTGTGTATCATATGTCTATATAAGCAAATTCAATTGTATGACTCTAAAGAGCTATTTGAGTAAATAAACCATTGGGAATTGAGGCCCTTGAGCGGCATAACACTTTGAAACAGAAGGCCACAAAATTTAAAAGAAATTAGAATGCAAAGACTCAAGAAAGAGGAGATACAAAAATATACCAGAAATTCCTGCATAGGAGTAATGATGGATTAAACAATGTCAACTGATTTTTTTTTTTTCTTTGAAGACAATGACAAAAGCTGGACAAATAAACCAAAAGTAAAAATCTGCGTGAAGGCCCTGGAGAACTAATGAGGTAATACTTATTGGGGTAAGATCTGGAAGGAGGTGGAAATGCAGTGAGGTGAGCTTAGTGTTTTTGGGCCACAGTCCCCTTGACATATTTCCTAATTTGGAAACAGGCAGTAGAGGGGTTGAGGTAAAGTAGCACAAATTACTGGGTTGGGGAAACAAGGTTGGTGTTCAGGAACAGCAAAGGAAAACAAGCCATGCTTTGGGTTGGGACCCAAAGCACTACAGCCCTAGAAGTAAGAAGGAATTGGAAGTGGAGTAGCTCTGGCAAATACTGCAGTCTGGTTTGCATTAGAATAATCTTGGGAGCACCTGGTTGGCTCATTTGGTTAAGCATCTGACTCTCGATTTTGGCTCAGGTCTTGATCTCGGGGTTGTGAGTTCAAGCCCCTCACTGGGCTCCACACTGAGTGTGGAGTCTAATTAAAAAATAAAAATAAATTTTAAAAAACCCCAATAATCTTGAATCATTGTAACCCCAAAAGCTTCCCAGATGTAAATATATATATTTTTTGGAGGAAAATAAAATAATCCCAGGCCTCAATCTATTCCTAGAACAATTTTTAAAGTATAGTATCCAGCTCCCAATAAAAATAACTAGGTACACAAGGAAACAAGGCAACATGAAAGAGAACCAGTAGGAATACTAGAAACTAGAGGCAGAGCTGGGAGGATGCCACAGTTTGAGTGACCAGAATTTTAAAGAACGATGTTTACATGAGCAGGGGGAATAAAAGAAGAGATCAAAAATTTTAGCAGAAAACTGGAAATTATTTTTTAAAACAGAGGATTTGAAAAAAAAACCCAAGTAGAACCATTATAAGTTGATATTATAATATTCCAATTAGTGGATGGTTACATAGCAGCCATGATACAACTGAAGCAAAGTTAAGGAACTGGAATATAGCTCAGAAGAAAATATTGACAGTGAAGCATAAAGAGATAAAAGATTGGGAAATACAGAAAGAGGGAACATAAAGGACAGAGTGAGAAAAGTGAAAGATCCACATAGTTTGAGTCCCAGAAGGAGAGACTATTTAAGAAGCAATACTTGAAGAACTACTGGCTGAGAATGAAACAAGCCTGTGAAAGGCAACAAGGTACCCCAGGAATGAGAAGCAAGGTGATAATTTTTTCTTTTCACACCTAGGCTATCAGAGTAAAATTGCTAAAAAAAAAAAAAAAAAAAAACAAAGGCAATGGAGCACATCTTAAAATCATCTTTTTTCCTTAAGATTTATTTATTTATTTATTTGATAGAGAGAAAGAGATCACAAGTAGGCAGAGAGGCAGGCAGAGGGAGAGGGGGAAGCAGGCTCCCTGCCGAGCAGAGAGCCTGATGAGGGGCTCGATCCCAGGACCCTGAGATCATGACCTGAGCCAAAGGCAGAGGCTTTAACCCACTGAGCCACCCAGGCGCCCCATGATTTTATTTTTAAATCATCTCTCCACTCAACATGGGGTTCAAACCCACAACCCTGAGATCGAGTGTGCATGCTCTACTGACTGAGCCAAACGGGGGCCCCAAGTCTTCAAATCATCTCAGTAAAAAGCCATAGTACTTTGAAAGTAGACTGATATTTGATTTTAATAGATAAGATCAATAATATAAATTGTTCTAGGACAATGAGGTATTCATAGGAGATTTCTAAAAAGATGACCTTGAAACTTCTATCACTCACAAAAAAAAAAACAAACCTAGATTGACTATAGATCAAAAAGTAAAAACAAAACAATAAAGCTTCTGGAAGATAGTATATAGAAGAGTGTCTTCAAGACCTTGAAGTAAGGAAAGATTTTAAATAGGACACAACAGCACTAACTATAATGAAAAGAAATACATATTTGAATATGTGAAAATAAAAAAAAAATCAACATATAATTCCTGACATATGATGTACTGAGAAGGACACAACCTTCCTTCTGTGATATTCTCACCAAAATGCATAACCTCAATCTTCTCTAAGCCTAAATTGAGAGACATTTGACATAATAGGTGACCAAAACTCATCAAAACATGTCAAGGTCAAAAAAAACAAAACAAAACATGTCAAGGTCATAAAAGACAAGAAAAATCTGAGAAAATGTCCCAGGATGGAGGAAACTAAGGGGACATGACAACTAATTGCAATGTAGGATTTTGATTGGATCTTAGAAAAGAAAAAGGATATTAGGGGGAAAACTGGTGAAATTTAAATAAGGTTAGATGGTGTTACTTCTCTGATTTTGATCAACTGTACAATGGTTATGTAAGTTAACATTCGGGGCTGCTGGTTTATAGGGTGTACATGAACTCTGTGCTATTTTTGTAGTTTTACCGTCTGTACTATTTATGCAATTTTACAGTAAGTCTAGAATTATTTCAAAATAAAAAGTAAACAAGAGAACATCTGTTATAAAAAATATATCATAAAGGGTGAAAGTCCTCAAGTGAAAGAAAACATTTATTATACTTTTAAGTGAGAATAGGTTCATATCCAAAATATACCAAGAAGTTCCACAGTCCACACAAATATTCACCAGCACACACTGTTTCATGATTTAGTATATAGGATTTAGACTTCAACAATGTCCTATTTATTTGGAAAAAAGTAGCCTCTTACTGATGTTGCCACATTGGCACGAGCAACATAAGCATGTGGTGGAGTTATTTTGATTTTTAGGAAAAGAAATTCATCTTGTTTTACCCTTCAAAGGAAAGTCAAGGCCAGATAATCTACGATACAGGAATAGAGGGTCATGGAGAAACTACAGTGTGGATGAAATGCACAAACAGTGTTCCAAGAGATAAAGACGAAGGTCATGCAGTGACCACAGTCTGAGAGGAGCCTCAAATCCTGGAGGCGAAAGTCCCATAAGAAGACAAGGAACAATTAAAATGTACTTCGGGAAGTGTTCCTGAAGAGCCACATCTTCTTCTGATGAACTTTGGCTCTCTACTAATTAAGAAAACAGTTCTAATTTTTCTCCTATCCTAGCTAACTCTGTCTACCATTTGTAGATATATTTTCAGTGGAGGTAATCTGTCATGGAACTTGCCAACATACAAATAAGTGAAAATATAATTTAATACGAAGTATGTTGAGGTTTCTCACAGGCTTCCAAACTAACTAAACTATGTGCCAAATGTAGTTTGTTGATAGAAGGAGTGTTATTTTCATCTCTATACGAAAGAATTCAGAATGATTTTCACTACGTCTTTATAACCGTAATGGCTAAAGCACAGAGCACTGGTACTACAGCTCTTTAAAATACTTACGCTCTTTAACATGCAGCGTATCACTGCTAAGAGTTGCACAATATAACAAAAGTGGGAGGTAAATGGTTCATTATGACTCCAGTTGCTCCAGAAAGAGCTTAATGTAGCTTGACATGTGAGTGCGTAGAGCTGGTTGAGGGAAATGAGACAGGGAGAATGGAGGATGGAAAAGGCAAGATGAGGGCAAAAGCAGCACAAAATTCATGCCAGGAGGCCCCACCCATTGGCATGAGCTGGGTCATAAATTTGGGTATATTTTCTAGGGCATTGAGTAAGACAACTGAATGTAATAATCACATGTATATAAGAAATATTTACATAATTCCCAAGAGAACAAAATGGTCCTTAACACTGAGATTAAAGAGTAGTATCTCCCATGGGTTCTCATAAAGGAGACGTGAGTATTATGTAACATCCTTCTAGTAAAGAAAGCAGTGGGTTACATAACTTTGGTTTTTATAATGCCAAGACAGAACTTTACAGGAAACCCACTTGCTATACACTGGCTGTACTGATCTCTGATGCTTTGCTCTAGAGGAAATAATACACTTTAGATCGCTCAGGCCATCATTAATAAATGTAATTTCCTCAGCTGACATTGTTATAACTAGTCTGTAGCAGTAAGCTTAAGAAGAAAACAAGTACGGCTAGTCCATGGAGCTAAAGGAAATGTTGTGTTAACATTCAGGCAGGCTGGAAATTGAATTAATATACTTCCATGAAAGTTGAAGCTCTGACAAAAGTTAATACTGAAGGCAAGGCTCTGTCACTACATGAGGAAGGGCGGAGGGAAAATTCTTGGGCTGGGTTAACACATTCCTCAAGAAGCAGTTTGGGGTCTGCTGAAGCATATGGGTGAAGCGAGAATTAAAGTGACAGGTTCTACTTCGTAGAGCATGGCCTTGATTACTTTATTCATTTTATTTTATTTTTTCGTAGTTACTTTAGCATGGAAAAATATATTACATTATGCTATGTTATGTTGTGTTATGTTGTATATAACTGTTTTACTTAGAAAATCTCTGTAAAATTCCTTAGAGTAATATAACTTCCTAGTATTTTCTCCAAGATAAGCTGTTTGTAACATAAATATCTGGATAATTGATTTAATTGGCTCAGAGGATCAAACATAAACCAGTTAATAGTTTAGGTGGGAAAAGGTTTCACCAATTTTTTAAATAATTAAATAGAAGGGTCAACTATATTAAAATTAAGACTACCCCTGGTGTTTGAACATGTCATCCATAGACAAGAGAATGCTTCAACTTACCGAAGAATTAATTAGTGATTCTTTTTTTTTTTTTAAAGAATTTATTTATTTATTTGTCAGAGAGAGAGTGAGAGAGAGATCACAAGTAGGCAGAGAGGCAGGCAGAGGCAGAGGGAGAAGCAGGCTCCCTGCTGAGCAAGGAGCCCGATGTGGGACTCGATCTCAGGACCCTGGGATCATGACCTGAGCCGAAGGCAGCTGCTTAACCAACTGAGCCACCCAGGCGTCCCTTAATTAGTGATTCTTGATTGTTTAATTACCTCATGGAATAGCTTCTAAACCAGAAAAACATTTCAACTGGATTTATAAAATCAAAATAATTTGCAATCTATTTTAAGGTCAAACCAGACTATATACCATATCTCTTTAGGGATTTAAAAGCCACACAAAGGCAATAAAACACATAGCATTTTACTATTTTCTGCACTTCATCTACAAGAAGATACATTTCTAAAAGTGGTTCCTGGGTGACTGACTGTAGTTGTCATTTTCTCATGTAGAACATTCATATGAAAAGTTCAGTCTTCCAATACATGAAGAAAGAAACTTATACAGGTAATTTAGATAGAATGCCTACTAATCTAGAAATCTGGGGATCAATAGTTGCCCTTGAAAATAGGTTAAATTATATTTTGCATCCAGCCAGTGGGACTGTCCAAACAGAGTTGATGAAAGTCTTTGAATAGTTGTAGCAAATCTAGTAGTAAATCTTCAGCAGATGCTTTATTTACTTGAGATTTTTTAAAACTGGCTCTACACCATGACAGATGATTAAGGCCTTCTCAGAGAACAATCTTGGATCCCTACAAGGACAGCTGAACTTCCTTTGTAGGGATGAGAAGACAAGGCAGTTTAAGTGTCCATGTGGATGGAAACATCTTTCTAAATGAATTCTTTTTTCATTTAAGATTTTCTGACGTAGATTTATTTTTTCCTGAGTTCAAAATAATGAATTTAAATGTGACTTAAACATAATAAAATAAAAAAAGTCTCTTCTGGCTTGAATTTTATATATAGACATGCTAACTTGGCCAACTTTTTCTCCCTGTTTGTCCTACTTTGGGGCAAAGTATTTGAAGTTTCATAGACATGTTAGCACATCTATGAATAGCTAGATTTCTATGACTTAAGTGGAAAGTAAGTTACAATTTTCCAGTTTCTGAGTTCTCCCTCTACATAAATGCGATGGTTTTGGTAGCTTCATTTACTCTTTAAAGACAGTAAAATGGGATGAAGGAACAAAAAGTTCCAGTAACTAGTCCTATCAAAATGCCAACATGACTGTAACTCAAGTTATCAAACTGAAGTCGAGGATCATCAAAGATAAATCTGACCTTAGAGAAAATTGTGAAACCTACAGGGAAAATTGAAAGTATAAGAGGAAGCAGGAAAACAAATAAGGAATAAAAGAAAACACATACCCTTTTTAGGAAGTTTGGGGAGAGAGTGATGGGGCTAAATGAGACTAGCATTTATATTTTTACAATTACAATGCAGTTTGGTTCCCCAAGAAATAAGGACTAATAATAGGTTTATAATCGGAAGGCTGTAATCGAGATACAAAAAAGAAAGAAATTCTGGACCCTAAGAACTGCCCAACCTTGGTCTTGTTTTCTGAGACTTTATGAACTTCCCTTTCATGAAGGCCCTTCATGATTCTCTCGTGTTGGAAGTGGTGCAATGATGCTCCCTAAAAGCAAGGGACGGCCAGGGGCAGATGGAAGGGAAATAACAATTCTTGGATACCTATTCTGTGCCAGTCTGTTCTAGGGGCTCTATGCAAGCAATGCCACCAAATCCTCAAAACAAACATGAAGCCCTGGAAGGTTTAGTGTTGCAGAGGTCAGAGAAGTTTACACGTTTAGAGGGCAGAGACCCGAACTCAACCTGGGTTGGTGTGATGCCACGGGTCATGCCTCTCTTCTCTATCCTGCTTCTTTACAGGGACGAGATAGGAGTGTGTTGGAATGCTCACATCTCTTTCAGATGAAGTTAACTGTTCATCTGAACCCACAGTTACATTTAATAAGAAAATGTAAAAGTCTTCTATTTGAAAATAAACATTCCTTACTTTTTGGCTTATGAGCACTGGAGCGTCATTTAAGGAAGTGGCCCAATTTACAAAGTCAGTTATATCAACCATATTGGCTCCTTTGAGAAGCTTCTCTTTCAGCTCATATGCGTATTTTGGGGTTCCTCCTCTTATGAGTGAAATAACGTTATCTATGATGCCATCACTACTGATGTTTACTGAGAAGAGAAAGAGGACATAGGTGAAGCATTTATAGTCCTGTGACATTTGATTAACATTTATTGAACCCTTTCATAAAGTATTGTCTAGTATGTTTATTGAATTATATTTATGTAATTTTTTTCACCCCAAATCTCCAAAAGCAATTTTTATGAGTAGCCAATGATAGATTTCAATTGTCTTTAAAAAAATAAAAACAATGTGACAGTTGAGATACATTGATGATTCCAAGGTCATCACTTATGCACAGACACATAGGAACTACACATGATTTTGGGCTACACTGTACATTTTTTGTTTCAGACTTACCTTCATA
This sequence comes from Potos flavus, assembly GCA_028534135.1. Taxonomy (NCBI): domain Eukaryota; kingdom Metazoa; phylum Chordata; class Mammalia; order Carnivora; family Procyonidae; genus Potos; species Potos flavus. The sequence goes on along the minus strand of CM052895.1, from coordinate 106,815,586 downwards.
ATTACATTTTATATAAGTTTGCTTTAAACTATTTTAGTATTATGGAAAATCAAAGAGTGTAAAAAAGAATCTGGTTAAAAGTAAAATTTCTTTCTATCCCACATTCCTACTTATCTCTCTCCTTCAGTCTCTCTCTCCAGACTAAACCACTTTTAACAAAATTTGTGAATCTTACGGAGTTGTAAATTTTTCAAACTGGAAAGGAATTTCAAGATTTTTATTTATCCTTCCTCATTTTTATAAATGAGAAAACTGAGACCACACAGGTGGAGTGACTAGCCCAAAACTAGTTTAAGGGCCAATTATTGAAATTAGGACATCTGATGGCAAGTTCAGTTTTCTTTGCATTTTATCAATGGTTTCCAATAATGGCCTCATGTTAGCGGTTGGTATGTTTTAAAATATCAGGCTATCTTCTCTCTGCCTCCCCAGTATCATCTGATTCTTTAAAGGTGAGCCTCAACCATAATGTCTGAAAATACTCTCAGATTAGATTAGAGTAAAAATTGAGAACTCCAGCATTACCTCATGCTTGTAAATCTTCTAAATATTACCAACACAAGCAATATTTATACCAAAGATATTTATATTTTTAAAAGGTTATACACTGTTTGAATGTTAAGGATGGATTGGGATTTCCCCTCAGTTTTATTGAACTATATTGATGCACTGTAAAAGTTTAAGGTGTACAGGATAATGACTTGACATACACATATATTGCAAAATGATTACCACAATAAGATTAGTTAATATGCATTACCTCATAGAGTTTATAAAAAATTTATTTTTTCCTGGGATGAAAACTTTTAGTATCTACACTCTTAGTGACTTCCAAACATATCACGTGGTACTATTAACTCGAGTCATCATGTTGTACATTACATCCCCAGGATTTATTTACCTTATAACTGGAAGTTTGTACCTTTTGACTGATTGGATGAAGGTGGGTTGGTGGTTTTGAGTCAGGTGGAAGGCTGAGTTAGGGGATTGGTTTTGATCTTCTCCTTTCTTAAAGGTCACACAGGGTCTTGCCACTAGCCCATTCAGAAGCTTTGTTAAAATAAGGGGGAAGTAAGGAGATCTTTCCTGAAGACACTTTTCTACCGTTGGCCTTCTATCATTGCCATGATAAATATGCAAATCTACAATGACCACCGCGTAAAGGCCTTTCCCAGAGCTGCATGCTGTGTGACCTGCACGATGGTGATTGCAATGAATACATGTCCGTGGGTTACTTGTGTTGATAATGGTTTGGAAACCACTGTAAAGATAAAATAATTTTGAAGCACTAACTTTTTTTTTTTTTTTTTTTTAAGATTTTATTTATTTATTTGTTTGTCAGAGAGAGAGAGAGAGCACAAGCAGGCAGAGCGGCAGGCAGAGGCAGAGGGAGAAGCAGGCTTCCCGGCGAGCAAGGAGCCCGATGTGGGACTCGATCCCAGGACGCTGGGATCATGACCTGAGCCGAAGGCAGCCGCTCAACCAACTGAGCCACCCAGGCGTCCCAAGAAGCACTAACTTTTTTTAAACAAAGAGGATAGACAATAAGGAGAGTTTACAGTGACAGCGCAATGCTCATTGACAACCCCTCCTCCTTTTTTTTTAAAGTAGTGAGTTAAGTCATACTTACCAGTTCCACCTTCACCCCTCTTTAAGCAATCATTTTTATTGAGCTGTCCATTGATTTCAACTCCAGCTTTCACAGAAAAACCCAGGTTAAACCCGAGGCATCTCTGGACATCCCTTAGTTCAACACCTGTTTAATATATTTAGTTGAAAATTATTAAATAACATCTATCAACATCACAAATAAATTCTAATTTTGCTATTTTGTAAGAAATGTACTCACTGGGATTCCTAGACATTACTGAGCTCAAATTCCAGGTCATATCTGCCTTGCCTGGTCCTCATATTAGAATCTAGAGGCTTTCTTTTGAATTTGCTTGTCAACTTACTAACAAAAGACATACAAATTTACTCCTTGTTTGAAAGGGATATAAGTCAGAACAGGGCAGTTATAGTAAAGTCCTTTACCTCTAAAATCATGAGTGGAGACATTGACATCTAACATGTATTGAATGCTTATCATATACCCAACATCATTCCAAGCATTTTGTATGAATCAATTAGTTTAATCCTCACACTGGCCTTTTGAGGTAGGTTCTGTTATGGTCCTCATTTTACTGATGAGGATATGGAATGGCAGAGCAGATAAGTAATCTGGTGATGGAATTCAGTAATTAGCAATATTAGTATTTGAACCAGAGTTGTCTGGTTGTTAAGCACTTCTCTGTACTGACTTCATAATTTGGTCATAGGATGCATCATTATCCCATGATCGTCTTTGGAAGACTCTGTTCATTATTAAGGTAGCCAGTTTATTGCTTTGAGCAGATGGCTTATATAGATGACAATTTTGCTTTGGTCCTATGACTGCTACTTAGTAGATATCAGTCTTGGAAGCTGACTCACTGTGAGTGTGGATGCCACAGTTCCTAGGAAGAAAAATCCTAATATTTAATTCAAGTATATAATTTATTATCTATTTAAAAGAGAGAATAATTATTTTGTTTTAAACTGCTTCAGTTCGCTGACCATGTTGATTTTTCCTCTTATTTATCATTTCAGATCATACACACACATGCCAAAATGCTTTATGAAAAAGGAAAGGGAAAAGTTATGTTAAACCCAGGGTTTCTGGTAAAATTTAGAAGTTGGGATCTGGGACATTCAGGAATTCATTTATTCAACAAATATTTTTTGTGTACCCACAACTAGTGAGAACTTGAGAAATATCAGGTGGCTTTCCTCATGAGAAAGGGAGAGGGAGGATAAAAATGGAAGACCATGCTGGAAATCCAGAATACTAGATTTCCAACTGTAACCTGAGAGGCATAAAGACTTCGATTCTGAAGATGGGGATGAAAATACCTAAGCGATCCCAACAAGCTTAGATTCTCTACCTCCGCTGTGGAGCTTTTCATGTTCAGACAGGGTCTAGACATCCCAAGTCTAGGTGGAGGACATGACTTGGTCCTCAGGTATTTCCAATGAAGAAGTGAGAAAGATGACTTTCCTCTCAAAGGTACCAGAACTGACCTAATGATCCTTGTCTACTAAGGCCAGATGCTAAGTAAATTTAAGTGGATAGGTCTGAGTTATCCAAGATTAAAGATTTCAGCCCATGAAGCTTTTTCACCAAAGCAACTCTTAGCCTGAAGTATTCTTTGTGTTTTGATCATCCTTGCTGAGCCTTTCCGTTCTGATTTTCAAGTTACTCGAGACATAGTCCTCTTGTACCTCTCGCCCGTGTGATATCTATCAAAATAGCCTACCAAGAAAGACTCATGAAACTTTATTATTCTATCTCATAAGATATAGCCCTGTAGGCAGTATAAGCCAGATAACCTCATATTCACTCCCCCTGACAGTGCTTCTGCCTGCTCAAGACTGAGGCATCAAGAACAATTCTTTCTGGCCAGGTCATATTTGTTTCATCTATAAAGTGCTTACCAACTGCAGGGAAAATGTCATGCTTTAAGCTCATAGCTGTATCCCATTCTTCATGTGACACAGATAGAGGTTACAGGGAAGGAACCATGGAAAAGGTTTTGGGCAACACTTCACTCCCTAAGAGACACACTGAAAAACGCTGAGAGCAGAGAAAGGAGATATGCTGGCACCTATCTCCTCTTTAAGGAATATTATCACTAGACATAATGACTCACAAAATAAATAATTAAAACTTATTAACACAGCACTTTGCATCTACTTTATTCTTAAAAATCTTAGATGAAGCCGTTGGGCCAGTATGGTAACTGTGTAGTACATAGACCTTTCCTGTATGTGTGGCAGACATTGATGGTCAACCATGGCCTTCTTTCCATGTTTCAAGTGTGGTCAGAAATCTACCCAACATGGACCCAATTCAACTACCACCCTATGATTAGACTTGTCCTAAGATGAGGTAAACTGATTTTCTACCCTTGCTTTAAGACGCTATACTTATACAGTCTTAACATTACTTTCTTCCTCCTCCCTAGAAGAAATTTAGAACATTATTTTCCTTCCAATACTGAAGAATTCTTTGGAAGATGATTGTCATACATATAATTGAACCAGTTTATTGATTAAGAAATAGATTATGTAAATTATGTCTCTTACACTTTTTTCACGTTTTAAATAGTATTCACTAAAAGCAACATCCCCAACTGATACTAAATTACAGTATAATTTTGTGCATTTCTCAATAGGGCATGACCAAGTCATATTGTTTAAAATAGAAGTCAATTTGCTGTCTGATAGGGTTTTAGATGCCCAAGGGCAGGGAGAGAGTTTTTTCAAAGAAGCAGGCTATAGGACTTTATTTTAAAGCCTTTAACCATTGAAAGAGATTAGCAAAAGGAATAATGATTGGTTAAAACAGCATTAGAAGTTAGAACTCTATTTCCAGGTATACCTTTCTCTTTCATGGATGCTTTATCCAAAACATATATTAGTTCATAGAATCCTCCTAGAGACCCAGAGCTACTGTAGTGGGTTCCATAGGTTTCCAAAAATGCAAAATATTCCCCCTTTGCATAGGTAGTCGGCAGAGCTTTTATATCATCCAAGAAAGTTGTCGTCAGCATGACATCCCGATTTCTCATCACAAATCTCCCCAGATGAATTACTCCTTTCACATGCAGAAACACTTTTTCCTTGGTTGTAGGACAGAAGGAAAAAAAATAGGAGTTTCATCATCACTATTTCAAATTTAAAAATCACAAAAATAAAAAATCACAAAAACTCACAAAATTTAGAACTTTCCCAGGCAATAAATGTTTTAGCAATGACCCTAGATGACCACTTTAACCCAGTAGGATGGCAAACTCAAAATGAGATTAGTCCCAACTGTTGATGAAGATGGGCAGCATTTGGAACTCTCAAGCACTGCTGGTGGAAATGTACAATGGCCTGATCACTGTGGAGAACTGCTTGGCAATTTCTTACAAAAGTAAACACACATCTACCCTGTGGTCAACAATTCCATTTCTACTTAGTTACCTAAGATCAGTGACAAAATAGTCCACAAAAAGATCTATATGAGACTTTAGGAGCAATGTTAGTCAGAAGAGCTTAAAACTAGAAACCACTCAAATGTCCAGAAATAGACGAATTGATTAACAAATTGTGGTACGTTCACAAAAACGAATACAAGTTAGCAATAAAAAGGAACAAACTACCGATACAAGCAACAACATAAATACATCTCAAAAATATTATACTGAATGAAAAGAGACACAAAAGAGTTTGTACTGTATGATTTCATTTACATGAAATTCTAGACCAGGTGAAATTAAGTTATGGTCAGAGAAATCTGAAGAGTGGTTGCTTCTCAGGCAGTAGGGGATTGACTGAAAAGGGCATGAGGGAATTCTCTTGAGGTGATGAAAATGTTCTGTATCTTGTTTGATGAAGTGATTACACAAGTGGATACAAAAGTCAAAGCTCATGGAACCACAGGCTTAAAATATTTGCTATTTGCATTTTATCGCTTGTAAGTTATACCTCACTAAGTTGATTATAAAATGTTGACAATGGAAGGAAAGGTAAACATTCTATATGCAGCCCAATTTTGCAGACAGGAAAACCCTGATCCAAAGGTATCAAGTTATTTGCCCCAAATCACAAAAATAGTAGGTGGCAGTGATTAGTACCACAAACCTAGGTCTCAGGTCTCCCTGCTCCTTCCACTATATCCTTTTAGTTTTTGATAACAAAGATAGGATAGACAATATTTTTAAGACATGCAAGCTTAACAAGTGAATAGTTAAGTATTGCTAGGGATGATGGCTTCAATTTCCAGGAGAAAACTGAGGCAGTGACAAAGAACTATGTGTTTCAATGCCACAGACTGTCCCAGCCAAAACTAAGCTACAATGGACACCTACGATTTTGTAGATGGTTCATTTAAGTTTCTCCTGCTATAGTAGCGGTTAACACATGTTGATTGCATAGAAGTTTAAAACATTTTATTATTTTTTAAAAATATATTTTAGTGTATATGAACATCACACCAAACTTCCTGTGTTTTAGAAGCTCAACTGTTTACACTGTATGACTTCAGGTGATGGTCAGTGAATCAGTCTTCAACAATAATCTTAAAGAAACTTACTCCATACATAATAAGTCATATGAATTCACCTTCTGATGACCTGCAAAATAATTCTCATTGAAGTCTCAAAGATGCACAAAACATATTTGGATTCCTTTTCATTGTTGCTAAAATTAGGAGGTATAACTGTCAGAGATGCTAATGTTCTTTGGCTCAACTTATTTCAGAGGTAGGTCTTAGATCATTTCCATCCAAATATAAAGTTGTTCCTTCCATCTTAGATAATAAAAACAAAATCTCTTGGCCTCACTTATCTATTCATTTGCTACCAATTTCTTTGTCTTCATTAGAAGTGAAATTCCTTTAAAGAATTTTCCATACTTGCTGTTTTCAATTCCTCTCTTTCCATTTTCTCTTAAACCTAATTCGGTCATGTAGCTCTGCTCACTGCTTCAGCAAAACTTCTCTTGTCAAGGTCACCAATGACCTTCATAATGCTAAAGCCAGCAGTAGTTACTTCTTAGTCCTTCTTCTTTGACATATTAACACATTTGACACCGTTCATTACTCCTTTCTCTTTGATAGGGTTTCTTTTCTTATCTTCTAGGGAAGTTCTTCTCACACTGTAAAGTGTAGACAAATCACCCATAGAATCTTGTAAAAATGCAATTCTGATTCAGTAGGTCTGGGTTAGGGGCTGAGGTTCTAGCTTCCCAGTGATGCTGATCCATGGACCACACTTTGAGTAGTGAGGTTCTAGGGCGTTATTGCCACATCTTGGTGTCCTCTGCTGGTTCTTCCTCTTTCACCAGACCTCTTTCTATTGAAATTCCTTGAGTTTAGTCTTGGATGTTCTCTTTTCTATTTACATTAACTCTTAGTGATCCCACGAAACCCTAAGACTGTGAACACCATCTACATAATGAACAACTCCCAAACTTATAGCTCAATCCCAGATCTTTTTGCCAAATTCCAGACTTATAACACCAACTTCCTACTTGACATCTACTAATGAAAGTTTAATAGACATCTCAAACTTAATCTGACTAAAATCGAACTATTGTTTTTCCTATCTCAACCTGCTCTACCTAAAGTTTTCTCGATCTCAGTTGGTAGCAACTCCATCCTTCCAGGTGCTCAGTTCAGAAATCTCTGACTCATGCTTGACTCTATACCTGTTCTATCCATCTGCACACACCTGGATTCCTGCAATAGCTTTCTACAAACCTTCTTACTTTTGTTCTACACTCTCATAATTTCTTCTCATTTAAAATATACTAGTGTATGTTAGTCTTCTAGTCAAAAAGTTCTGCTGACCTCCCATGTCACTCAGAGAAAAAGCTAAACTCAGAACAGGCTGTGAGGCCCTTCATGATCTGGTTCAGGGTAAACTTTCTAACCCATTCCCTTCTGGTTCACTTTGGCCCAGTGGGCAGATATGTTTCCACCTTAGACTCTTGTCTCTAACAGTTCCTTCTGCCAGGTACATCATGCCAACTAAGACTATTTGGCTATTTCTTCTCCTTCAAATCTTCGCTCAGATTTCATTTCCTTAATGAAGTCTACCCCGAACTTTCTTTTCAGTGTTTCTTCTTGCCCAGCACTCCTGATTTCCCTTGTGTTATTCTACTTTTTGCTTTATTTCATAGCACCTATCACTTTCTAAATACTATATATCTTGCGTTTTTGCTATCATGTTTATTTTGTCTATCTCTCTCTGCTGAACTTTCAGTTCCATGAGGACAGGAATCTTTTTTAGTTTGGTTCACAAATGTATTCTGAAACAGCACCTGGCCACATAAGAATACACAATAAATATTTGTTGTATAATTTAAAGGATTTTCCAACTACATAATATGGATGGTATGCATATTAATATAGGGATGTGGTACAGAGCCATAAAAACAATTGTATAATTTGGCACAACGTAAGTACTAAAAGTGACGTGTTATTATTTTTAAAGGAATAGAGGGTATCTAAACAGGTGACTGTGTTATCAGAAAAGGAAAAATGAACATTTTACCAGAATCATACTGATTACAGAAAGTGTTTTCTATATTTCAAAGATGATGATACGAAATTCTAAATCTGACTTAAGTATTAAAGGACAAACACATTTTCAAAGACTTAAATTAAAGGTATGATTACAAAGTAAGCAGACCAATGTCATATGCAATGTGCACAATTTCATGACATCATTACTTTAGAGATGCTTTCCAGGAAGTAAATAGTCATCAGTGTAAGGCATTGTAATGAATTACCCAAATTCCTCAGTCTGATTCCTCATTGTCATTCTGAAGATGGTATAAATTCAACAGTCTGTTACCACAATCTCAGTCCAAACGTATGCTCCGAATTCTTAATATGCTTGTTCTTCTGTTCATCACCAAACATCTCATCCCCTTATATTACGACAGATACCATGGGCCTCTTTTCCAGTTAGCACTTTTCGTCCTGAACTCCTAGCTACGTATTTGGGAATTTGTTGAGTATTATTTTTTTCTCTGTCTCTCCAGTGAACTCTATCTGCTCCAAACACTTAAACATAAAAGAGGGGGTTTGGTTGGTTTGAAAAATATCCCATTTTATCCTCTATATTAAGTGCTTGGTCTTACCTTTATAGAAGAATGTGACAAGAACAGCTGGTAAGTTTCATTTTTGGAATATGCAAATCTAAATTTGCCTTCCGCTTCTCTAAGATTGAAGAAATTTTTGTGAGGACTTTCTTTAGGCATACTTTTAGACTTTTCAATTGCTTCGGTAGGTGTGAACTTTAAATTTATATCTGCATTAAAAGTTGATGTCGTCTCTTGGACAATGGTTTTGAAAGCCTCCATCTGTTCTTCATAATATTCAGTTCTGAAATTTTTATCAGCTTTGGTCTAGAAGAGAATGATGAAACACTGTTAAAATCAACATACAAAAAACCACCCCAAACAGGCACAGATGAAAGAAAAATCAAGCAATTATTTGAAAGATATTTGAGCAAGGGAGTTAAGAGTGAAACACCAAAGTGACATCCCTGGGCTCTGATAGGGACTCCATGACTCTGAGGACAGGACACAGGAATCTCTGTGTCTGATTCCTAGTCTATGAAAAAGAGATACTCACCACACACATCCCAAAGGCTGTTGTGAGATAATGCAGTGATATATGTACATGAAGGGCTTAGAACAGAGCAAGCTTTCAAATGTTCATCTGTTAATAATTAAAGAGAAATTTGCATAACAGATGTACAATATACTGCCATTTGTGTAAAAAAAGAAAGGAAGAAAGAGACGATAAAGCCAACCCTGACTGAAGGCTTCTGGGCCAGCATAGCTTTGAATATTTTACACATATTAATTAATTTAAGCAGAAAGGTTAAGACTTGAACTCTGCACTCTCAACCTTTACACTCTCCTTTCCCTTAATTACATCCATACACACATAAATAAATAATTAAAAAACAAAACAAAAAATAAATAAAAAAAAGAACAGGAAAGCAAGCGAGCGAAGAAAGGTTTTTACGTGCACCGAAAATTACTGGAAAAATCGACAAAGCAAAGTGTTTGCCCTTCAGAAGGGGAACTGTGAAACGGAAATCTGGAATGGGAGCAGGCTTATATTTCCTTGCATAATCTTTTGCGATGTTCAGACTTTTTGACTTTTTTTTTTTAACACTTTCATTTTTTCATGAAAAAAAAACAAACAAACCCCAAAACACCTGAACTAAACAACCTAGTTAAAAATTGAAACTTTCAATTAAAGAATTCTTTGCCAACTTGACAATTGTCAGGTATCAGTGGGAGGTTTGTTAATTTCAGTGGTTAAACTCTTTCCAGAGGTCCTCTGCAACAGGTCGTAACTCTTGTCTGAGAAGGAGCCACCCATCTCTTCAGTCAGTGGCACAGATTGGATTTGTAGCATACACTGGGGACCTGTTTTTCACAGGGAATGCTATGATCTGAACGTTTATGTCCTTCCCCAAATCCATATGTTAAAATACTAATGTCCATGGCAATGGTTGGGGGGAGGGAGGACTTTGGGAGGAGCCTTCATGAATGAGGTGCTGTCATAAAAGTGACCCCACAGAGCTCCCTAGCCCCTTCCACTGTATGAGGATGCAAGAAGTCTGTAGCCCAAAAGAGGGCCCTAACTCAACCAGACTAGCCCTCTGATCTCTGACTTCCAGAACTTCTGATGCTCTCATCTCCAGAATTGTGAGAAATAAATTTCTGTTTTTTTTTAAGCTACCCTGTTCTGGTATTTTGTTATACTGGCCTGCATGGACTCAGACAGGGAAGCTAAAGTTCCCATCTAATGGGAATGACTAAAATGTATATAATTTTCACTAAAGCTAGAAATGCTGGGAAAAGTGCTCAATGTATAAGGGTTGAGTAATCTAACCACATCACTTCCCTGTTTAAAATCTTTCGGTTTTCCCACTGCCTTTAAGATAAAGTCTAAACTAGACTTATTCCAAGTTAATCTCTCCCTGACTGTATTCCAACCCTTTAGACACATTTTTTATTTTCACAGCCTGTGTTTCTTCCCACCACAGGGCCCTTTTATGCTGCTTTTACTTTCTGGAATGTTCTCTGACATCTGCCTCCCCCTCCATCCCCCCTATGAAGCAAACACATACACATTCTCTCACATATACACACTATATGGCTTGACCTGGTTAATTCCTTCTCCAATTTCAAGTCTTAGCTTAAACATCACTTCGTCAAGGGGGGAAGGGGTCTTTCCTAATCCCATAGACTATCAAATCCATTTTCTATAAGCTCTCATGTCTCTTAAAATAAAACAAAATGCAAGGTGCCTGGGTGACGCAGTTAGTTAAGCGTCCAACTCTTGGTTTCCGCTTAGGTCATGATTCCAGGGTCCTGAGATTGAGCCCCGTGTTGAGCTCCCCACTCATCGTGGAGTCGGCTTAAGACTCTCTCTCCCTCTGCCCCTCCCCCCTGCATGCTCTCTCTCTCTCTCAAATAAGTAAATAAAATTTTTAAGATAAAACAAAATGAAAAACCTTTTCTTTTATGATTACTTATTTAATAGACTTTCTGATGGTAAGCTCCAAAAAGTCAGGGAACATATCCGTCTTATCCACACACCACTATGGCCTCATCACTTAGTGAAGTGCCTGGTCTACAGTAGATGCTAACAAAAATTTATAAAATTTATAAACTTTAATATAGCTAATAATATTAACTGATATTTACTGAGTGCTTACTCTGTACAGGGGCTGTTAAAGTGGTTTATGTAAAATAAAACATTTAATTTCTTACCTTTAAGATAATTTCTCTAATTATCCCCATTTTACCAGTAAGAAAACACTGGTTAGGAAATTTGTCCAAGCTCACACAGCTAGCATTGAAACCCAGAAAGTCTGATTGAAGGGCTGAACTTTTAATTCTTATGCTACCCTGCCAAAGAGGGCTTGACAAATTCTGGCTAGTAAAATAAAGGATTCATGGAAAAGATTGTCTTGAACTTGGCCTTGAAAAATGAATAGGATTTCTGTTGCCTTGAGATCTGAGGCTAGTGGAAGTGTTGCCGGGTGAACTGGAGAGACTCTGGGCTCTAGGGCCTCCACCCAGCCCTTCCGGAATGAGTCCCTGAAGGTTCTTGGTCATGACTCAGAAAAGAATTCGAGGACAGACACTCAGCATGGTGGATGAGTGTCATAAATGGGAAAGTTTATTAAAGCAAAAAGTATGCTCTCAAGATAGGAGAGCAAGGTGAGCTTGAGAGAGAGCTGTGCATCCTGGGGGTTGGGTTTCTATCTTTTATTGGCAGTTGTTAACTAGAGGGTAGAATGTTTATTGGAGCAGGAAGCAGGGCTTTGCACGTTTTCTTCCTAATTTGGTCAGGGGTTTCCTGTCATGGCACCTGCCATCTTGGGCCTGTCTAGTTTGCTCTGGCTTCTTGTGGAGTGCAGCAGGATAGGCCCCTGACCTTCCCAACAGTGGACTGTGACTTTCTTGTTGCTGACTTCCAGGTATGCTGTTAGAACCTAACTGCCCACTCTAACAGGAGCCACTGAAGAAAATTCTACTCAGTCTTCAATGCTGGAAGGCCAGAGCTGAGCAAAATGGCACCAGGAAAGTACTCCCTGACTCTTCTTAGCTTCCTGTGTGCTAATTGGCTGCAGGATAGGGGTGGTGTAATTTGTAGGCACCTGCACTTATTCCTGACATGGCTAGGAAGAAAAAGGCCCTGGCAGAGATCAGTTTAGCAGTGTGGAGAATTGCTGGCAGGTGTAAGAGAACATTGGTCAGGGTATCCGTTAGGATCCTGTTGAATGGTCCTGTCTGACTCGGCCAGGATGACAATAGTGATAGAGTCTGAAACAGTGAAGGTGGGGTCAGTCCGAAAAGAGGGCTCAGTTCCATGACAGGCAGTCAGAGATGGCCCAGTATGGGGAATCACCATGAAGAAAGAGCAAAAAATCTTTGAAGAGAGGCCAATAATGCAAGGATAGAAGCAAGTTTCTTTACGAAAACCCAAATAAGCAGACATGGAGAAGATGAAATTAGAGAGAGGGACAAAGGGGCTTGCATATTCCAGAAGGCCATACATATTATAGGGGTCAGTTCAACCTCTCCTGTTTAAAGGTTTATACAACTGATGCTTCTTGAAAAGAAAGAAACATTATTTCTGGAACCGGGAGTGGAAGAGATAGAATACAACCAATAAATATTTCAGAGTTCAAATTAAAAAGGAGAAGGTGGGAATGAAAGGGAAAACTGTTAAAGATGCAACTAAGACTTTGTACAGATAGACAATAAAAGCATGCATTATTTATTATGATTATTAAAGGCACGTCTCACTAATTGAGAGAAGGAACCTGGAAAGAGCAGACTGACTGCCATCTCATGAGCCGCCCTCAGCCAAGGTACAGAGCGAAGCCACCCACACAATCCCAACCCTTTAGCTACTAAATTTTGGGGTAATTTGAAATTTAGTAATAGGTAGCAAATACAGTTCTCCATTATCTTCAAGAGATCATTTTCTACGCTTGTATCTGAAACGTTAATGTGCTCTAGGATTCATTCTTGATGTTCTTTTCTCTCTCATTGTACACTTCCTAGATGATCTCAAGCACTCTCAAGATTTTAATGATCATCCATATGTTGATGTTTCTTAAACTTCTGCCTCCAAATCAGATCCTTCTCTCTCCCTGCACATCTATATAACGTGCTCTTTGCAGGATCTCTCCATCTAGATGTCACACAGACCTTCGCACTCAAAATTATCAAAATTCAAATCGTCTTCTTCTTGGACTTGACTTTGACTCTTCTTTTGGCACATTCCTCCCTCCCTGACTTCCCAGGTCTTTTCTGATGGCCTACCATGCAGTGGAGGTGTCCTTTGACTTTCTGTCTCCATACTTTACGTCCATGGCAAGTGTCCTTTGTTATGGCTAGACATTGTTCTAAGCACTTTGCACTTATTAAAATATTTAACCTTTTCAAAATCTTATGAAGTATGTATTATTGCCACCCCACTTTATGATAAGAAACTGAGATTCAGGAAGATAAATAAGTTGCCTAACGTCCCATGGACGATAAGTGGAGGAACTTAGCAGAATTTAAACCCAGGGAGTCTTCATTCAGAACTGGTCAATTGACCATATGCTACACTGTCACTAATTCATTACTGAACTCTTAGTTCTTAAATATGCCAGATTCCAAAAAAAAAAACAACAAATGCTGGATTTCACTTCTTCCTTTCAGTCTCTACTATTATAGATACAGCTTAGTCTTTCTTCATTTCCTTCTTGGATCATGAAATAGCCTCCTTCTGTCATTACCTCTCCGATCTTGTCCTTTTGAAATTCATATCCACAAAACACAAAGATTTAAAATGAAACTTTGACCATGTTGCTGTCCTCAGTGGCTCCCTTCTTATGCTCAAGATCATGTCCAAATTACTTAATATGGCATAAGAGCACCTTCATTATTTGATTCCTATCTGTGACTCCAAATTTGAACACATATTAGCTTATCATAGACCATAGTTCCTTTCAAAATAGCAGTTTCTACAAGACTAATCTTATTGTTCCTTGGAAACATCAATATACAACAAACAAACCAGCAGGTGCATAATAAACCTAATCTATACTCTGCTGGGGCTTCTAAATGGACTACGTGGCAGTAGAAAGTACAGTTGGAATGTTTATTAAACCTCTGTTTTCCATTTTGTTGTCAACTTTAATGGCAATTCCAAATAAATGTTTACTTGATTATGGGCTCTTGCCTTCATTAGAAGCATTAACTTTTAAAGAAAAGATTGTTGGGGCGCCTGAATGGCACAGTCGGTTGAGAAGCTGACTCTTGATTTCAGCTCAGGTCATGTTCTTGGGGTCATGAGATTGAGCCCCGCATAGGGCTCCACACTCAGCTGGGGGTCTGCTTGGGATTCTCTCTCTCCCTTTCTCTCTGCCCCTCCCCTCCCCACTTTCTTTCTTTCTCTCTAAAATAAGTAAATAAATCTTTTAAAAAGTAAAGATTGTTAATGTACTGCATGCACTTATTTATTAATTCAGTAATCATTTTTTAAGCAAAGAATACAATGTTAGTTTCTCAGGATTCCACAGCAAATAAAAGAACTAGAAACTTGACTTAGGGTATATATGGTGCAGCAAAGTAAATGCTAGAACAGAAAGAAAAGCAGAGGCTATTACATTAATTTGCCGATAGGGCATCCAACCAAAACAGAGAATTCAGAGGAGAAAGCCAAGGGAGGAGTGGTAATCAAAAGCCAGTCAGGAATGACCTTTTTCTCCCTACCACAGAGATTGACTATTATCCTGTTGGCTACAGGGAAACACTCATTAAATTTAAGCAGCAAAGTGATAAGATCAGATTTATCATTTATCTTTATACTGATGTGTGTGGGATGAATTGAAACTGAGCAGAACTAGAGGTCCAAAGCTGATAAGACTCTCAGAGCAGCCCCGCTGAGAAATGAAAAACGTTTAAAGCTGTGGCTATGGCAGTGGGAATGGAGAAAAGGAGACAGATTTAGGATACATTACAAAATAATGGAACTTGGAGATTGATTGGATATTGTAGGCTTTGAGGGAGATGCATCTGTAGAGGAAGTCTTTAGGATGATTCCCAAATTTTGAATTTGGTGATCAGGAAGATATGATTTCATTGTTTCATTGTATCCATTTAAGTGAAGAATTCAAGAGCAGGAAACAGGGAACTGGGTATAAGAGTGGATATTAGCTTTGGGTATGTTAACTGTGTGATGACTGCACAAAACTAGCTATATAAGTATCCAGTTCAGAGGGAAACATGGGCTTGAAATAGAATATTTGTAAACCATCAGGTTAGAGGTGAAAATTAAAGACACAGAAGGGAATAAAATCAACCCAAGGAGAATATGTAAATAGCGACTAGGGAAACAAGGCAAAGTAGGAACTCTGGTGAGACCTATATCTAAGGGCTGTCCTAAGTAAAGGGAGCTCAAAAGAAACTTCAGGATGGACTTTGGCAAAAGGTAATAGAGATTTGGTGTTGTGGGTTGTACTGTGTTCCCCCCAAATTCATGTGTGTAAGTCCAAAGCCCATGTACCTCAGAATGCGACTATATTTGGAGATACAACCATGAATAGTTAATTAAATTAAAATGAGGCCATTAAAATGGGCTCTAACCCAATATGACTGGTGCCTTTATAAAAGGAGGAGGTTAGTACTCAGATGACCAGAGGGAAGAGGCTGTGGAGATACAGGAAAAAACAACGTCTACAAGCCAAGGAGAGAGGCCTCGGAAGAAACTTGATCTCAGACTTCTAGCCTCTTAAATTGTGAGAAAATAAATTTCTGTTGTCTGAACCATCTAGTCTGTGATACTTTGTTATGGCAGCCCTAAGGAACTAACATAGTTAGCGAATTAATGGGAAATGCAAAAACTGAGACAGCAAGTATAAGAAGAGTATGTGGAGATGGATGTTTCTTTCTTGTGTTTGTGTTTCTTTTAATGAGAGCCTTGAAGTATTTATTTATATATTAAGGGCAGGGTGGAAGATGAGAGAGAGACGGGTTGCCAGAAGGCTTAAGAGGATAACTAGCAAGGTACTTGGCATGGAATCCAGCATATAGAAAGACACACTTTTTACTGAGACAGAATAGAAGGATTTTAAGGGTAGACTGAGTGAGAAGTAAGTTTGTACACGAGGATAACTTTGAAGAAAATACTAGAAAATTCTTGTCCAGGCTTGGGTATTCTCAAGTTGAAGCTAATGCCATCTACTGAGCTCAAGATCAGAATGGTCAGATGAGGAACTTGTCGGGGTTGCTGGAAATTTTAAACCTCCCCTGTGGGGACTGGGGCAGAGTGCAGCCTTGGGGGAGGAATGTGGACCTGCTGAGCTATGCGGAGGCTCCGGGGGAAGCTATAATGCCACCGGTTCTTATGTCCTTATGATTTTCTCTAAGCAGTACACGTTTACAAAAGGGCCAGAAAAATAATAGGGTTCATCTAAAGTGGAATGTTTCTGGATTAGAGAAGGAATAGAAAGCAACGACATTGATAATATTATCAAGAGTGGTCAGAATGGATCTGGATTGGTTAGAGGAAGGAATTGAAGACCAGAGGAGCAAGATGAACTGGGAGGAAAGCCAGTACCAAAGAATAGGGTCTTGATGGGGCCCAAGAGTAGGTCTGTGGCCATAAATGAGGGTGAGAGCTGAGAGATGGGCCAGTTGCCGTGAGGCAAAGGGTTAAATGTTGGATTCCCCAATGTTCAGATGCCAGAGGCAGCACAGTGCTGGTGAACACAGGTGAAGGACGTGAGTGGCTGGAAGTTAAGAGGCAACAAGAAGTTATTGGTGGCCCACAGAATGTAAAAGTCACTCAGGATTTGGGCAGGATTTGGGGTGGAAAGGACAACTAGAATCCAAGGGCATTTTACAATTCTTTGTTCATCTCTTAAATCTTACATGCTCATGGTGACCCAGGTTTAAAGAAAATGGTAATGAAAACGTGAAACCTGATTTACAAATTGTTACTTTCAGAACAAAAGTGGAGAGGACCAAAGAAAAACAAGGGAAAAGGAACTGATTTGTACATATCACCATCCTTGTTTTCTTCTCCATAATTGCAGGCTTCAGTGGTTCAGTATTACTTCTGACTTATTAAATAGCCAGTAAACCTTGACCTGTAATGTGAATGCTAATTACACATTGAATTGTAGTGAAGTCTTTTACTAATTATATTCTTTAAAAAAGAATGATAGCAAATATTTATTGAGGGTTTGCTATGTGCCAGTAACTTCCCGACTGTTTTACACTCATTTATCTTTACGAGATAGGCATCCATATTTCTATCTTACATGTGAGAGAACTGAGGCATGATGAGGATAAATAATTTACCCAAGATCTCTCTGCTGCTTAGGAGCGGAGCTGGGATTCCAACCTATGTACTGTGTTCTGGAAAGCCAGAGAACCAGAGCCACCTTTGAGAGAAGAGGCACTGAGGGAGTGTGAATGTGTCAGAGGCAGACGTCATTATTAAGAAATATTCCTCATACACTGATAGTTTGGTAGAATTCTTTCAAAACATAAAAGACAGTAAATTACAATCAATGAGTAACTAAGACAGGATTTAAAAAATTAATTCATCCAATAAAAATTTGTTGAGCATGGTATGTACACATACATTGAGTAGGGTATTAGTATAACAGGCTATAAGGAAGTATAAAATGCATTCTTTGCCTTCAGTTACTATAATAAAATAGTATTTTATTATAACAAAAATTTATAATAACAAAAATTTATAATAACAAAAAAGGAGGTAAACTATTCCTTTGGATATTAGAAGGTGTAGGAAGAAATTCTTTCTAAGAGATCAAAATAGAGATTTCCATTGAATAAGCTCATGTTCTTTTCCATGTGGTAGAAACAAATTTGGCTATTTCCCAAGATCGTCACAGATGAGAGTGAGGGAACCACCAGCCACTGAAGCACCAAGAAGGTAATTCAGCAAGCCCCTAGCCAATTCCAGCACTCCTCCTCAGTTAATATCGACTCACCAACCAGGCCCGTAATCCTCTCTGCTTTTTTATCAACATGATGACAAGACTCATTTAGAGATATTATTCTGATCTGAACTGATAAAAAATTACTAAAGTCTTCATTTCTCCCACTTTGTGTAAACATCAATTAGTTTTGCTACAGAAATATTAATGTGCTTGGTTATGAGATGCTGCTCCCAGCTTCCCTGGGGGCGTAAGCAATATATGGGGTAAGCAACACATCACCTTTGTAAAATCCAAAATACTGAGTACAGAAACCCATCTATTTCCAGGGTTGTAAATAGGAGAAAACAGTGTATTTACTCTCCAAACAGAGCTTCAAGATCGGTCATAGGCAAGGTCCTGACCCTGACCATCTCGTGTCACTCACAGCCATTCCTACCCCTGGAGAGAAGCTAGGAGGCTGGTCACAGTGACGAAGAGAGGAAAACTGTGTGACGCAGACCTGAGAACTAAAAACCAAATAAAGTAAGAAGCCGACAACCCTTCTTCCATCAGCAATGACAAAGGTCACCTTATCTTTGGAGTATTCTTTTTTTAAGAAATTAGAGCATTTGTAATAACCTTTAGAAAGATGCTCATCTTCCCTTCAAAAAATTTGCTTAAAGAAGATAAACTTGGCATGAGGGGGAGAAAATCAATAATCCAACATGTTCCCTGAAATTTGTGGGAAAATGATTCTATGCTGGACTTACAGGTACCAAAAAAAAAAAAAAAAAAGGAAGAAAGAAAAAAAAAAAGGATAATGTGGTCACATATGTAAGAAATGCCAGTCAAATAGTCCAGAATTTAAAATCTTTAGTATTCATGGGAAAGCAGGATTGCTTCAGGCTGCAATGGGCAGGGACTGTTTTACAACATTATTAAAAATGAAAGAAATGTTAACTACATTTATTTAAAAGTATATGTGTTTTGGAAACCATTGTGAGTGACAATGGTGATAAAGGACTTTGAGAAAAATGAATAAAGTGAACTTTACGGGTCGCCAATGGGACCACTGAAAAAAAAGATTTTTGTAGCTCCTGGTTCAGAATAAGCTAATTATTATTCTTTATTTTTATCTTGCTTAGACCCAAAAAATCCTTCTAATGGTGATAAAAATTAATCCTTTAAATGAAGGGGTCCAGTTTATGGATGGTTCTAGAGAATTTAGGTGACTTTCAGGAAGGTAGTTAAGTTTAGGGTGGCAGTGGGTAGAGTAAAAATCATTTTAAGAAATAGGTTAACAGGAGCTAGAGGGGTTTAAGGTGAGTGAAACAGCCACTCACATTAGTTAGGCAGACTTTACCAAGGGGAATGCTGGGGGAAAAAAACCAATGTCGAGATGAGATTTTTTTGGTAGGCTAGCAAAAAATGAGCTTAAATAGCATGAGCAGTGTTCCCAGTACTTAAATCAGCATTAATTTAATTTTTAGTTTTATCAGAATCTCAGATGATTCTTTTTATGGAGTCTAGGTATTTGCCACAACTATCACTAGGTGCACATTACTGAGGGTTGGTTGTAGACCACCATAAGTTTTCTAAAGAGATTGAAGCTACACCTTTTCTTCTTTCAAATCTTATATTCCCATCAGATTTTCATTCTACTGAACTTTTCACATTATTTAGTATTACATTATTGAAGTGTGTTTGCTTCTGAGGAGACTTACTTCATAGGCCAGAGAAGCCACGTTCCAAGGTCTGCGGTAGTAGACCAAGGTGTTTCCATCCCGAACGCGGTCACAGAGTCCATTGTAGTACTCGTTGTCAAAAGGTGTGCTTAGAGGATCCATCCCTAAGATGTTGATGCTGAAAACGAACAGAATAACATCAGATATGGAGATCCCAGGAGCTAATACAAGGCAGTCCTCTGTAGCTGGGGAAAGTGCGAGCTTTGGCTCATGTCCCCATCACCCCATATATGCGTGATATAATCAGGAACAGAAGCAAGGGTCTGCTCCCTTCTGCTTTACGTCTCTGGCAGCAAGCATACCTTAGGAAGGCCTTATAAACTTCCAGGCAGCGAGGGCACTGTCGAGAGCACAATGAAAGAAATGCAATAACTGGGGAACAAAAGACCATTTGGCTCCTAGAGTCTTAATTCCACTGCTGTAACTCTTAGCTAACCTCCCTTAGTGAGCTAAAAGCCAACTGTATAATACAACCTATTTAAATTATTTGAGAACAGAGCATCTCAGGGGAGCTGTATAACATACGCAAGTAATTTTTAATCCGTGAATCAACATTGGGGCTCTTTCTCTACCCACTCTGTTTAAACGTAAGCCTTTTCCTCCAGCTGTCTCATTGCTTGTCAAGAACCTCATTCCCTCCAGGCTTATATTATTTCTATTATACTTTCCAAGGGGAAACACAAAGATTTCAGCATCCCAACAAGGCATTCTCAAAAGTTCTACTTTCCCTCTCAGCAAAATATTTTTATTTGGCAAGCTTTAATTCAGAAACAGAAATATTATTTAGCTTTAAAAAAGTTAAGTTTGATTTGTAGACCTAAAAACAACGTATGGACAAGGAGCAGTTCATTCTTTGTGAAGTACACTTCTGTTCATTGGAGGAATGGTCATTTGCTGTCTACTCTGGAATATATGGCTCCAGACCAGGGAGGCCAAAGTAGGGGTTTGATCTGCGCATCTACAACTGAGTTGGACACAAAAGCAGAAATTCTTCCATGGCTCTAGACCACATCCCAAACTCCAATGAACTGGATTACAAATCTGGATGTTGGTTTCAAGAGTAGTTTGTCAAAGGGTGTTGATGGTTTACTCTAAAACCCATTGGTAATGGAAGAAAAATAATCGAGAGAGTATGTTACTGCCAGTGGGTTAGTTAAAAACATCTTCACATAAACAGCACATTCTTTTTTTTTTTTTTTTTTAAGATTTTATTTATTTATTTGAGAGAGAAAAAGAGAGAGAGAGAGCTGGGGGAAAGAGGCAGAGGGACAAGCAGACTCCCTACTGAGTGGGGAGCCTGATGCAGGGCTTGAACCCAGGACTAGGATCATGACCTGAGCCGAAATCAGATGCTTAACTGACTGAGCCACCCAGGTGCCTCCAAATGGCACATTCTTAATGAATTTTGAACCTGTAAAGAAAATGACATTACAGCTCAACTTTAAAGAAAGGTAAGATAAGGAACCAATTCGGGAATATCTTCCCCAGAGCTAAATGTATAGTTAAAAGTAACCACTTCTGACTTTTTGCTCTACCAGAACGTTCCATGAAAAATGCTATGGCCCTAAAGATTAACATAGGGTCAAAAATTAGACTTAGTTGAATAAGCAAGAAAAAAGATACATTAGTATCTGGTTTACTTTCTCAAACATCTGCCTCCTGACAGGTTAACATTTCAGCTTCACTTCTTCATCCATCCCTGCATCCACAGCCAATGAGTCATACTTTTTTTCCCCTTTGGTATGACTAAGGTTTTGATACAAAGACACGGAACACTGGAAACAAATTATCTGCGTTTGTTTCTTCGACAAGCCCTCCAGTACATTTTCTTTGTTCTATAGTGAACTTGTCCTTCATAAATCTCTATTAACAGAGACCCTGTACCTCTTCACTTTCAGGGAACAATGACATTAATCTTTGTTTATAATGACGATGAACTCTTGGGTGACTATGGTATTCACGCAGAGTGTAGTGTTTGTAGTAAATAATGCGTAATATTAAGAGCGTTAATACACAGTCCTTGATCTCATGAAAATTATATTCAACTGGGGAGCTGGACATATAAACACCAATTTCAGAAGAGTCCAAGGTCAAATACACATGTGCCAATGAGTAGCACAGGCAATTGCTGCGCAGGTTCCCAAATAGAAGAAACCCTATGGCAGGGTCATAAATAGAGGTTAGAAGAAGCAGGATTTGATTTGATCTGGGTGCTGCAGAATGGGGCCGGAAGGGCAGGTGGAATGGTGTGAGCAAAATCCTGGAGGTGGAAATGTGGATGGCATGATTTCAGGCAGCAGTCTTCAGATTTTCTGTTTGTCTACTCTGTAAAATTATGACAAATTTTGCCTGCCTGCACAATGTTGGGGTGACATCTAAGATTTTTCATCTTAAGTTTAAGTAGTTGCAAAGAATACAATTTCTCAGAATGCTACAAATATTTACATCTTAAATAGTTATTTTGCTTCTTTTTAACATAAATCCAATGAACTATAAATGCCATAGTGATGGTGGGTATCAAATCACTGCAATGTTTATATTTCTTTAGAAACTAGACATTTTGTAGTATTCCTTTTGATTCTTTTTATTATTATTATTATTTTTTAAAGATTTTATTTATTTATTTGACAGAGAGAGAGAGATTACAAGTAGGCAGAGAGGCAGCAGAGAGAAAGGGGGAAGCAGGCTCCCTGCTGAGCAGAGAGCCTGATGCGGGGCTTGATCCCAGGACCCTGAGATCATGACCTGAGCCGAAAGCAGAGGCTTTAACCCACTGAGCCACACAGGCGCTCCGTTGATTCTTTTTTTTTAAAAGACACTTTATTTTTTAGAGCAGTTTTAGGTTCACGGCAAAATGAGTGAAAGATACAGAGATCTCCCATATGAACCTACCCCCTTTTGATTCTTCAATCTATATTTCTATTCCATTTCCATCACAGAAGTTTAGCCTAATGTAATGTTATTTTAGCTTGGAAGTTTTAATGGATCACTTTTTTTAAATACTTTTTGTACCAAAAAGGTAATTAATTGAAATTTAAAAAATATTAAGTATCCTTTAACCATCAGGTCTAAATAATAAAAAACTCCTCTGGATTGATTTATAATTTTTAGCAGTATACATAAGTATATTAAAATTTTTTAAATAGTTAACTTTGTTTTTTTTTTTTTGGAAAGGTGTCTTAATGAAATGAACGGAGTGTCTTTTTTTAATTAAGTGATTAGTTCCTGCCTTCATGGATGAATATTACTTATTGCTAGAAAAAGACAAGATTCAGGATCAATCGTATTCCTACATTCCATTTTTATAGGTATAAATGTTGAGAAATTTTACTCACATACACAAGTGGAAAAGAATAGAAGGAATTTTGCCATGGCAATGTCACTTCATTTTTTGATCTTCTGGGTTTTGTGCCAAAAATAGATCACAACTAGTCTTTCATTAAAAATTATTTTTATAACCCATTATCTGATAATTGATTAAATATCTTTCAAAAAGAAGTGGAGATGGGTTGACTTATAAGACACTGGAGTCCAACTCAGCACCAATATTAGGAAATGTTTCTTGGTTCTTCCATCACAGAGTAAAATTGAGATGGGTGAGGGGGGTACTCTTCTTTTGGAAGGTGAGAATTAGGTGATTGCAAAAGAGGAGGGGAGAGGGGAGGGTGGGCTTCACAACTTGGATCCCACTGAGTTGTTAAGCTTTTCGAGTTTATGAAAAATATGTATGTATGGAATCGAAGATTTACTGTTGGTTCAATAGATGAGTTAAGCCACGAAGAGTTAAGAAAACTATTAGCTTAAAACTTACCTGCCTCCCCCTTAGAAAGTCTTTTTGCACCCCATAGTACGCATACCCCATTTTGAAGATTTTGTTTTACAGAACAGCAAATTGACTGGTTGGCTGGGTCCATCTGGAAAGTTACAACGAAACTGCTCCACAGTCTAAAGCACAACTAAGGAAGAAATGCTTCAAAACCTTTGACTTGGTTCCACCACTACAGAGACAGCCAGTCTAGTCTAGAATGAGCCAATTTTTTTATTCAGCCAAGAAACATGAAAACTTCTCATGGTTGGAATGGCATCGCCTGGGAAATAAAAAAAGCATGTGTATTTTGGCAGCACCTAGAGATGCCTGTTTTCATGCCAACATCTAGAACCATAAGCAGTTCTGATTTTCCAGGTGAACAGAAAAGAAAGCTCCCTCCACAGAAGGGGTGCTGTGCTTAGATCACATAAAAAAGTAATTCGTTGTGTACTGCACATCATTTACAGCTGGCTTGGATTTCTATTTTTTCAGTGAGCGCAAGATGGGTTGGGGATTTCCCTAAACACTTCTGGAGAATCTCAAATGCCTACAAGGCAAGAGGCGGAAACATTTGTGTTACAAGGGAATTCTGCTGGCATTAAGAATTTAAGGGGGAGTCCTTCAAATGAACAAAACGGGTATAAATTAATGACTGTGGGTACTTGTGACTTTAATGTGTGAAAGAGTCTGATTGTATATGACTGCTGGTGAGACTCGTTGAGATTTTCCGGATTGGATTGCGTAGAAGCAGTTTCTAAGCCTGTTGCTATGACTAGTGTGTTTACTCCTGTTACTTCTATTCAATATATTCCAGAGCCCCTTAGAAAAATAATGGCCATGCATGGTAAATAAATACGGAATGTTCATGAGATTGAAGAATATCACTGATATAACAAAGCATGTCATTTTGAGAACTCTTCTTAAATATTAATTACTGATTTCTACTCTTCTATACTCTTAATTCAAAAATTTGGGTAATCAACTTGAGGAGTTTCATTTTCTAAGGTTAGTTTTGCTTTGAAGTTAGGGTGTTGATTTATGGGCTTTGCGGTGATGGGGGAATGACGTGGGTGATGATGAGCATGGGGGGAGAGGCCAAGGTAAGATGGCATGGTGAAAAAATATAGTTTCCTAAAAGTCAGAGAAACTTGGGTTTAGTTCCACAAGAAACTAAAGAGTTCTGCTAGAATCGAAAGAGACTGAACTGGTCTTGCTGGCTTCATTTTTTTTTTTTTTTTTTTCCCTGTAAAGTGAATATAATACTTCCCCCGACAACCTCAGGGTTATTATGAAAAATCTATAGAGAAAAAAATGTAGAAAAGAAAGTTCAAAGTATTATGCAAATGAAAGCTGTTGGAGAATAATAGGCTTTAGGAAGACTAGTTCTAGGTAATTGCTCATGGTAATGAGGAATTTAATAAAAATGCTGGTGGATTTATTCTACGGGGACCTACCTCATTTTTCACCTCTTCAGCCAACCTTCCCCATAGTGGGGGCCCAACTCTCTTGCTTGGTCCTGGAGACTCAGCCCTGTGTCATTCCCTGTCACCAGCACTTACCGTGGCAAAGCACGATATATTTAGCCAGCTCCCTGGGATGACTCATTATGAAACTTTCTAGCAAATGCTATATAATAAATTTTTCTTGTCTCTGAACAAAGAAAACTAATAGATTATGAATGATTGTTTTTCAGCTGAGTGGGCTAAAATTTCTATATCCTTTCACAAGGTGTAAATTTGCATTGAGCGAAAATATATAATATATGCAAAGCCCTGCTTCAAACCCATCTGTTTAGATTAAGGAGAAAACTGCTTTTTGGATCCTAAATAAAACAAAAACAAAGTCATAATGGACTTTCACCACGGACTCACAGCCTCTCCCTGAGGAAAGCAGCAGGAAGAGTCAGAACTCATTGGAACGGGCCGTGATCTGGTTATAAGGCTTCCGACAACCCCCATACCATTTACTGACAATTATTAAAAGAACCTCCTGTGTTTGGAGACAAAGACACGGGATTCAGGACTCCTACCTTTAGGCTAAGGATGAAACCACAGTTAGTGGGCAATACTTGAATGCTGCTAGGACAAGATTTTATAACATGCGTAAAGGGTGTGTGAAATGTTTTATCCGTTGCCTGACTCTTGGTACTCTGGACTTTTCTCCTTATTGAGATTCAACAAGTGCAAGTTCTATCTGGCTTAGAGGGAGAAGACATCTCTGTTTACAGCCAACCCTGATCCAGAGGCCTTACCTTAGAACTGCCGCCTACCCTGGTATAGGGTTTCTCAGTCTGAGCACCACTGATGCTGTGGGTCTGGGCACTCTGTGCCCTTCGGGATGTTTGGCACCATCCAGGGCCTCTACCCACTGGATATCAGCAGTGCTCCCTCACCGCCTGAGTCCTCCATCCCATCCCCCGCAGTTATGACCACTAGAATAGTTTCTAGACATCACTAAATGTCCTCTGGGGAGCACATCACCCCTGGTTGAGAACCAGTACCTTAGTCCCTCGATTAGCCTTGCTTTTACCATCACCCCCATCTTCTTTCCTCTCCTATCCCTATTCCCAGGAATTAAGTCCTGAACCTGAATTTATTTCTAGGGACCCAGTTTCAATCTTACCTGATGCCAATTGACAGTATTTTAGAAGCACTTATTTTCATTAATTCATGAACTGATTGATTGATTCACCTATTTGTCTACTCCCCAGTGTTTATGGAGCATCTATGATGATCCAGGCACTGAGATTTATGAGGTTGAGAAGACACATTGCACAGCGGGCATGGAAACAGAGCCACGTGCCATCTCTGTCAATAGACCAACGGATGTGGGAAAAGATGTGTCTCTGTTGAGTACAATTTGCCAACAAATCTACCCAAAGTACCTTTACTGAAAACAGCTCAGAACAACAAATGGACACTATGCCATGGACTTCCCTGGAATGTTCTCTGACCATATGGGACAGAACAGAACAACGCCTTGGGCCTATGTCATTTTCCTAATTCCTAGAACACAGATCTCTGGGTAATGGTTTTTATTCTGTGAAACTCTGAGTTCTAAACTGTCCACGGCTTCTCGTCCGAGCCTAGCCGGCCCTAGCCCCTACGTGTCACAGAGAAAATGGGTGAAATTTCACTTTGTAATGAGAACGAGAGTCTCAACATCACCGCCATCCGACATCACACCTGCTTCTTCTGCCCTTTCCTCTTGGGTAGGCTCTACAATGCGGTACTCTCCTGAGAACTTATGACCAGGTGTCGATCCAGGACAAGTTCCCAAGGAAGACAGCCTTACCGACAATTCAAACATCTGAACGGCAAGACCCCCCACTGGCGATTCAGTGTCCAGTGATAACATGTCACTTGAACATGGCGGTGGCCTTCCTGAGGTTCATAACCAAGGTGTGTCACCTCCTGCTGGACTTGGAGAAAATGACCTATCATCCTGATTCTACGGACCCCTTCCTGCGGACGGGCTCTTTGTCCAAATGATCTTGAGATACTGACTTCACACTTACCTTCTTTTAAGCTCAAGCATGTTTCAAGCAGGATGTAGACTGGGGGGCTGCCCTGCCCTTGCGCAGACTCTCCACCACCCTAGTGCAGCCGGAAAAGATGGAGGTCCCTTTCGCCCCTCTTCATCTAGAAACATTTAAGCCAAATACAGACCCATAGCCTGCTGTCCGTGCCAGCTCGGATTCTTCCACGGCTCTCTCACGGCAGGGGGGACGGGGATCACCTTCACAATCATCCTCGTCTGAAAAGTCCCCGCAGTCATTGTCACCATTACACTGAAGCCGTCTCTTGATGCATCGGCCTGCGGTTAAAATCAAGAAAGATACTGTGTGTTTAATGGCCGATTTCCTCTCTCTTCCTGAAGTTAGCAAATGGACTTTAACGATAGAGGGGAGGCAACGGGCATGCACTTGAATTCTTTGTACAGCACTTACACACAGCCCTTTGGCCCCTTTCGCACTTGGAAACACGAGCATGTAAAAGCAGGCTTCGTTCTTTTCGCTCGTGAGTGCACACAGAAGCCCGGGGGGAGAAAGGGGGATGCAAGGATTACCTGTACCACATTTAAAGTCGTTGCCACAGTCCTCCTCCACGTCTGCACAGGCCTCAGTGGGCTCACACTGTCGTCTGTCTCCCACAGCGTCTATGCACTTCTGCCCGTCGTATTGTCCAAACATCTGAATGCTCCTTGAACGGAACTGTGCAAAACAAGCTGGAAATATTAGAATTTCTATGGCCAAAAAGGGGTAATGATCTAAAACTGTGTCCACAGCACGGTAGACCTCTAGACCCGGCTGAGTCGATGGTTTCAGGATGGAAGCCGTAAAAGCAGTCACTAATGTTAAAGTAACACCTCGCATGCTAGGGTTGGCCGTCTCTCCTTTAGGATCCGGTTCTTCAAGGCACACATTTATTATTGTGTGCCACAGTGAGATTTCCAGGCAAAGCGAGCCTCATCCATGTAGATATATATCTTTCCTTCTTAGTTTGGAACTGAGTTGGTGGGGGGGCGGGGCTCCCTGCCTCCTAGTCCTTTTCACGGAGATGCTGGCAACACAGTTTCCATTTGGGGTCATCGGTGGGGAATGACAGTGAACACTTACCATTTGTTTAAGGCAAGGGTCACATTCTGACCATTCGCTCCAGGAGCTCATTCTGCAGTCTATGGGAAGTGGCTTCTCATTCTCTTGTACTACCTGTGGGGCGTAACTAAGACAACAGAATGTGTCAATTTCATGGCGTGACTTGTGTCTGTGTCTAAGAAGTCTTCCCGAGCCACTCTGATTTATTTACTACTTTTCTGCCTTCCAAATCAAAGGACTTATCCTTTTTTTTAAGATTTTTTTTTTTTTTTAATTTATTTGAGAGAGAAAGCGAGAGATAGAGCACGAGCAGGGGAGAGAGGGAGGAGCAGGCTCCCTGCTGAACAGGGAGCCCAATGCGGGACTCGATCCCAGGATCCTGGGATCTTGACCTGAGCCGAAGGCAGATGCTTAACCGACTGAGCCACCCAGGAGCCTTGAAAATCAAAGGAATTATCCTTTTACTAGATCTCTCATTGACATTTGATCGTATGCTGCTTTATGTTTTCAACTGGTCTTCTTGTTGAATTCTTGTACTGCTTTGTGACTTAACTTTCCACCTAATCACAACATAGTGATGGTGATGAGGGAAACGGGCAAGTCTGCCTGTTTTACATCGCTTAGTCTTAGATTTCCTGCTACCTTATGAACTCAGGGAGGCTAGAGACCTTGTTTCACTTTGCATCCCCCAGAGTCTGAAAGAGCCTCCAGTTGCCTGGTTCTCTTGCAAAGGTCAGCCAGCGGGTCCAGGCACTCCCGTAGCAAGCACCTGGGAGCCCAGCTTTCCTGCCCCTGCGCTGTGCACGTCCTAAACAAGCCTTACCCTTCACACTCTGCTTCAGGACTGACCCCTCACCACTCTGCATTTTAACACCTACACTTTGGCCCTTATTATTTTCCCTCCCACCCCCAGATCCAAAGCTCAGCTGTGCTTTTCTGGCTTTGAACTTTTCTTTCTTTCTTGGTTCACCATTTGGATCTCTTCTGGTTGCAACACCTCCTTGGATGATGATCTTCTTCAATGAAAGAAAAAATACCAAAACAAAACCAAAAGCAAAAGCCACTGAATAAGAATCCTATAAATGCTCTGCCCCGACTTCCCCGAGCAGGCACCTGTCCTTTCTAGAGTATAGCCTCTTACTCCAGAGGGCTGGCTCGGTGAGGCCAATGCCTCCACGGAGGCTCTAGATCCCAGCTCTCCTCGGAGACCTTGACCAATTGAACATGTTCTCCATTAAAATTCTTTCTCGCTCCCAGTTTTTTTTTCCCAAGTCTTTGATACTAAACAGAAACAAGCAACTGAATGAGCAAATAAAACTCCTTTGTGATCTCTATATTTCCGTCCCGCTGCTCCCATTAACCCCTGCTCTTTCACAGGGGTGATGTCACTTCATAAAGGAATTGTTATCAACATGTTTATATTTCTCTTTCATCAAAAAAAAAAAAGAGTTTCATCTCCTTCTTCAACCTGCCACGCCCCTTTAGGTACCTCTTAAATTCTCTCATCCTTTTAGCCAGCTTTCCTGGAAGAATAGTTTGCACCCTGTCTTTTGTCCCTTACTCCTAATCGCTGCTTAGCCCTCCTGCCCCAGGGACATTGCTCTGGCCAAAGTCAGTGATGACCGCCATGTGGCTCACTTGGTCCTTTCAGTGCTTCTCTTATTGACTTCCGCACAGGGGTCAATGCAACTGGCCGTTCTTGCTGTTTAAAACACTCTCTTCCCTTGGACTGAATGACACTAAGCTCCTACCATTTCTTCTTTCTCTTCTTTCAGTTCTCCTAGTTACCCATGTAGACTCCTCCTCCTTAGATCGTCTCTGGAATGCTGTTTTTCCTCAAGGCCCTGTCCTTGAATCTGTCTTT
This sequence comes from Potos flavus, assembly GCA_028534135.1. Lineage (NCBI taxonomy): Eukaryota > Metazoa > Chordata > Mammalia > Carnivora > Procyonidae > Potos > Potos flavus. Next base: position 106,785,516 of record CM052895.1, on the reverse strand, counting down.
TTCTTTTTTCTCTCTACACTTTCCCAGGGCTTTGGTTTCCATGCATGTGCTAATGGCACTCAGAGATCAGTCTGCAGTCCAGAAATCGCTCCTGAATTTTAAGCTCTTGGATATAACCCCCAACTGGACGTCTGCACTTGGATTTCATTATGGTCCATTGAATTCAAACTATTCCCAAAACGAATTCATTATTTTTCCTCTCCTCTCAAAGCTGTGCTTCCCCCCTGTACTTACTGTCTGGGTGAACAGCACTTTCATTTATGCAGTTGGCTTGGCCAGAGGCTTGGGTGCTGCCTGTCTTATCCTGCAACCCTCACGCTCATCGCCTATAGCTAATCAACCATTAAAGTCTGTGGTTTAGTCTCATAAATGACTCTCAAATCCATCCGTCCTTCAGCTCTGGCAGATGCTTCTCTATTCTACACTAACATTACATCTCTCCTAGATGACAATAATTTCTTGCTAATCCAGTTCCCATAAATTATACACAGAATCTTTTACAAATGCAGATATGATCGTACCATTTGCCTCCTGAAAACGTTTCTGTAAGCTTCCTATCACTCTTACGATAAAATCCAAATTTTCTAACATGGCGCAGCAGGCAGAATAATGATGCCCCAAGATGTCCCCATCCTAATCCCTAGAATCTGTGAATATTTTACCTTACATGGCAGAAAGGGGTCTGCAGAGGTGACTAAGATTATTCTGTATAATCTGGGTGGACTCAGGCCAAACGTGTGAGCTCCTAAACTCAGAAGAACGGTTCAGGGAGATGTGAAGACAGAAGAAGAGGTAGGAGAAATTCAAAGCATGAGAAGGGACCCCACTGGCTCTTGTTGGCTGTGAAGGTGGAAAGAAGCCTTCAACCGAGGAAGGCAGGCAGCCTCCAGAAGCTGGAAGAATCAAGACAATGGATTCGCCCTTAGAGCCTCTGGAAAGGTACGCAGCCCTGGCGTCTCTTTGATTTTGGTCCAGTGAGCCCCACCTCAGACTTCTGATCTGTAGAACTGTAAGATACTACATTTGTAGTTTTAAGCCACTGATTTGTGGTAATTTGTCACAGCTGCAACGAGAAACTAAACATGGTCTAGAGAGCTCTATAGGGCCTGTCTCCTTCCTAATTCTTCAACCTCACTTTCTCCATCAAAGCTTTAGCCACACTGAATTTGAAATTCCCAAGATAAGCTACTATTTCTCATGTCTTCAGGCCTTTCAGCCTCCTGTTTTTGATTTACTACAGTGATCTCATCTTGGGCATAATGGTTTTTATTTACTCTCTTGAATATTCCCTAAACTCCTTGTGTAATTTGCTTTTCTCTGCACATATTCTTATAGAATTTCTTTCTTCCTTATGTCATAAACACCTTGGCAATGATATATTTCATTAATTCAATTACACATGCATCCATTCATTTATTTGTTCATCAAATATTTATTAATTGTCTCTATTTGCTGGGCATGAGGGATAGAATGTTGTACAAAACAGCAAAACAAAGTAAAGCAAAAGCTATGTCCCCACACTAAAAGAGCTTGTATTCTAAATAACAACATCAGTGAGCTGGGAGACCTCTCACCCTGTGCAGCTTGCATATCAAGTTCTTGGAACATAGTAGGTGCTCAGTAAATGTTTTCTGAACACAAGTGAATAGCTAAGTGCAAGAAGGGGCAGGAGGTTCTTGATCATGTTTTCTTGGGCAGATTTAGGTCTATACTTCTCTAGGTTACAATCTCCTGGCGAACCACCCACATCCTACTTGGGCAAGACTTGTCTGTCAGTAAGGCAGACTTTACTACTGGAGACATCCTTTTTGTACACCTGACTCTTGCCTACAGCATCCAGAAATTCAGGGGGTCTGATAAGCTTCCATCTTTTAAAAGGACAGGTTAAACCTGTATTAATTTAATTTAACTTAATATTTAATTATTTTTTCAGTGTTAAAAAGATTGCCAAAACCCTTTGGTGAACCTGCTTTCCTGGAAGCCTGAGGATTAGCGTGAATCTGAAACGACAGGGCTGAGAAATTCTCTGCTAGAACTTTTCCATAAAACTAAGATGTCCTCCGGAACTGATAAGCCTCATCAAGAGGCAGTGGCAGGTGCTCCTTCATGGTCTAGAGTGGTGGGTCTCAACACATTGCCTATCAGAATCCTCAGATATTAAAAATAGAAATTGTAAGATTGTTGATTGTCACTCCAAAACACTTAAATCAGGCTTTCTGAGCATGGGCTCCAGGCACCAAATGTTTGTAAAAAGTACCCCAGGTGGTTCTCGCATTCACACACTTGGCAATATCTGGACCATGGTCGTGAAATCTGAAAGGGTGCAATTCAAGTAGGTTGGGGGTGCCCATTATATTAATATAGCCCAAACTTGAAGCTACCACTGACCTGATAATGTCACTGAGCTGTTTTATCATCAGCTTCCGGAGTTACTCTAGGCTCTATTTATTAATGCTTTATGGATCGTTTCATTATCTTTGTTTCTCCGGTATTAGTCCTGTCGCCTTCAACTAGATTATCTGTTTTGTATTTATCATTTACTGAGACAATCAGGTTAGCATTTTGTTTTAGCATCTCTCCCAAAGAGATTACTCCCTTGGTTCTAGAAACTGCACCGTATAGATCAGTGACATGATACTTTTCTCTTTCCCACCTGCCACTGAGAGCAGCTTCCATGAATAACTAGTTCAGCAGGTACAGTACGGACTGAAGGATCATGATGGAAGGTAAAATCCACTGTAAACACTCCAGAGTGAGGATTCCTTTGCTGGTAAGCCTAGAACCCAGGCAGCGTGGGGGCTGATGAGAAAGGCTATTCATCTGTTTCACACACAGGGACCAGGATCCTGCTCCAGAGATATTGGCATTACCTACGGACCGTTCTCTAACATCCTTTACATAAATAATGGCACCACATAAATTATGTACACACTGATTCCCTTCTTTCTCAGCTTCTAACTTAAGGACATCTTTTCTTTTTTACAAGTTTGACTCACACTCTGGACTTAGTACAGAGCTCTGCCTTTGATCTTTTATTGCCCTCCTGGACCAGGATTTGGATTCATCCCTGGAATGACCCCCTAGGAAGGTCCTCTGATCGCACCCGTGTCCTGGGAGTGGGACTTACAACCCTCTGGATATCAGCTGAAGTGTATTTGTTGGTTTACTTGTTCTGTCATAACCAGATACCACAACCATGTGGCTGAAACGACAGAAATTTATCTTCTCATAGTTCTGAAGGCTAGAAGTCTGAGATCAAGGTGTCTGCTCAGTTGGTTTCTTGGGAGGCTTCTCTCCTTGCCTTGTAGATGGCCGTGTTCTCCCTGTGTCTTCAGACGATCTTTCCTCTCTACGGCTGTGTGCAAATTCACTCTTCTTACAAGGACTCTTCTTATAAGTCGTATTGGATCAGAGCCCAGCAAAATGATCCCATCTTAACTTAATTATCTCTTTAAAGACCCTACCTCCAAATACAGTCATATTCGGAGGTATTGGGTTAGGACATCAACATATGAATGGGGGGAGGGGACACGATTCAGCCCACAACTTCCAAAAAATGTTTTTTTAATTAAGCAATTTCTTCTATTTGTCTACTAGTTTTACTAGACAATTTTTGAACCTCATTTTCTCATTAATCTTTTATTCTACCACTGAGACATAAATTTTGTGGCTTTATTAGTACTCTTTTACAGATGAGAAACTAAAACCAGAATTACACCACTTATCCAAAGTTGGACAATTAGTGGCAAAACTGGATTCAGAATCTACCTCTCTCCACTCCTAGTACACTGCAATTTTGCCCTGTTCCCTATGCTGCCTCTCCCTCCTATCACCAATCAAATCCTCTTTAAAATGACCAAAAAGGTCATAACTTAGTCAATACTTTTTTCCTTCCTCCCTCCCTCCCTTCTTCCTTCTTTCTTCCCTTCCTTTCCCCTTCCCTTCCCATTTTCTTCCTTCCCTCCCACCCTTCCTTCCTCCCTTCCTCCCTTTCTCTCTTTCTTTCTCTCTCTCTCTCTTTTTCTTTCTTTCTTTCTTTCTTTCTTTCTTTCTTTCTTTCTTTCTTTCTTTCTCTTAATAGAGCCATTCTTTTTTTTTTTAAGGCTTTATTTATTTATTTGACAGAGAGAGAGAGAGAGAGAGAGAGAGAGATCACAAGTAGGCAGAGAGGCAGGCAGAGAGAGAGGGGAAAGCAGGCTCCCTGCCGAGCAAAGAACCTGATGTGGGGCTCAATCCCAGGACCCTGAGATCATGACCTGAGCCGAAGGCAGAGGCTTTAACCCACTGAGCCACCCAGGCGCCCCTAGAGCCATTCTTTAAAGCACATCAGTTGGGGGCACCTGGGTGGCTCAGTCGGTTAAGTGTCTGCTTTCCACTCCAGTCATGATTTCAGAGTCCAGAGATCAAGCCCCACATCTGACTCTCTACTCAGTGGGGAGCCTGCTTCTCCCTCCTCCTGCCACTCCCCCCTCTTGTGCATGCGCTCTCTCTCTCTCTCTCCCCCACCGTCAAATAAATAAATGAAATCTTTAAAGCACAACAGTTGGACAGCTTGGTTCTTGCCTGACTCTATTTTAAGCTTAAACCTAAATGGTGTCAAATTAGGCAAAAATAAGCTGAAAAGTGTGTGAGCATCTGGCTGTTTTCCTTTCATGGTACCAGATACCTGGTTATTGGAGGCAAAATAAGCAGGACCCTGGGGAGTCATCAGGAGGAAATAGTAGATTAAGCAAAAGGAATGTGGTACCGAACTGAATGCACTGCATAAATATTAAGAAAGAAGATGAGTGATCTTGGATAGCTCCTTCTGAGCCCACTGCTCCCTCCTGAGCCCCTCTGACTTACTAGGCAGATAATGTTTTGTGGCTCAAAGACTGTGTATGTACAATGCTTACCACCTGCCTTTTGCCCTGCTGAGTTATTAGGCTGAGTGGAGAAGTATTTGCAAAGCACTTTCTGGATTCCAAGATGAAATGTGTTTATCAAGTAAATCGTATCTCTAAGTGTTTCAATCTCAGCTTGAATGTCACTTCCCAGATCAAAGTGATGTACATCGACACGACAGGAGGTCTAAGTCTGGGCCAGGAATGCATTCAACGAAGGGCCATCAATGCACGCCGGCTCCCATCTCTTGGCCGTGGAAAGTTTCCAGCTTTAGTAAAAGGAAACCTCAGGAGCAGCTCACACTCCAGGACACATTGTGGCAGACCCAGGCAAAAACAAAAACAAAAAAAAACACCTGCTGTAGGAAGGAATCTTTTTGTCAATAAATAAGACAATGTGGCCCCTTTGAGTGAAGAAATATAAGCTATATCAGGACTGCATTCTTAACCCACAGATCTGCCAGTTTGCTTAGCTCATGCAATTCATCAAGACGAAAAGATAACATGACAGCAGTGTCCAACACTCATTTTTTTCAGGACCTTTCCTGATTTCCCAAGTCTTACTTAAGAGCTTCTCTCATGTGCTCCCAATGAGCCAATATTGAATGACCTTCATGGAGGGCCTGCTCTGTGTCAGGAATGGTTCTAGTGCCTATGGCTACAAAACAATGTCTTTACCACCATGGAGCCTACATTCTAATGGGTGAGATGCAATAAGTGAGTATCCAGCAAATACAACATGCAATATCAGTGAAGACATCTGAACTGTGAAAGAAAATAAAGCAGGGTAAGAGGAGGACTCTAGGGCTGGGGTAGAGGAGAGGGCTTTCTTGTATGGAGTAGCCGAAGAACCATCTCAGAGGAGGTGTGGTGGTGTAAAAGTGTGTTCACAATCTTTTTGGCCATTCTTCCCAACAAAGATGGGTTCTCTGCATTCTCCTCTTGAAGCCGGTAGTGTCTTTCTTAACTCCCTATTGAGTAGAATGCGGTGGACGTGAGCCTGCATGATTTGAAGGCTAAGGTTCGAGAAGGCCGTGCAAGTTCTGCTGGCTTATCTCAAGGCATGCGCTCTGAAAGCGCTTTGCCACTAATTATAAAACTGACTGCTCTGAGTCTACCACACGGAGGATAGAGAGAAAGAGAGAAGTGGAGAGACAGATTCTCAAAGAGAATTAATTGGTCCAGCCCCTAGCAGGTTGGGTCTTCCCAGCCCAAATGACAGACACATGAGTGAAGAAGCCATCCTAAGAATCCCAGGCCCAGCCACCATCTGACTACATCCATGTGGGAGACCCATGGGAACCCCTTCACTGAGCCCAGTCCACCTTTGGACTCATGACCCAGTAAAATAATTGGTATCGTTTTAAGCTACTGTCTTGGGATGGTTTGTTGCATAGCAAAATTGACTGGGACAGAAGATGATACTTGGTTAGACACTTGGATGAATTCAGAGAGAAGCTATGTGAGTATCTGGAAAAGGAGTGTTCTATACTAGGGGAAAGTAAGTGCAAAGGCCCTGAGACAGTATGTCGGAGGCACAGAAGTACGGTGACAGAGAAGAGTGAGAAAAAAGGAGGGTGGCAGACGTGCTGGGAGAAATAGGAAGGTTGCCTCTCCTGCTTTGTAGGCTGTGGTGAGGAGTCTGGATTTGATTCTGAGCTTGATGGAAATTCTTAGAGGAGTATGAGAATGGGAGTAACACCCAGAGTTATGTTGTCAAAAGACTTAAAAATGTCTCTGGTTGTTAGATGGAAAACTGACTAGTGGAGTATGGGCGAGGATGGATACAGGCCAGAAATGATAGTGATTTGAGCTAGAATAGTCACAGTGGAGACAGCAGGCAGTGGGCAGATTTGGGATATATTTTAAAGATAATACCAACAAAGGTGCTGTTAGATTGCCCGTGGGAAGGATGCAAATAGAGGAATCAAGTGTGATTCCCAGGTTATTACCTGAGTAAGTCAGTGATTAGTATAGTTTGGGTGAGGTCGGTAGAGAAATCAATAGGTATGTTTTGGACATGTTAAGTTTGGGATGCCTCTTAGATTTTCAAGAGCTGCTGACTTAAGTAATTGGACATTGTGTTCAGGGAAGCGGGGTGCACCATAGATAGAAATTCGAGAGTTGTCAAAGTGCAAGTGCTATGTCGCTCCATGAGGCTGGTTGTGAGTGTGTACGTATGGAGTAAGGCTGAGGATGAGCCAAGATTTAGCGGAAATGTTAAAACATGTCTGTAGATTAATGGGAATGATTTGGGACAAAGGGAGCTATTGATGATGCAAGAGAGAGGGGGCGGAGTTACAGGGGCAAAGTCCTTGCAGAGGCTGGAACAGATGAAGCCAGTGGACGAGCGGAATGGTGAAAGTCACAGGAGCATACCTGCCCTAGCATCATGGGCTTCACTCGGAGGCCTTGGCTGTTTCGATCACTGTGTGTTTGTTTATATTCCTTAGTAGACTATAAGCCAGTGAGGGCAGAGACCCTTGTAACGTGTTGAGTATTCCACTGCAGTTCCTGATGCAATGTCTGGCCTGTGTTGCAAACTCAATAAATATTTGCTGTATTACCGGGATGAATAAACAAATGACCCTTCTTGTCCAATAGTAGTTGATGAATAAATATCTGTTAACTTGTATTGAATATGAATATTTAAAATGCAGGTGTATACAGCCAAAGAAGGAGGGAAAACTGACATTTTGCATATCTACAATCTAATAATTAAGCCTAGCTTTTCCATTAACAGATGTTTGGGTACATTTCCAGATTGTTAAGATAAATTTAACTCAAATAAATTGAATAATAATTGCTAACATTTGAGAGTGCTTAGTTTACGTCAGGAATTCTTTGAAGCCTTTATTCTTATTACCTCACTTAATTTTTACACCAGGTCTATGAGATATCTATTACTAGTATTATCACATTTTAAAGCTAATGAACTGAGCCACAGAGATGGTGAGTAATTTTCCTCAGGTTACACAGCAGAGGGCACTTGGTAGCCAGGTTGGGATTCAAACCCAGGCAGTTTCTCTCCAACGGCCACCTACCTAGCCACTCCTGGGACTTCTAACTCCTAGTTTAGTGCTCTTTCTTAACTATTTGAAAAATGAAGAATAAGATAAATATGAAAATTATAACTACACCAAAAACATACCACCTATACAGTCAAAAGATGAATGATAGATTGGGGGAAATGTTTGTAATTCATACCAGAGATGAAGGACTAGTTTATAAAGTGGTCATAGAAATCCATAAGAGAAAGACAAGAAGCTCAATAGGAAAAAGAGTATAAAAAACATGGACATTCACAAAGGAAAACATACCCATGTCCTTTAAACAGATAAAAAGATATGCAACGCTATTGTGGGAATAATTTCATAACATATAAAAACATCGAGCCATCATGATGTACACCTGAAACTAATGGGATATTGTATATCAATTATACTTCAATTAAAAAAATAATAAAAAGAAAGAGAGGGAAATTAAAGCTATTTGAAAATACCATTTTTTTGCCTATGAGACTGGCAAATATCAAAAAGTTGACCGAAAGCTGTTGGGAAGGCTGTGGGTAAATAAGCACTCTCATACTCTGCTGGGGAAAGTGCAAAGTGGTACAAACCTCCCGGAGCCATGGGGCCATTTTAGCGAAGTGACAAAGGTGATTTCCTTTCACTCCTTTACATCACTTCTGGGAATTAGTCCTCAGGTATAATTATCTACTTGCAAAATGATATAGGATTAAAAATATCCATTGCAACGTTGTTTATAGTACAAAAGATTGGAAAGAACCTAAGTGTTCATCAGTCAAAGATGGATTATCTGGACCGCCTATCCACACAATGGGAAATTAATCAGTTGTAAGGAGAATTAGGAAGTTCCTTCTAAACTGATACGGCAAGGTTTCCAGGATATATTCTAAAGGAGAAAGCAAAGTACAAGATAATATGTAAAAGAAAGGGGAAGACTAAGATTACATATGATTCTATGCTTTAATCTGCACTAAAACATTCTGGAAGGAAGCACAGAAAACTAATGAAGGTGGCTGCCTAGGAGAATAGGGTAGGGCCGGAGAGGGTAAGATGCTAAGTACTTTATACGTAAGAACATAAATCTCATGAAAAGTTATGGGTGGGGAAATGAAGACTTCTCAGCGTACACTTTGTTATATTTTTTGATCTTTGAACCATGTAGGTATGTTTTCATTTACAAATTAAAAAGAAAATATAACGAGAGCTGTGCCCATGGAGCCCTCAAAGCGGGCGGGTCACTGTGCTGAGGACGTGGCATGAATTACCAGGAATTTCACATAGCAAGTCACAGTTGTAGTCCCACTTTGCAGGTGAGGAACAGATTTAGAGATATTAAGGACTTTGCCTCAGGTCACAAAGCTAATAAACTATGCACCCTGGAATCAAACTCAGGCCACCCGCTTCTAGGACCTGTGTTAAGAGCTATGACTCTCTCGGCACACTGGTTTTAACATTTCTATTCTACTTTGAGAAACCTAAGAGATGCTGCCCCGTTTATGACCTATTCTTATGGGCACTCTTGATGTTCGCAAACAAAGGATTATTGATCGACCCCCAACAATTCACCGGTAACAATAGCTCACCATCCACTTGGCTCTAGGTGAAACGTGTTCAGCTGGGTGATAGCCCCCGAAGGCTGGCTGTAATTCAGTCCCTTCCTTTCTTCAACTAGAAAGCATATCAAAGTACTAGCAAGTTATTATTTTAAAGAATATTTCACGTATAGTGAGTTTTGTGCCAGGCACAGATGTTTTAAGTACAATATATGTATAATAATTTAACGGTCACAAAGACCCTTATTAGATAGGTGCTATTGTTGTTGTCACTGTTTGGGGTGAATTGTGTCCCCCCCACCCCATCCCCCCACCCAGGAAGTTAAAGTTCGAACCCCTGTACCTCAGAATGTGACCTTATTTGGAAAGAGGGTCTTTACAGAGGAAATCAAGTTAAAGTGAATTATTATGGTGGGCCCTAATCTGGGATGATTGGTGTCCTTATACAAAGAGAAAATTTAGGGCCTGACAAACATGCACAGAGGAAAGACGATTGAAGATAGCCCTGCGGTGCCAGAGGCAGGCACTGGAACGAGGTAGCTACGAGCCAAGGTTGCCAAAGATTGCCGGCCACCAGCAGAAACCAAGAAGGACCCTACCCAGGGTCTCAGAGGGAGCATGGCCCTGCGGACACCTTGATTTCAGAGTCCCAGCCTCCAGAATCGTGAGGTAATAGATTTCTATTGTTTTAAGCCACCTGGTTTGTGGCACTAGGAAATGAATACTGCTGCCATCCTACAGATGAGGGAACCGAGGTACAGAAAGGTTGAGTAACCTGTTCAAGCTTCCGTGGTTTGTTCCTTAGTAATGGCGCCCGGAGCTGAGTTTGGGAAGCCTCACTGCAGAGGAGTGCTCCACTCTCATCAACTCTGCATTTAAAAAAATCATTGGCAAACTCCAGTTCTCTGGTCGAGCTGTGTGTCTCACTTCCTGATGGATCTGAACACTCTGTTCTGACCTCAACCATCAAGGGGCAGAGCAGGGTAACCCTAACAAACTCCTACAGGCCTTGGAAGTGAGGCTCTTGCAGCCAGACTGGCTCAGTAGTGCAGCTGCTCCGAGCCGCGGGCCAGACAAGGGGCCTTTGCCGTCCTCCCTGAAACAGCTGAGTGCGGCCAGGACCCAGGGACACAAACTTCAAAGTGGTTGCAGCCTTCCCTGCAGCCTCTCATTTTTGATCAGCGGGAGTCTCAGTCCAGGAATGCAGGTTGTTTAAATTATTTTTTTAACTTAAGAAAGGGTCAGGGTAAGTATCTGAAGGCTAAAGCAACTTTTAGTAACTGCCTTCCCAAATGCCCTTTGTCCGCGATGCCCGGTAAGTGAAAATGTTTTCTGAATGGAACACAGCTTTTTAGCTCAGGGAGGGCAGGGGAAGTGATGGCATGAAGGAAGACCTGGTGCAGCCTTCGACCAAACCCGTGCTGGTCTGGGCAGCACCTCCGTGAGCCCCTCCTGGACGGCGCAGCCCTGTGAGCAAACCACGTGCCGAGTGGGGCCCTGGAGGCACGGCGGCCCCCCGGCAGCCGAGAGCCTGGTGAAGATGTGCTTGCCACGGCCATCAGATTCCAAAACAGAATTTGGTTAAATCAAGAGTCGGATGACCAAAGTGGAAGTGGCTGCAGGTTGCAGTGATGTCTGGGCAGAGGGCGAGTGTTTGGGCAGATATTGTCCCCCAACTCTACTGTCAAAACCCGAAATAGTTCAATATGGGCCCCAGATTTCATCATTCTGTATTGGATGGTGTGCGTGCTCTCCAGCAATTCCGGGTGCAGCATCAGTGTTCGGGAAGCACACATAATCTGCATTATATATTTCCTTGCTCAGCTTGGCATGAGTTTCCTGGTCCCAGTTAGGAGCAGAACAAAAGGAGGGAAAGTCAGTCTTTGCTGGAAACATGGCTGATGCGCCCACAGGATGGCGATTCTACTCGAAAGAAAGAACTACACCCCTAGGCCTGAGGTCAAACTGTGTGCCCCTGGACACAACTTGGGATGTCAAGGAGGAGAAGCAAAATGCCTAAACTTCACCTGACACGGAGGCAGAAAGGTGAGGTAGTCAATTGTTAAGAATGGCAGACATTGAGGCAGAATGAGGAAGAGATTAATTTTCTTTCTTTTAAAGTTTTCAGATGTGAAATACTGATATCCTCAGGTTTATCCATCATACCCTGGTGAAAACCAGCTTTGTTTCACAATTCCGAGTATTGGAAGACTATCTAGGCCTTAACATTTGAATGGCTGTTTAAAAGAAATTGCTGGAAACGGCCACGGGGTTCCTTAGAAAACTCTCAGAAACACACCCCTGCACTTTTCCTCACCCTTTTGCAAAGGTTAAACTCTGGGACTATCTATCTCAAGGTGGGTTGAATTTTTTTTTTTATCTGCTTTCCTGCTAAGAAGTAGACCTTGAAATATTAAAGCTGGCAGTGAAATTCCGGAGAGAAATGGAAAAGCGACTCACCTAGGAGTGGGCCCGGCAGTCAGGACACTTATTTCTAAAATGCATAGTGCAAAGGCAAACCTCTGGCCGGCAGACATCTGCTCTGACTAGGCGGCCCCGCGTGGAATGGCCGGGCGGGTCCCACAAGGCGTTTATCTGCAAAGGGACGGACAACTAGGGGACAATTATTGCTTGTTTTCGGTCAGGGTTTTTGTTAAACCGGACTTCCCGGGAGCCAAAGTCCACTCAAAGGAGAGTCGTGTTGTAATTCTTGGCCTACTGTTTTCTTATATTGATAAGCATATTTGGCCACCCAGCCCGTGAGCGCTGAACTAAGACTAGCGGGAGCACTGAAAACAAAACAAAACAAAACAAAACAAAAACAAAAACAAAACAAATCTCTAGTGTTTCTCTTCTAGGGAGACTCTGGGAGGAAGGACGAGAGAGTGTGCAATCTGGGGAAAAATGGGTCTGTGGATGATTCTCAGAGAGGCATAAATTAGTAAAAGAAATTAGGCAAGAACTGCAGTGACTGGAACAGGAGGCAGGGACCCATGTGGCAATCTGAGACCCCGCTGTGTGGGTTATTGCCCCAGGGTCGTGGCCAAGTGCAAAATGCAGTTAAGTTACAAAGCTGGCTTTCTTTATAGACTCGGTGGATCATTCTGAAGAATCTAGGGAAACTCCCTAACGCGTGTACAACACCCCACGGGGAGGATATGTTCTCCTTATCTCAGAAATGCACTTGTCAGCAAGATAGATCCTGAGATGGGGCCATTTGCTCCAACCCATGTGAAAGGACCCCCTCTCCTTCATATTTTCACTTTCTCTGGGACTTGTGGAAAGGGTAAGATGTTTCCGAAGTGCTAGAGAATGTGGGTGTCACAGCTGCTCTTACAACACTGGTTGGACGGTAGAATGACCTGGGACCTGGGACCTGGGCAAAGCCATCAGTGCCCGCCCACCCCCCACCTGATTCTAATTTAACTGATCTGGGAGGGGACCCTACATCTGTATCTTTTTAAAGCTTGCTGGGTCATTCAAATGTGTGCCAGGGTCGGGATTTAGAATGACCAGCTCGAGAAGCAGTATTCCATTATGTTTTTGAAAGAATGTTTGGGACACAGGACTTAAGGGGCCCTCATCAATACTTATTAATTACAAAGAGGCAATTTTCACACATACACAGTCTGGTAAAACAGAGGGTGGGGCTGGGGGATAACAGACGGCTAGTTTTCCCAGGACTGCCTTACCTTTCCACTAACGGTCCTACTTAGAGTCAAAGTCAGTCTCCACAGGCTTTCTTGCCTCCTTTTCCTTTTCATGTGGAGAGTTTGAGGTCTCTAAAGGGGCTAATTTCATTGATTCCTGACCTTGTTGTCAACCTGCAGACTGTGCAGAATTGCCAAGTAATGTGGTGATTCGAATGTGGGCAGCAACACTCGTCTCTATGCCAATGATGAAATCTATGCCCGAAGACGCTTCTCGCGAGTCTTAGCTAATGACGAGTGGGCTACACCCAGATATGGTAGGAATCTGTCAAGTATGATGGAGCAATGCTGAAGACTCTTACGTGGCCTCTCTGGACCCTGCCAGGATACTTATCAGAAGGATTTGGAAGCAGGCAAGATAAGATGATGTTTTATGCTAATTAGACTTAATGCTCATGGGCTAGACTTTGCGATACTTGACTTGATAATTAGATGTGAATGGAGATTGAAAATCGCCTCTGTACTTGGAGACTGACTGAGGGGCCCCCCCACCCCCGGCCCCCAGGGTGGAAGAGGTGAAAAGGGCAATTTCTTAGCTGGTTGGTTGTTTGAATGCTGAATTGCTCTGTAGAAGTTTTATTTATTTTATCCCCATGGTTCAGGCTAAATGTAATGTAGCGAAGGAATGGGAGCAGTAGAATATAACAAGACTATATTAATTATATATAATATGTTAGTGTTATGTAAAATAAAACACATCTTACATTTTTGTAGTGCTTTTAACTCTTCTTTGCCCTTAACACCTATTATGTATCTGACATGTTTTTAAATGAGGTTTATGCTTCAGTTATATCTAGGGGAAGTGAAGCATGCTTAACTAGAGAAGTGAAAAAATTACATTTTTATTTAATATGTAATGGCTTTCAAAGAAAGGAGAAATGTTTATCAAACTTTTCTAAGATACCAAGCTAATAGACATTTATTATAGCTAACATATATGTGTGTATATATATATATATATATACACACACACACACATATACACATGTATATATAAAATCTCATTTAATCCTCAAAATAATCCATTTTACAGTTGAGGAAACAGAAGTGCACTGAGATAACATAATTTGCCCAGTATCACCCATCTGCAGTTGCTGAGAAATGGCGCTTGAACTTGGCGTGCCTGACTCCACGTCTCAGGCTCTTTCCGCCACACATCGCTCCTGTTGTGGTTATTGTTTTAATTATGTCACCTCAACATGAAACTATAACATTTCTCACTAAACCCTCTCAACTCTCTAAAAGGTAGGCTTCTGGTTTAGCTTTACAGAGGAGGCGCAGAGAAATACAGCCAAGGCTACACAGACAAAGCGGCAGAGGTATGATTTGAACAAAACTCTGATGCCAGAGTTTTCCACCCTGCCGACGGCTCTCACAGTTGTCTCCACTTAGGAGGCTTCAAAAAAAAAAAATTTTTTTTTTTTAAATTTCCCTTTGGTTTCAGTTTGCTCGAGAATCTTTGTGGCACTAAATTATAATTGTTGTCCAATAGTAATACTTTTCCTCCTTTTTTAGGCAGAGCCACGCGCATATGTACTTTAGAACGTGCAACCATCAGGCAGAACACTTAATTTTTACTGAAGTGTTGTAAATGTGTTGGGCATAATTTCCATCTGGATCTCTTAAAGTGATGGAAGCAGTTTTTTGGAAGTTTATTATTAGAAATTTCATGGACTCCCTCAGTGTCCCAAGTAGGAGCTGCCACCTCATCCCATATCTGTTTCACTGAATCTCGAGAGATTCAGGGTCGTATGCCCCTACCAGAAACTGTGGTACTTTCACTTAAAACACACACACTTGCTGGAGGGAGTTAGAATCGTCAAATGGCAGGCCCCTTGGTTTGGGGTGCGTCCGGCTTGCCTCTCTGTCCTCAACATCTCGGATGGTGCCTACTACCACGAGCCTTCAAAGATAGTGGGAATTATGCATTAGTAGATGAATAAATCAATGTAGATGAGGAAAATGATGTCCAGGAAGGGGAAGTGACACTCCCAAGGTCACACAGCCGGGGGCGGGGCAGCATCAGATTCCAGCTCTCGCCACTGTTGGTTCCAAGCCATTTTCACCACAGCACTCTCAAACAGGCTCTTTCATAAAGAGAGAACAGTTTCTCTATGGAGTGGTTCTGGGGCTGTGTGTGAGGCTCAATGGGAGTGATGTCAGTCTGGCAACCCCTTTGCAGTAATAAGAATTCCTGTGGCTCAGATCTGTTTACAGCCACATGGAACTATTTAGGGCCCCCTTGATTGCATCATAGCACTTCATTTAAGGAAAGACTCAATACGATCCCTTTTTATTTTGAAGTTGACAGGATCTGGCTGTGCCACCTTCTACCCTTCTGTTTACCAACGCTGTCGACTGTCTACATTCACCCAAGACTTTTGACACTGTCTTCTCTCTTTCTCCCCACTCTAAATCCAGCCTTTCCTTTAGTGATTTCGGCGTTCTCTGAAGTACCACCCCACCTCGGTCTTTCTTGATTCCATCAATTCTATGAATATTTATCTTAATCCCAACTAGGTCACTGTCCTAATGTCATTCTAACACCTGCAAAGGCTTCATTTTCGCAAATATCAATATCCTACTGTCTGACATCGGTTTCCAAATCTTCCAATTACCTCATCCTCATCCTCTCAATATCCCCTTTCTTTGCTTTATTGAACATCCAGCTCCTTGATTTCTCCATTTTGGGTTTCTCTTATTGCTCTTGCCTTTGTTAGCCACACTTTTTTTGCAGTCTGTATCAACTTTCTTCCCTTACTACATAGTC
>CM052895.1:106693476-106769071 GCA_028534135.1 Potos flavus | reverse complement strand
TTATGGTGTGTGGTTGGGCAGAGGAGGGACTGAATTTGGCTTCATAGGTTTCTTTGGCTGTTGTGGGCCACAGAGGATACCAAGAAGTTCCCAGGCCCTGAGGAGGGATAGAGAGGGTAGCTGGCAAACTTGCTGTCCATCAAGGGCAATGTGGCCCTAGGGTTGAGGGCAGAGATGTAGAGGCACTCATGGGCTGATTTCCGGAGCCCAGTTAGTGAGGGCCGAGGTGGGGGGCCAGGCTTTGTGCAGAACCACTGGGCCTTGTAGGTCCCTCAGCTGCATGGAGAGGAACAGACTCCCCATGCTTTAGCCAAGAATATTGGCTACAGATCCTACAAGATAGTGGCCAAGTAGATGAGGTATATGCTGTAGAGACTGGAAGAATCAGAGGACAGTACAAGGGCCTGTATGAGGATCTAAGCCCTTTCTCAACATTCCTCTCCCCCCATCAAACTAACCATCATCATAGAAAAGAGCAGGATAATGGGAAGAAATGTGAATAATTGGACACATAGCTGAGAGAGAAAATACCCTTAGAGGGAGTCATCATGGCTGGATCGGGGTTGCAGGACTTGACTAAATGTTGGCATTCATAGTTAGCAGAGTGGAAACCTGTGAGGAAGAGTGCATTGGGAAAAGAGAGCAGGAAAGATGGAAAGAAGGAAAGAAAGAAAGAAAGAGAGAGAGAAAGAGATAAAGGGAGGGGGAGAGAGAAAGAGGGAGGAAGGAAGGAAGAAAGGGAGAAAACATAACATAGATACATTTTCTTTCTCCACCCCAGTGTAGTGTAAACAAATTTTTGACCTAGTTTAAGAAAAAAATTTTTTTTTCTTCTCTAGGCATGTTTTGCTAATCCTTCTTCTCTAGGGAAGGGCCAGTCAGTAATTACAGATGATTTAAGTCAGGAACTTAATCCTATTTCTGGTCTGGCATCGTCTTCTTCATTTTTTCCTCTTTACTGAGCTGTGCTTTTCCCTGCCATGGGGCTGTGTGTGTGTGGTGGATGGGCTGCAAGGTATCTCTCTGTTCTGTGTTCACTTGTTCAGTTTCCAATCTCTACAGTGTAAGGGTTTGTGTTTGTCAAATCAGAAGAATGAAGAAAGTCGTCCCCACTAATAGGTTTTTTAAACCCTGGAGAACTGAGAAGGAGAGAATGAAGAAAATAAACTGTGTAAAATAAACTGTGTTGTGTTGTGAATACATAATTTTGATTCAGTTCATTAAAAGCATGATACACAACTTATACACAACAGTATTACTGTTATAAAATCGGGCTCCTCATTGACCGTGGAACATCCAGCTAGCCTGCTGATGAGCAGATGCAGGACGATTTGTTATTTATAATGTAGAAGATATTGGAAGAACATTACTCACAACTCATCTTTCATTGCGAGCGGCCTGTAGCTTACGTTAAATTGAGGAGGGCACGTATTGTATGGAGCACTGGCTGTGGTACATGAATAATGAGTCTTGGAACACTGAAAAAAAAATAAATGTGCTGATGGGAAATACCTGAATTAGAATGCATTGTGTGAGGTCAGATTGATGTGTTGCATTTATAATAACTAGATAATTCAAGCTTTTAAGTGATATTTAATTCATTCTGAAAATGTGCCTTAAAAAGCCCAAAGGGAGATCAACTTGCCGAATAAACATAAGCATAAGCGTATCATGATAGGCATATTGGCTACAGGAAGTAGAAGGGGAGACCAGTACTATGAAGAGAAGAAAATCTTCGTGAATGGAAGATAGGCCAGCATAAAGGCACTGCGGCCAGTTTTGGGAGGCAGTGGAGTGCTGCAGTGGTGAATTTGAGGTTAACTGCAAGGACACTGGACACTTCAGGCCCAGCTCTGTGACTTTGGGAAGTTCCTCAGTGTCCTCTTCTGTAAAATGGTGGTGGTTGTAGCAGCCCGCCTCAGAAAACTGACATGGAAATTAAATTGCTTGTTATAACACACTCAGAATAGTGTCTGTGGATGGTAAATGCTGGGTAGGTGTTTGCTATTGTTAGTCACTGACTTCTGTGGACCATTCCTGAATCCAGTCTGGCTTTCCAGACTTGGCAGTTGTGCTTGCAGTGAAGTGAAATGAAGAATTGCGAAGCACGTCGGCAAGTAAGAGGTCAGGAATTCTATAGTCCTCCCTCCTCTATCCTTCCAACTGAGATGGTGCATCACTTTGATGTCAAAATACGTTATGCCAACATTAAAGCCTCCTGGATGGGGGTTTTTAGTTAACCCACCCCTTTCTAACTTTTATAGTCTCTGGTAAATCTTCATGATACTAAGGCACAGAAACTAGTCCTCCGCATTCTTGAGCTTACACCTTCTAGTGGAGGTACCTTGACATTGGCTTTGCTGACTATGCTTTCCATGTGTAGGCTTCTCTTCTGCCCTGAGGATGCCATGTCGTCGAAGACTGCTGTGATCTGCACTTGGAGGCAGGCCGACTTAGGGTTAAACTATTACCCAGGCATGTGGGAGACACATTGGCTAATCCATCACCCATTTCCAAGGCCCTCTCTGCCAAGGCAGGCTTCAAGGACATGCGAACTGTGCAATCAGACAGGGCTCAAGCACTTGGAAGGGCCCCATGTTGGCTTCATGCTCTATTAGTGCCACCTTGAAATTCTTAATTTTGTGTTTGGACTTTTGTTTTGAAAGCAAGTTTAATTGGAAAATGGAGCACGCACATGAGCAGAGGAAATGTAAACTGTGTCCCTTCCTCCATGCTACCACATCTGCACAGAATGCTTATGTTGCCCCACGAACATGGAATTCAGGTGGACCCATGATGTGTGGGAGTTCAATGAGTCAAGACGAAAGTGAGTATAAGGTTGGCGTATTATGCCTAGCACTGTGTAAGTGACGGCCCTGAGAGGTCACACTCTCCATTTGAACCAGAGCTGACTTCCAATACAAGAAGAAACACACTATCAGATCTTTCTTACCAGTAGTGTTATTTCCCTGCCTTAGCCATCTACTTAGGCTGAAAATAATAATATAAAAGGAAAGAAAAAGATAGAGCTGCCCATATTTCTTCTTTCTACCATTTTTCTTTACTCATTAGTGAACTACAGGCAATATGTACTGGTAGAATGTTCATGTATCAAGAAGTGAATTAAAAACAGTTGAGTTAGTTTTATGCAGTTTTCTGCCGTTCTCGTAGGAATGAAATACATGTGTTAAATATATATGCATGTATGAGTTATGAAATACAAATTGTAAAATTTCAGTGATTCCACTTACCAGGTAAAGATGAGCAATAAAATTGACATGAAAACTTTAAAATTTCATTTCTTTTTTACTTAAACAACATTAAATAGCAAATAAAACATGTCATAATAGGAAAAGGTTGCAAAAGAAAGGGTATGTTCATACACCAATGTCTTTAATGGCACTTTTCCTCCTGGTTTATGAACAATGGATCCTCTATTTTTATTTCTCCCTGGGCCCCAGAAATTATTTAGCCAGCCATGTCTCAGCCTTAACTACTTTCACTATAGAAGTTGACAAAGCTAAAAGCTTGATTTCCCATCATCCTTTGTACTGAGCAGTGACCATGTCACCAAATTCTGGGCAATGAGACATAGCGGAATAACTGGGAAGCCTTGGAGAAAACTGAAATGCCTGTACAAGGAATAGACCTTGATTATGCTGCTCTTTCCCATTCTGCCCTCCTTGAACACTAATGTCGTATTTGGAGCTGTACAGCCATCTTGTGACTACTAGGCAACAAACATGAAAATAGAGTGTCAAAAGGCTACAAAAGTTGGGGTGAAGAGCTAAAATAGAGTCTATGTCCTTGAGGGCCTTGTTGAGAGGCTCAGCCAATACCAGTAGCCATCAATCTGGACTTTTTATGTGATAAAAATAACCCACTAGTAATTTTAACCAGTGTGAGTCTCATGTAGTCCATTCATTACCAAGGGACACGTGGGCTATAACGTGCCAGCCTGTTCCCAGAGCTTTTCATTAAAAAAAAGACAACTCCTTCTGCTTCTAGCTCTATCATTTCCATCATCAAGTCTCTAGGCCAGTCTCTCAGGCTAGTGAGGAAGGTAGGGAGGCAGATATCATATCAGCTTTCCATTCCCCTCCCCCTCCCTCTCCATTAGCTCCTATGTTCCAACGCTCCTCTTAGCTGCCCCCGAACAAAAGGCTCTGTGATGATCAGTCAGTGCTGGCAGGTTATCTGGTAGAAGTTCCCTCAGACACACCCCCAGAACCATCCACAGCTCAGCCTCAGCCCAGTCAGGTCATCACGTAACTTTTACAATAGTAAAAATTTCACTTTCTTAAAACTCAAGTGATTATGTAATAATATATAATATATAAAAATAGTAGTGATTGAAGTTAACCAGATGAGAAGAGAATTGACAGAAAACTCCGTAAGTAACATCAGAAGAAAACTTAGTCATGGAGACTTTCAGAGTCAGGTGTTTTTCCTTCTTTTATAACCACCTCAACTTTGGTCAAGGTGGAAACCCAGTTTTTTTGCCACTGAGTAGCTCACACTGTCATCTCCTTGGAGACTGGCACTCATATGATTTCAGCACACAATAGAGATTTAGTAATTGAGCTCATAATTCCAGAAAAGCAAGGACAAACAAAGGGCTCAGGCCCTCATTAGGTGAGATGACACATGGCTGGCCCTTGGCCATCAGCCTGGCTGTAATTAGGACATGTTAACAAGGCTGCCGTTGTCACACTGCCTTGTGTGTGTCTAAGTTTGGCATATCAATTTAAAACTGAGTCTTAGTTATTTTTAATAGAAGAAAGTTAGTAAAAACAACATTTCCCAGCAAGAATTAGATGTTTTACTATTCAGCAATTTCCTCCAACGGTAATAGCTTAAATATTTACCAGGGACTTTTAGAGCGTACCTGGCTTTTACTAGAAGACTTTGTATTGAACCTATTCCGGGAACATGGGTCAGAGTCCACACTCATCAGTTTTTTTGCAGGGTCAACCAAACTTCTGAGTTAGCTACATCCCCTGTTCTTTCCCCTCCCTGCTTTCAGCACAGGAAAGACACAGAATTTGCTGTGTTTTGCTCTCTCTAGACACCACGGTTAACATTTTGACGGAGCAGTTTGAAATCACAGATTGAAAAGATATCCCTACCACAAGGCAGTTTTACAATAAAATACCGCAGAAATCACTCAAGAGTTGGAAGGGATTTTAAAGCATGGACGCCATTCTCAGATGAGATGGAGCAGTGACAGATCCTACCCCACGGGGTTGTGATATCAATAGAACAAAATTATGTTGTGTAAATGGGAAAGCACTTCAAAGATGCAAGATTATCTTGAGAAAATCAATACCTTCTCCCTTTGTATTGCACTTATGCGAAGAATTTCGGGGGGTGCTGCTGTTCAAGTTCAGCTTTTAGTTTAGAGCTATCTGATGCCTAAAAGAAACCCACCTCCAGGTACAGTAAGGTTTTACTATAAAAGCTGAACTTCTGACATAGGGATGTGACTAGTACTGTCACTAAACAGACTTATAAAGAAGAGGATCTGCTTCTACTTTGCAGAGACACTTCAGTAAGCACCTCTTCCTGCTTGACCAACAGTAGTTCCTACTGCACTGAAATGAATGTCCTCCCCTTGTTCGTATGTGCAAGGGTTAACTTCTGGCAAGATCTTACAGATTAAGCCACATGGAGACAGCACACAGGCTCAGTGAGTTAGACACACTGCAGAGCATTTGGATAAGCCAGATAATTTGTGCAACATGTTCTTATCAGCAGCCTTCTCCAGCACATCTGTGGCTTACTGGAAGCTGCTTTTGTGTGGAGCCTGTTTTTCTGTATTCTACTCATTGTCAGCAGAAAGAGACCAAATGTTTCATTTAAGGGGGAAGGTAAGGCAGTAACAACGAACGGACCTATAATCATAAATACTTGTCAATGACACCCACGTGCTCCCAAGTTTGTCCTAATCCTTAGAAAAGTTTAAGATCAAGACTTTCGTACTGAAGGAAGTCCTGCCTTGGGGTCATCTTCCTAGGGGGTCTAGGTCTTTTGGAAAAAAATGGGAGCCTTGAGCTTTTATACTAGGGGAGAGTATTTAAGAGTGTCCCTGTGCTAAAGATGTCTGATCGTGGGCCTGCCCACCTCACACAGAAGTTCTCCCAAGTGGCCTATACCAGCCCTCATCTGTCCACACAGTTGTGTCTTGGTGAGGTCAGACATGGCTGAATCAAGAACAAGGAGATGCAAAGGGTAGAAGGTGTGAACCAAGAGTTCATTACTCAATGATTTTCATTACTCAATGATTATTATACTAGATGTCAGTAATGGTTGTTCTGATACAGGTCTTATCCACTGGACTCCCATTAAACTCTCAGGAAGGGAATATGTGTAGGTCAGGGAGAGGAGAATAAGGCATTAAAAGATATCAGACAATAGTTTACTCATGGTCTTGTTTCACAGATTTCCATTTTCTCTTCATCTTTATGACAATCCAGAATGTACTAATATTTACTCACCTTGGACTGATTATATTTTATACATTGACGGTGACACATCAACTCAAAGTGGGGGTCAACTGTAAGAATAAACTGATGCTAGCACATGAGATTCTGCCATTCCAGTTTATTGAAATGAGTAAATTTATAGCTTTATTTGCATACAGAAAAGTGCACAGGAAAATAAGTATGTACAAAACAGTTGTGTGGCTGATCATCCTTTTCAAAATCTGTCTACTTTCAAAAAATTCAACTACCTAGAAATAATTGCCTCCAGTTGAGCACATTCAGGTATTGGGACATATAAAATACTATTTTAGGTCTGTGTTTATAATGACTGAGTAGGAAGCCAGATGGAAAATTATGCCATTCATGATCAACTATTACCATTAAACATAAAACCACAGGACTTTAGCTTGGACTACTTAGGGCTAATCAATAAAGGTCCGTGAGGCCACCATCTTGTTTAGATCCTGAGCAGTCATCCTCCTCTTCTACCTAAAGGTAACATTGTATGGTTGATTAACACCCATGAGAATCTGAGCATTAAGGGTCAAGAGACAACATTAAAAAACCCAACATAAACATAACAAAATGAAACTCATTTTGGCAAGAACAAATCCTTCAGAACTGTGCTAACAATATGACTGGAAATGAACTGGGAGAGTTTCCAAGGTTATGGGGAGAAAAATCCTGCAGACATTAGATTTTCAATGATAACACCAAATACTTGTTCTAAAGCTTGTCCCCCCACCCCCAACTCATCATTTATCTTCCTACTAACTATGAGATTGTGACTTCAAGTAAGTTTTCCAGTTACTTGATAAAGGTCTAGCATGACCCCATAGAAGCACCTAATATATTTGGCACAATTACATTGAAGTTTCTGATGTGTCAGCTCTCCAGAATACAGTCCTTCATTGCTAAATTGAGTTCAGTTTTTCTTCAGTTTTTCTTTCATTTTCTTCAACCTGAACTGCTCTTCTGGAACTTCAGATCAAGAGGATGGCCTCCTACTCCATAGAAAGAATAAAGGTTGTGTCCATTTGCAATTCTAGTTACGGGACGTAGTGATTACTGAGAAGGCAGAGATATTTCAGATCCATGAATCCTTAGATTTTTTTTCTTGCCCCATAAAACTCTGTTGCTTGTGGAAGGGAAGTAATGTTATATGAACCAGGGAGAAAAACTGACTGAAAAAAAAATCAGAGGGAAGAGGAGAGGAGAGACAAATAATGCTTTTCCCTCATTTGCACTATTGAGCAAGAGATGGGGGGGGGGGGGGAAGAACGATCTTGTCCTTGAGAGAAATTAATCTTCAGAAAAAGAAGTTATATTTTTAAAAAGGTTCCTAAGTGTGTCAGATTCCCAAGTGTCTAAGGAGAAGTTGGACTTGCTTCTATTTTACTTTAAAAATTCTCTACAAATGTTGATACGAAGCAAGATTTAAGAAGGTGCTTTGTTATACTATAACCTTTAGGATTTATGCCGTAAAACAGAACCCCCAAACAACTTTGAACAGTAAGGATTTTAAAATTTATTCAAAACAGTGTCATCTGAGGAGTTGTGGTGGCTGCATCTCCCAACCAGAGGGTACACAGTAGAGTGTTCTAGAAGGTTCTAGGAACACACTAGGCAATGGTTCAAGTAGGGAAACTACTTCATTTACATTTAAGCTAGAGAATTTAGATTCTTAATTTATTTAAAGCCATAGATTCAGTTTAGCTTTAATCTAAACAGAAAAGTGAAAGGCATTTTACAAGTGGAAGAGGCAGCAAGCAATAAGGCAACAGATAATATGTCAAAGCTGGAACGAGAGCAGAGGTCGTCTGGCTATTAGCTTTGTCCTTGACTACTAAGGCCAACCTTTTTGTTCTTCTGGATAGTCAGCATATCAAGTTCCTAGAGAAGTGTAGAGAAAAAACCCATGGTTAGAATTTTGGGGTTAAATATCAATGTATTAAATATCAAGTCATCATTTAAAACCTCAATAACCTCTTCTAGGACTGATGTGAGAGGCTTAAATAAGATAATCAATGCAGAGCCTGAAATAAAGTGATTAACACAAATGTCCAAAAATATTAGCTATTTTCTCCCATGATCATGCTCCCCCACCCCAACCCCAATCTGTAAGTTAAGCAAGTTCACCAAAATAATCCTTCCTTCGTGACCGAAGCAAGAAAGGGCCTCCAAGGAGACCTCTCATCAATGCAATTTAGTGCAAAAAACCCTCCTGGGCTCCAGATGCACTTTATTCCTTCCCATTTGTCCATGTTTGCCTCCCTTGGAGACAAGGGTGAGAATGAGTCTCTGTTAAGACTTCTAGCCCCTCAGTATATTACACCCCTCTATCAGCATTAGAAACAACCAGGCTGCTTGTAACCTGGAGCTTTTCCTCAGCACCAGAGGGGGACTTCTTAGGGATGGAGTGGGGCCCCAGAACTTGCCTTTTCAATAATCTCAGCCTGTTCTCTGAAGCAGACTTTCCGGAAAAGCACTTTCAGAAACACTATAATTCTAGAAGTCAAGTGAGGGGCAACCATTCAAATCGCAAACACAGTCAATCTCAGTTACTGTCCGATTTGAGATATTTCTCTATTTAAAATAATTAAATTCTAGATGGGTCAGGACAGAGTTTAGTAGGAGTCCCACCTGGACGGGGCAAGACTGAAAATAACGGGTTTGGTTCCTCTCATTCTTTTTCTTGTTCTCCCCCACCAGGTGTGGGGGAGAACCTTCCTCCTCTCCACCACCTTCCTCCTCTAAAATGAAGCCAAGCCTTCTTTCCTCCACTAACTTCAATCTTCTGGAAGTCAGACAAAGTTGCTTCCACTCACTGATGATAAAGAAAGGGTCAAGCCGAGCCCTCCCAGGGTCTCAGTCTAAGGTAGTTACACCTAATAACTTACCTGGGATAAAATCTACTAGTGAGATCAACCTGCAAACTCATCTGCTCACACGCTGCTTTTGAAGGAGATAAGGGCAGCTGTCACCACTTCTGGACTGAATGCCCTGAGACTATTTTAGACTAACTTTGAGACCACTCACAGAGAAATAAATTGATCTGGGAGGTGGCCTCTGTTCAGCTGACCTGTTCTATAGCTTCAAAAGGTCTTTGGATCTCGAACCTTCTATCGGAAACCAAGTAACTACTAGGATGTTTTGCAGTCACTTCAGTATAAAGGTAAAACAAAACAAAATGAAATAACTAGGAAGGTATTATGTGTTATATAAGTTTATTGTTATGCAAAAATGTTATTTTGAAAGCTCAAAAGATAGGATATGATAGAAATCCATATCCCCATGGGTATATTACTGTTTTGTAGCAAGTATAAGAATTCTATTCTTAAATGCTCTGCTTAGTCATTACTGAATTAGTTAAGCATAGATTTCCATGTTTATTAGTTCAAGGTTACAGAGATTTAACCTTGTACCAATTCGAAAATTAAAATTTACCCTCACCCCCTGTGCCATGCTTTTTTTTAAAAAAGATTTTATTTATTTATTTGACAGAGAGAGAGAGAGATCACAAGTAGGCAGAGAGGCAGGCAGAGAGAAGGGGAAGCAGCCTCTCCGCTGAGCAGAGAGCCCCGCGGAACTCGATCCCAGGACCCTGAGATCATGACCTGAGCCAAAAGCAGAGGCTTTAACCCACTGAGCCACCCAGGCGCCCTGTGCCATGCTTTCTTACCAAACCTAAGCTTAATAGGATCTTCTACTTACAGAAGTTAGGCAAAAGGATTTCCAAAAGGATCCCTATATACATCAGAAGATGTGGGTTGAGAAGCCATCTATGAAGATAAAACCAGCCAGTCAATAAGTTTAATTACACTTATGAAGAAAAAAAAAACCCTATAATTAAGACTTCTCAAATTCCTTTAAAAATCACTTAGGTCACAGACAAATCAGATATTATGTGGGTCTACAATGATTTGTGTTTGCCTGCTTCTATTTTGTGATGTGTATTTATTATTTACATCAAAATCAGGGTTCATATGAATAATGTTTGCCTCTCCAAAATGAAAGGTACTGTTGTTATGAACTAAAGGATTGAGGGCAGGAAATCAGGAACCTAACTCCTTGAAAGATTTTTAAAGATAATATTATTTTGGCTCAATTTTCTCCCAAAATGCTTTTGTGAGCCAGGCAAAGTGAGATTTGTCCTTGAAATTTTTCTCTATGATATTCATTTCTCAAGCTCAGGATAATAGCCCCTACAAAAATAGTCTCTCTCCAGCCTGAGTTGATGTTTTCACTGTGATGGTTCTCAATGATAAATCTTATTTAAACATCCTTTAGCACCAAAGAGTTACTATACAAACAAGATTAATTCACGACACAGTAGCTCTATGTGGCACGTACTAGTAGCTGATACTTACAGAAGCTTGTGATGAACTGAAAGAATCTTTAGAGAAAGGGTTCTCAAATGGATTGTCAGCAGATTTGGTAACTGGCAGGGAACCTTGTCTGGGAGCTGGCTTTGGTGGTTCTAGAAGGCAAAAAACACCAAGAAGTCAGTAGACAAATTTTTCCCAGATATAGGCAAAAGTTCCCCCCGTCAAGCTTATCTCAGAAATTAAGTTCCATACTTTTAGAATTTATTATGGAACAAAAATCACCACCAAATACTAGGACTCCCAGGCAAACTCATCAGAAGAGGAGGCTGTGCATATATGCCTCAAGTGGAAGACATTCAGAATTCCCTCACTAAGGCGGTGGAGTGTGGTTGAGGCTCTGTTCCAGAGCTTTCCAGTGTCACAACCCACTGAATTTTCAAGAGCTCTTGGCAGCCCTTCTAGGAATTGTCACAAGAGGGCAGCATTGGGCCAGCCCTTAGAAACAGCTAAGGTAGATGGTTTGCTCTGTAAGGTAACTAGTCAAGTTGTCTGCACAAACACTAATAACGAAAGAGAGCAAGAGTCTGGCTATTGGTGGGTGGGAGAGGGTTCTTCTAAGGACTCTGTGGGCCCATACAATAGGGGAAATACTCCTTGGTATGGTAGACAGAGAAGTGGGTAGCTTACCATTGATCTTTTTCAACAGCTGATTAGCATCAAAGTCATCATGGTCCGCATTCTCCTGAGGAATGCCAACTTTGCTGTTGAAATAACTGGAGAAGGCACTCGAAGTCCCAGAGGAAGTCTGCTCTCCCTTCCTTGCAGGCACAGCAGGTGGCTGCCGCAGTTGGAAGTCCTTAAACATTTCTTTCACTTCTTTGACTTCTTTATCCCCAAGTGGGTCCAAGGCAGTGAAGGCATCACTGGAGATGTCCTTTGGAGGGCCAGTTCTGGGAGGTGGTTGAGGAGGAGCAACCAGAAGAGAGGAGAGCATAGGAGGGGACTGGGTAGACACAGCAGAAGCTGGAAAAATATTGCTCTGGAAAGGGTTCCCCAAAGAGCTTGTTGAGGACCAAGTGTTGGGTGCCACAGATGCTGATGGGCCCCAAACAACAGGGGCTGGAGGGGAAGCTGAGGCTGCAAAAGATGAAGGCTGGTTCCAACCTGGAATAGCTGGGCTTGTGGTAAAAACTACTGGCTGACCGAATCCTGAAGGCTGACCACTCATCATGGCTCCCGGGACCACTGATGTGGACTGATTGAAGACTAAAGATGTTGGGTTCCATGGTCCTGCCTGAGGGGGGCTAACTGGTATACCACCTAAAGGAAGGAGAAGAAAGGACTTATCAGGACACAAGCTGGAAGAGAAT
This sequence comes from Potos flavus, assembly GCA_028534135.1. Lineage (NCBI taxonomy): Eukaryota > Metazoa > Chordata > Mammalia > Carnivora > Procyonidae > Potos > Potos flavus. The sequence goes on along the minus strand of CM052895.1, from coordinate 106,756,888 downwards.
TTTTAAGCTTCAGAAAGCACAATTCTGGGGAGGGGGAAGGGGCAGAGCATTTACCAAGCATCTAAATGGCAAACACCTTCCTTAAGCCTTAAGGCTGACATGGAAAAAAGGCCCAGAGAGATTAAATCACTCTAAAGATTAACTAGCTAATACAGAATAGCTGGCATTCAAATGCTGGTTGCGTTTTAAAACCCTTTCTTTCTACCACAGATTTTTAAATTTTTCTCATTAAAAGGGTAATACGCTCCATAAGGACTTAGTCATGAAAAAATGAGTGCTTATCACACAGATACATTTCAAACAGCTAGGACAGAGCCTGTTGATAGCATGAATGCATTTGTTGAGTGAATATATTTACATAAACAAACCATACTGATTACGAAGTAGTTAATTAAGATAATCCATTGGGTACTCTGAGTCATCGATTTGATCTTTTCATTTGGCTGCTGGCTCCTATCTGGAGTCTTATGGAAACCAGCTATCACGCATGTCTATTAGGCCTCAACATGCTTGCATCCTGAAGAAACCATCTCAGTTTCCTTGCTTTTAAAGGCTGCCAAGGTTGACACAGCTATATAAAAGGATGATAAAATTTGGTTGATGCCAAGATAGCTTTAGACTTTTATACATGTAAATGAAGGAAAGGCTGGTTATCCTGGGAGAGCTGTTTCAAATAAAAGTGCTTCCTGCCATGTGTCACTCACTAAACTTTGCCAGAAGTCAGAACACAATACTTAAAAGAGGAAGGGAGGGAGAGAAGACAACATGAAGCAAAAAATAAAAACCCAAAACACAAAAAACCCAAAACCTTCTGAGGTACCTAATTGCCTGTGTCCAGGCATCTCATCTTTGTGGGGGAATGGCTCCATTTCCTACGTCTTCGCCATGTTGATTAAGAATTGATGAAATCACTAAAATACAAGTCCCTCCAATGTTTTCCCCCTCTTCTTGAGAAGATCATTCCCTACATCTTGTTCTCATACATAGGACATTTTCCCTCCTGCTTCTTCCCAAGTGTATTAATGACCCAGTCAAACTGCCGCCAACCTAAATTCAGCCTCATACCTATTCATGACTGATGCTCTCCTCTCAGAATCTGCTTGCTTTGAGCTGTAGAGTAAGAGCATTCTTTAGTTATGAAAGTTTTCTAACTGAACTAAGAAGAGACCTCCAAACATCTACCTTGCGTTAGGAATGTTTTTGTTTCCAGACTGAGAAATATTTTGAAAGTGATGTTCAGGGGCTGATGTAGCAAGATATTCTATCTTAAATTTTCTTAGTATTGGAGATGGATGTTACTTGACTCAACTGTATCATCATGAAGGCTAGCCATCTGGCCATGAAGATGTATGGTGTGCTCAGAGAGAGTGGTGAGTTCCAGAAAAGGTCACCTTACAAAATTAACATATTTGTTTTTTAGGTTAGGGAACTGGATACAGAATATTAATTATTAAAATTGGGAAGCTCACAGTCTGTGACAATAGAGACTAAAACTCAGGCATACCAGCTCCAAATCCAGTGCCCTATTCTCCTGTTCTGCCTCCTTGGCATCAAGGGATAGGATAATTTTTTTAATGGAAATTAATTCAAATACTTGTTTTGTAGTTACAGAAATTAGACTTGATTTACACTAAAAAGCATACATATTCTTTTCACAACTAATCAAGGGAAAAGTCCTCTCACATTCTATAATATGGGGTTCTAAAAGTGGGTTGGGTTTGAGCGAAGTGATTGCTAGCACTTTAAAACAAATTTATTTAAATTTTGTTAACCAAAGCTAGAGTCACTCACTGATACTTTACACCAATTGGATGTGCAAATGGGGCAGAATTTTATCATTTTTTCATGTTAGATGACTTGCCTCCCCTTAGGAAAATGTATGGCTTTACTCATAGATGGTATTAGAGGGAGTGGTGGTAGTTAAAGAGAAAAATATTATATCTGCCAGGAATTAAAGGCTTTCTCAGTACATGCTTATGCCAGCCTTCATTCCCATCTGATGGATTTCATGCATTGTGTTTCCAAGATATTTCAGGCTCTGCTGGAGAAAGTAGAGGCAAAGGGTAAGGAAAAAGAAAGTGTGGGTGTGAGAAGTTAATTTTATTACCTTCTGGTGCTAAATTAAAACACAGGGTAGCTAGTCAAAGCTGAAGGCTTAGCTTTCTACAATACCCTCTCCCCACCCCCAGTTCTCCAGAAGAGACAGTCCCCCAGCTGGGTCTAGCGGAAGCCAGACCTCCAACCTTCCATGGTTTGGCTGAGGATCCCTGCTAGTGGACAGGGGCTATACTGTAGAGCTCAGTTTGAGTCCCATGTCCAAACTTGGAAGGATCATCAGTATTCTGTAGTTGTATACCCCAAGGCCTCAACAGGGGCACCTAGCCAAAAAGCTTCACTTCGTCTGAATAAATTAACAGTTATAGGGTCCAGCTGTATTTTCAAGCTGACTTGTTAAATATCGGCTGTAAAAATTCTTTGGGGCATTGATATTAGACTGTCAAGCTCTTAGATGTGATCTAGTCGCAGGCAGTGCATGGAAGCTCTCGTCCCTTCCGCAAGGAAAAGGCACTCACCAACTCCACTTGGGGGGCAGGAAAAGGAACAATGCAAAAAAGGGGAAGCCCGCAAGAGACATGAAGTATTTGGGGAGAATCTTGATGGTGTATATGCAAGCAGAGACCTGGAAAAAGTTGACTTCCCACATCCACGTTGATTTTAGCCACTCAGCGGCTGGGTAAAAACCCCCTCTTGCCACCATACTCCAGATATGATTGAACAGATTTAATATGAAAAAATGAAAATATTTTCCTTTGCAGGAAAGCAGCAGGGGAAACAAAAAATGGGTTCTGATGATTGACTCCTCAGGAGGCAGAGAGAACCAAGAGCCCTGGTCAAATTTTACAAAATGGGGGAAGAGAGTCCCTCTTCGTCCATAGCTCCCCCCCACCCCCTCCTAAGACAGAGTCTGTTGGGAGCTTGTAGAGGTGCCAAAAAGCAGAAAAGTAAAGAGAATCCCCAGCAGGACAGCAAAGCCTGTTGTCGGGGTTTCTGAAGACTGTACCATGGAGGCAGAAAGGAACTGGAGGCTGTGGGCAAACAACAGCATGGCTAGTCCCCAGCCAAGTGGCCTTCCCCAGTGTCCTGCTGCAGAGTGGCTCAGTAGCTCACGTGAGCTCGACACATTTATGAACGCATGGGCATAGAGCCTGGGCATCTGGTAAAATCCCATCTCTTCCCTTATCTCTGTGTTCTTTTCAATGTCAGGTTTCTAGCATTTATCTTCTAATTCTATTAAGACACTCAGATAGCCAAAATACCGGCAAGGAGCAGCTGAGGCTTAAGTATTCAGAGACTGATCAGAATATATGCCTGTCTCACACCCATCGTATGCCCAGGAACAGAGCCGGGCTGAGAACCTAAGACTTGCATTGTATGACTTATGCTTGCTTCGGACTTAACTTACATCGCTCTCGGGGTTAGGATAGGATACCCTATCCAGGAAGCATATCAGTTTACTGGGAGACAGGGCTTTGATCTAGTAATGGCAAATTACGTGGCAGACATGCATGTCACCAGTTTTTCCAATATAGATGATAGACGAGACTCTCTCAGCTCTACCTCATTTCTCCAATGAAGCTGGTCTGAGCATCAGACTCCCTTATAGTTGTCTTCGGTAAGCCATTGCCAGTTGGCTCGGGTAAGTGCAATATTGAAAATGGTTTTCTTTCCACATGCCAACTTCAGGAGCCAAATTTCAGTTGCAAGTCAAGGGTACCGAATGAGGGTGGGGTCTACAGAAGTAAAAGTGGGAATAAGGCTCCCTGGGATGCTCAGATCTTCTGTTCCTAGAACCTCTATGGATATGAAGTGCCTTCCTCCTGCGCATTATAATCTCATGAGTGAAAGCAACAGAGGCAAATCTAACTCCATCTCTAAGCACCTACCTAGACCTGAAAGGGGTCCCGTGGGGGGAGATGCATTTGTTTTGAAGAGATCCAGAGGGTTGGTCTGTAGGGTTGCAGATTGTCCTGTAGGTGATGTCTGGCCTGGAGGTTCTGAGACAGGAGGGGTAAAGATGTCTGATGCAAGCAAGTCTTTTGCTGGAGACTGACAGGGCAGAGAGGGAGACACAAGAGTTACTCAGTAATTGTGAAAGACAGCTTTGTTCTGTCTCCTATTCTGCACCTCAAATTTGAGAACCATACAAAGTAAAACTTATTCTTCTTACTGGTAAACTACTACAAAAAGCCAAAGCTCCCCTCCCCCCACACCCCCACCTCCCAAAAGACAGATCCCTGCAATGGACAGAATATTTGGTCTTGGTAGCCGATGTAAAGAGGACTCTCAAGGTGAAATTTATTTTACTCATTTACACATTTGTATCTATCTAGTCTCCTTGTCAGCTAAAAGCTTGAAGCTGGGAAAGAAAGGACAATTATAAATAAATAAGTAACCTACATATTTTTGATTATTCTACTAGGTTTAAATCAGTCTATGTAAAGATGATACTATAGTCTGATTATGAGGCCAGCCTGCATATCCTAATGAGGTTTTTAAAGAGATATTCACAGAAACCACATTTTAAATTGCTTTTCAATGAAGTAGTACTAGTACATATTTAAGTGTCCTTTAAAGCAACGGATCATTCAGTCAGCATTGAATAGAAGAAGCAAACTCAAGAATTTTCCACCGCCACCTTCGACATTAATGCAGTAGGAGGGGTGCGTGGGGCGTGTGTTAGTGTGGGGAAGGTACACGAGGCATCACAAAGAACCCTTGCCCTCCCCTTCCAGAACATGACGATCAAACTTACCAGAGGTACAGAAGCATAGCAGCATTAAAAATGGAAAAACTTGTGTTTAGTTAATAACAAGTGATAAGACATGCAAACGGAAAGCAGGGTGTGAAAACGCTGCTGAGTGAGAAGCTTAGCAAGGGCGGCAATCAGAGGAAGGTATTCCTGGAGAAAGATGTGCCTTATCCCACCTTCTACTTCACAGCCACACAGGCAACTACAAGAGCAGCAGGAAAGAGAGCTTGCGTCACACCACCCTTTGGTATCGAGCATGCATTCTGCCAATGGATATGTGGAGAAGACAATTCACCTTAGCAGTCCTTCTGCCTCTTCCTGGTTTGGTACTTTGTGGAGGTGGGATAATGGCTATGGAGTCATGTGGTGAGGACTGGACAGAGCTTTCCAAGTCCTGCTTTACGCCATTCAGTACAGACAGTCCTTTGGGAGGGCTTCCCACAAAAGGGTTCGGGGAAGATTTGATATGGAAGCCGTTCTGTTCTCTTTCAGATACCCCATTTTGAGTTCTCACTGTTGGCTGTGTTTGCGTACTTGAAAAGGGCCATGGGCCTGCCTGAGCTTCCTGTTTGCCAGTCCGGTTAGAGATTTGGTCAAACTGTTGACCAAAATAATCAACATCCCCATTCAGAGGCCCGTTACTCAGGGGAGTAGACAAGCTACTCAAATTCTCTTTCTTCTGATCTGAAGATTTGAGAGAATCAAACGAAGAGGGTGTCGATTGGTCTGGCTGTGCAAAAGGATCGTCACGGAAAGGATCAGGATTAGGGGTGGGAAAGAAGTTGAGATTGGCAGAAAAGGCATTTTCAGGCAAGAAAGATGCCTGAGGCTTTGGTCGAGGAAGAGAACAGGAGGTAATGCCATTTGTTAAGAATGGATTTTCTCTTAAAGAATTCTGATTGGTGTCGATTTCAGAGTTTAGATCCACTAACAGGATATCTTTGCTTTCCTATCACATTTGGGAAGAAAAAAAAGAGAGAAAAGAAAGTGTTAGTCCATGTTGTGACTTCAAATGAGAAAGCTACATAAGATGATCAGGATCATCAAAATTCCCACTAGAGTTTGGTCTTAGACCGATTGACCATTACCTCCTCCCATCACATCCCTGAGTGCATTTCTTTACTAGCGGTCGAATAGGTCCTCCCTATCCCTCCCGCCTTGTTGCCCATTTATTTAGGTCTCCACTTTGTTGGCTTTTCATTAAAATGAAACTGTACTGTTTGCTCTAGTCCTGTGTCTGCTCTCCCTTGCAGACTGGCTGCATTCACGATCCTCGTTGTTCCCATTCCTGCTTTTGCGAGTCTTAAAGGGGATCAATTGCAAGTCACTCTAAGCAATTATCTAAGCATATTGAGCTTGAATGTAAGAAAAGACCTCAAAAGCCTAACCCAGCCTCCCACCTGAGGCATAGTCCCACCTATTATACCCTCAGAGTCATGTAACAGCAGATCTCTAAATGAGCGAATTCATTGGCCTGTATTTTACAGTGCTGGTTGTGACAAAGTCTAAGGTCAAATATGTTTCCCTATAATTGGTCTTTCCTCTAAGGGGCAAAAATAGATTTTCCCACCATATCATATGGCCTGTCATGTATGCCCCCTTAAATATTTAAAAATCTTTTTGAAGGTGCTAGTCAAGTTGGATCTCTCATTCCCATCATCCTAGTCTCCTCTGGATACATCCTTTTGTCTGTGTCTTTCTAGAAAGAAGAAAGTGACATTCGAAATACTGATATATTCTAACATTACATTAACCTCTCATATTTGTGCATTTTTTCATAATACAGTTTAGAGTCGTGTTGTGACAATAATCTCATCTATTTGGTGAATAAATTCAACTAATCTTTAATTTGTCTTTAATTTATGTACAATGTAACCTTTAATTCATGTATAAGGTAGAGATGTGGCTTTGGAGTTAATTTGAAAAACATACCAAATACTTAACTCTACAAGATCTAGTCCCTTCCTATCTTAATTACTTTCATTCTCCATTGTTAGATAAGATATCCCTCGCAACAAAAAATCAGCAAATTTGAAAAATCTGACATGTCTTTATTCAGGTCAGTGACATAACAAATTTGGGCTCATCCTGGGTTAGGGCTGTCAAACTGACATACCTTTCTTCTGACTGACTTTGATCCATTAAGTTCTCATCTATGCTAGCCACAGAGGAATATAAACAAAGATGCCTACCTGAGATGGAAGTTAGAGGTCTAGCATTACCCTGAGCAGCTTACTAAATATTTTTGATCATTGGGACAAAAACAACCTCAAGGGAATATGAAATTCTCAAACTACTGAATAAGAAGGGGTCTGAAAAGGCCTCCTTGGCTTTAAAAGAACAAATTTTTTGAAAGTTTAGGTCTTAAATCAGGCCTAATTGGTACTCTATCTTTGGCTTCCTTTACCGTTAGGTAAAAAAAAAAACACAACAATTCTTAAAAGCCAGTTTTTCTCTTTATAACCAGAAGAATTTGTCAGAAGAAAGAGTTTATAATTAAAAAAAATTTTTTTTAAATCAAAGAAATGGATTGGAAGATCTCTTAATGTAGGGCTCTTTAACAATCAAAAGATAGGACAAAACATATTACAAAAGCTTGTGATTTCAATATTTATTCATTTATGATGAGCCACCTCTGGGTTAGAACAGTTGGATGTTCACAGCTGGTAGAGTTCTCCTTTTCAAATACTTCAGAAGAAGTTCTTAGACACCAAACAGGAGCCACAATGTTAGACTTCTGAATAGTCACCCTATAAGTAAAATGTATAAGGCTCTCCTCAGGTTGGGTTTGTTGTTAATCCAGGATTAAGAGTCTAGTTCATAGACTACAATGGGATGACGTGAGACTCCTCACCCGCCCCCTAGGTCAGAACTTCATTAATTCTTGGTTGAATTGTCAAACACTGCATCCGCTTGGCCATCATCTGGGCACCTGAGAGACAAGCACTGAGAACATGAAGGTGAAATGCGGTCCCGGCTCGTAAGGAGCTCCAGGAAGAGGAGGAAGCGGGCGGCCACAGAGGGGTCTGCACGAAGGTGAGCTCTTATATGCTGAGTTCCACAGCTGAGCTTTCTCCGGGAAGCTGGTCTCTCATAGTCATTCCAGCCCGCTGAATCCCTGGACTTCCCTGCTCAAAGCTTTCAGTGGCTTCCTGTATCCCCTATGTTAAAATAAGCCTCATTAGCCTGCCTTTCAAAATGACCTCCAACAAGACCCAGTTTATTTTTAGCCTAACTGCTCTCTATGTTCCTACACACTTCAAAGACCCAACTCAAGTTCAGATTCTTTACAAAGCCTTTTCCTATTGATCTTTCTCCTTCAGCATCCCCCGTGCCCACCCATAAACTCTTATGTCTGCATGACACTGTGCTTGGTGCCCTGATCCCGCCCCTGTACCAGACTCAACCTCCTTCATACCTTATGTTCTTCTCATAATAACTGTGCGTTCAAATAGTCATTTTTAAAGTCTGAGAACATGTCTTTTTGTTTTTTTCTTTCCTTCTTTTTCTTTTGAGTGGCAGTATGGAAGAATATTGTTCAGTTATTTACCACTTAGCTTGTAACATGCGCTTTATTTGAAACACATAAAACTGTTCTGTATGAATGCTGGGGGAGGGCCAGGTGGGTCAGGGAACCAGTAATAAAGTCCGGGTAATTTAGATTTGTTCCTCTCTTCATCTCTTCCACAGCAATCGTTCTAAGATTGTGAATATTTTTAAACATTCTGATTTTATCAAGGAGAGATAAATCTGTTTTGTGACCTATGAATATGGAGTCAATATGCAAGAACACGTGGGCAAAACCCAACCAGCACATAATTAGTACCTTTAGCATTCTCCTACTTATCAGATACAATTACTTTGATGATAATTTATTACTTTAATTTATTGTTAGTTTAAAAGTCACTTTTATTTCTATAAACCCAAAATTCTTAGAATGCATTAAGTCTAATGTAACTAAGACGCAGGATTACTCATGTTGTTTTCATTTCCTCCTTCAGAACTTTCTAGAAGTCTACTGAAGCAGATTGCCTATCCCACCGGAATTCTATTTCATAGCTTGAGTGCTTTGATCTCTTTCAATTTCTGTGTTTGAATGTCAGTTACACTTTGAAAGTAGATCATTCAGATATCAATTCACTTTGGGAAGGGGGCTACTGTGGAGGAGGGTTAGTCTAGGAATCAAAAGGACCTCAGGGCTAGGATAGACATTTCAGGATTATCTAATCTTATCTCTCAAAAAGTGTATTCTTAGGAAGGTAACAAAGGTAATGAAGAATAAAAGGTTCCACAGACAAGTGAGTCAGGACTCACTGCTGAAAAGAACATTAAACTGGCTTCTTCTCTGTCGTAGGCTTTTTAGGGCCTGAAATGCTGTTCTGCATCATGAATCTCATAGGGTCGGGAAGAGAAGAGAGTATGCAGCCCCTGCCCCTTCCGATCCCATGGGCCTGAGCATCTTATGGGAAAGTTCATGGATTGCCATTGTCTGCAATACTCTGGCAAGTGAGACTTACCCTGTCCTGTATCTGCTGCTGCTTTAGTTCCTAAGACCTTCTTGGTCATGTAGACTTGCTTGATAATTCCCTGATATAAGAGATTCCTAGACAGACAGTCCTCTCATTATTCTAGACTGATGCTCTTTTTGTCTCTTATTGCTGTTCTCATTTTTTATGGTCAAGTCCAGAAACTCATTTACTCCGAGGTATTACATGAACCTTTAAACTAGACAAATATCATGTAATTAACATCAATTAATAAGCTTTGTGATTAGTTTTAATGCTGGTCTCCCCGCTTCACGGTATGCTCCATGATGTCATTGACTTTGTACCTCCCACTCACTTCTGTGCCCTGCCCATGGCAGGTACTCAAGAAACTGTTAAAAAAAATAATAGTTAAAAGAAGTCATTCAAAAGTACATGGGTAGCTTAACTTGAGGCCTGTTTTGGAAGCCCTGAGACTTGTGCTTAAGCTCTGAATCTGGACCTTTTTCTCAGGTGAATGAGTTTTTTTCTGAATCACCATTTCCTTACCAATAAAGGAAAATATCGCTCCGTTCTCACAGAGTTGTTACGGATTAATCAATATTCAGAAGACCTGATACGCTATAGTGTCCTTCAAAGAATGAACAACTTTTTTTAAACAAGAACAGTTCTTGGTTAAACATAACTGAGCATCTTATTTGTTTTAAGTCTTACTTCACACCAAGCTTATGTTGTTAAGTCACAATAGAAAGAATAGAAAAATGTTGAAGAGGCTGGGTGGTTTTACAATTAATCATCTAGCAAACACTTCCTTCGAGTGGGATTTATGCTAAGGATTATTATTCAGGTCCTTTTTTGATCCTAAGTAATACCTAGGACTGCACTGCCTGTCCTACGGCTCATATCTAACCTCCCAGCAAAAATAATATAACTGAATTAGTGCTGATAGGTTCCCATTGTAACTTAAGATGCAAATTTGTTCTAGTAGCCAGTTATACTTTATGTGGAAAAATCAGCAGGTACCTTCCAAATTTCAACGAGATGCTCAAGATTTCTGGTTAATTGCCAATTTGAGTTATAGATGTCATTTTCATCACATTGCAAATTTAAAAACAGGCACTTACTGTTGGACTATTTAGGTCAGGAGGTGTAGACATGTCCCCAAACAAATCCATCTGGTCAACACCCTTAAAAAAGTATTTGGATTAGATTCAGATGTGTCTACTAAAAAATATTACTTTGTATATTGTTGTAATTGTTTCCTAAGCTAAGGTTTAGGAAAATCGTTGTCACAATTTGATTTTCATTTAACTAATACAGATTTACGTTAGGCTATTTAAGCCTGGAAGCGTAGACATGTCCCCAAACAAATCCATCTAGTCCACACTCTTAAAAAAATCTTGTGGATTAGATTCAGATGTGTTTACTAAAACGATTACTTTCTATCTTGACATAGATGTTATATTAACATTTAGGGCAATAGTTGTCATTATTGGACTTCCATACAGATTCAGTGCAGATTTGGTACATCTATAGGAGGTAAACCCCTGTTCAGTTAAATAAGAATCATAAAAAATCACATACATACCAATTTCAGTTTGTTAGCTTGGTCATCAAGGGTCAATAGGGTCTCATTCCCATTCTGAAAAGATGGCAAATATTTAAGGGTTTAGTTGGTGAGTTTTTTTTATAGAATGTAACTTCCTACTGTATTGGCTTGCTAAGCAGTTATGATTTTGGCACTGATAATTCAACTCTACATCTTCCATGGCCAAGAGGGATCATGAACACATAGTCATAAGCTAGGAGGGAAGCATGCCAGGACAGGGAGCAAACAAGGACTCCTACATGTCATGTGTGCAATTCATGAGAAGTAAAGATGCAGTTTTACCTCTACTGCTTTGTTGGCTTCTTCCATCTAAAAAAAAAAAAAAGACACAAATTCAGTGATCTTAGTAGCTACAGTTAAAGGGAGTTAAATATCTATGTATCCATATAGCTCTCTATATACCTATGGGTTCATGAGCACAAGGCAAGAGTCTCACATATTATTTCTTTCCTACATTCCCCTACCCTGTTCATATCAATACTAGATTTTAATACTGTTTCTGAACTTAAACTTGCTCATCCTGTGTAGACTCTGGAACCAATGTGAAGTTTGTGGGGAGAGAAGACAAGAGTCAGGGACTGAAAATCAGATGTATCTAACTGTAACACCCATCCATTGCTCTACTGGGAAGAACAGATGATATATTTCTAAACTTCCTATACTTGAAAGAGCCACGAAGGAGCCAACTCTCCAGATGGGCCATATGTTTACATAATGTTCAAACATGGTCCTGAATATAGTATTAAGTTTAATAGGGTCAATATTGGGTGGTACTTGCCTTTTTCTTTTCTTCTTCCTTTTTCTTTACATTATAGATAACTTGAAAGAGGTCTTTAAGATCAATGACTAATGGCTCAGCCTGAAGCAAGAAAAAGCATCTTTATGAGTATTTTAATATTAGTTATTTTCTTCTTTTTGTCCCCCATCAGTTCTGATTAGTACTGTTCTCCTCCTTTCTCTTAAAGCTCTTTACTATCCTCCCCTGGTTTATGGGGGATCACTGCTCCCCCAATCCCCACCACAAGATACATAAAGGGCAGCAGAGCAAATAAGTGTTTAACAAAACAAAAAGGAGCATGATAAGTTTCCAAGTCCTTTCAGGATTTGGGGGAATAATTCATTATTGTTCTAAAATCAACATTGACCTAAGTCTCCCTCCAGGTATACCTCAAGGCTTGAAGCTTACCTGTTGCCCTGTTTTTATAGCAAAAAACTGATGTTGGCCTTCTCCTCCACACACATAGCCGAATGCCCGGTTGTCTGTCACATCACGGGCAATGAAAGAAATCTTATTCACTGGATGTTCATGCTCTATGACCTGAAAAAGAAACATAAAAAATGATTTGTTGATAAAACTAGAATCTATATGGAGGCACAACGAAGCATCAGATACCTAGGCATATATGAAAAAGCCAAAACATTTGAAGGAAGAAATTATTGCCTCTGGTTTAGAGCTACATTTATCCTTGCTAGTAAGGGCTCCAAAAGGAATAAAGAGTAGAAAACAGAAGTGGGAAAAACACTTCTTAGAATATTGATACTTGATTGTCTTCATCCCAAAGATGTGATACCACATAGCAAGAAAGGATTGAGGATAAGGAGACCAAGAATGTCTAAAGCAAAGATGCGATATTTCACTGGTAAACCACCCAACTTTCCCAACTAAAAGTCAAGCTCATGTGCATAGCATAACTAAGCTAGCACAGTGTGCACAGGGATCCTTTGACAATGGCTCTGAGCCAGAAAACTATCCTAAGTACTATCAGAAAAATTATCTACAGAACATTCTGGAAGTTACCAAATGCTGGCATCCAGTATTTCCCATGTTCAGATCACTATCAAGGAGTTACATGGGGCAGGGGGTTTATTGGGTTAGTAGCGCCTTCTCCTCTATTCCCCTCAACCCCGCACCCCTTCCTCTTGATCCTTTCAAGCACATAGCAGGGCTCAACTCTTCAAGGGATATTTTTGGGTGGTCATAAGGTGTCTTGGTTTTTGTTTTCAAATGCCTAATGCCACTGGAAAGTCTCTATTGGGTATCTTCGAAGATTTGGGGAAAAAGAGAATGCTTGAAGGAAACTTGCCACCATTCTCTGATGGGCTTGGGAAAATAAGACTTGAGAGACGAGGGAGAATGGAAACGGCAGTGCCTGAGGACCAGCAGGATGAGTGAGTAGGTGCCAGGGTTCCAGGGCTCTCTAAGTGACCAGAGGATTTTACATGATAGATAATGGCCATCTCTAGGAACGCATGGGTAATAACTGGAGATCTCCCCACAGTACCTTGAGAGAGCAGAGTATTTGACAGCAATGAAAATGAACTACAAACAACATTTTAAGTAAATGAATCTTACGATGTTGAGTAGAGAAAATAAAATCCCAGAGAGCCTGAAGAATGATCTGATTGTCTTTTGATAAGGTTACAAAAAATAAGCAAAACAAGTAAGACTTTTTTTAAATTTTGTAACAGCAACCTCAAAAAATGAGCAAAGTTATACCTGTAGGGTAGAGAGGAAGGGAAAAGAGAGTAGATAGAAAAGGTAGTTGTGTCATAGGTAATATTCTAGCTTCAGGTTATCCAGTAAGTTCGCACGTAGTTAATATATTAAAATGAGACCCGGGTATAGATCTATGACAGCATCAGAAGCCAGGGGTTAAGGTTAATCTAGTTCTGTATACCTGGGGTCCAAAAATATACCAGTGATATTTATAGCACATCTGTGTTCATAGACTGGAGGTTCACATCCATTACAGAAAATGAATTTTAAAATAAAGTATGGCTCCTCACCTCCTACCCTATCTGTTTTCTGACTGTTATTTCTGGACAAGTAATATATACTATTTTTTTTCTGCAGACTTTCGAAAAGGAAAACAGGGAGCTGAGATTTATGTCAGATTGTTTGTTAGACTCAGGTGGTCAGAAAGGTGTCAGTGAAAGTGAATTCTTACCCCAGTTTTCTCATCAATTATTTTAATCCCAGAAAGGGAAATGTTGACCCAGATCCTTTGTTTGTGTTGTCCCTGAGACCGACCAGCTGCCGCCATTCCCTGATGAGATTGGGAAAACAAGAAAAATCCAGTTAAAACTACCCAATGATGCTTTTGATAGTAAACATTTAAAAGACAGCTTTATTTTCACCTTGGTTTACCATCTACAAAAGGATTAGGCACCTTTCGTGATAGATGGCAGGATGAAATAGAAGACATCAAGCCAGGACATTATGAGTTAGCTAGGTGAACTTGGACAAGTCATTTTAATTCTGTTGGCCTCAGAATAGTCATTGGTAAAGACAAGAAGACTGGATCAGATCTTCAAAGATGTTCCTTCGAGGTCTGGTCTTATTTAACAATATTTATTTATTTAATTATTTTCACACAGCGACAGTACTAGAATTTAAAAATTAAAAACAAAACAAAAGAAAACAAAAAACCCAAAGGGCTAACACGGAAGAACTACAGGTTCCAAATAGAGACCTGAATTTTACCCAAATACTTCCAGGATCTAAAACTTGATGTGCCCAAAGGAAAAGACTTCTACTCTCCTGCACTACCTGATTAAGCCCGGTCTCCAGAACAGCATTCACAATGTGCCGACAAACTCAAGACTCCTCAGAAAATGAGGCATCACTGGATCAACTATGTGATTAGAAATGGTATTTTCTTTCAAATAATTGAGATATAGGTAAACATAAACTTCTAATATAATTCCCGCAGTTGGATATTTGCTTAAGATAGAGACAAAGCATGCTTTCCTTTCTTACCTTTAGTTTCATCATAGAATCTTGGCTCATTTTATCCCCTCTTGCATCTGGCACATCATCAATGCCAATTAGTTTGGCCTTGTATTTTACACCATCACCTTTGAATCTGGCCAAAAGATACTCATCTGTTTTTTCAGAGCCTGAGGGGGGAAAAAAAAAGAAATACAGGATAAAATTTATAAATGTCTTTAAATATCATCCCCAGGTATGACCAAATATGTTCTAGAATCCCGAAATCTGAGTACTATACATATTATATTACAATTAGTTATATTACAATTGCTCAAATACACAATATTCTATCTTTATTCTTACTTCCTCTGAATAAAATTGTATTCTGTAAAACTGTATATGGTGTTGGGGTGGAGAGAAAATGAACTCTTAAAGGTGAAAAATGGACTGAATTATGGGAAATGTATGGGACTGTGTGAGGTAGGATTTGGGGATATTCTTCATAATTAAAAAAAAAATTAAAAGAAAATAAGGAGGATAATGCTTTTTCTAATGAAAGAAAAATAAGCTACCGCACTACTTACTAACATTTTGAATTGCCAATAAGGTAGAAGAAAATTATGAATAAATTTCTTTGAAAATCATTAAGATACATATCTCATCTTCATAATTTCTTTTGCTTTTCTTAAAAAGACTGCAGTCGTCTCATTCCATAGCTAAAGTAGACTAGTAAAAGGCAGGCAAGCCACGGCATATTCTCAAACTATGAATGATTAAGGACTCTTGCACTTTCTAGTGGTACTTCAGGTCAAGAGAACAAGGTCTAATAAAATAAAGATCTCGGTTTTTGAAAAAGAGCTACTTCAGTAAAGCGAAGTGGTAAATAGGTTACTGAAAGATAAACATCTAATAATGGATAGTGGTGTTTATCAACTAAACCAGCTACGATGAACGCTTCCCAGCAGGCTCCGGTTGGTGAAATCCCAGGATTCAGAGGCATGTCCTGTTATAAGTGGGCCAACTAATCTCTGCCAAAGTCCAACTTTGCTGTCAAGGAGAACTTGAGAGTAGGCTGAGATTGAAGGGAGGCAAGGGCCAGCTCTTACTTCGTTCGTCTCAAACCTCACATTACTTCAGAGGTAAGCAACACTCACTCCCCTCAGTGGCCTCAAGAGGATTTCTCCATACCTTTCTTTTTTTCCTTCTTTGATGGTGCTTTTGGTGCAGCCTGTTGGTCAGGCTGACCGTTAGTCGTGCTCGTCTCTACTTCGTTAGACATGGCAAGAAGGCAGAAGCGAACTCCAGCACCAGCAGACACGGAGTGACACCAGGCGACCCCCGAAGGCTCAGATGAACATAACCCACTACAGACACCTGTGGGCAGAGTTTTGAGGCATCATGAGATGATGACCCGGCAAACCCAGAGGGCATGCTACCAGGCTTGCAACTCGTGATCTGCGAGTGTGTTTCTTCAGACTCATTTTGTTCTTTCTCCCATATTAGACTGAACTCTGAAGAGGAGTGGGTAGGGCTGTTTCCCTTGTAATTTCCAAAATGGAAAAAGGGTGTTTTCTAGGTTTTTCTTTAAAAATTGACATCTGGTAACATTTAATGATTACCTACCTCAGTAGTTTGTATTGGAATTTTGGCATGAAAATCTAGTATTAAATGTAGGGATCAAAACATGTCACACATACAAAAATAAGATTTCATAGCAAAATACAAATATATTGGATGCTGAATCTGAGAAGATTGCAACTGGCATCTGAAATTGGACATTATAAATTCTGATTCAAAAACTCATTTAATTGTAAAGGCAGTGTCAAGAATAGAGTTAAAAATTTTATCTTATTCCCATTGATAAATATACATTTTTTACACGTTGTGATTCTGCATATGATTTCCAGGGCTATCTAAGCACTGCACTTTAAAGGACAACCATTTCTTACTTTAACACTTACATGTATCATGGGAAGAATGAATTTGTGGGATGTCTGTTGTGCAATTCATTGAGTGGAAATACCTTTATGCTATTATTTAGCATTATTATCCTCAAGGCAACTGTGGCATGTGTTCTCATAAGACTCCCTTATGTATATCTCCCTTATGTAAAAGAGAAAAACTTAGATTCATTGTAAGCACACAGAAGTGAACTAATGTTTCAAAAGGTTCTTTCCTCTCCCAGGAGTCAAAGTTTCCACACAGCTTCTGAGAGAGCGTTAACTTTCTACATGGACTGAAGACCAGAGGAAAGCAGCCATTCATAGTTTTGTAAACCTGTTAAGACCACCCACGGACTGGTATACTCCACCCATCCAAAAAAGCTCTCTTCATTCTGTTTTTAAAGCACCCATTTATTTGAGCTTTTTATTTTTTTTAAAGATTTTATTTATTTATTTGAGGGAGAGAGAGAGAGAGAGCACATGTTGGGGGGGGGCAGAGGGAGAGGGACAAGCAGATTCCCACTCAGCAGGGAGCTGGATGCAGGGCTCGATCCCAGGACCCTGAGATCATGACCTGAGCTAAAGGCAGACACTTAACTGACTGAGCCACACAAGTGCCCTAATTTGAGCTTTTTAAATTCAATTCCATGTCCATCACATGAAAACGTATGTTATTATCTAGATATGTAAAGGGTAAAAAGTAAGTCTTAAATTATTTGCTTCTCAGTCAGCTGAAATTGCACTCCCCTTGCTTCATAAATGTCAACATATTTTCCTCAAGGTGCATACTTCATCTCTCCCCCCATGAGTCTTTAAATGGTCTGTATAGTCTTAATAGTCTTGAAAAACACACACACATATATAGAAATCTATATATGATTAATGTTATCTGAATTATTTAATTTGGAGATTTAGTAGTTAATTGCGCTCAAAGACACCTGACTGGTAGGCAGCCAGGGAGACAGTCTCCTTACAGGTGAAAGTCTTATGTAGCAGAGGACTCAAAGCCCTATTTACTCAAGATTTAGTTGGGGGCCGGGTACCAGTAGCCTTTTATGTGTATTAACTACAAAAAATGCAGAGGAACCCCCTGAGTATTATGATATAGCATTATTTCACTTTTTCAGAAGGAAAGCCAAGGCACAGGGCTTTTAAATGATACAGCTGCTAAGTGGTAAAACCTAGGTCCAACCCAGGGTGTCTGGCCCCAAACCAGAGTTCCTCACATGTTACACTGATGAATCTTCTCTGAGAAACCTCATACTAGCCACAAAGATGCTCTATTACCTTCATATAATGGCCCTTAAAAAGATACGTCCAAAATTACAACCCTCAGACCTTTGAGTGTGGCCTTATTTGGGAAAAAGGTATTTGTAGTTGTCATTAAGGATCTTGAGTTGGGATCATCTTGGATTTGAGAGGGCCCTAAATCCTGTAACAGATGTCCTTATAAAAGAAAGGCAAAGGGAGATTTGAGACAAAGAGCCCCACAAAGGAGAAGGTCATGTGAATAAGAGGTGAAGATTGGATTGACATATCTATAAACCAGAAATGCCAAGGACTGTGAATGTCCACCAGAAGCTGGGAGAGAAGCACAGAACAGGTTCTCCCTCAGAGCCTCCAGATGGAACAAACCCTGTTGACATCTTGATTTTGGGCTTCTGACCTCAAGACTGAGCGAGAAGAGGTTTCTGTGGTTTTAAGTCAATTAGTTTTTGATAATTTGTTATAGCTGCCCTAGGACACTAATACACTTCTATTTTGTATGCCTTGATTGATTTCAGTGGTTCCCAAGATCTGTTTCCGGTGACATGATAAATCTCCTAGTCATATCCACACTTTTCCAATTTCAGTAAGCTAATAATTATTTTCTTAATTTCAGAGAATTTATTCCAATTCTAAAGGATATTCGCCTATGTTAACAACATCAGGAGGTGAGACTAAGCTCTGACCTAAGGAGATACAAGGACATACATCCTCTTGTAGCCTCATCTTTTCCCCATCGGGCCCTCTCCTTTGTAAGTTGCTCAGATCTCATCTCAGAAATAAGGAAAACACTTCCCTGTACCCTCTAATCATCATCTCAGGATCCTTTCATGATTAAACATTTAAACTTGATAGTCTCCTACCCTCTATTTTTCATATTCCTTTCTTCTCAAAGGACTTGTTCATCTCTACTCTCAGAAACTCAACTACAACTGCTGATGGCTGTCCTGACCAAATCCAATTACTTTATTTTTCAGCCTTTTCAGGGTATTCGACTGCATGCATCAGCCACCTATCCCCTTTTGTGAGCCTTTTCCCTCCCTACATTTTGCTTCCATAACAACCTTGATGCTCCTGTCCATGGCTTGTATTTTCTGTATTGGAATGATCTGGATTCTTTTTTTTTTTTTTTTTTTTTTAATGAAGAAGTTCTTCTAAATTTTAGAATAACACTGATGCTTTCCTACTTGGTCTCGTGGTGGTTCCCCTTGCATTTAGGACAAAGATTTAGATTTTTTTTGTTTTGTTTGCAAGATGCTTAAATGTTCTGCCCCTTCTTATCCTCAATCTCCTTTCCTTTCACCTTTGTATAGCAACGCAAAGTTTCTCATTTCTTTCAGAGGATTTTTGCTTTTTGACTCTTTACCTTTTCAAATATGCCAAACTCCCCCCTCCCCCACATCCAGCTCATCCCAGTTACCTATTTGCCCCTGAAGAGAGTAGGTAAGACCTCTCCCTGAAGACTGCCCCTCCTCCCCTCCAGTTCAGCTTGAAAATAATCTGGGTAAAAGAGTTTATTGACCATCTTTGGAGCCTAATGCTGTACTTTTCTACAGGATGTTATTTCTGACAAGAAAATCTTTGGGTCATTAAATTTGGCAAACTGTATTCTAAATTGAGAATATTTTAAGGGAATTTGAGAAGTGCCACAAAACATTTTGAGGGGCTTGGCAGTGGGAATGGTGTTGTGTAAGTCACAAAAGTGATACAAGATACAGCAACCTCACAGCTCAAGACCAGGTCTCAAATCTAGTGTCAGCAGACTGGACCAAGATGTAAGGATTCTAAAGTGAATGGTGCTACCTTGGTTTTATAGCAAAAACCTCTCTTTTCAGACAGTTAAGTACAACTTTTCACACCATTGGCATTGTTTTAAAGGTATTTGGTATCCTTTCATTATATCCTTCCCCTATTTAGGAATGAATAGTTATAAAGGGGAAGGAAGAAAAAAAATAATAGAAAGAAAATGTTTCCTTAGCATAAATTTCCTGAAGAAAAGGGATATGCATATCACGTTGCAATAACCAAAGGTAGGTCTGCACTCAGGCCAGGCCATTTAAAATATATGCATGGTCCCTGTAATGATCAGAGTAGACTCTGCTCCAAAGCCTCAAGACTCAGAGATAAGCTCCTTTATAAAGAAATGTTAAAGAGGTTTTTTGAAAGATTTCACTAAAAGCATCCTTCCAGTATCCCATATACCAGACTGATAAACATTTACCTTTTTCCCAAGGTTAAAAGAGCAAATCCCCCATCACAGACTTTCCAAATGTCCAAGCTACCATCTGACATACAACAGAGGGAGGAAGTCTTGCTTCTAGACTCAGGTCCCTCTATAGAGAAGAATCAACTCAAACATGTAAAAACTCAAATGCGTAATTCTTCTAACAATGTTATAGAATTGTCCATTGTTCTCCTAAAACCTTCAGCAGGTTTTATAATGAATTGTGTTTGGAAAGGGTTTGGGCCTGGAAAAGGGATCTGGGGGCCAAAAGGTGCCCTATTATTTTCTTTGTTTACTCTCCCAATAAGGGGCATCGTTTAAAAAAAAATTATCTAGATTGCATTAATCTCTGTGTTCTGTTTTAAAGCTCTAGTAAGGTAAAAGGTTTTCATAAAGGGGAAGAGGCAGAGGTAGGACATCCAGAAAGCCTGCAGCCTTCTTATTCCTTTGGTTTAGTCACAGAAAAACTCTTCTGACCAAGAAGCACAAAATTAATCAGGAAACATACGCAAGGGGTGTTATCCTAAAGCAGGGATTGCAAATTAAAGTTCAAAAACGTATACAAAGGTCCCCATCCAAACCTAGCTGGTTTTTGTTCCTGGGGGTGGGCTGTTTCCTTCATTAGAAACTCAAGGAGAGGAATGAGAAGGCATAGCTGGAAAGAGAGGAGGATCTAAAGCTATTGTAGAATCTTGATTCCTTCTTAAGGCCTAATATAGAACAGCAAGTTGTGAAAGAAACTTTGCTAAGTCAAGAAAATTACCTCCCATTTGAGCAAAGATACATAACTTGGATTCTGCACTGAACACAAACCTCCCTGAAAGAATGTGGGAACTTCCCCTTTCCATGGCACAAGAATCAGATGACTAGAAGAGATTTTGGAGCTTGCAACATCTTTTTTCAGTTTCTGAGAAGGTTCTGAGAAATGTATACCAGAAGACTGCTTGAGTCATCTTATGACAAGTATATCACTTGCACAAGAAAAAAAAATCTGCTAGTTTGTTTAGCTCTTAAAGTGATTCATGCAAGATGTCTAGTATTTAGAACCTGGAATATACCCAGTACAGGGATTGATTTGTGTAGGGAGAAGTTTGGCTGGCCCCTCCTTATTCTTGCTGGCACCCTTTCTTTCAGGAGGATTGTGTGGGTATCAACAATGATAGCATTTAATGACTCCAGGGTTCTCAGCAATATCCTGATACAAGTGTCCCCTCTCTCTCCTAGGCAATCTTCCTACCTTAATTATACACAGCAGAGAGAAATTTGCTTGCTCAGTCTCAAAATGCTGGTAAAAGGAATAACTTAAGGACTAACTTAATGGTAGCCCCATTCCACAAAGGGTAGAGAATCTGTTTTTAATGCTAAGGAGGAGAGGACAAACACTTTACTTACCAAGCACTTGAAACATTTATCCTGACAGCTCTGAAATAAAATGGGTCTATTTTATGAATAGGTTAATGGACTCAGTAAGACCAAATCAATCACTAGTAAGTCGCTAGGCGCAAAATTGAACATGAGCTGTGTTCCCTTGTGTCCTATAGATACTGGTGGCTCTTATCTTTTTGAAAAAAATCACACTGATTTTAACCTCTATTTTCTAAGCTGCTTTTAAAGTCATCATCCCACTGACTTGAACACACTACATAAAATGGACACAGGAAAGAGCATTGAGAAGAGTCAAGAACAAAGCAACATAAACAACTTTGCTAGAGTGTCTAGTACTTTGTACTTGTCAGAAAATATGCTCCCTTGTCCTTTGGAACTTTATGTCTGTCTCAGTTGACATACTGCATTAGGACACGTGAAATATTAACCTCCAAGGCAGATCTCGGGGTCCAAGAGGGCAGCAAGCTGCCTTCACCATTATTTCCCAAGTAACCTTTTGAGAATAAGGGATGTTGCCAGAAATGCTACATGAAGTTCAGCGGCTTCTGATACTTGATGTAAAATATTTCTCCTTTAAACTGCTTGGAATCCTATGCTTTTAGGGAAGGCTTACTCTACTCCGCAAAGGCCCAGTGCAACAGACGGGAAGATCTTTGCAGCCTGTTTAATTGGGGAAATGAGACTATGTTAATGTACCCTGAAAAGGAGTCCTTAGGAGATTTTCTTGTAAGTGCTGACACTGCCATGGGGGCCTCAGGGGACAAAACATGCTTGAGTCAAGGAGGTCTACACAAGTTATGCATTGACAGAGAGCATTTTCATTGCTTTGAACCCTTGGAAAGCATGGTGTAGAACCAAAAGGACTGAACCAAGAAGCTTTTCCCTGTCTTTGGAACCAAGTCAGACCAAGAGTGCCCCAAACGGTTAATTTTAGGTAGAGGTAGGACAGCAGAGCTGTGAAGGGTTGAGGCTTGGGGGATCGTACGCACTTTCGCCATTTTCTAGCTCTGCAGCTCAAAGCAACTTATCTAATATTCATGTATGTAAAATGGCAATATAGTTTGCAAAGTCATCACCAGAATGCCTACTATATAGAAAGTGCTCAATGAAAGGTAGCTGTGATGAAATCAAAGCTTTGTCTCGCATGCTAAGTCCTGTGTAGTCTTACGCTGCCTCCAACATTGCTTTTCCACAGCAACAGTTCAAACAACTTCAGAACAACGAGGACCAACAAGTAAACAGCTAGCAAGTACACACAGAGAAGGATGTAGTGCTTTAACCGGTAAGGCCCAGGTGAAAAAGCGAGAATGTTTGCCAGTGGTAGAGCCCCTCCTGTTCAACCCTGGCTTTTGAATCTACTCAAATCTAAGCCTACATCATTACCATTGGCAGTTTAGGGGATCTAGCTCCCATCACCTGGGGAATTTTTACTGGAGAGCTAGCTCCTAAAAAGATATCCATGCTACATCCAGATCGATTAGATCCAAATCTCTGGGGCAAGAGACACAGACACCAAAATATTTTAAAGATTCCCAGGTAATTCTAATGTACCAACCAGTTTGAGTTCCAACCATCTACTTCCATGACTCTTTGTCCCCTTAAATAAATACCAAGTGGTTAGACTTCGAGCTGGAAGAAATCCTGGGAATAATCGGTCACACCCTTTCATTACTAAAGATTAGGAAACTGTGGGCAAGAAAGAATGTGTAACGTGTCCACCATTAAACGGTTGGCTGGTTGGCATGGAGCTGGTGTCAAGAGAAATCTAGATCCTAACATGAGGCTCTACTGTCCTATTCCTAGAGATTATATGTGTCACTTTTTAAAAACTATTTTTTAAGAAAACTGTGCTAAACCCACTACATACAGACTGAACCAAGAATATGTTCCATTTAGTAGATATAGCAAGCACAGAACAGGAAGACGGCCTAGCAGAATTTCATTTCATAGATGTTTTCTGAATCAAAACAGAAAAAAAGGACTTTACGTGATCTAATCATATATTGTCACTGGATTCTTTTTTACCGAGGTAGCTAGAGCCCTATTTGGTCAAACTGGCTTATTAATGTTGATTTGGCTGCTTGGAAGAAAGTATTTGGCTAGGTTTGAGCTGCAGCTCACAGATCAAAGAATTCAAATTCATTTTAGTACATTCTCTACTATTCAGTGTGTGGCCTTTTCATTTTTTTTTTTTTTTTTTTTAAAGCACGACAGGAAGTTTGACTTCTTGGGTTGGCAAATTTCAATATTTTTTGACTCATTATGATCTTTCTTAATTTTTGTACCTACCACACCCATTTTGTTTTTAAAATAAGTTTTTATTAGGAATATCTCTTACTAGAGTCTAGAAAATAGTGATCAAAATAAATAGCGTTTAGGAGAACTTAAGCTTTAAAAAGGAGCTTAATGCTATCCAGATGGGGGCCCATTCTCTAGACTGGGCAAGTTCACTAGGAATGTCTGCAATTATTCACAAATTGAACTGAAGTATTGAGCTTATGCTCAATTTTACAATCACATTACTGAGTTGTTTCAGTACAATGACTATTCAGTTAGTTAGAAAAAGAAAGTGTAAAAAAGTTAGAAAAAGAAGAAAATGTAAATCCATAACCAAAGTATGCTCTTGCCTCTTGGGAAAGCTGGATATAAGTTAGTGTGCTTGTGTGAACAAAGACATGTGTAGAGCACAGAGTCTAGAACCCCCTTTGCACTTATTCAGACTTTAAGAAAGAGTATAGTGTTGGATTATCCCTGTGGTCTTTTGGCCACGTGGAATTCTTGTGCACGTGGACAAATGAGGCTTGGAGTTGGGTTAATTGACCTTGGAGTGCATCCCTATCTCAACTGTAACATCCCAATC
The DNA here is from genome assembly GCA_028534135.1 of Potos flavus. Lineage (NCBI taxonomy): Eukaryota > Metazoa > Chordata > Mammalia > Carnivora > Procyonidae > Potos > Potos flavus. Next base: position 106,732,594 of record CM052895.1, on the reverse strand, counting down.
ATTCCACCTCAGTTCTTGAGGATCACTTCCTCTAGCTTAGACCAAATACAGAAGAAAACATGGAGTCTGACTTTATCCTTTAACTCACTTCTACAAAAGGAAGGAAATGACATTGAAACTTTGGAGCTTTGAAAATCATGTTTCTGTCATTGCTTTACACTGCTGGCATTGGATCATTTGAGTTACGCTCTACCATGGTGCCCCTGACACCAGTAACCATCTGGACACGGCTCAACTAGCTATGGCACATGTGCTCTGTATTTCTCAAGTGAGCTGGGCAGGGCAGTGTAGCAGATACAACTTGACATGGAAAAGAGAATGGGGGAGTTCTGGTCTAGTGTGCAGTGTGCTTCAGCCTGATTTATCAGAGCTCTGCCTGGGTGGTTCCTGGGCCCTAATCCCCCTGACAATGTGTTTCCTTTTCTGCTCTTGTCTCATTTGTACTTATATCTCAGGAGCCATGTGGGGAAGAGAGATTGGCAAGATAGCGACTGCATCCTTGAGTCAAGTTTATAATATTAAGTACCATCTTGAACCACCTTATTAGCTGTTGCGTTTTCCATTAGAGAGGTATCAAGTTACCTATGGAAGAAGCCATGAGTGATTCCCATTAATTCTGAGGAAAGGCTAAATATGGCTTTTTGTGGGGTGAGCGGGCCATGCACCTTGGGCTTTAGGCTCAAAGGTAGCTGGGAATATGGTGGGTAAATCTGTACAGCAAGTCAAGACATTTCTGGGAAATGGCCAATGGACCGAAGCAGTTGTGTTTAGGGGGTAGAGAAGAAGCGAGAACACTTTATGGCTGAGGAATGGGTATTCAGGAAGCAGGCTACACTAAAGGCCTGGGCTGAAATGCCAGGGTTCCCACCTAACCCAGCCAAGAAGAAACTTCGGCACTTTGGGCAGCCTCCCTGGTACAGTGGCGAGTGGTTGTGATGCGTGAGCAGGCTGAAAGAGCTGTGCGACCACAGGGCCTGTGGAGACGTGACAGAATTCTGCCGAACACTCCTCCCCTCATGCTGAGATCCCACTGCAGGCCAGTGCCGGCAGCACCTGCTTCCGCCACCAAGCTCTTGCTTCAGTGGAGAAAACCCAGCACGTTTTGGTGGTGGGACAGTAGCCTGCACCAAGGTGCTGTCATAGGCTGGGGACACCATCCCGTAGTGACAGTGACAGAAAGGAGCCCTTGCAGAGTTTGCTACTTCTAGTTACGAAGTGATAGTAACCAGAAAGTATGCCGGAAATGCATGTGGAAAGAATAAGATTTTTAAAAGCTGAAGTGTTGATAGATAATTGGAATGGGCAAATAGAATAAATCAGTTTTAAAATTTGAGTTTAGAAGAACTCAAATTCTATTTGAGTTGTGTATTAAATGGTAAAGTAGGATACTGTATTTCAGTTTGCTTTCCTCTCAACCTAAAGCCAAGGGAAGACGGTGTATTCTAAAGAATGAACAATTTACATGAACAATTTTAGGGTTTAAAATGTAAAAAAACCAAAAACCAAAAACCAAACAACCACTGTTAACATGGAAACCTCTAGAAATTTTCTACTGCAGGGCCTTTGGGGTAATGATTTGAGGAGAAGCATTATGGAACTGGTATGAAAACACAGTAAACATATGACTTTTACTTTGAATTTGGCATTTAAATGTATAACGGATATTATGCTTGACCCTTGCAGGAAACAAGTAGTCCAAAAGCTAATGAACCGGGGTGAGGGAAAAGGACTGTCACTGTACCATTCGATTCCTAGGCCTATACACTGATACTATTCATACCTTTTTCAACAGTCGTCCCTCACATACATGTATACTTAACTCAAACTGACCAGCAAGTATTTCATTTTTTTGCATGTCTATTCTTCCCAAGTTAGGTTAGCTACCAGAACTAACTCCTCTTTCTAGCTACAAGCCAGTTTTAGAATAAATCATAGAACCGAATCTTAGTTTGTGTCCTAGAACACACAAGATCAAGTTGTGCTTTCTTGTTCCCATATGAAAGAATCCTGAATTAAGTCAGAATGGGTGCACAGCATATCTAGCACGTGGACTTTGGGATACAATAGTTTTGGTTTTGTTTTTTGTTTTCATTTGCGCCCTTCACCTATGATACTTATACGTTTAAATTCTAATTGTTAAACACAGTCCACTTTCTACCCTAGTACCTTTCCAATAGTCGTCTTGAAAGTCTCCGTGGATGTTAGAAGAGCTAAAGAAAGCGTGTTATTTAGGACCATCTGCATTTTATTTTATTTTATTTTATTTTATTTTATTTTATTTTTATTTATTTATTTTAGGACCATCTGCATTTTAAACATAAGGAAGAATGAAGAGCCACGGGCTCTAGTCGAATTATTTTATGATCTACTACAGCAGAGCACTTTAAAAGCAAGCAGGTAATCTTAAACTTTTCCTCTTCCAAGGCAAGAAACTTTGCCTGATATTTGGTTTCTTCTTTAATAGCCTGGCTGAATTATATTAAATCCCAATGTGGTTTTCCTTTCCAGGCAGAGGCCCACGTTTATATAATCCTCAAAGCCAGTGCTTGAGTGTTTCTGTACCTTTCCACAACTCATGTTTCAGAGACAAGCTGTATTTTGAAGAGCTTAAAGGAACGAGAATCCAGCTGCCTCGTACCATCAGCACAGAAGAGTCAAACTGTGGTGTGTGTCATAATTGTAAATGGACAGGCAGAACTTCTTTTTCTCTGTGTGTCTGTACATAGACCAAAACTATGGGGAAAAAAATTCTTATAGCTATGTAGACACAACGCAAGATCAGTTTATGTGATCCTACCCTAATATGCTATCTCTGGGTTCTAGGTTGGCCTTTCCAGTAGAGCATGTCCTTTGTTTTAGTGTCCAGTCTCCCCTGAGTTGGCATTAGCCTTCCACGAGAAACTTGCCGTTGGCTCACATTTCCACGTCTGATAGGACCTTTTCTAGTTGGGCCAGGTATCCACCTCCAACGGGGCATTCACACTTCGTGTCTAAGAATGATGGCGGCCCTGCCAAGCCCCATGGTTAAGAATACACGTGTTTTTAAAACTACTTTTTGTTATCTGTATGCTTGATACATCAATTATCACTTTATGGATGGCTCTTCATAACTTAGCTAATTTGCCTTAAAAAAAGACTTGGTTGGTTTGAAATAAGAAGACAAAAAGAATCATTTACAAAATAAAAAGAGACTTTCTATTTATTTGCCAAATTTCAGGTCTGCATAGAACCAGCGGCCTGATAACCAGCCCTCTTTCCTCCTGATACCAGTGTTCTACCACACTGAAGCTTACAAAGTTCCAGAAAGCTATCCAAAAGGCCAGGGGAACTCTTCTGGGAGAAATAAGTATACAGGCTCATTTGCTTACTTCTTGGTTGCTGACCAAATTAGGTAAGTTAACAGATAAGAAATCCCTAGGTAATTTCAGGTTCTGGTGGGCAAGGAGAAAGCTGAATCTGCCAACTCGTTTTCTTGCTTCTTGAGGTGATATACTAATACTACTCAAGGGTGGAAAATTTAGGTGGCAGGATCCAAAAAAGGTCCTGAAATAGCTAGACTACCTGCTTGGAAACTGTGTTTATCTACAAACACTCCAAGAAGCTGCTGCGGAGTGAGCACAAGATAGTAAAAATGCAGAAGTACCTTTGAGCTAAAGCACGCTCTGTCATTATTCTTTCATCTTTTCGGAAATGGTATTGGACCAAGTAAGCAGTGAGAATGAATAAGTGTATTTTTAAATTAAACTGAAGTTTGCGAATATTCAAGACAGCACAGTCACCCATGCTAAAGGAGGTAGATTTGGGATTTCAGTTGCTGCACAATTGAAGCAACTACATCAAACAATAAATGATTCCACTGTATTGAAATATCTGTGTAGGGTCCTTTCACAAGCACAGAGAGATGAGCGTAGGAAGTTCCCACTGCAATTAGAAAACCTACCGCTTAATGTCAGACTTTTGCTTATAAAGTCTCAGCACGTGAGACAGGTGTTGTTTCATGAAATCTCTCTGTATAAATCCAAGTAAATGTAACCAAAATTATGCCTTTCAGAATCATGTAAGTCATCACCATTATCTGGTCCTCCCTTCCACGGACACAGCTAGACATCTACCTTGGGAATCATGAAGCACAATCAGCAAGTTTGGAAAGGTAATTCAAGGAGTCTTATATCTATCAGAGCCTTTAGGAAAAAGCCACCCCTAAGTGATCCCAAACATTAAACAATGTTTCTTATCCAAGAAAGTTTCAGACAGTCAATTTCCATAGCACCTTTGGCAAGTCATTGAAGCGACTTCTACCAATAAGATTAAAATGGATGGTAAAGTTTCAGAGAACTAAGTGTACTTACAAAATGAAGATACGATTTACTTATCTTCTTCCTTAGATATAGTAATCAAAGAACACAAGGAAAATACCTTGAGTTTCACCTTAATCTGTATAGATTTAAGAAAAAGTTTATTCTAGGATTTAAAGAGTGACTTCAAAGATTTTCTAACTTACATATTCTACTGGGTTGCTTTCTTACATCATCGTTTCTGATACTAAAATCATTCCAAAGCTGGGAGAAAGGACAAAAAAAAAAAAAAGATTTTTGATTTGCTGCATAAAAATAAGATATCTAAGAAAATTATCCTGGTTATGTCATTAGACAACATTTCCAAAGGTTCGAGTTTTGAATTTTCATTTCTTTTTTTTTTTTCTTTTTAAGATAAGTTCCTGAGGTGGCATTCACCACTGACTTTGAGGAGCCTAGAAAAGTGCTATTTTTCCCCAGTCACAATATTATTTTGTTTGCTTGTTTTACTTTTGATCTAGCTATTATTCTACAAGATTGAAGAAATGATTAGTGTCTTAACTGTATATTTCTGTGAAATAATAGTCAATGTAATATGCTGTTTCTTATAAGCCTATACTGCTAGCCTGATAAACAACTCAGTTTGGATATTTTAGAAGGCAATAAATGAATTAACTAAACAAGTCATCAATTCATATGGTGCCAAAGGAATTGCTAATTCCCCAAAAGGGCTTAACTTATCTGAGATGATAAATTTATATACTAGGACCATCTAGTTTTTCTGGTTTCTAAACTATAAAGACTCATTTATTGGATCTATCCCTGTGTCCTTTAAAATGTGTTATTCAAAATCATCTCCAGCTGCAGAGAGCTTTCGTGTGAATCTAATGTTGGTTAACCCTCTATTCCTTCCATGTTAAATGAATATGATTTAAGTTAATAGCGAGATAACTGATATCTAATAGTTGTGCTAAAAACTTTTGAAGTATATTCTGTTTTCTAGGTATCAGAGCTTTGGCTGGACATTGTGTCAAGTATTTTTCCTTGCATTAAGTTAATACTCATATACCTGCCTAGCACTCAGAGACCCAAAGATCCTTTAATGGGCACGCTTTTGTTTTAAAGCAAAAAGTTGGTTAAAAAAAAAAAAATCTGACTTACCACACAGAGAAGCCTTTCCCAGAATAAGCAGATGGAATGAGAGCTCTTCCTTCTCCCAGGCTGCTTAAATGCCCGCCATCCCTATTGGGCTTTTTTTAAGATGATAAAACATGGGGAGTGCCACTTGGATCTAGCATAAGATGAACTAGTAGCAATGGTTGCTTATCACATGCCACTTTGCTGGGCTTTCACTGAGACCTCCCGGCCCATTGTGAGATAGTCCTGTTTTTATTGAACTACAAAAAGGCTTCTGGTTAGCCTACACAGGAATGTCAACATCAATGACTCACTGTAAAGGAAGTTTCCCTGGTTCATAAGAAATGTAATATTTAAGCAACATGTTTCATTAGCTTTTAGAGCAATCACATCTAGTCTCTGAACTAGTAATGACTTGTTGCAAAATTCTGTGCCTGCTAAGTAATTGACACTTAAATACTACGGCAAGCATGGGATGGATATAAATGATTAGATTGGCGTTCCACGTGTAGCCTCTCTTTATTATCCCTATTATAGTCATTAAATAAATGTAACTCGAGCTGGTCCTAGAAGCTTTGGACAGATTCACGGTGGCATCTGCTATTTTCTGGTCTTAGAATGTAGGCATTTTTAGCATCACAGAATGTAATTAGATCATTCATTTCCTCAGCTGAACTCTATAGCCCTGTGCAAAGACAAGTCTTCTTTGAAAGCCACTATTAAGTCCCTAATCCAATCTTTATTAAAAAGACTCAATATTGTAGACAAGGAGGTTAAAACAAATCCCCAAAAAACTAATGATCAAGCCTTTCTATACCCTACAGATGCCTTCTAGTGCAGCAAAGTCTGAAATTAGGAATGTTTATAATTGTAAGGTTTCTTTTTTAAACTAGGATGCACTCCGTAACGAACTATAGAAGCATGTAAATAATGAATTCCACCAAAGAAAATAGTGAAAGAAACGACACTAAGGGACTAATTTTTCTTAGTCCCACTAACATAAGCAAAGTTCTACTTTTAGGGCTATAAGCAGCGGATGTGATTAAAATTTCTTTCTGAGGGTCAATCTCTCCAGTGTTGAGGTCCCCTACCCTAAGTTCCATTTTACATTTGCACCTCCATCTAAGAAGGTCCCTTAAAAGGGTAAAAGCAAATGCCTTTCCTTTTGACTCTGAAAGGTCTGTCATCTGTCTCACACCGTGCCTAGCCGGAGTGACTACACAAACGGGAAGTCATTGGCTACCCTAGATCTTGCCCTGAAGTCATGCTATTAGAAGAGTAAGAAGGTCTTCAAATACTGACAGTGTTTTGAAAAATTTATTATTATTATTTTGTTCAGAGAACCTGGGGTTTGGTGATTAATCTTTGCTCAAAACCACTATAACTTAGGGACTGAAAACAAAGGTTGCCCCTGAATACAAGTTAATTCATGTAACAAATCTGTGTCCCTACTATGTGCCAGACACTCTTCTAAAGCTTGGGATACGTCAGTGAGCAAAAGAAAGATCTATTCCTTTGTAGGGTTTACCCTCTAACAGTGGAAACACATAAATAGACTACGGTCTTTCAGAAGGTGGTAAACGTCCTGGAAAAAAAAAAAAAAGAGAGAGCAGAGTGGATTGGAAGTGTGGGGTTGGTGATGGCTTAAACAGGTTTCTTAGGAACACAGAAGGAATACCATATTTTTGTAAGTTAAATTTATTGAATGTTTATTATATGCCAGGTGTGATGTGTGATGTATGATGCTAAGCCTCTCTTGTTTAGTGCCATGGGGGAAGTATCGATATCCCTACCTGATGGGAGAGAAGGTGAAGTACAAAAGTCAACCAACCCACTAAAAATCCCACAGGGCTAATACATATGCTCTTAACTTCTCTGTTTTAGAATTATACAAGCAAAAAGAGAATTAAACTCAGTTCTTCAGATTAGAGGAATGTGAATTAGCCAGAAAACACTTTCAGGAAAAAGGAATTGATAGCAGTGAGTAAAGGATATTTATGTCAACTTGGCTAGAATACAGGACTGTGCTGGATGATATGAGGGGAAAAGGTTGAAAGTTGGGTCAAACTGGATTACAGTGAATTTTCAGAACTACATTTTGTCTAGACGGTACTGGGAAAACTCTGAGGTTTTTGAGCACTGGTGTGGAGGCTGGGGTGGTGACAAATCTGAGTATGGACCACTGCATCAAAGAGTCACATTGCTTTGTAGTATGATAGTTGCATGAACTTGCCACTTTGAGTGATTCGACATGGCCGGTTTTTTCATTTAAATACTTGGCTAATCTTTTGGAAACAAAGCCTTTTAACTGAAAGGTTAAGGTCTAACAAATCTCAAATGTCAGATCCAAGGTTATCCATCTTGCCAAGCTATGATGCTCAAACTTCAAATAAACCAAGTGTCCTAGAGGTGGCTTTAAAAAAAAAAAAAATCAAAGGCCATTATGTCTTATAACCTTCATTCTAAGAAGATCCATTTTATCCTAAAAATGGAATTCCCATAATGTCAGTTTTCTAAAAGCTGACATAAGTGAATTGGTATTTTGAAATGTGACCACCTAAAGGAAAATCCTTTATAAAAGGCTGCTACCAACTAAAATAGTCACATCATTAAAACTCCTTGTTTGAAGCAGAATATATAGCATTTCTTCATTTTATATATGTTCTCCATATAACTTGAAAGACTAGGAAGATCAGTACGAAGGAAATGCTGGTTAAGAAGGGAGCGAGCAGGGTGAGAGACAGATTTCTGCTCCTTACACTTTTTAAGAATAGTGGTACTAGGGTGACACGTGCCTTTCTGCATTTTTAAAATTAAATTCCTTAGAGACAAGCTAATTTGCCAGATAGCAATATTTAAAATGTAGGTAAATCTACAGTCTACCTTGGGCTTGAGATAGAATCATGAGGGTGCTTTAGAATTCAGTCATGTGAAATTAAACTCAAAAGCTAAGAGAACCTACAAAGTGAACATACACACTTATGGAATGCTGCTCACTCTAAGCTTTGAACTATTGGCTTGGACATCATTCATGGAGACTTACCTATCCAAAGTTATTGAGAAAAATTCCTGATGTATTAAAAAATGAACATTTGGATCAAATGGTCACTAGGATTTGAAAAAATTCTTTTATGCTGGGATCATTAAACTTGGTCAGAGTTTGGCCTATTATTGGTTTTCAGGCTGTTTTCCTTGGACCCAATGGGGTCTGTGGAACAGTAATGAATCGGCAACACAATTTAGGCATTTTAAAGAGCCTAATGGATGTCACATCCTTACCCATAATACAGTGGCATTATGCCAATTAAAAAAAAAAGGGTTTCTTTTGATTTTGGCAGAAATTGTGTTAAGTCAAAGGGATAACCTTAATTATCCAGTGCTTGAGCCAAAGGTTTCATCTGTTTCTTCCATTTTTATTAGTTTTTTCAGAAAACAGTTTAGTGGTAACTTTTAAAAGAAGAAACAGAAGGAGAATAAGAAGTTGCCCTTGGGTGAAGTATCAGGTTGAAAACTACTCACCACCACAATAATTATTAGCCAGGTGATTACAGCCATTGGGTTAGACCGATGTATGAGCTATGATGAATACTCCACTGGTAGAAGTTAACCCAAGGACTTGAAATGACCACACCATGTGGAGAATTTCAGTAACAGCTTGTCTGCCTTTCTCAGGCCCTGAGCAGATATTAACTAGAGGAACATATGGATGTTACTCATTACAAAAGTTAAAAAAAAGGACTCAAAACTATTTGACTTATACCAACAGATGATAAGGTGAGCTGAAGTTTCCCATTTTGGCCACTCTGTAATAAATTACAATCAATGCCGCAAAGGAGAGCAACTTGTCACTCATTCACTTGGCCATCTGGTAATTGGTTATTGGTTATAGTAGGTGCCAAGTGCTGTGGTATGAGATATATACAGTGCTGAAAGAGACGTGGCCTCTGTTCTCAAGGGGCTTACAGTGTAGGCAGGGGAGAGAAAACAAGCAGGTAATAGTTACAATCAGTGCTAAGTTTTTTAGAGGAAACATTTCTGATTAGGGTAGAACTCTCAGTGCCATTAATAATGTTTAATAAGAACACAATTAGTACTACTTCAAGGGCTCCTATATAAATTGCTTTCTTATGTATATCAACCATGGAAGGATGCAAATTTTGTCTTAAGGGCTTAATTACCCTCTTCAACAGACAGTTTTAAAATTTGGACATTTACTTAAAGGACTAATTAGATGGGGGATATTTATATTCAATGTTTGAGAGTCCTCTATAACCATATAGCAATCTGGAAGAGCATCTGTGCGACAGAGCCAGCCGGAGGAAAGAATCTTGTGATTCACTTGGTTGTTAAAGAACATCAATGACGATTCCTGAAAAGTTATCCAAATTTCCGAATCAACGTTATATGGCAAACACCAGAAAGAAATGCTATGCTCACTTGGCATTCAGTTTCGTTGCTCCAGAAGGGCAAGCAATTCAGAGATGACATGAACCTCGATATTCTAGAACCAGACACATTCTGTGGCACTCTCACTCATCAGATTTTCTGAGTACAATAATGCCACTTTCTGCCACTTTCACATCAGGCAAAACTACTGAATCACAGATTTTAATGAAGCAATATTATGAAAATGTAATCAGGGCCACACTCCAAAGTGACTTTGGTATCTGAGTAACATGGCCAACTTACAAGAGCATTGGAGAGGGCGTATCCAATGGCACCTGGTTAATGTCAGTCTTTCACAAATTAGACTTTATTATCACTGCAAATAGGAAGCCCTTAAACAAGTGTTGGCTGCGTGAAGTGTAAGAGTCCAGATCTTAAAACAGAACAGGTTTGCCTCCATTGTTTCTATTAACGAGTTCTCATTTAGAAAGTTGAACATTTGTATCTCTAGACGCTGTCTGGAAACAGAACTACAGAATGTATTTGGTACGTGGATATGCCTCAAAGATCAATAACAGTACTGTCCATAGTTTAGCATAAAACTAAGATTTTATCGGAGACGTTTCATGTCTACCGAATCTGGCAAACCTGTCACCCTTTATTTTCTAGAACTATCCTTTATGTCCACTCCCCACCAAAAATTTTTTAAAAATTATTTTCAGTATTCCTCCCTAATCTTGCCTCATCGCCATCCCAAGTTCCTGTTTCTAAAAGAGCGATACTTCCTTGTATCATGTATCTTGTCTCTCACAGTTCGCCAACTCATATTACACTGTTATTTTGGTATTTTCTGTACCTGTAACGTAAGTACTTTTTAAGATATTTAGGAATCTTGAAGTAAAGTAACTCTTTGTGAGATGAATTTTTCCTTCACCTCCTCAAAAATGTCCAATGAGAAGCCAAGTTGTAAGAAACTAGTTGTAATTTGACCTACTTTTATGGTTGAATTCTTGTGGGAGTGCCCTATCAGACTCCATGGCCTTTCTGATTTTATATTAATCAGGCATCTCTATCTATCTATGTATATTTAGAGAGAGAGAGAGAGAGACCTGTTCCCTAGAGAGGCTAATCTTTTCCATTTGCCCTGGACACACACACACACACACACACCCCGCCTTCTTGTGTTGCCTCCCTAGGCTGTTATACTTACTGCCTTCACCTACGTGAATTCCTTCCCATCATTCAAAGTCTACTCATGGTGTGTTGCTTTAGGGGAGTCTTCACTGACCTTTCACCAGCCTACTGTTTCTCTTCACTTGCCGCGACTCTTATTGCCCTCCGATTCATATAGAACTCTTTCCTCGACTAAATGAAATTGTGAGGTCAGGTCCTACTTTTCGATACCCACATAGTTTGGTAAAGAGTAGTGTACTTACAACATTAGGGGTGACATATATTTTCCATTTCCTCCATAACATTCTCTTAGGCAAATCTTTTCTCTGCGTTGCTGATTTGTCATGGAATATAGGTTTTTGTTCAACTGTTAAACGATCTCTGCTCAAATTCATTCTGCCAATAGCGCTAGGCTAATTAATCTCAGTCAGCATTTTGTTTTCCTGATTTAACAAAGAGATCCACTGCATAACAAATACAGATTAAAGTTCTTGTCCTTATATCCAAGTGCAATGCAATCCATCTCTCCTTTCCAAATCCATGTCTTCCCTCTCTGCCATCTGTACTTTCTCTTGGTCAAACTGGCCAGTCTGTATCCTTGGACGTGCACCTGCATAATTTGCTTATGTGCTTCTGCCTAGGATGCATTTTTCTTCGATCTGACATCCACCATTCTTTTAAAAACTAAGTCCATTATCACACTGGTGTCCTTTTCTTTTCTGGATCCTACCCATACCACTTCATTATAACACAACCATATGTTAGTTAAGTCAATGTCATTTTCTCCAAGTTTCTTATTGGCAACGATTGTTGGCATTTATGTGTCTGCTAGCAGGTGTCAGGTCAATATTCTCATCCAACAAAATTACAGCCAACCTTTAGTCATTGAGAACTTTAGACAAGCTGAATAAACTAGAAGTCCCCAAAGAACAAGGTAACAGGCAGTTAAACGATCATCTATATGCAACAAGATACCCTTCCGAAGAGAGCTTCAACATTGAATAAAGTCAGCTTTTCAATTGTTTGTCAATTGCAATATGTATGTTTCTGAAAAGCTTTAGTTATAGCTGAACCTTGGTCTAAGCAGAAATTGATATTAAATCTCCTTATTATCAACCAGCTGTGGATGCAAGAGCCTATTCGATCAGTTACATATTTGTTTTCTTCTTCGAAAACGGGATTGCACTTATGATGTTTAACTTTAGAAGTAAAGGTTTAAAAGAAAAAACCCAAACCCAAAAACAAAAAATACCACCACCACCACCACCGAGGGTTAATGTAATTAAAGCACAGCTGAGACTTTCATTCAAAGGACAAATATTTGAGTAACTACTTGGAAGCATACCATTCCCACTTCTGATCCTCTGATCTAGGGGTCAGTTATATATTTCCCACCTGGATTAACTTGGTGCCCCAAAGCCAGACTGGCTCAGCATTCTTCATATAACCTTGCCAGCCTTCTGACAGGTGTTCGAACATATGACAACTAAATGATAACAGAAAGCACTTTAGCATCTGCGTTACATATCGTAGAAGATCGAAACAGGTTCGGACCCCCAATAGGACACTTAAAATATGGAAAGTAAGTAAGGTCAGTTGTGTGAAATGTTTAGAACAAGGAGGGCAGCTATATCCAACATGGACACGGTTAAATGAAGCTATTCATCACTTTCCAGTTCTTTGAGTAGGGATCAACTCTAGACCTTAGCAGGACTGAATTGTCCTGCCCAGATGAGATTTAAGTGGTACCCTAAGAGTTAATATTTGTGGGCCTGCACTGGTTTATGAAGCATTGCCACATTCTCCTGCTTGACTCTCACACTTAGTAGTTTCAAGGTGTGCAAGAAAGGTCTAATTTTTCAGCTGAAATGTGTTCATTTCTAGATTTCAGCTTGCCTCAAGCTCACAAACAATTAAAGCAAGAGCATTTTCCAAATATCAGCCTAATTGTGCCGCATTGAAAATCGTAGTTCTAGAGGAGGAGCATTTTTGAAGTAGCAGCTCCCAGAAAGAGAAAGCAGTTTTTTTCCATGGGCTTCACCCTAACTTTAACTTGGAGGCAACTCATTATACTGGTGGAGAAAAATGAAATTCAGACACGCTATCTCTTGTCTTAAATGGCAAAGTGAGTTGTGGACACAGTCATTTGCAGTTCGGAGTCTAAGCTCTTAACCCTTAACCTCTGTCACCTCCTTGAAACCAGAATCCCAATTCTTTAATTCTGGATTATACCCTTGTGTTTCTCAGTCTAAGGTGTGATCTCTACTAAACATCGGTCTCTGATTAACACTGGTCATTCTTAGGGCTGTTTTGCAAGGTGAGTGAGGCAATTAAGGGTCAGAGACATTGAGTAGCATGCCTAAGAAATGGCATGGCTGTCATTCCAATGCAGGTCCAGAGTCTACATTCTTCGTTTCACGTGATGTAGACTTTTTTCTAGATTTTCACTCACTGGATATTCTTCCATTGCCAGGCTGGCAACATAATTCACATAATAGGTACTTACTAAATATTCAGACAAACACCAATATTCATCTAATAATATTCATCCCATCTAATAATATGACCTTGAGCAAGCTGATATGTAATGATCGTAGTTGAACTAAGAAAGAGATTTTTTTTCTATCTTAAGTTATTAAAGTGAAATATAAATGGGAGAATGGACGGGTACTTTTTAAACCATAAAGCTCCATAAAAACTGAGTGTAGTAGATTCATTTATCAATATGGAGAAGACTTCATCTGCACTCTGGGTATTGCATGAAAAACAGAATAAAAAAAGCTTTATAGGTTAGAGAAAACCATCTGGTTCGTGGGTAATGATCTAGTTTATAGAATCTTTTTTAAAAGAAGTAACTGGGACAGTCTCCTAGTAAATGGAGATTAATTATGCTCTTAAAGAACCCAAAAGAGGAGAAAGAATTTGGAAGTGAAGTGATAATACAAAAATAAGGAGTATATTGGTTTCCCCTGGATCAAGAAAACAATACTTGAGATAGTAGGAAAAATGTCAAGGTCTGCGCCTTTTCATCTTTTGTATCCTAAGATCCAGTTAAACTGAGCTGTGTTTATGCTTTGCTTTATTATTTCCATGACTGTAGGAATGCACATACTTTGTTATGCTTTCCATTGAACAACTGAATTATAAAACAAACGAATTGTGAAAGTTACTCTTAGATCATGCGGAGGGCTTGTTGAAATAGAGCTGGATGAGCCCCACTACTGGAGTTTGGCTCAGTGGATCTGGGATGGGGACCAAGAATTTGCATTTCTAACAAGTTCCCAGATGATGCTGGTGTTGCTAGTCTGGAGACCACACTCTGAGAACCACTATTAGATGAGTTCTCTCTAGCTGTAAAACACACATGAAGGTGACCAAGTGTCCAGTCTTGAAAGACTGAATGAATTCGACTGTGAAATGAGAGCTTATGTGTTTCATCTGTCATATAAAGATCTCAGTCTATTTCAGTGTAACACTGTGTATCAGAGAGAAATAGGGTAGCTTTTCACCCAGAGAAAATGTGAAACCACATATCCCTCCCCCACATTTATTCCAGGTTGAACAGTGTTTTAGATCTTGCTTTTTCAGGATTGTTACTTCCTAGTCCACCTGCTCCCTTACTCTGTGGTTACCTACAACTTTAGGTGACGGCCCTCTTGCATCCTGCCTTCTGGCAACTTCCTTACAGCTGAACACTCTGCCTGCTGAGTTCACTCAGAATTCTTACCGGTTTAAGGCAGTTAAAGGTCACTTGCCTCTAGCTAGCTTGTGTAAGTTACGGTAGCGAAGAAAAACTGCCAGGGTTCTCTAATATTGAGGCAATAGCTCCCGTGTTCCTGAAATTTCATAAGCCTTCATGTTGTGCTACCTCGATGATAGAAAAATTAGCAAGAGTTAGACAACTAAGTGTTAAGATTAAAATAAGTTGAGAAGAGGAAAAGGATGAGGTAGGTAGACAGGAGATTCGACCTCAGTAAAAAAGTAACTTCCATTTTTAGATCAGGAAGCAATTTGTTCAGATTTTGCCCACCCTAGAGTGGCAGGCTTCCTTCCAGGGAGGGAGAAGGATGCGGGAAGGGGAGTAACCATGGCAACCTGCCCAGCTATGTGGGCAAGCATAGGACGGCGCCGGACGCACTCGAAAGACTTTATTTCTAGTCCAGTCCCTCAGTTTAGTATGGGTGGTCCCTGCTTTCCCACTTCCTTCTCCTATAATGCTGACTTGGGGAAGTGCGGCTCCCACTCCACTCCGTAGGGAGGCTGAGAGGGGGTGGAGACTTCAGTGAGTCCAGAGGAGGTCAGCTTGACCAAAGCAAACTACAGGTTTCCTGGCTGAGAACGCAGAATAACTCCCTGTCCCTGCGCATTCTAGCGGCGAGCACAGCAAACACACTGGCTTTGCTAATATGAAGTGCTTGACTGATTAGCAGCTTTCAGGTAGATGAGCAGTGCCCAATTTTGATGCAGAAATTCTCCACTCTGCCTTCAGTTTTCACCAAGACCCATCAGTCAGTTGTTCAGGGGCAAAAATAACACAAAACTCATACGTTTCTAGGTCAGAGAGAATAAAATGTTCTGAGCATATTAGGTTAACAACCTCCCTAACAAACTTGGGCTAGGTACTCTTATTCTCTCCAGAGAAGGAAGCTGAAGGACGGAGGGCTTAGGTAACTTGCCCAAGGTCACGTAAGCAACAGTGGTGTAGCTGGGATTTGAATCAAGGCAGCAGGATTCCAGAAGCCACGCGCTCACCCCACTACCTGCCTGTCCTGGGTGGGAGGCAGAAACTGGCATGAATGCCAGGCCTTTGTGTCCATCCTCGGCATCCCTGGTTCCCTTCGTCAGAATTAGCACAGTTTTTGTCGAAGAGGAGATGGGTGGTCTGCTCTCTTTCTGATTCATACAACCCGGTCAGGCTACGTTACCGTGAGTTAGGTTTCCACGAAGCACACCGACCCGCTGTTGCAGCCAGCTCGCCCGGAGGTGACTTTGGCCTCCCTCCCCGCAATTCAGCGGCACGGCTGCCACTTCAGAAGTACACGCGGCACCACGGAGAATTTTAAAATACCACATCCTATTACTCAGGTGTTTCTTATTGCCGGTGCAGGTCTCGTTCTGATTCCTCGTGGAGGACAGAAAGCCCGACATGTTCGGTCTGTCAGTGGACACTCCCCAGCCAATCTGCTCTCAAGCCTTCCCACGTGGGGAGGCATGTTCTGATGCCCATGAGGGCAACCGGACACACGGGAGAGAGAGCTCGCTTTTCAACAGACTGCTCGAGGGTTTCAGCATCTTCACTCATCTTTGAGAAAAGCATCAGTTAAATCCCGAAAGCAGGACAGATTGAGGGAGAGAAACACATGATGCCTTCAAAACCATCCAGATAAAAAATACCAGTGGTAGCAAGCGTAGGCCTAAGGTAGAATTCGGAATGAAGCAGCATCTACTTGCTGGTCGCCAAAAGCCCACGTGTCCACAAAGCCTCCTTCTGGCCAGGAGCCACCCAGCAAGGCCTATGTCTTCCTGCTCTCTTAATCTTCAGATAATTGAGGCATGGCCAAGTAGGCCAATAAGTATCACCCCCAACCATCTGGTCAGAAGTTTCCAGAGGTCTCTGTACCACCTTCATGCCAACAAGTGTTTAAAAGCAATTCCCTCACCTCTAACAAGGTGACTAAGATCCATTCAAGCTTTTGAGCAAGGTAAGAGATAAACCGAATGCATGGGAATTTGGACTTCTAGTTGAATCTGAAACTGTCGAAAAGTCTTGAGTGGAAATGAGGACTCCCCCCAACAGATTAGACAAGGCTTTTAAGAAGTGCCATGCATGGCTCCCTTCCCTCTCCTAACATCCTCAGGCGAAGACCCAGTTGTGTCCAAGACCAGAATGCCAACAGCACAGGAGTCAGGGTTCAAAGGTGGAGGACATTCCATTACCATCAACTGGTTCTGGCCATCCAATAACATGTAGGAGGATCTAGTTTAAGGAAGAACTGGTTTCCAGGGCAGTTG
This sequence comes from Potos flavus, assembly GCA_028534135.1. NCBI lineage: Eukaryota > Metazoa > Chordata > Mammalia > Carnivora > Procyonidae > Potos > Potos flavus. The sequence continues at coordinate 106,715,591 of CM052895.1, read as the reverse complement.
TTTGGATAAGAACGGACAGAGCTGAGAGTGGGAAGGGAAAGGGGAAGTTAAGTTATTCACCAACAGGAAAAAGAATCCAGTCTGCCTTGGGGGGAGACTGATGAGGAATTTAGAAGAAGCAATCAGTCCCAGAAATACACATTGGAAAAGGCTACTAGATCTCCTCCGTGCTTTCTCCAGGAGACTGTCCACATCGCACACTCCATTTCTATGAAGTGTCGCACTGTTTATTGCCACACGCCCAGCGCTTCACCAAAATGGTTCTTCCCCCCGAAGGTTAAAGAGAGCTCAGTCCCAAAGACTTCGGGATCCTCAAGGCAATAAACTTTCCTACGGTGTCATTGAGGCCTGTTTCCCTTCAAGGAGGGAGAGACAGAACCTGGGGTGGGCGGGGCACCAGGCCCAGAGAAAAGCAGCCTACTCATGGTCCCACTGTGGGTGTAAGAAGCAAGCGCCGCGATGTCATAGACCAGGGAGACAAGCCATTTGGTCGCTGCAGGGCTCCCCCCTTCCCAGCTAGTCCCTCCCTCCCCAACAGTCAGTAGATGCTCCTGTGCGGGGAGCTAACCTCAAGCCTGTAAGAAAGATCAGTTCTATATCCCATCAAAGCCATTCCGAGAGCCTTATCAGACATCTTGAAGGCATTTTTGCGGTTGCCTTCTTTCTTCAACCATTACTTCTGTTTGAGTTAGTTCCATCTTACCTCCTTCTCCCCCACTCCCCTGCTTTGCCTGATTAGGGCCAGAAATTTTTTCATTAAGTCACTTTATAGTGTAATAACAACATTTACTATTCATGAAGTCTCCCCTCCATAATTTTTAAGTCTTTCCATGTGTCTGGAAGCTTATTGCTGCTCTTCTCATTTTACAAGAGTGCCTGTCTTCCTTCCAAACACAAACTAAAAAGAAAGAGGAAAAGGTGGGGGGGGGGGGGAGGGTGGTAAGGGGGTGGAGATAACATCCAGATTCCTTAAGTGCTTTTAATCCAGTTAAATTTCCCTTTGGACTCAAACAGCTCCCTGCTGACATTGACGGCAGACCCGAATTCCAGGCTAGGAATTGAGTCAAGCAAGAGGAAAGGAAGCAGAGACGAATAACAGAGTCCGCTCTATGCTATGAATACCGCTAGGCTGACTCGGGCTCCATGGCTTTAACCCATTCATTTTTCCCCCCTTTTCTAGACTTCTTACTTAATTTTTCCGGCCAGTTTACAGCAAGCAGGCCAACGCCTTTTAAACGCTCCAGGGATTTAAAACAAGTTTGTTCAGTCTCTTGGGCAGATACTTTCTTAAGAACGCGGTGTAAGACAAAGTTCACATTTTCATACCACACGTCGTCAGTCACCGGGAAAAAGCTTCTCCGGGGCACAAACCGGGTCCCCAGCCTTTGTCACACGGCAAAAATAAACACCCCTGGAGGAGTTAATTAGGCGGTCAGCAGCCACACCAGGGTCCTACCAGGGTTGCCCGCAGAGCTTTTAAGCAAGCAAGCAGGCAGGCAAGCGCGCGCGCGCGCACACACACACACACACACACACACACACAAAGGGAGGCGCTTGTGAAATGTCACAAGCTGGACATCTGCAGCTCGACCCCAAAGGTAAATGCAGTCCGTGGAAGCATTCTTCGGCTGTCAGGCCACAAAACCGCTGTTTCCCCAAGTACAGTCTCCTTTCTAAGATTCCTCCCCCACCCCCAAGTCCCAGAGCTGCACCCCAAGGGGGAAAAAGCCAAGAGGGGAGGAGATGGCGAAAAATGGAGCGAAGGGGAGGAAGGACGGGAAAGCGACTCACGGCTAGCTAGCGCCTCAGCGAAGCGGGCATGACTTCCCGGTGCCGAGCCTCCAGGCTGCCGTGCAGCCGACACGGCGGGCCGCGCTTAAATAGCCGCCGGCCGGGGAGCCTCGGAGCCGCGCGGCCACTCCCGGCGAGATATGGTTCTAATCAGATGCTGGCAGCCGAGGACTCCCCAGGAATGCGCCGGGATGTTTTTGCTGCCTGAGCTTGGTAACTCCCCCTCAACGTGTCTGCCGAGTCTTCCAAACTTAACTGTTTATTAACTCGAGCGGCAGCCACGCCGAGCGCCCGGCTCCCCTCGCTCGCGAGCCCCGCCAGCGGGGGGCGATCGCAGGGGGCCCCGGCCCCGCGGGGGAGGGACGAGGGACGGTGCCGTCGCAGCCCCGGCCGCCGCGAGCTGGGGACGCGGGGCAGGGGAGGGGGCAAATAAGGACAGGAAAGGGAAACTCCGCAGGAAAGGGGTGGGATCCACCCGACCTTCGTTTCCCAAATTCCTTCTCTGGATTGCCACTTCAGTGATGTGGCACGCGCAAGTCATCCTAACCCACTGGGGCCCTCGGAACAAAGGACTGCCTTTACTCCTGACTTTGGGGCAAAAGGCAACGGATCCCAGCTCGGATCTGCTGTTTCTCCAGGGAACGTGGGATTGCCCCTTTGCAGGCATTGCTGGTGCGGGCGCTCTTAACTTGGTGGGAAATCTGTGTGTGGACATGTAAAACATGCTGTATTTAGGGATGAAATAAAATCCTAATAGACAGATATAGAAACAATACTCTGAAATCGATGTAAACAAAAACGTTGACCTCTATCTAACCTCCCTAAAAAAAGCTGTGTCTCTGACACAAAGATCATATAGACACCCGCGTAGACCCATAACATGACTGTCTGCGCTAATTGCCAGTGTTCCCTACACCTCTAAGAGCGATCTGCAATATCAGAAATAAAATATTTGAAAATATTGGCACTCCACAGCATAGCTTCCTGAACCTTCACAAGCTGGGAATTCATTCTCTCTGTATTTAAAAATCATGAACAATTGTACAATAGTCCCAGAAACTCTGTCACTTTTAAAGAATTTTGAAATTATTTTCTGAAAAGCATGTCTATGTTCCTCTTTTTTTTTTTTTTATGGGAGACAGTGTGTACTAAATGTGAAACTGCCAAATTATGACTTGGATGAGAAGGGGTTATCGATTTTATTGAGTAAGCGACACACGGCGGATTTGCATTTTACCTCTGGAAACTGAGGGTTCAAATCGGGCTCATGGGACACCAAGGATGCATTTTGTGGTCCAAGCCTAGCCCAGCTGCAAAGCCGCTTTGTAATTTGGGGCAGCTCAGTGTGAGTGGCAGTCCTTGCTCTCAAGTAGGTCAGGCTTGGGACTGCCTGGGAGCTGGGGGCGCAGAGCAGCACAATCCTGGGACACGGAGAGTGACACCTCTCCTGGCCTCTGTGATTTCTGCCCCCTGTCTCATCCCCTCACACCTGAGGGTGTGGGGGTGGGGAGGGTGGTGCTGACAGTTTTCAGTGTTCCTCTGAGGTAATTTGCTATTATTAAAAAAAAAAAAAAATGACTTCCTGCGATGAGAGGAGGTCTGTAGACTTTAATCTTAGGACAGTCTTTATAACATTTATGTGGAGAACTTTAATTCTGGTACATTTTAGGACATACTGCTTTATTTCTAAGACCCAGGAGTCCAGAAGGATGGTTTCACTTCCAAAGGCTGAGTAGCTGGACAAATGACAGCTGATTTCAGGCAAATAGAGGCATTGGCAATTTGGGGGAAAAAGGGGTTTCTCTTTTAACCTCAATAGGTAATATTTTCTCAACTCAGAAGTGACCACCCAACCCTATATTTTTTTTAATCAAAAGACTGTTATTAGAAATGTTAACATATGTTTGCTCTGCCAAGTAGAAGGGATATGCCTAAGGAGCCAGAGGAAGAAAATGATTTCATCCGCAATGAGCTGGAGTTTCAAGAGAAGACTGATGGAAACAGTCCATTTATGAGCAGTGGGCTCACATACATGGTTAAAGTAGACAGCTCTGTCATTTTACACAGAAATCTTGAGTCAACAGTGGAGAACTCTGATTTGAAGAGGATTTTTATATCTCTAGGGTGCTGATATTGCTTCTGGCAGTAATTCAGTGTCCTGCTCACAGTGAGAAAAAAAAAAAAAAGAAGCATGAAAAGAAATTTAACTCTTTTTATCTCAGATGGAACACAGTTTCCTGTCCCATAGAAGTCGTTCACTTTTCAGGAGGTCTGAAATGAACATCCTTGCAGCTGGAGAATTACACCCAAGCCCACCCAGACATTAACCTTGCCTAAACGGTCTTTTCTTATCACCATTAAAATTAATGTTTAGCACATTAAGGTGAGGAAAATTCAATGCAATGTTTGAAGAACTATGGTCCTTGCATGACTTTCCCTTGCATAAAACCTGCCTGTGAGGGAGAAGAAAAAAAAAACAAACCCTGACGACTGTGTTCCCAGCCTAGGAAAAGGGTAGTTAATCCCGTGATGGCTTGCTGAAGAATGCATGGTTTATTATTAAAGTAATCTCTTAAGATTTTCCTGGAATGTGCTTCCACAGCAACTCTGCCTGTGCGAGCTATCCTATGTGTGTGTCTTTTCTTCCATACTTAAGCTGGTTTTCCCCCCTTTAGCTCACAGACCTAAAGCTTTCTCTCTCCCTTCTCCAGTCCTTCTTCTGTCCCCCTCCCTATGGCTCTTGTCTCCCTTAAACATCCCATTCTGAATCCTGACACTTCCCATGAACTTTGGATGTGGCGCTTTGGATGTGGTCCTAGGGGAACTGTTCGTGCACCTTGATGCCTTGCTGGACGCTTCCAGATGTTCTCATCAAACGAGGACTGGTTAAAGTTTGTGGATCTAGCAAGGTCACAGCTTTTCTTCTTCCGCCTCAGTGTCATAAAAATAAATGAAGAAAATAGCTATTGTTCCCAGAAAATGTTCTTTGACCTTGACTTATCATATTTACAGTCACAGAAAGACTGACCCTATCGGATTTGGCTGTTGGCAAGGCATGACAAATATTGGAAGTTTTTCCTATTGATCAATTGATCTAAAATATTTGGAGGGTAGTCTTATTGAAGGCAGCCTGTTTTTCTTTTGTTTTGTTGGTTGTACCTGCAAAGCACCTTAGAGCACAATACTATTTGCTAGTGACGTGTATTAGTAAAACTCATTGAGGTTTTAACCTATTGAGGTTAAAAAATTGTACTTCAAAAGCTGGGATATTTAAAGTGAAGGACATTTAAAAATTCAATATGACAAATTTATATAAGTAATTGCATTTCCCCACCAATATAAACTTTTATAATGAGAAGTTGTAAAGGGGAAAAAGAATACTCATATGAACTACTGGTTAAAACATCTTCTTTGGGAAGCAATTTGAAATGAGTGGTTAAAAATAAAAATACATATAAACCTACAAAATGCCAATATTAATTATTATTGGAGCCAACATTTATATAGTTCTCTATCCTATGAATAAGAATCTATCCCTAGAAATAAAACAAAGATGTTAATCACTGCATTGTCTGTAGAGTAGGAACCTGGGAACAAATTTTGTCCATCAATGGGAGAATGATTAAGTTATGATTCATCTGCACTGTGAAATCATATGCAATCATTTAAAAGAATAAATTAGAGTTAAGCCTTGTAATGTGGAAGGATTTCTATTAGGTATTGTTGAGAGAGAAAAACACGATACAGAAAAAAATGTAAAATATGGTTCTGTTTTGGTACTGTGAAAAGCAACACCTATCCATGTAAGTTTGAGTGTGTGTGTGTGTGTGTGCATAATTATAAAGGAGACTAGACATTGGATTATATTATAGATTACTGGGGACCTCATGGAGATGAGAATAGACGGGAGGAAAGGGGGTAAGACTTGTACAAAAAAGGAAAGGAAATTAAAATAGCCTGTATGCAGATATACAGAGATCACATTTGTGTATCTAACTGAAACGGAATATGCACAGGGTTGCATAACTTTAAAAAAATACACCAATTGATTTTAAGATCATGGAAGAGTTATAAAAGAAATCCATAAAATAGCTTTCACTGAGGTGTTTTCCTCAAGATCATTCAAAAGTGAGTATTCATCAGTGTTCTCATGATCTAATTGGGCCTCTAGAACAATAGTTCTCAAACATTCCTGTTCACAGCAGACATTCTGGGAGCTTGCTACAAGGGTGAATTCCTGGCCCCGGCCTGAGACCAGGACTGGAAAGGTGTGTGGGTGGGTCAGTGGGGTGGAAGGCGGGAAGAGCCTGGGAATCTGAGTGCTTAACCACCACTTCTGGGTGATTCAGATGCTGTAGTCCTGGGGACCACACTTTGGGAAACACTGAGTTCTTCTGCAGTCAGCAGCATATTCATTCCGTTCTTCTCTGAGTGAGGAGAGCTCAGTGGAAAGGGAGAAGGGCAAAGATGACAGGAAGCAGGTGCCATTGGTCTTTAGACTGGCTTTTCTCTCTTCCATTGGCTCTCGGCAGCTTCACACAGTGTCCTGGCTTTATTGGTGACTCTCTCCCTACCCTCTACCCTGTTAAGACTTGTTTTCAGAGAAAGATCTGCTATCAGCCATTTGCACTGATCTATACTCAGATATTTGCATTTCCAATCCTGTGTCTTATTGTGGCATGAAAGGAACCGCTCATTGTTAAAAGAGATCTCAGTCATCAGTAAGAATAGGGACAGATATTTTTTCTTATTTTTGATCAGTTGGAGGCAATTGTCAACTCCACCAGGCACCCAGCTTAAGGATACCCAGTAAGAGAAGAATTATGTGACTTCCAGCTCCTGGGATAACCCTCTACTATCCCTGAAGTCATACTAGATCTTGGCTTCAAAGGGGCCATTGGAAAACTGAAATTGGATATTGTTTACATGCTTACTTTTATGATCCAGCACAGGAAAGTGGGATTTAGGATCAGATCTGGGTGAAAGTCCTGGCTCCATCTCTTACTAACTGCAAGATTTAGGGCAAGTGGCCTAACTTCTCAAGGGTTCAGTGTCCTTATCTATCAAATGGGCATTCCCTGTCTTCCACTTTTGTTTTGTTTTTTGGTAGAAAACAAAGGAGATCATATTCAATGAAAAGAGTTTAAAGTATTTGAGACTATACAAATACTGTAAACTATGTTAAAATTATGGAAAAAATACATTACTAGAAAGGTGTTCTTGTCCTAAATTATTTCTACCACCAATAGAAGAAATACCGTCTAGTAATTCACATGTCAGATAACTATGCTTCTCTGGCTGCGGGGAACTTGAGGCTGACTTCTCACGTGGAACAGTCCTGGACCCTGATTTTCTAACAGATTAGTGAGGATCACCTTAATGGATCAATTTCATCTGTTCAAAGAGAGTTGAGTCAATTTCTGGAGAAATGGGGACATTAAAAGGGAGGAAAAGACAGAAAGTGAGAAAAGGGGACGGGAGCCCCACCTCTTGTACTTTGGAGTTCTGTTGCTACTACTAAGAAGGTGCCTCACTGTCCACAGACACGGAATTCAGTCCAAAAATATTTTTACTCCGCTCCAACCATGGCCACATGCTGTGCTGAGACTCACCAAACAGCCTCACTTCTAAACCAGAACGGCCATCTGTGAATCAGGAAGGAATACCATTTTCTATAGTCACTTAATGCTCAGGCTCAAAATCACTTCTTAATTAGAGAATGGGGAGAATCCGTGTCTGGACTCCCCAACTATTTGGAAACTTACATATGTGTGTGCCCATGCTTATGTGCATTTTCGGAGGCAGTGCACCGTAGATGTCACTGGATTATTAAAGGACCCCGTGCCATAAAACAAGGTTACATTCCATTGTGCTCTGAGTGCATAGCCACATTCTTCCCATACATTTTTATCTGAGGATTTTATCTGAGTCTTTTGTACCAATCTGATATTTGTCCTCACATTATTGCCCAACAAGTTAGGGCAAGTATTACTTTTTCTAAAGGTTAAGAAACGTTAAGTGTAGAAACTTTGATTTGCTTCGGTTTATAGAGCTAGGGACGGAGTTAGAACTGTGACTCAGTTTTTCCGAATGATCTAGAAGGTATGGTTCATGCAGTCAGGGTCCAAACGGCATTATAGGGGTTACTGGCAACTCTTAGGGTTCACTGTATGCTGTCTGGACCTGTCCACGCCTGGAAAAGAGTATCTATTGTGGAGTGTGGAGGCTCCTTCATCTGCAGAAGACACGGGCACACGGAAGGCATCCAGAGCAGGGCCCCTTGGGCGGTGAGGGAATTTCCTGGGAACTGAGAACTACCAGGGGCTCTGTCAGTGTGGCCTGACTGAATTGGGCGTGTGTAGCGAAGGCAAAAGACTCCTTGGACATATAAGGTTGGGTGTGGAGAGAGATCTATGAATAGTAGAGCTCTTTCCAAATATCCAAAGACTTGTCCTGTGGGAAGTAGAGTAGACTCCTCTCTTCGGCCACAGATGTAGAAGCGGGTCCTGTACGGGGCTGAATGGTATTTCTCCTCTCCAAGACTCCTGTGCGCATGGAATCTGAGACTCGGCCTTAGTTGGAAATAAGGTCTATGCGCATGTAATTAGTTAAGATGAGGAAATATTGGATCTAATGAGACCTTACCTCCTTCAGTGAAATCTTTTTATTTGCCTTGTGATGCTTTTTGGTCAGAATATCTTGACTTTTTTTTACATCCTGTTTTGCAGTTAGCATGACTCTGGAACAAGTGTGTCTCCAGGTGTGAATCTGAGCTCTGTAGTTTACCAGCTGTGTGATCTGAGGAAAACTACTGTACTTCTCTTCTACAAAGTGAGGGAAATAATAGAATTTCCTTCATAGTGTCATTCCGAGGATTGAAAAAGTTGATCTGTCTAAAGGACTTCAAGTTGCAGTTAGCACATAATAGAGCACTGATGATAATGTGAATTTGTCTGAATATCTTAAAAGAATAATTTTTAAAGTATTAGGTAAATTTGAAAATAAGCTTACCCTAAACCTCAGAACTTTCACTTCTAAGTCAGCTTAGAGGAACTCCCATGTATTTGCCAAGAAATATGTCTCAGAATGCTTACAATAGCAAAAAGTAGAAACAACTGAACTGTCCATCAATGGGAGAATAGACAAATAAATTGTGGTGCATGTATCACTGGGAATACTCTAATAATAACAGGAATGACATGAATGTATGATCCAGAACTGCTTATATCAACACAGATGAACTGAGGAAGAAGAACAAATCACAGCTGAATACAGCAAGCATGATGCCATTTATATATAGCTTAAAATATGAACAATATAATTACTCTATACTCGGAGACACACTATTCATATAAATGAATATAATGATGTGCAAGAATGATAAATCACAGGGACACCTGGGTGGCTCAGTCAATTAAGCATCTGACTCCTGATTTTGGCTCAGGTCATGATCTCAGGGCCCTGGGATTGAGCCCTGTGTCAGGCTCCACGCTCAGTGGGGAGTCTGCTTGAGATTCTGTCTCTCTCTCTCCCTCTGCCCCTCCCCCTGCTCTCTCTCTCTCTCAAATAAATAAATAAGTCTTTAAGAAAAAAAAAAGAATGATAAATCACAAATTCAAGATGGTGGTTTCCTCTGAGAGAAGAAAGAAGAATAAATAAATTTATTTTATTTTTTTACCAGGAAAACTGGTAATTTTTTTCCCTAAGGCTTGGATGAATATTGTTTTGTTTAACATCTTTTTATACAGATGCTCTTCTAAGCACTTTATAGATATTAATTTATTTAACCCTCACAATAATGCTGTGAGTTAAAACCTATTATTACCTCCAACTATAGATGAAGAAACTATGGAAACTGATTAAAGTCACAGAATTAATAAATGGCAGAACCAGGCTTCAAATCTAGGTAGCCTGGTTCTAGGGTTTATGACTTTACCCCTATGTACCCCCAAGCAATGCTGACTCTGGTTAGAATTTTATAAAGAAACGAAAAGGCTGTAAGTGACATTAACTCTCCAACACAGCTTTGGAATGCCCGCTGATCATGTTCTGCCTCCTTGTTCCTGTGACTGCTCTGCCTCCGGGCCCCTTGTCCTTCTGTGTCCCACTTTGGCTTTGTACCTCAGCTCCTGATGTTCTCCTACCCTCCCGGGATCAATGGACTCATTTGGACTCATTTCTCTGGCTTTGATCATGACCACAGCACCCCTTCCAGGACATCTGTCCCTGGTGCCTAGACTTCGACCATAAGGAGAAAGTTCCGTCCTGACCCTGCGTCTGGCCCTGAGAGAGAGAAAATGGGAAGTCATACACTACAGCTGAGCACAGCAGCAAAGAGCCGCTGAAAAGGAGTGTTTCTCGGAGGAAGATTTGAAGAGACATCGGGTAGGGGTGCCTGGGTGGCTCAGTCAGTTAAGTATCCGACTGGTTTCCACTCAGGTTGTGATATCAGGGCCTTGAGATCAAGTCTCGTGACAGGTGAGGAGTCCACTAAAGTTTTTCTCTCCCTCTCTCTCTGCTGCTCTCTACTCAATCTCTCTCTCCCAAATAAATAAATAATCTTAAAAAAAAAGAGAGGGAGAGAGAGGGAGATTGGGTAGAAGCAGAGCTGGTAGCAGGTCTATTGTATTTATGTGTTTGTGTGTGGGGGTGTGCACGTGTGTGCGTTGGTTCAATAGATAAGCCACTATTTTTTAGGAGAAATACTAGTGAAAGATACAAGTTGTGGGGATGATCCAAAATAACCAATAATCCTTGAAACAATTTCTACCTGACTTTCAGACATTGTCACTCCCTCTAAATGGAGCTACCCTGTTTCCCCCCCCCCCCCCCCCCATGACCGGGAAAGCATGCTTATTCTGGTTAGTATTGAGACTGCTTCTCCTCCTCAATCTATCTTTGGTAGAAGAACATTTCTCCAGACCAACTCAGGGAAAGAAACCTCATCACCAGCTTCTGTTGGGAGAGGAGCCAAAGCTCCTGAAACCCACCAGCGGGCCTCTCCCCGGATCGCTGTCGCTTCGGTCTTCCGTGGAAGAACTGAGCTCACCAAAAGTGTGTTTGCTGAAGAAACACCACCTGGGAAGGCTAGGCCGGGTGTGGGTTTGGATGGATGAAAAACCGGTCCAGAACAGTGCAGTTGCTGCTGAAAATGCTTAAGTCCTAAAGTCCTGTTGCCGAGGCCAACCAGGAAATGTGTAATCATAAACTTTAAATGTGTTTATCTGCCCGGTGGACACATTCTGTTATTTTGGTTTGTATTGAGGCAGTTTTTAAACTAATGTTAGACATTAACAACACTAATTTGATAACACCGTCTCGTCTCTCTCTCTTTCCCTCCTCTCTCCCTCTCTTTCTCCCTCCCTCTCTCTCTCTCATCCCCACTCTGTCTCTCTCTCTCTCTCTCTCTCACACACACACACACTCCTTTATATTTTGCTGTGATTGAATTTGAGTTGTAGGCAATAGTTTGTTGGTGAACCAGGTCTCTGAATAAAAAAGCTCTGATTTACTATGCTTGTTGATTTCCACGGAGTAATTACCCTCAGTATGGGGTAGTTATTTCAAGGTGTCATATGATTCATTGAATGTGGGGATGGAAAGAGATTTGCACATTCAGCTCCAGAATAAGGTATAGACTAGCCATGTGCTCTCCTAACATGCTGACTACAGAAGGGTCTCTTTTCGCAATATTCCTGGTCAGTAATAATCAGTCGAATTGATTAATCAACTACCTACAAATGAAGAACACCAAGTAAAGTCTCTCTGGAACATGGTGTTTAAAGATCTGGGCCACAATGATTAGATACTTGAATAATTACTTTGTTTTCCTGCTTCACACTGTAGTACAATGAGAATCACATGGGATTGAGATTCGGCATACATCTATTAGAATCCTGGTTCTGTCCTGAACTCTTCATATGATTGGACATACTGCTTAACTTCTCCAAACTTTACATTTCTTACGTGTGAAATGGAAAACAATGCATGTAATGCATGCTTATCTCAAGGATTAAATGATACAGGTATGGATGTAAAATAACAAATTCTTGGTACACAGCAAGGCCCTATGGTAGCTGTCAATGTTAACTGCAGGAAAAAGAAAATGCTCAATTCTTCTCATTTTAAGATTTTCTCATAAAACCAATTCTTAAACTTTTGGTGCTTGCACTCTCTTTTCTGGGAATGCGTATGAACAGGTGACAAAAGACTTGATAATAAAAGAGATAAGTATTAATGGGGAAAAATCTGGAACATTTTTATGTGTTATTCTTATTATCTGAGAGCTTCCAACTACTTCTACTGCTACTACTGTGGTCCAAACCACCATCAAATTTCTCCCATGGGTCACTGAAATAACCTCTAAGTGCTTCTGCCCTTATCCTTCTCATAGTCTAGTCAATACAGCAGCTAGCGGTTCTCATGAAAATGGCCAATAATATCACACTTTTGCTTAGAAACCTTTGATAATTTGTATCTCCAGCAGAGTCAAAGCCATCGTCCTTAGAATTGGCTTCCAAGGCTGTATTGCCCTTCCCTCCACCCCATTACCTTGGTCACTGCTGCTGCTATTGATCTTCCCCTCACTCCACACAGCAGGTCCGTTCGCATCTCAGACTTTCACACGAGGCTGCTCTTTGCCTGGACTGTCTTTCTCCAGATTCATGGCTGTTTACTTCTCTAACCATTTTAGTTGCTCAAATGTCACCTTTTCACAGAGAGTGTTTTTGATCATTTTATCAGGTTGGGTAGGGTCCTCCAAAAACCCATGTCCACTGGGGACTTGTGAATGTGACTTTATTTGGAAATAGGGTTTTTGCAGATGTAATCAAGTTAAGAGGAAGTCCTATTGGGTTAGGATGGGCCCTAAATCCAACAACTGGTGTCCTTATAAGAAAAGGGAAATTGGACACAGACACACAGGGAAGAAGCTGACAGATGGAGGGAGAGGTCTGAATGATGCAGCTACAAGCCAAGGTACAAGGTGGACGGAGGCTGTTGACAGAAGCAAGGAGAGAAACACGGAATGGATTCTTCCCTGGAGCCTTTGGAAGAAGCAGGGCCCTGACACCTCCTTGATTTCAAACTTCTAACCTCCAGAACTGTGACAGAATAAATTTCTCTTGTTTTAAACCACCTAGGTTTTTTTTGTTTTGGGGGGTGTTTTCGAGAGACAGAGCTAAAGAGTGCTCACACATAAAAGTGAGAGAGGAGAGGCAGAAGGAGAGGGAGAGAGAGTTCCATACCCAGCACTGAGTCGGATGTGGGACTTGATCTCATGACCCTGAGATCATGACCTGAGCTGAAATCAAGAGTTGGATGCTTAACCTACTGAGCCGCCCAGGCTCCCCCAAACCACCTAGGTTTTAAGAGTTTGTTACAGCAGCCCTAGAAAGCTAATGAAACCAATCAATTTTAAGTTGCTGCCCTACTACCTTATCTTTATTCCCTCTTCTCAGAAATATACTTTCCCTGTAGCACCTATCCCAGCAGAGCCTGATGATTTCTACCTTCCCTTAAGCAGTATGTTTCATTGATTAACTATCAGCAAATCATTGTAATCTCCAAGCATGATTTAGCTTTCCCTTCTCACCTTCTCTTCCAAACTGGAAATATTTATCCTTACCCGTGGGACATCCCTTCTTTAGTGAGGGGAATGCCTACTAAACTGGTATGACTTCTACTGTTCCTTTTGTCCCAGGTTCAAGAAAAAAAGCTGTACATAGTTAGATACCACACTGATACAGATCCATCAACACAAGTAAAACCAAAAAGAGAAGGTATATATTGTTTAATTTGAGGATCTGGTTTCTAGTAGGTCCAGAATCTGAGCCTATTATGTTCTATATTTGGCATATAAAAAGGCCAAATAGATTCTCACCATTTGGTACTTTTAAAGGATCCCTTCTGTGAGATGCTGTAGGAAGTACATAGCTAATGGTGAGGTATATTTGAAGTAGACTGAATTTAATCAAGCCTCTAGATATATCTACGAGTTTAAGGGAAATATAGATAAAAGATCGAATTAAATGACACCACCAGGCATGTCAACCAAATCCATACTGTGGTACATTATACTGGATAAACGGCCTGCTTTGTCCAACAAGTCAACGGTGTTAATGAAATAGAGTGGTGCGGAGTGGGAAGAACTGCTATAGATTTACAAAGACTTTAAAAGACAAACTATGCAATGTTATGAGTCATGTTTGGATTATGAGTCTAACAAATAATACATTCAAAGAGATTTTTGAGGCAGAGAAATTGGGATTTTTACAAGGCATTAAGGAATTATTGTTTATTTTGTCAAATGTGTAAATGCATTATCCTTATATATTAGAGATGTAGAGTCCATATGGATGAAATGATGATATCTTGGATTTTCTTTAAAATAACCTACTCCATCCCTCAAATTGAGGAGGAATAGACAAAACAAGATTGTTTTTTGTTTTTTAGAGAAAGAGAGAGAGACAGCATGCACAACTGGGGTGTGGGGAGGGGCGGAGGGAGAGGGAGAGAGAGAATCATAAGCAGGCTCTATGCCCAGCATGGAGCCCAATGCAGGGCTCGATCTTACAATTTCGAGATCATGACTTGAGCCGAAATCGAGAGTCAGACGCTTAAGTGACTGAGCCACTCAGGTGCACCAAAACACAATTGTTGAAGCAGAGTGATGGGAATATAAGGGTTCAATATACAATTCTCTCTAGTTTTGTTTACATTTGAAAATTTCTGCAATTACAAAAAATTAAAGACCACTGTTACCATTAGGTATTTCATGGAGTTCATTTGTCCATCATTCCTTCACTCATTCACTCACCTAACATTTTCCATAAGCCGGTTATTGCTGGCTCACCAGTTGGGTCCCGTAGATAAACAATCATGGCTTCACTCCCTAGGATTCCATGCTTTAGCTCACAGAGCTTCCCATAAGGAGCTATTTTATAGGAAAACCAATATGCTTTCACCATTTGGAAGCCCAGAATTCAGATTCTGGATATCATGATGCTCCTTGACTGAGAGAATGGCTTTGTTTCCCTAATTCCCCTCTAGAGCAGACGCAGATGTCTGTGTGTGCTGCAGGAGCGACTTCAGGATCCAGGGTCAATGCAGTTATATTAAGCACTCCCCACTCAACATGACGCCTTATCAGAAGGCCCGGGCCTGTCCCCCTCTTTGATACCCTTATGCTCCCAAGTGCTTTTTCTCTGGATTACTGATTTCAGGCTGGAATCAGATGATTTGCAAAATGACGTGCCTTTCCTGTCTGCTTCACACCACGGGGGCGAGGAGAACAAATAGGTACAAAGTCTGTCTTCTGAGCCCTAGGAAGGGGCCTATATTGCCGTCATGTGCTTGTCTGCTGAGATGTTCCAGAGTTTGTTTTTTCTTTTTCCTAGCTTAATAAAGTTAGGGAATTAATCTACAAAGTTTTATGTAGATTTTCTTTTGGGGGTGTCTTTGGTAGTCAGAATAGAGCTGCAGAAGGCAATTCTACCTTGTGAAGGTCCTGCTGATCTCTTGAGGGCGGCGGTGGGGCGGGGGGAGTGCGTCACTTCTCTTCCTTATCCTTCTGTTGCTCAAGCACGAGTGGCACCTCTAACCAGAGAGCAGAAAAGGAATGGGATAGGACTTCGACCTTCATGAAGATAATGTTAATTTTGCATTTTTGCATGCAACTTGAAAAAACTTTCAAAAATATTCTCATCTGATCCTTATATCCTTGTTGCAAATTAGAGTGGTACAATTGTCTCCACTTTAAAGGTGATAAAAATGGGTCACAGAGAATCAGAGACCTCCTTCAAGTGCTTCTGAAGGTGCCAAGATTCAAACCAATTCTTCTCTCATTACCCTGCCCAGTGAACTTTCAACTACTCTGAATGAGCTTTTAATTTGATGAAGGAGAAGGAAGAAGGATATAATTTGAGCTTTAAATTATCCCTAATGTCTCTCTTAGCACAGATGCTATGAATTTACCTATGTTTTTATTTTATTTTGCTAGATGCATACACCTTTTTTAAAGATTTTATTTACTTATTTGAGAGAGAGGGAGAACACTGGCAGGGGGAGGGGCAGAGGCGGAGAGAGAAGCAGACTCTTCACTGAGCTGGGAGCCCAGTCTCTGGGCTGGATCCCAGGACCCTGAGATCATAACCTGAGCCAAAGGCAGACGCTCAACTGACTGAGCCACCCAGGTGCCCCTAGATGCATACACTTTTTAATCTCCAAGTATCTTTGAGCACTATAATGTAAAATCATAATGCCTTTTATTTCTCTTTTGCCTAAAATATTTTAGTTGAATCAAAAAATTCTTTTGGTACTATTGTATATATAATAAATGGCACTGTATAAATAATATGTAGGACAACTCAGGGCTTTCTCCGAACAAGTTGTTCTCCAAAACAGTTGTTTTTTTGTTGCATAAAGGTAGGATTCTTCTGTTTTGTGTCTGCCATCAAGATAGGACAACAGTCCTTTGTTATTTGGATTAGTGCAAATCTCAGAGCAGTGGTAAGTCAGCACCACTGTCCTCTGCGAAGAAGGATTGTCCAGAGGACATGTGAGGGAAATATTAACATCTCCTCTTGGCCATCTGGTTCTTCTTAGCTGAGGAATGCTCACCAGTTAGGGCAGTCCAGAGGGAAACTCATAGGGAGAGATAGAGCCTTGGACCCAAGCAAGGGAAACAATGTGAGAGAATGGAGGGAGGATAGAGGTAGAGTTGGCAACAGTAGAGTTTGGTACTCACCCTAAAAAGTAATTCACCTGAGATGAATCAGGTGAAAAACTGATTCTTTGGATTGGGAAACGTTAGAAGCTGGAATAATCTTGTTGAAGAATTATTCACTATTCAAAAATTATTCACTGTTATTGAATAGTCCCCACACTGAACTGCCACTAAGTCTGGACACAACGAAAAGATTTTTTTTAAAACCATAAAAGTATTATATTGATTAAAGAAGTAAGTAAAGGTATTAATCTGAATGGATCTTCTTAAAACATAATGGAAGATAGTCATTTTAAAGAATACAAATGTTAATGAGGACACAAAAATCATAAGATAATTTCTTTAAAGTAAGGAAGGCTCAAGTTTGAGGTTCCTCAGTAGAAAAAGTCCTTTTTCCACTCCAATAGAGAGTACACTGGGCCGGGGTATAGTTGGCTTTGTGGCTAATATTGGCACAGCCACTATTTGTGTCCTGTGGCAAATAATTACTCTCTGTGTGCAGCATTCTTCAATTTGAAAATTACCTGCCCTGCGTATTATGATAAAAGAGATAAAATCGATCATGACAGAAATGTTATATAAAATACTATCGTTACACATTTTTTATACAAAAAAGAAAATTAAACATAAACATTTTTGCTTTCAATTAATTTACATAAATCATAATATATTTAAAATTGCAAATAGTTTAACTTACTCTGAGTTGGAGATCATCTTACTTTTCTAGGGGAGCCTCAACCTGCTTAGTTAGTAAGATTCATGCTTATTAACCCTTCTCCAAATTACAAATAAGAACCAGGCAGAGAAAGATGTTGTTATTTGCACTGATTATATAATATATCTACAGAGTTTGAATAAATACCCATCCAAAAGCAATTGTTACTGTGAAATTAAAAGTAGATTATAATCTATTTAATAATAATATTAGATGCTTCATATTTGTCTTCTAGCAACTAAATAATATGGATAGGTAAAGAAATTTTTTTGAACATGCCTCCAATCATATTATGATAACATATACAAATCGAGTATTTAAAAAATATATCCAAAAATATAATCTTTTAGTTATCACATAAATATTATGCAGATCCAACTCCCAAATTATATAATGATGAAGCCAATATTCCAATTAAACTTTCTAAGGAGTAATTAAATGGAATAGATTTTTTTCTTTCATTTAGTCTACAAGTGATATTGAATACAGAATAGACTTCTTAGGTCTTCTGATAGCTGAGGAATTTCTCACAAAAAATTTATTCTGGCATGAGTCCCAATTTTATTCTTTCATACTCCCCCTCTCTCAGTGTCAGTAGAAGTTGAATTTTCTAATAACAAAATACAGAGTTTCTCCTAAAATTGTTTGATTTTATCATACAACATTATACACAACTGATTAAATAGAATAAAGACATTCTGCTTCTTAGGGATACTTTCTGGAACTTACTAAATACTAAGCAGTGTGTCCCGAATTTTTTATCTAAAATACCAGGATTTACTTTCTCTTCAGCTTAATTTTATTTTATTTTTTGGAAGGTGGGGTGGGGAAAGAATATCCCTTTGAGAGTTCCTATACCACTCCGACTTGCTATTGAAACATGTAAACGTTAATGAAAGTTTGGAAGGTGACACTCTGCAAAAATATTTGTCCTTCTGAATAAGACTTGAAACAGCATTTCTACATTGAACTCTGGGTAAAAGCTGGAAGCTGGGCACCCAAACAATGCTGCTTTTATCAGAAAGAAAGCCAAACATGAAATCATATTTACTTTCATTTCCCTCCCTCAACACTAGAAAGGAAGGAAGGAAGGAAGGAAGGGAAGAAGGAAAGAAGGAAGGAAAGAAGGAAGACAGAGAGAAAGGAAGGAAAGAAGGGAGGAAGGAAGGAAAGAAGGGTGGGAGGGAAAAAGGAGGAGGGAGGGAAGGAAAGAAAGCTAAAACGGGGCATACTTTTGGAATGCTGCATGCATATGTGTGTATGTTGATAATTGTGAGGGCATGTGTATGTTGGATTTCAGCTAGAGAGGATTTTCTACATCTCTACAATTTCTATACCAGCTTGAAACCAAATATAATATTTAATCACTTCCATAAAAACTCCAAAATAAGAAAAACATGCATGAAAAAGACAGCAATATGAAGAAGGCAGCTATATATGTTAGAGCTTACCACAAACATCATTCACAAAACAAGCCAGCAGCCTAACCAGAAATTTTCCAAATGCTTGTTTTGGGAGAAGTTAACTCCCATGCACAGAGAGCTTTAAAATAGAAGAGGAAAATGACAGGTTAGTGCCGACCCTTTTTACTGATTTATCCCTAAAATAAAGACAGCATCTTGAATTAAAATCCAAGTCCTCGGAGGGTGCTTATGAGCAAGCATCACATGTACAAATAGTAATTTAGCATGACGACCCCTTTCTCAGACATGAAAACCCGGCCGAGCCCAGGAGCAGACCTCTGGGTAAGAGGCTGACCCTGCTTTTCCAAGCTGGTCCACCTCCTCCTGGTTTTGGAAGCTTTTCCACTGTCGACTCTGTTCATTTCTCCTTTTGGTGTTTTTAGAGAACGACAGAACGTATCCAACAGGAAATACTGGAATAGTTTTTGCAAGACCTCCATTTCCCCACCAGCGGCTTGAACAAGAATAAGGACTACCATGTGGTGTGGCTGAACTTGGCGAAGAAAGCTTTGAGGCATATACATAACATCAGTTTGACTTTAGTTACATTTGGGGGAAATTGGAATGGTCTGAGTCTGCATAGCTCCTAGAACCATAGACTCTCAGGATCTTAAAGAACCTTGGGGGCCATCCAATGTGATCTCCCACTTGATACTTACATTCCTTCCACCATACCACTTGTCCTTGCCCCAATTTACCCTAGGGACATTTTCAGCAAAGGAGTTTTCCTGAGGCATTCTACTGTGTCCTTATTTAGGTGAAATACTTTTTCAGTTTGGTCCTCATCAAAAGCGGGTAGAGTATAAGATGCAGCCTCCTTCAGCAAGCTACAGGTTTTGCTTGACTTTTTTTAGGCTCTGAGATACTGCATAAAACTAACCCAGATGTCAGCTGATGTATTATGAATTTAGAGTGGGAACCTTGAGTTCCTTCCCGTCTCTCCGTGGATTTTCGGGGGAGATGATTTACAGTTTTCCGGGCCACTGCTGGCTTGGAGCTCTTGTTTCTGCTCCTTTTTTTTTTTTTTCCCCCCTTCAGTTCCTGGTTTACTCTGCTATTCCTCATCTGCCACCTCTATTTGGACCATGTCAAACTCAATATTCTTCCTTGCTCAGTTCACTCTAACCCCCTTGGGAAATCCACCTACATCAAGACGTTTGTGCGTGTTTTTTGAAGGTGTGTGGAAATGAATGGGATTTATTTTGACATATATATATTATATATATTAATGAATGTTAAAATACATATTTATTTATTGTGACATGTACACATACACATACTCGAATATTAGACATCCCTATCATTAAAAGTCTTAAACTTTGCCTCTTTGCAGAGCCATACTCTTTCCTATCTTTGAATTCCAATCTTTTCATATGCAGAATGATTTAGAAATCCCTTTTGTGTGCTTCCTACTGTCTTTGCAAGCTTTTAAATTCTTGCTGGGGACATGCTGAGATAACTGTATTTCTTTGGTGCCAGCCTCTTCATGCCCTGGGGTTCTTATCCACACCAAATGTTTATCAAGACATTTTAAATAAAATGGCTTTCCTCCTTAAGGAGGATACTTATGTATATATTTTTAAACCCTTAGTGTTTGAGAATATCTCCAGGTCTTGCCCAGTGGGGAATGCATTTGTTGAGAAGGTTACAAGGAAAAAGGAAGAAATCAAACAATCGAGCAGAAGAACAGTAAGTACAAATTAACCAACTGAACCTACTGCAAAGTGCAGATTTTTAAAAATCTTAGTTGTTGGTTCAGTTGTGCTGGGCCACATGTGCAGAAGTAAAAAAGATGTCCTTCTGAGCTGAGAGTGGAAATGTTGACCCTTATCTAGATTAAAAATCTACCAAAGTCTGCAGTTGTGTGTGTAAATTCCCTAAAGTATTGGTGAAAGTATCTGGGGGATCAGAGTGAGAAAGCTGGGATCGTGAGTGAGAGATGCTTGAGTTCAAGTTTTTCTGACATCTTATTATTCCATCTTGACTCAGGGCTTTAGAAAATTCAACTGAGGCCAAAAAACAGTATAACAGAAGAAAGTGGAGAGTAGGTGTTAGCAAGGAACTATGACCATGCACTTGAATTTTTCGGGATCACTCTGACTTCAAATGTCTCACATAATGTTAATATCATGCTTATTGATTTATGGTTCAGAAACTATGTTTATTCCATACATGAGCCTAAGGAATTATTTGAGCTAAAGCGTCACAAATCTAAATTGCAAATACAATATTCAGTTAAAGAAGGCAGATTGAACTCACATGTTTATCCCCCTCTCTCTCCCAAGCCCCCACTAAACTTACATGAATAAAAGACTATAAACCTAAAAGGACAAAAAGAACAGAAGAAGGCTTCAGCAGGCAAGCTATTTGAACAAATCACTGAGGGATAGAACGTAGATGAAGGTGTAGACCTTGACTTATTAGGGCAGAGGTATCCAGACCTTATGCCCATGCAGGTAGCCTAGTAACTGTTGTAAAAGCAGTTCACACTGAGAACCCAGGAGAAGCTTAGCTCCCAGAAGTAGCTGGTGTGGTAGACGGAGAGTTGAGGAATGGGGATGGACCAAGGAGTGGGTGGTAAAGTTATCTAAGTTGGTCCTCTCCCCAAGGAATGGAGCCTTAACAGGTTCTTCCAATTCCCCAGGGCCTGCCATGAGCAGAACATTCATGCCTACAGCACCTCCCACTCTTTGCCCATCGTTACCATAAGAGACCCGAGCATCCTTTATTAACTAGAGAAACTGAATGAGAGTGGCTGATGATTCAAAGACACCAGGCGTGGTGACAGATGAGTGAAGGTGACAGATGAGTGAAGACACCAGCACCAGACATGGCGATGGATAGCTCAACACAAAGGAACTAATAAAAGTCTGTTCTTATTAGAAACTTCTAGAATGGTTTGATCCTCCAATTCCCTTTTCCTTCATGTGCACACCATACACAACCATATACAACTGCCCAAAGACAAAAGATTAGAATGCTATTTTTGTAGAAACATTGAATCACCAGAAGAAAGACCCGATAGACCAGAGGTTGGGAAACCCTGATAAAATGGCCACCTCTCTACAAGACTTCCCTGAAAGGAAGTCCGCTAACTTTGCGCGTGTGCACTGAGCTTCCACTCAGATTGTAAAGCTCCACTCTTAACGGTGAACAACTTTGGATTACCAGAAAGTTAAGGGGAATCCTCATCATGGAGTGAGGAACCAAAGTAAATAAGGTGAAAACAGGGAAAAAGAAGAAAATAGAGATAATGCAGGGATCATGCAAATGCTAAATCTGTTTATTAATATTTTGGGGGAAGAATATTCTTGGGACACTATTAAGTCCATAAACAGTAACACGGAGCTGTAAAGAAAAAAAAACCAATAGAGTTCTTAGAAATTCAAAATATGATAGTGCTGTTTCTCCCATAAAAATA
>CM052895.1:106629705-106692976 GCA_028534135.1 Potos flavus | reverse complement strand
CCCCCTCCAAAAAAATACTCAAATACCTAGTTAAATGATAACGATAAAGATCGTACTTTTAGAATCTATTTTAGGTGGAGAAACTTAATGAGTGAATGAGTGATATGCCATGCAATTTACATGATATTGGGGCAAAAGAGATTTAATACTAAGCATAAGAATAATACGAAGCACCAGCAGCCGACCTTTATTGAGTACCTGCTATGTGCAAGACAGTCTTCTAAATCCCTTTACATGTATTAACTTAGTTATCTTCACAATCTCTCTATGGGTTGGCACTATTATTATCCTATTCTAAAAAAAGGAAAGCTGATGTATAGAAATGTTAAATGTCCAAGAGCATGCAGTTGGTAAGTTGCAATGCTGACGTTCAAATCCAAGAATCTATTGCTCCTAACCACTAAACTACAGCGTCTGTGGGAGAGGGGAAGGGAACTTCCATAGGAAGTGTCCAGGAAATGGCATATGGTGGTTCTGGTTTCAGTTCTTACTACAAGAAGAAGTGACTATTGCTTGCCGCAGCAGACGGAAGACCGCTATTCTCCCAGAGGAAGCACAGCTGCCGGAGAGAAGGCACATACAGACACAGAATCCAGGGCAGCAAAGCCATGGTCAGGATTTGAGGAACCTACTGGAGGAAAGCAGAACTTTATGAAGAACTCAATCCATAAAGATGACTATAGGTGAGACTTAGAGCTAACTGCAGCACGGGTAGTGACCTAGACTGAGAAATAAGGACTCGGAAGCAAGAAAAGGACATTCCAGGCCAAACAAGGATCATGTTGTACAGATCACTGAAGACACACAGAAGGTCAGACATGATCTGATCTGTTTCCATAGCCCCAAGCCACACAGGTGAGGTCTTATGACTAGCTGCTTGGTAGAACACATGGGTGGTCTCTGCAGGTCGTTGTTTATAATTAGAAAATGGAAGTGCATAAAATTTCTATATGAGAATGTAAATCCTGAGTGTAAATCTCAGTAAATCCTTTCACCATATTACAGAAGTTCCCAGTCAAAAGAGTCCTTCTATATATTGCAAATATGAGTTCCTAGGTAGAAGAGTAGAGTGCACATTCACTCTGACTCCAGAATTCTTTCAGTGTAGACAAAGTTTAGGTGCTCTGTGCTATGAATACAGAATATATATGTCAGCATTATCACCTGGTGTTACATCCAAAATGCAAGTCTCAATAATTTTTCTAGCTATTAAATAAATCCACATATACACACACATACGCTGCTATCCGCACACTCACATCCATTGCTCGAATGCATTGCACTCTCCCATTCCAGTCTTTTCAACTGACCATAAAAATCTCCCCATGATACTGCCTCACCGTACTGAATGGATGTATTTTTTAAATTTTCCATATTTTCTGCAGACACTAAATCATGCCATGTCCCTTCACCAGCCCCACCTTGTTCTTGTTCACCAATCCCAAACTTGTTCTTGCTACTTCTGCCACTAATGAATTTTCAACTTCTAGATTTATCCAAATTCAGTTACTCTTCAAGGCACAAATCAAGTGCTATTTCATCAGATGATGTTTTCTACTGACCCTGATCGTTCTCTTCTTTATTCTCCTTTGGTACCTCTTATGAATGCCTCTTTGGTAAGCAGTCACATGGTGTCTTGCACACTGTTGTGTCTCATGTGTGTATGGCTTGTCTGAAAAATCAATCATATACTTCTTGGGCCTAGGACCTGACTTAAACTTCTTGCCCTTGCACAACTCTCAGGACAATGGCAGGCATATAGCTGATTCTCAATGCACAATGGTTTGCAATAAAACAAATTGAAAGCACTTAATTGTTTTACTTCAGACTTACTGACGTCAATAAATTATTTTTGAAGGACTTTTATCCCCCTTGGATTCCAGAAGGACCTGTGGGACACACTCTGTCAGAAAGACTCAGAGCTCCTTTTAAAGCCATTGTATATTCAATGAGATAGACTGAGTATATCCTCTTCTCTCCATGTGGCTTTTAAAAAATATTTATTTATTTATTTTAGAAAAGAGGGAGCGTGGCAGAGGGAGAGAGAATCACAAGCAGACCCCATACTGAGTGCAGAGCCTGACATGGAATTCGATCCCACAACCCTGAGATCATGACCTGAGCCAAAACCAAGAGTCGAACACTTAACTGATTGAGCCACCCAGGGACCCCTCCCCATGTGCTTCTTAAATTGGGTATTTTATATCTCTCTAACGCTGGACACAAAAGCATTTCATTGAAAGAGAAATGGACGGGAAAGTTCTATGATTATAGGAGCATGCTGTTATTTGGGCACAAACATATTGTTATGATAGTCCTCAGGTTGACTTTCTCATATGGAATTGATGCCTTTGTCATCTTAAGTCCTCTGTGTCTGGAAATTGGTACAATTCAGTTTTATTGGCTTTGGTATTTGGGCAGGGAGCTGTTGAATGGACTATTGAGAAACAATGGACCTAAAATATGAAACTTACCTGACAGGTGAAACTCAGTAATCATATACCATAATGCTATGCCTCCATTTCCAACATTCTAATCCACCTTGATAAAGGTAATACTCGTGGCTCCATCAGCTATGTGAAGTTACATAACATCTTCACATTATTTGTGCTTGCAGTCTTAACCACCTCCTAGGATTCTGACTTTAACAATACTAATAATACTAGCAGTCAACATTTAGGAAATACTTGTTATAGGCCCACAATTATCACAATGAATCCTCTCGATAACCCTGTTATATAGGTACTATTTTTACTCTCTATTAGAGATGAGGAAATTGAGGCTTGGTGAGGTCGAGTTGCCTCCCCAGGGGCCCACAGTTAATGGAACGAGGACTCAGTGGTCTTCTGACTTGTTAAGCTCGGCTAGTCTAAACCCTTGCTGTGCTCAGCATGAGCATCACCTGGGAGCTTGTTAGGGATGCACAATGTTAGGTTCCACCTAGACCTACTGGACTCTCATTGGAATTTTAACTATTTCCCAACCGATTCCAAGGGACATTAAAGTTCAAGAAATGTCTGTTCGTGTCTTCTGTCCATTTTTAGTTGGATTATTTGGGTTTTGTGTGTGTGTGTGTGTGTGTTGAGTTGTATAAGTTCTTTGTATATTTTGGATACTAACCCTTTACTGCATATGTCATTTGCAAATATCTTCTCCCATTCAATAGGTTGTCTTTTAGTTTTGTGGATAGTTTTCTTTGCTGTGAAGAAGTTCTTTATTTTAATTAGTCCACTGGTATATTTTTGCTTTTGTTTCCCTTGCCTCAGGAAACATATCTAGAAAAATGCTGCTATGCCCAATGTCAGAGAAGTTACTGCTTCTGCTCTCGTCTAGGCTTTTTATGGAATCAGGTCTCACCTTTAGGGCCTTAATCCACTTTGACTTTATTTTTGTATATGGTGTAAGAGAGCAGGCCAGTTTCTTCCTCCCTCCCTCCCTTCCTTTTTTTTTTTTTTTTTTTTGCCTGCAGCTACCTGGTTTTCCCAACACCATTTTTGAAGAGACTGTCTTTTTCCCACTGCTTATTTGTGCCTCTTTTGTTGAAAGGGGATGAAAGAAATAGGTGAAGGGGTTTAAGAGTGTGCTCATCTTGATGAGCATTGAGTAATATACGGAACTGTTGAGTCCTTATATTGTACACATGAAATTAACATAGCACTGTATGTTAACTATCCTGTAATTAAAAATAAAAAAGTTTGGGAAGCACTGCTCAAATGCAGCCATTAGAACACCTCCATTCTCCACCCCCCGTCTGTCTCTATCTTCCTCTCTTAATGTGTTGTAAATTTCTCTCTCCAGACTTCAGGGGGTGTCACAGACTAATTTATAAATATATCTTTGATTGTTCCTTGGACTTTACTTTTTCTTTCCTCAGGTTTCAGTATTTTTTGTAAACCTTTAGGAGATTTGTTCTAAGTCTCAGCAAATTTCAATCACATTTCTGTGGTCATTTTCCAGTTCTTTATGGGTACTTAAACATGAACAATGCTAAAAGGAGAAAGATGCTAAAAATACTATGTCAAAACCATTTCTTACACACCCAGCACTGTGTTGACTTCCCTAACCCCAGTTTTATTGAGATTTGATTGACATATAACTTTTATTAAAGCATATGACCTAATGATTTGATATATGTATATATTGAAAATGACCAATGAAATAAATTTAGTTAGCATCCATCACCACACGTAGTTACAAGTATTTGTTTTCTTGTGGCTTTTTTTTTTTTTTTTTAATTCAGGGACACACACACAGACCAGTGTCCATAGGGAGCAACGACTACCACAATCTTGGCTGAAAATAGGTGCTCACTAGAGCATGAGGAAGAATGAAGCAAATATTTTCTGATTCTCTTTCCTGATCCCTAATTATTCACTCACAGCCATTCATTCCATATGAGTCCCTGTGCCACCAGGGCCTCACACTGCTTCCTAACTCAGGAAGTGACACACCATCCTGTCATTTATGCAAGCCTAGAATCCAAGAGCCTTTCTGGATACCTCTCTTTTCTTTATCTCTCTGTTCTTCTATGTATGATGTCATCTTCTAGATTTCTCTTGAATGCATCCACCTTTCTGTGATTACAATAATCCAAGTTGCCATCATCTCACTATTGCTGTGGCTTCGCAGTTAGTACCCTCATCTCCTTTTGCTCTTCCTCCCTACCCCAATTCAATAAGCAAAATAACAATTTTAAGCACAAATCTGATTACGGTACCCTTCCTTCTGGCTTAAAGTACTTAGTACTTTCCGTTTGACCTTATGATAAAAACAGAACTCCCTAATTGGTCTTCGAGGACCGCCTCCTGCTGCTTCGATCCTTGTCCCATCTTGCACAAATGACTCCGTTCTTTCTTTATGACAACCACAATCAACCGTCCTGCCTTTCCTCCTGTGTGCCATGCTTCCTCCCTTGCACATGTATTTCCTGGCATAGTCTTCCCTCCCTCCTCTACCCGATCGGCATCTTTCAGAAGTCAGTTTCATTTAGGGACTCTCTTCTCTGAAAACTCTATGTCATATCCTTCTACTGTACACTGCCCTTCATTCATTCACTTATTCATTCATCCAACTACTTCAACAAGTATCTATTGAGCAACTCCTCTGTGCCAGGCTCCGTGCCAGGTGCTGGGGATACAACAGTGAATAAATCAGGCGTGGTTTCCCCATCTTGTTGTCCAAAGTAGAAATCAGGGCATAAATCTCTCCTTTCACAGGACTTATTGCAGGCACAACTTCATATTTTCATGATTTTTAATTTATGTCTGTTTCCTATATAGACTATAAGCTCCGCGCAAGCAAAAATTTTGCCCCACTGTTTTATTTCTGGTACCCAGCATGCTACCTGGCATATAATAGGTACTCAATAAATATGTATTGAATAAATGAATTTTGGATATATAGACCTAAATACTCACATTAAAATTTACCTGCCACATACAGACTTTTTAGATCTTAAAATATTTATTCTCTTCTTAGTCTTGTCATTTCATGAATCATAGTTTAATGTCAGTCACAAACATGGATTTTTTTATTAATTTATTCCAGGATATTTACTTATTGCTTACTGATCAGTGCTTGCTCGTTCCTCTCTATTATCTTTCCAGTCATTAAATGATAACCCTTGTTTGAGTAAAGACTTCTGAAGTATCTGGGAACACTCTTTCCTGCATAGTAGTGTCCATTTATTAACCACCGTAAGTTGACTATTTTTAAGCCTTACTCAGTTTTTGATTCACATCTAAACACTGCGCCCAACCTCACAGTGACTAAAGTTCAAAAACAGATTTTACTTTCTTTATTTATTTGACAGAGACAATGAGAGAGGGAATAGAAGCAGAGGGAATGGGAGAGGGAGAAGCAGGCTTCCTGCTGAGCAGGGAGCCTGATGCGGGGCTTGATCCCAGGACCCTGGGATCATAACCTGAGCGGAAGGCAGACGCTTAACGACTAAGCCACCCAGGGGCCCCCAAAAACAGATTTTATAATGACTTTCAAAAATCTAAACATACTATGCACACTCATTACTCCCTTTCTCTTTCTTGAGAAAAATGGCATTTCTCAATTTGTGTTCAAAGGGTTCCCTGGTCAAACACTACTGGGAAATAATGGCTTAAACCCAGACAAACAAGCTTCTTACTGCAGCATTTTTTCAGAGCCCTTAACCTGTTGTTTCACACTGTGAATCTCCAACTGTGTGTTTGTTGAGGGGCGGTGGGGTATATTACATATTCAGAAGGCCAGTCTTTCCAAACACATTTGATAGAGGACTCCTTTCTCCAGGACCTCTTGTTGAGCTCTTTGGGAAATAATCACTTTCAAACTAGCCTGATTCTAGCTGTGGAATGAAATGTTGATGGATCACTGTTATTACTTACAAATGAACTGTTTTTGTTTTCTCCAGAAGTCAACTGACTCCTGAAAATCCATGTGCCCAATTCAACTTCAAATGGTTGAAATGATGACTGAACATCTGTTATCTCACCATCTAGTGCTTGGCGACCCTCTTGACCAAGAAAACTACAGCGACCTCTCTGCTCCTAAGGGGTTGAAGAAGATCGTTGGGACTGAGTTCTTATTATGTGCTAGGCCTACTGCAAATGCCAACACACAGTACCTCTAAATGTGGAAATTATTATTCCTGATGATAAGACAAGGGGTGTTCAGGGTCACTGAGTGGTGGGAGATCTGGGAATCAAGGCAAGGGCCCTTTGCTTCTAAAACCTGTCTTCCTTTCTCTGAGCACATCATCCCTGATTTACATATACTCTTTTGGAGGCCCTTACTGAAAAATAATGTGAATATTGTATAAATAAATGAGTAAAGTCCTATGGAAACCATCGGAAATGTTTTGCTGTTTCCTGAAGATGGCATTCTTCTTCCCTACACTGGCTTTTCACCGAGAACCCAGCTTGGAGAGTATGCTCCTGGAGAAACTGCCTCTATCACTCAGTCTTCTTTAAGTAAATTGTGAAATTTCCATTAATGCAGAAGTAGAACTACTGCTCAGCAGAAATGTATAACTTGTGCTTGTGGTTTATATTGGTGGCAGATGTGATTTCCTTCATAAAATCTTAGAACTGGAAGGAAGTGAAGAGACTGTCATAAGGTCCCACTCATGCATAACCAGGGCAGCTGAATCCTAAAAAAAGTTAATGATTTGTCTGGAATCATGTCAGAAATAATAATACAAGTAAATAGTAATGATGATGGCAAAACGGTAACTCTTGTGTGTTGAGAATCTACCAGATAATATTGCCTTTTTAATATACTTGTTGCGTATTATATATTATCTCTATTTTCAAATGGGATGTCTGAGGCTCACAGGGGTGAGGCAATTCACACAAACTCACACAGTTAATAGGTAGCAGATCCTGGGTTCACATAATTTCACTCCAAGGTTTAGGCCCTTTGCACCATGCTGCTCCCTGTCTCTACAGTATGGGCTCCTCAAGATAAGCAAAAGTGAAATGATTCAGTCTAATTTTCCTCAAACCTAAATCAGATAGAAAATTGCAGGGGGGGGGGCCAAGAAATTCTCAAAATTACATCATTTACATGGGATATGATTGAAGAAGAATGGGCCTGGATTTAAAAACTATATATGTCAAGTTAAGAGTTAAGCTTGGTCCTTTGGATTAAAAGTGATGTCAGGGAAATTCAAGACTCTTCAAATCTGTATGGAATTCGAGAGACCTTCTAGACTGAACCTATATGTGGTATATAAAGTAATTCAAAACAGCTGCATATGAATATATAGCTTTTTTGTTATTCTTTATTTCAAGTAAGTGTGAGATTATGATGATAGTTATAAACATTTAATTATTTTTCATGGTGTACCTAGTTACTTATTTTGAAATCTGATCTATCATTTTATTAAAGACTCAGCTGTATCGCACTTGGTTCAAGACAATGCCCTACCAAAAAGAGTCTCTGAACCATTATAACATTTGCTATCTGATCCAATTTCTTAGAATCTAACCAAGTGCTGCACTATTTTCATTTTACCTTTCATGATGTCTGTCTTATAAAGACTCTAATATTTTTAAGAAAATAAGAAAACAATTTTTAAAGTTCCTCTATGTGCCTTTTTTATTTTGCTTAGCCCTGTGGTGGATGTATTATAAAATGAATGCTTTTAAGATGCAAGTCTTTCCTCAATCACTTCCTCATTTTTATATATCTGCTCTCTGTGAGTATAAACTGAGTTCCTAGAAAATTGTCAGTATTCAATATCATCTTTCCTTTGATGTTACTCACTCTGATCTTCATTTTTCCTGAAAAGTTCCATTTACCAACATTTCTTCTTTATATCTGGAAACTGCATTGACCGTAATTATATTCAATTGTTGATTCAAGTGCAAAGTTGAGCTGTTTTCAAGTGTTTTAGGTCAATGTAGGCAACCTTCCTCACTAATTTAGGCTCAGTCTCCTATAGAAAGTTTGGATATTCAGAACTAGAAAAGTTTTCTGGGATAAATAAAATTTCTGTTCTACTGGGTTAAGAGGTAAAGACTTTCTTGAATTTATGGTCTAAGAATTATCTGCCACAAGTATCTTTTGTTGCTGTTTGATAAGACTTAGGTCAAGTCAAAGTTATTTATTGAAGTGTGTTTATACAATACCTACTCTCTGCCCAGCTCTTGCAGATTTCCTATTTTCAGCAGTGGAAGGTTGGCTTATAGCTATAATTCCATTCTGAGACAGCCTCAGAACAAAATGAGGCAGTATGGGTCAGCACCCAAATTCTAGCATTTAAAATCCATCTGCTCCAGGCAGAGGGAGTCAGTGGTGAGTGAAAAGTAGATTTTCCTGCCAGTAGATAAGCCTCATCCCTAAAAAGAAAATGTCCTTGGTCTCAGAAGGACTGGTGAAAAATGCAGAGGGTGCCTTTCTACTTTTTCCATCATAAAGGAAGAGTGAATTGAGAGACCTACAAAACCACAAAGGATAAAATATTGCTGGTCGATGGAAATAGACACATTTGGAAATCAGGAAGTTGACCTGCTCCAAAAGTGGTTTCAGTGAACGGATCTCCAGTATTGGAGGTCCCTTGGGAGAGGAGGGTGGTCTTTAATGCTTACTAATGAGAATCTTCAGAAGAGTTAGTCCATGGGGAGAGATTAGAAAGGTGGGGTGATAAACTATGGTAGGGCTTAAGAATTCCATCTGTATGGAGCTCAGTTTTTAAAAACCTGATAATTTTGTGTTCTTCCTGGTTCACAGTAACAAATGGCATGAGCATTTATAGAGCATTTCTAGTAGGGAATTCCAAAATCCTAACAAAGCTTTATCAAAGCAGTCTCATTATCTTGAGAAATTGACAGAGAAAAGCCATATGGAAAACAAATTCGAATTGTTTTGCATCAAGCAAAATCGAGGTCATATTCTCAATGAGAAGGAAAACAATCTGAACTAAATGGTATGACTTAGTAGATGACTCATTTTAATAAGCCAGAACATGACATCAGAACCGTTCCTAGGAGTTTGGATGGTCAAATGAAGTGATTTCCCATAAAGTACTCTTAAAATACAGATTTCTGTTCCTTTTCACCACATCACCGCCACCAACAATCCCGTCCTCCACCTGCTCCCATCCCTAAAGATTCTGACTCAGTCCCTCAGTGCATAAGAATCTTATTTTCAACAAGTATTTAAACACTCATGTTGGGGAACCTCTAGTCAAGGAAACCAATGAATTAGGATAATTTCAGCCATTGGTTTTCCATTCTGACTGCATATTGAATCACTTGGGGAGCTTTTAAAAATACCAGTGTTGGGGTGGGGAGTTCCTCTCCCAGAGATTCTGACTGTTGATCTTCCTTAGGGTATTGCTTGGCCAGAGTAGCAGCAAGAGTGAGAGAGTCTGTGGCACACAGCTCTATTCCCCCAAATGTTTGAATTTCTTTTGCAAGTCTCCTATATATTTTTTTTTAAAAAGTGCACCTGCCAAAAGATAGAGATCATGAGGAGAACTCTTCAAAATAAATGGAAGATCCCCTAAACCCAAAAAGCAGGCTAAGAATAAGACTGAGCAAAGATCCTCAGTTGTCCTAAGAGAAAAGGCAGTAGGAAACTTCTGGGAGCTGCACTACAGTTCTTGTCGGAAGCCATTCTTCTGCTCCCAGACAGGCTCTGCATTTTGACTCATTTGACTGAAATCCGCTATGTTGCCCTATAGACTACTCAGACACTATAATCCCAACTAAATTTGCATTTAAATTTAATGTGCTATTTTATTCTGCAGTTAAAGTATTTGTATCTTCTGTATCACGTCTGAATCCTCAAGATGCTGGGTTCTGCCAATGTCGTGACCACCCAATCCCTTATCATTCTCTTTAACTTATCAGAGTACATGTCGATAGTTTGAAGAGTATAATACCTGCCTATACCACTGGCCAGTGGACCAAGACCCAACATAATAAAATGGACATTCTCGACTGTCCCTAGATGGTTATGCCATCTTCTTTAGATGCCTTTTACATGTCTTGTCTGGACCTTAGTCATAACTAGATGGGAACTTGAAAATGATAACCATTTCGATTAGCCTTTTTGGTAAGAGCACTAGGACACAATTATTTTAGAGTACAAGAGGAATTTCTTATTGTCAGAAGCTTGTAGAACGCATGTTGTGAATGAAGTAGTTAGAATAGACTTTTTTACAAACAAAGCCTTCACAAGTGTTTTAGGAAAGGGAGGGTATGGGAAGGGAAGGCGATATTCAACCATCCCAAAATAACTGGTTTATTACTACAGGAAAAAGATAAGACGAAGGCAGATTAGTCACATTTCCTTATTTGTTATTGTACCAAAATTATCTTGTGAATTGCGGTGTCATTTTACATTGCTATTGAGATTTCTTAAATGCATCAAATCACTGAGACTGGAGTAGAAAAATAATTACTTAAATCAAAGCACAAGTCTTTGTAACAGTGAGTGACTAGGGTTATTAATTTGTATTTGCTTTTCTTTTCGTCTTCTTTTTTTTTTTTTTTCTTTTCTTTTGGCAACAAGTCCAGCACTGCTCCTTTAAGCTATCTGGTTCACTCCAGGGGTGCATAGCTGATAATAAAACCAAGTCTTGATCATATTAGCTTACTTCAATCTTCTTTGCCAGTCATATACACATGCAGATTTGCTTTAAATCTTCTTGGCCTGCAATTAAATTTCTCACTTACTAATGTACTCATTCAACATATATTTATTAATCATCTATCTTGTGCCATGCAGCACCCTCTGATTTATCAGCTTGGCTTATGTCACTTCATGTCATAGGAGTGACTCATATATAATAGTAATGTCTCTAGCTTCTATTTTGTTTCTCTATTTTCCTCTAATAATAAAAAATAACAACAATCACTAATACTATATGCGTTTACATTGTGCGAGTCACCGTTCCAAGTGCTTTATATATACTTTAAATTTTTGATCTTCATGAGAACCGCATGAATAAGGCTTCATTTTAATGTTCGCTTTTTAGAAAAGAAAACCGAGGTACAGTTTAGACATTAAATAATTAAGTAATTTCTCTGAGGACAGCACAGCACACCTAGGAAGTGGTAGGACTTGCTTTTGAACCTGGGCCATCTGTGTTCATAATCACTATGGAATTTCTTGTTGTGTCTCTAAACCCACCATTAGTGGGCAAATCTCCGGCCTTTGCTTTGACTTAGCCCTCCATGATAATGCTTCTTTCTACCTGACTTATTCCACTCTTAAACAGAACTCGGAAACTGAAGACCTGCCCACCACATACTTTAAGCCTTAGTTATAAAGACAATTCCTTTTGATAAAGTAAATTTTTTTCTAAGCTGGTATTTTTTTTCAGGAGTGTTAAAACATTTGCTTTTTCCCCAATGAAGGCTATATTTTCTTTATTATAAAGATATCATATGTTCTCATCCCGGTTAATTCTAAGATTATTTGTTTCTCTAGTGTCAAGTGTTTTATAAATATGAGGTCTTTCTGTGTACTTGATTTTTCTTGGCTAATGGTTAGCATAAGCATTTACACATTAAAAGAAGTAAAAGTTTTAAGTCAAGGTCAAAGCCTTTGGCTACACAGTACAGTTAGTTCCCTTTGTGGCCAAAGTCATGGTGTTCAGCTCATAATCCAAAGATGGCATATGAGCCAGTATCAAGTGACACATGAGCCATTTGTCATCACCACTCATTTCTTTCCTGATACCTTCTTGATTTTTCATGGACCTTCTCTTAGATTCACCGAGATGCCTCATCTCCCACCCATGAAATTATACTGATTTAATCTCTGTTTCCTATCTTTTGACTTGAGAGACCTACTGGGATGTGAATGAATGATTAAAAGTTCTACGGAGTTTTTTCCAGAATCTTAAAGCAACAGAGAGGTTCACAACATCCAGAAAATGGTCACATAGGCCATCTCTAAAGAGGAAGAAAATGAAGACTTTAGGTTTAATGAAGGTAACAATGATTGCTGTTGTGATGTGTGTTTTGGTAGAGAATGTTTCTGAAGACTATAAGAATTCCTGAGAACTTGTTGGGAAATAGTAGGTTGGGAGGAACTAGGATCCTTCCAATACTACCTCCGTCTACTCCTCTTACACACGCCCAGTCTTGACCTGCCACGAGCTGCCAGGGAGATTGTACACACCACACCACACCGCACCACACCACACCACGTATATATGCCTCAACTGTCTTTTCCTTTGTCTTCAGCGAGGTCTGCCACCTTCTTCCCTTTCCAAAATGTGCAAAGGAATAGGCATTTAATTTCAAATGACAGACATATGAAAGACATCTCTTGATGTGTTAATTTGACAAAATGCCTTCACTCAGAAATAAACAAGAAGTCAGGAGGGGACATTGTGGGCCCAGCTTCAGTTCATCAATGTCTGGAGAAAGATAAGTTGAATAATTGAAACAAAAATCACTGGGTTATCCAGTTTGTATATCTCTCATTGATCTAATTAACTGGACAAACACCAAATGCCCATTTTATGTTATGCTGTGAATGCCATTTTTGTTGGTATTATTATGAAAGTAC
Organism: Potos flavus; assembly: GCA_028534135.1. Taxonomy (NCBI): domain Eukaryota; kingdom Metazoa; phylum Chordata; class Mammalia; order Carnivora; family Procyonidae; genus Potos; species Potos flavus. Next base: position 106,679,953 of record CM052895.1, on the reverse strand, counting down.
TTTGTGCTTCCTGGGGAAAGGCACTCAGTGGTGCTAGCAGCAGTTTTTCTCCTTCTGACATGTTATGATAATAACTTTTGTTTTTATAGTCAACACTCAGAAATTCAGGATAATGTGAAACACTCTAAGCTTATGACTCAATTTTTCTAGAACCATCCTGGTTTAAAATATTTCCTCTCACCTTCCCCATAAACCACTGTCGTAGAAAAGTGTACCAAATGCTGTCTTTGGATTTGGATGAACTAAAATTTAAATCACAGCTCTGCCACCCACTAGGCTGTGTGACCTTGGGGAAGATGTTTTACACTTTGAGGCCTCAATTGTTTTTTTTCTGAATATGTTCCTTCTTCTTTATCTCACTTCTTTAAGTGAGGATAAAATTATACATGCAAAGCTGTAACATAATGGTGGCTGTCTAGAAGACATGTATTAGCCATTATTATTAGTTAATTTAAATATTTTTGTGTTATACCACTTATTCTAGATGGCTTTTCATATCCAGAAAACTCCCCCAAAATTATTTTTGAAATCCAATGTATTTTATTTGTAAAATACAATGGCTCGATTTAAAGAGAATGGAGAATATATCAAACAGATAGTTTCCATGTGTATTTTAAGTTAATATTTTGAACTTTTTTCCCAGTTACAAAGAAATGAATAAATAACAAAATGGACTTATTTGAAACTCACTTTTATTCTTGCTTTGGTTATTGGTGTTTTATTAAATTGCAAAGTGAAATAATGCAGGGAAAGAAAAGGAGAGGCACGTGACATAAACAACAAATTGCATAATTGTTTCCTGAATATTTAGATAAGACAGAACATTTCTTCCAAAGTGTTAAAATAAACACCTATTGGTTCTAATTGCAATCTTGTGACCTAGTGAAAGGGAAGAATGATTAGTCAGTATTACAGAGGGGGGAGACTGAATGTGGAAGTGTAGGGAATACATTCCCAGGAAACCGTGGTCCAGTTATTAATTGCTTACTAAAGGTGCTTCCTCCAATCACTGAGTCATACTGTCTATTGGCTGAGACATTCATTTATTTCTATTAAGCAAGTATCTATCGAGTATCTCCTATGTGCTATCCAGATATTGGGAATAAACAAGTAAACAAAGCAGACCAAAATCCCTGACCACGTGGAGTTGGCAAAAAAAAATAATTAAATTGCATATTATGTTATATGGTGATACAAACTACAGAGCAAATTAAATCAGGAACACAGGATGGGGAGTAGTTTTCTTACAATTTTAATGATTGAGGATTAGCAAGGTGCACACTGAAAAGGGGACATTTGAGCCAAGACTTGAAGGAGGCAAGGGAGAGAGCTGTGTGGGGATCTGGGGGATTTGCAATCCAGGTAGAAGGAACAGCATGTGCAGGATACATGCAGATTGAGGAAGAAGGAGACCTGGGGTGCGTGGACAAAGGAGGAAGTAATGGAGACAGGGGAGTATCAGGAAGTGTAAGGTCTTACAGGCCATTCTGATGACTTTGGCATTGGCTGGGACTAAATTCTAAGTGTACTTAGAGGTTTCCAAACAGAGGAATGACATGATCCAACTTAAGTTTTATTGGGATCACTCTGTGCTGTGTGGAGAATAGATAAGGATCAAGGATCAAAGCGGGGGAAATCAGCTAGGAAGCTGTTGGAATGATTGGTGCAGGCTCTAGCAGAGGACTTGGTGAGAAGGGGTCATTGCTGAAACAAGGGCCAAGAATTGGCTGAACATAACTAGATGAGGTTTGTGAGAGAAAGAGAACTGAGAATGACTCCAGGCTTCCTGGCTGGAGAAACTGGAAGGGTTGAGTGGACACCATTATGTGGTTATCTGAAAAAGGCAACGTCTCCGTCCCAGAAAATAGTAAAATCATTTCATTTGCACTTACTGACTTGAAAGGTGTAAAGTCCATTTGAGCAGGGACTGAGATGACATCTACCGTTGCTTTTCCTGGAGATAATAGATTGTCTAAAGATATAAATCATATAAACAAGACTCCATCCAGAAAAGCCTCTTTGGACAGAAGGATGTATCAAAACTTACAAAACAGATTTTTAAGCAAGCATTCTCTCCTGGCTCTATTGCAGACTTAAGCAAAGATAATGGGCAGGGTGGGTCCCAGGTTTGGGTATTTAAAAAAATCTCCCTAGATGATTCTGATGCACAGGTCCTCAACCCCCAGCCTGAACTTCCTCATTGCCACCCCTTCTCCTCAGTCTGCTAAGAACTACTGTGTTTTATGGAGCTAGCTGATGTTTTAAGTACGGGTGAAGCAACTTGGAAATGGTCTGTATATTATAAACCACACACTGGTTACATTTTTTTTTCCCCCCACTGGTTACATTTTTGCACTCCTCGGAGTGAATTCTTCCAGGATCTTCCTCAGCATATTAGAATTACAGTGCTCCAAGAAGCTTCAAAATCATCTAGACGCACAAACAGACTTAGTAGAGTGGGCTAAGGCTCTAGACGGACGAATTCTTATTGGCATTCTGTGTTAAGAAACATTCTGAGGCTGTTTCTTTGGTTAACGGAAAGTTTACAGCTTAGCAAAATTGGCCATGGAAGGAGGAGGGAAAGTGACTCTGCACATACCATGTACCTTCCATCCTGTTCTGGTCCCAACCTCTCATCTCAGGGGAATTTCACCCACCACCCCACAGACTGCTAGTGCTGCTTCCAGAACATTCCACACAATAGGCCATGTGTGATACCCTCGAATATAACTGCCCCCCTGCAGACAATTGCACATACTTCTACATATGATAAGAACTTGAATATTGGAACTCTATAGCTCACAATCCAGACTTTTTACAAATCTGGACAACTCTAAATTACTGAGATTTTACTATATACGAAGGGCAATTTCCTTAAATTCAACAAAGCCTTCCTGTTGTTTTTATTTGTTTTTCCCTTTCATCTTATTTTGTTTTTAAAAAAATTTATGATTTGGTCTAAAGTGGAAACAGTGAAATAAAAACTGTATTTTATAGACTGCAGCAGAGTGGATTTATAGCTAACACTATGATCTACAAAAACTGGCATAAAGAATTTTTTCCTTCTGTCTCCAGGGCCATGGAATGTAAAGAAGTGGCTGAACAGCAGCTGCAAACAATTACTAAGCATTTTCAATGGTCTTGCGAAGTGCCATGAACTCAGAGCATCACTTCAGAAGCCCAGATTTGCATCCCTCTGAAGAAGTGCATCGCCATTGCGCAAACCCATATTCTGTCCCTGCTTGGCAAGGTTTACGGATCAGACTTTTATGGAGGTTCTGTCTTCTTCCACCCGGACATAAAGAGACTCTTTAGCTTTTTCTTCTCAACCTTTCTGTCCTTGCTTTGCTTTGGTTCCCTCTTCTAGAATATATTTCTTAGGATTCCTTTAGTTTTAGCACATCGCAATTCATCAATGCAGGAACTGGCTGGTAGAGAACAACTCCTTTCTGCACATGCGCGAGGACATTTTCCTTTAGTCCTGTCCAACACAAGTGAGCTCATCATGAAATGCTGCCTGTACGAACTTTCCTATTATTGCCCTGGGAATTTCTTTCTGAGTTTTAGTGAACTAGAAGAGAGACTTTTCTGAAGAAACTTAACTCCTTAGACTAACATGTGAAATCTGCCACATAAAATGCAACTGAAATGTGCATAGTAAACTACGGTTGCACCATCAACTTTAACTTGTGTTTAGAAAGAAAATGCTGCACGGGTGATTGGTAGGAGTGATAAGAACTAGAACCTGGAAGAAACTTCGGTGATGTAACCCAAGATTGGATGGGAAGATTGGAAGGACTGACGGCATTCCAGGCCTGTTTGGAACTCTCACATCAGGCTCTTGATTACACCATGGCCCCAAGTCACATCACAGAGACTGGAGAAGGTCAGCAACAATTACGGACTCATCCAGTCTTTTGGTTAATCATTTACCTTTCTGTCATTGCCACAGTGAAAGAATAACTTTGCACTGTAATGATTCAACCAAGCTAGATCAGGATCTGGATGAACAGAAAACTGGCAGAGGCATTAGAAAAGACACTTTGCTCTTTCTCCTTCTATATTTTAAAGGAGTAAGTAATTGGGTGAAATTGAAACATACACTCAGGTATCCTATGTGAAAGAAATAGTTCAGATAAGGGCTGGCTTTGTTGGTTCCCAGAGAAAAAGGCTGACTTTTCTGGCAGGTTATAGTAACAGTGTCCCCCTCCAGATTTACAACATGAGGAGTGGGAGAAGGAAGCAAGCAGACCCCACCCTCCACCTCTCTGCCCTGACATCTTGCCCACTTGGCATTGACGCTCTTATCCAACATCAGCCACAGGCCTTAGCTCTGGAAGCCTTGTCACTTCAGTCCTGGGTGGTTTCAGATCTCAGGGTGAATTCCATGTTAAGGAAAACGGTTCTTGTGCATTTCCTTCTGTTTGTGAGTCCAATGCAAAATAAAATTTTCTGATAGTCTGTCCTTGAGTATGGAAAAGATTTATGGGAATGTCACAAGCTTGAATAAAAGTGTGTTTGATTGTGAAGTATCAAAGGTGAAGTTTGGGATGCAACCAAGAAAAGGAAACAAAAGTATTCAAATCAGATAATGAAAAACATGTAGTTCAAAGTCTAGAGTTAGCATTAGAAAAAAATGTAGCCCTATAACTTTGGGATGAATTATTAGGAAACATAAACATTTGAAATCATGAACATCTGAAGCAAAGTTTTAGTTGTTGTTTGTCCCCTCTTCTCACTCCCCTCCCAAGATTTTTACTAAGAAAAGATGTGTTTGTCTACATGTGGTGTTACTTTCCAGTGCACCACGGGGCAGGGTCACCACCTTCATACGCTGGGTGACCAGCAGTCCGCACTAAAAGACAAAAACATTCTCACGTCAGGATTTTTGATAATGAATGACTTCTGGGTTTACTTATTTATTTTTTTGAGTAGTTCAGATTTTTAAATTTAATAGGCAATCCTTGTCAGGAGAAAACAAAACATTTGCCCTATGGTTTGTGGATATTATAAAGGCTGGCAGGAAATGAACAAAAAAAATTGGAGAAATACAAGAAGTCCTAAAACTGCCGAGATTTACAGAGATCCTGCCCCAAACTGGAGCCGTTTAAGCTCAAGTAGCTAAGGCTGAGGATTCTGAATTACTACTGAAAGATCTGAAGCTGTACTTGTATCTAAATCTCATCCACTTCCATCCTAAATTTATGGAGATAGGCCAGATTAAATCAAAACAGTGCCATAAGGTAAACTATGCAACACTGTGCGATAGATTGCAGAGCAAATAAAGAAAAAGAAGTAATGAGCTGAGGTTGTAGGTGAATATTTAGATGGGCTCATTGTATGTAGGAATTGAAGAGAATGAGTCCTTCCCTTTCCAAAGAGCCATTCAATTGATTCTCTGGTTTCCTTTGTTACTGACTTTACAGACATTTTCAGAGAAGTTACTTATTATGTTAATATTTATAACATGTTTAACTATTTTAACTAAGGTGACTAGTTAATATAGTTCTACTTGTATAGCCAGTTTGGCTCTCTGAATTCCTTCCCAAAAAAAAGTAAAAGTAAAGCCACATGAAAGGAACATTTGGCTCATGGTTTGCTTGGTTCTGGGAAATAAGTATGCTCCTGATCTTACTAGTAATTTTCTAAATTTTGGAATTTTTCTACCTCAGATCTTTGACTCCCAAAGTTCTTTCATTCCCATTCAATTACCAAAGGTTGGACTCTTCAGTGTAGATTCTAATTTTCACACATCAACCTGCCAGTCTTTTTTAAAATTTAAAAATTTTAAATTGTGAACCATAATGTCCATTCAAAAAAGAACAAAAAATCTAAACTAGCATTTGACAAAGTGGTTTGATGAGAACATCCACGCCACTGTCACCCAGATCCATGCCACTGTCACCCAAAACCTACCCAAGAAACCCCCTTTCTCTGCTCTTGCTTTGTTTCAGCATCCATTCTCCCCTACTGTTAGGACCTGGATGATACTCATTTCTATGCGTTTCTTTATAGTTTTATGACGGTTGTATGCATCCTCAAATAATATAGCTTTGTTTACTCTATTGAACTTTATACCAAAGGAACCAAACTATAAATATTCCCTCATGTCTGCCTTCTCTTGCTGAATATTGTGACTCATTCGTGCTGTTAATCAGCTGTAACTTTTTTATTCCCCTTGCCGTATGGTATTCCGGTGCATAAAGACAACACGCGCTACTGCTGGTTAACATTTGTGTTGTTTCCAGATTGGGGCTCTTAGGAGCATGCTCTGAGCATTCTTGATCATGTGCCCTAGAACATGCCATGCATTGCTCTAAGAACTATCCCTCAGAGTGTAAGTGCTACATTATAGGCTTCAGCTTTACTATATACTATACCCATGATGTTGAACTATTTTCCAGAGTTGCACACATTTATATTTCTACCTATGTTGCGTGAATGTTTCTCTTGCCCCACATCCTTACCATCACTTGACATTGTTCTACTTTTCAGCTGTACTCCTCTATGTATTACCTCATTATGGTTGTAACTTGCATTTTTTGATTACCAAAGATGTTGAGTCTATTTTCATATGTTTATTGGTCTTTTATTTTTTTAAATTTTTTTAAAAATATTTTATTTATTTATTTGACAGAGAGAGATCACAAGTAGGCAGAGAGGCAGGCAGAGAGAGAGGGGGAAGCAGGCTCCCTGCTGAGCAGAGAGTCCGATGCGGGGCTAGTCCAGGACCCTGAGATCATGACCTGAGCCAAAGGCAGAGGCTTTAACCCACTGAGCCACCCAGGTGCCCCTGTTTATTGGTCTTTTAGTTGCCTATTTTTATGATATGCTTCTTCTAGTCTTTTGATCATTTTTATGTAAGATTGACTTTTTTCCTTATTAATTTGTAGAAGTTCTTTACTTATTTTGAAATCTAGTGCTTTGTTGGCTATACTTATACAAGTATATATCTCATATCTATCTATCTATTGACACATATGTTATTATATATAAACTACAGACTACATATATAATTGGAGAGATAGCACATATAATAAATATACAATATTATATGTTTCTTTATAAATACAATAAATATAATGTATGATAAATATATAATTAAAAATACATAAATATAATCTCTAATCTTTTCTTCGGAGAGACTTAAGAATAGGAGGATGGGTTCTGCACCAATGTAATGACTGATATAGGTTTAGAAGACAAGGGAGTATTATAATCTATACTATCTCAATGTTAATAATGCACTGCTTTCTTATTTATTCTTGCATTGTCAAATTCAGAGCACGTAAAATCATTAGCAGAATAGTACAGAAGAACAAACGAAGATTCTAAACCTACAAGGGATCTTAAAGGTACATATAATCCCGTTAAATATTCATGTTGCTCAGGAGCGCCTGGACGGCTCAGTCAGTGAAGCATCTGCCTTCAGCTCCAGTCTTGATGCCAGGGTGCTGGGATCGAGCCCTGAGACGGGCTCCCTGCTCAGCGGGGAGTCTGCTTCTCCCTCTCCCTCTGCCCCTCCCCACTGCTCGTGCTCTCTCTCTCTCTAATAAATAAAAAAAATCTTGAAAAAAAAAAAATCCATGCTGCTGGAGCGCCTGGGTGGCTCAGGTCATGAGGTCAGTAACGTCTGCTTGAGATTCTCTCTCTCCCTCTCCCTCTGCCCCTACCCCATTCTCTCTCTCTCTAAAAAATAAAATGAAAAAAAATCTTTAAAAAAAATCATGTGGGTCTGCCTGAGGACCTGAGTAATAACACACAGGTCTGGATGACTCCAGTACTCTTAAGAGTTATGTGTTAGGAAGCAATCTTCCCCTGACAACTTCAGTTAGGATAGGCCTCCTCTTTGAGACTTAGTCCATAGACACTTTTTAATCTATTAGGAAAAAGAGTCAGAGGTTCGAAGAGACGGCAGCAAATTTCGTTGTTCTGTTACTTCTTCTTTAAAAGAGGAAATACTTGGCGGGGGGAAAATGTCCCTTATTTACTTCCTACAGAATGCTGGTTTTTCAAGTTTTCCAGATCAGGCTTCCTGCCTGGAGTGTTGCGATCTTAATTCCAGAAATCTGCATTGTCATTCCGATCCAGAATCCATCTGCGGTCTTGGGCGGCCTGGAGGCCCAGTGGCCCTGACCTACACAAGCGTCTTCCCTTCTCGGCTCCCAGGGCTCCAGGCTGATGCTTACTCAGGGCTTTGGCATTTATGTGTGCTCTGCAAATTTAGTCCCATGGAATCTTTAATGGCCACTCTGACTGCTCAGTGCCAATTTCAAAGCTGGGCCCCAAAGGAGAGCAGTAGGAAAAAGGAATAGAACTTGGCAGGGAGGAAGGAAGCTTAGAGAAACTGCAATTTTCAATTTTTGTTTTCGTTTTGTTCTTTCTGGAGTGACTCTGCTTTCATGATGGCATTGATAGAAGCATTTGTTGTCTTATGCTCAAGATGTTATAAACGATATTTTATGTGACATTGAAAATGAAATAGAGTAATAAAATTAATTTGGAACTGGCTGTATCTCCCTAGAGCAGAAAAAGTTTCTGGCGATGTCTAAGTGAAGTCCAAACTGACCATGACAAAATAATAAAACGGTGTCATTTTAAAAAGCAAGCTTGCTATTGGGACATATAAATAGACATAAATTGGCAGGTCTCTAAGCATGGTCTGATGACCATTGGTGGGCCTGAAGGATCTCCAGGTGGCCTCTGAGCTGGTCTCTTATAATTTCAGCATTTAAATACAACCATATTTATACTTTCTTTGTAGTCTAGAATAAGTCAGTTTATAGCCCTCATTAATGTCTCTTTAAAAACAACATGTCTCAATAATTTTGGTCAGGATATGTGGTCTATGATGTCCTGTGCCATATGGAAATGATATGTGGTCCAGAAATACATAAAAAGCCCTAGAATCACATAGATAAACCCTTCAAGTATAAGTTAACATTTATTATATGCATGATACGTGCTAGGACTTGCACCAGGTACTCTTAGAAAAGGATTTAGTACCCCCCCAATTACTTATTACCCCCTCCCAATTTATGCCAGAAGGGAATGAGTTGTAGAAGAATGAGGAATGGGACTTTAATTTTTTTTTTATTTTATAATCTCCTGAGTGTTTCACATTTTTTTTTCAGAAAGCATGCATTTGTTTATTACTTGTAAAAATCTTTTAAAATAACATGCTATCCAAAATTAACTGTTTAGTCAGTGTCAGGCACCATTCTAAAGTTTACATACATTAACTCATTTTTTTAACTTTAAAAAATACTGTTTGGTGCTATTATCTCCCCCCCCCAATTTTGTAGCTAAGGCAACTGAGGCACATGGACATTGCTTAGGGTCACACCATTGGTAAGTGATGGAGTCAGGATTTAATCTCAAAAGTCTGACTCCAGAGCCCCACACTCAGCTGAGACTTTGTACTGACCTGATTCCCTGAGGATTTTATATTTGTGAGGAAAATCAGCAATACAGAAATTTAAAAAAAAAAAGTAAATATGAAAGTCTACCATAATCATCACTGGGTTTATCCCAACAATGGCGATAATATGGTAATAAATAAATTTTTCATAGACTCTATTTGGTAAGAGGGAACAATTGATTTTACATGCTCACATGTCTATTTGGACACAGAACTATGTGTCCAAACACTTACATCAAAATGTCACCCTAATACAGTTACATAAAAATGTCTTACTTGGGGGAGCACACTGCTATGACTCCATTTCACTGCCTGGCACCAAGTAGTTTTGTACCTCTGGGAGGCCTTGGATTCGTGTCATGTGCACAGAAGGCAGTGAGTAGCAGGAACAGCGGGTGTGTGAGCAGAACCCCAGAGAAAACAGGCGGCCACCCCGGGTAGAAAGGCCAGTTAGGAGCTGTCCCTGACTCAAAGGTACCTGAGGCAGCAAGGCCTCCACTCAAGCCCTGTGGCTTCACCGTGGAAGGCTGCCGTAGTGCAGAGATTTCAAGGGGCCTGAGTGTTCCGTGGGATTCTCCTCTCTCCCCGCCACTTCTCAGATGGCTAGTAAGCTACATATGTCAGCCCTCAAGCTTAATATCTGTGAAAAGATTTCTAAGAGTAACCTAGGAACCTAGAAGCCTCTACCCAACCTGACTAGGGGAATTCCCGTGTTCGTTTTCTCATTCATACACAAATCACCAAACAACACCGCAAGGAGGGAGGTCCATTAAAAGCTTTCATAACATGGAGCAGAACATTTAAACAGAGGTGATGGAAACTATAAACATTTGCAGAAATGAGCATTAATTTACAAGTACGTGCTTTGATTCTTTATGAAAATTGAGAATTTATGGATTATTATGAACTAAGTTAGAGATTAGGTATGAGATGATATGAGAGCAGACTAGGATTTAAATACAAAACAAAACTTTTGTGGCTGGGAGGCAGGTAGAAAATAAACAGGACACTGTAAATGTGATAAGGAATGAATAAGAGAAAACCAACCTCTGACCCTGGGATTGCCTTTACCTTAAGAGCACTAGTACAGTGAAAACTGTCAGAAATAAACAGCGTGAGCTGGAAAACATATCTGAACATGTGTTCCAGAATCAGAAGGGGCAAAGAGACAAAAATGATCTCAGAAGAGATCAGATATGAAAGACATAGAAGGAATCTTAAACTATGAATAATGTATGCTCCAGAGGAAAAGATCAGAGTAAACGAGATGGAGCAGTAACAAATATAAGAAAAGAAAAAATGTGCTGAAGATGAATCTGACCCCGTAAGTTGATCCTTACCCTATTTCTGGTAAAAATCATTCAGATAACCAATGCTTTAAAAGATTTTTTCCTATTTCTACAGCCCAGGATCCATTCTCCTCCTTGAATTCTGAAACTGAAAGGACATCTTAGTAGGAATAAGGGAGTGGAAATCAGAGAAAAATAAGGAAAATGGAAGCGACTTCTCAGACATCACCTGTGCTCCCCAGGAAACTAAAGAGGGATACAATTAGGGGTTTATGTTAAGGATCTAAAATAGATGGATCCCCATATATGTAGATATGTTAATAATCTAAGCACAAAAATTAAACAGAATCTTTCATTTAGCGATAAGAAGAGCACAGGCCACACATTGAGAAGTTTTGAGCCCACCACTGACGAAACGCACACCCACACATTTCTATGTATCTTGCTTTGCCTCACTATCCTCCCCTGTGAAATGGGAAAACAGCTCATAACTGTCTAACTTACTGCAGAATAGTATTATAAGCATATGAAGAAAACCACACACACAACAGTTTCCCACAAATGTCAATGTTATTAGGAGCCCAGGGACCATTACGTCAAACGGGTGACTGGATTGCATCCCTTAAGTTGAAGGAGCCACACCAGCAGATTTTCTACAAGTACCTTAAGTTTAAAAGCAAGATCTTGACCTCGTGGATAAGCAAGCTTCACTTAATAAGAAAGAAGCATACGCTAACCTAAGCAAATGCATTTCCACAGTTCCCGGACACATCAGCTAAAACATCATTAAACATACATCAATCATATAGAATAACAGAAACAGTCACAATAGCAGAAAGTTATTATAGGATCCATGTCTCCTGCTTTGAAAATAAACTTGTCAGCTTTGCTTTATCATTTATTTTCCACAATGTTTCCAATTTGCTGGATCAGTATTCACATACCAGCAGGAGGCTATTATCTCAGAATAAATAATAATATGTCCCTCAAGACATGCTCTTCATTCTACTTTACAATTTTACATTTATTATAGGAGCACCTCACAGTAAAACTCAATATAAGAACAAAGAAATAATGTTATTAAGAATGTGTCTTTAGGCAATACTCAAATGTTTTCTAGAACATTCCGAGAAGAAATGCATAGAAACACAGCTGTAGGAGGAGAGGTAGGCATGCTGTTTTCTTTCTGAGTTCCTGTACTATAGACTCTTCTACAAAGGAGTTTATTATTGGAACCCCATGTCTTCACTGATGTATTAATACTTTCAAGGAGTTTTGATTCTTGGAGCCTTGACCGAGGGAGGACAGGGGTTAGTCCAGTCTTTAAAAGTATAACACTGTGTGTTAACTTTACTGGAATTAAAATAAAAACTTAATAAAAAAATTTTCAAGTGGAAAAAAAAAGTGACTGTGCCCATCAAGGCTAAAACTGGGGCAAGGCCACAGAGCCATTTGCCTCAGGAGCAAATTTATGTGCGTTCAAACAATCTCAGTCAATGAGGAGAAGATATTTGAATGCAACGTTTAAAAATATAAGAATTAGGGGCATCTTGGTGGTGTAGTCGTTTGGGCGTCTGACTCTTGATTAGGCTCACGTCAGGATCTCGGGGTCCTGGGATGGAGCCCTCTGTGGGGCTCAGTGCTCAGCAGGGAGTCTGCTTGAGATTCTCTCTCTGCCCTTCTTTACCCCCCACTGCCCCCCTCACACTTTCTCTCTCAAATAAATAAATAAATAAATCTTAAAAAATAATAATAATAAATAGAAATTAATGCAAAAAACCCATGATGAACAGAATCGGGAGGGAATCACTGCACCACGTTTTCACATAAAGACAGGATGAAAACATCATTTTTGGTGCTGAAGTCAGATGACAATGAACACAAGGTCTGTCTTGAAGGGGGGATAAAGGTGGGAAGGGGACAGACCAAGGACTATGTGCAGAAGAAAGCGAGAGAACACTCCTGATTGAGTGACAGTGAAGGGAAGGGGCTTTCAGATTCATTTTTGGCATGTGCACCTCAGAAATTCGTTTTACCCTTGGCTAGACAGAGCCACCGCCCAGTTGCCAACCAGTGTCTCTTCAGGCCTAGAATTTAGGAGGAGGTAGAGAGGGCCCCTAGCTTCCCCTGCCTTCAGAGCAATTTATACAGATTTATTGGAACCAGCCATGTGCCCTCGTGTCTGACGGGACCAGGGTGGATTTTTCAGTGGATGTTCACCCAAGAGGATAAATGCTTGTTCTCAAAGAAGACACTGCTTTTAGCCACCTTTTTACCCCAATGCCTGATACACAGACGCTGGCCGGTGAGAGTGGGCGGAGCAATGTTCCCCTCAAGAGGGAACAGGGAGCTCTTCTGGGGGTGGCTCTGCCGCCCTCCTGTATGGTTCCTGGCTGAGCCGCAGGCCATTTGGGTAATGTATGCCTGGCATGCAGCCATAGCCCCACAGGTCAGCTGCCCGGTCATGGGGGAGAAGCCATGCTCCCACCCACTCCCAGCCTAAAACAGCTATGGTTGCTCTGGGCATTCATTCTATCCCTCAGTAAAGAGGACGATGATTGAGAGGAACACGATTAACCAAAAAAAAAAAAAAAAAATGCATTTCAAGCTGAGAAGCAAACAGATGATTCAACAGTCTTCCACATTCCTTTTAGTGCCCTGCTTAAAGTAAATGGCAGTGGTTTATTTTTCATCTCCTGTTAAATTTGAGCATGGGTTATACGGCTTTCTGGGTGGGCAGTTAATTCTTTGGTCCAGGTTCAGCTTTAGTTCATATCTTAGTATTGGAAGGCGTCTATGCACTCGTAAATTAACCTCTACTCTAAATATCTGCCCAGACCAGAAGGTTTAGGATCAAGTTCAGTGACAAGAGCCATGGTGATATGCAAATCACTTGTTCAGCAGGTGAAGGATGAGTGGTGGGATTTGGAACTCAAAGCTGGGCCATTAGCCAGAGGGAAGTCTGGTGGCCTTGCCATGGAGCCTCACCATGGCCCATCCCCCCTCCTCCCCCCGACTGCTGCCAAGCTTCTGATGAGGTGGCAACCTGGCCCAAAGTCACGGAGGCTCATTTTTTACTCCTTTTCCTTTAACATGATGAGATAGATCCATGAGAACTGAACGACACTCTGAAGTTGGTGGGGAGAAAAAATTTATAATTTTAGCCTAGGAAGGGCTGATGTCTTCCCTTCTTCACTGTAGGTCTGGGATGTTTTTAAAGGTTAGCCTGTGAGTCTTCTCTTCAAAGAAGCTTTCCCTGACATGGTTGATGGATATTTCATGGGGAGTTTTTACAGCCTTATGTTCCAGTTACTCATGAATATACCAACTATACAAATCTGTGTATATGAGTTTCTGGAGGGAATTACCACCGCATCTAACTCGTCCTGAAATTCCTTGCATAGTGTCTTGAACATAAGTGAAGGTTTGCTGAAAGTATGTTAAGTGAATGAATGAATGAATAAAACCATAAAGTTGTATAAATCCAAGTTGGTCAATGTGTCATTAGGCAAGTGCGTTTTTTAAAAATTTGGGTATGTGGCTCCCTGCTGATTCTCTATAAACTGATCTAAGCTGGCTGCTGTGACCTTTGCCAGAGCCTTCCTGATAATTCTGATTTGGGGATAGTTGTAGGAACAGTCAAGATTCTGCATTTTCAAAAGGATAACCAAATGTCTGATATGCAGTTATGTTTGTGATTCACTGGTTTAGGATATCTGACCTGGTATTAGAAACATTATAAACAAAATAATAACCATAATAACTGTTACTTATGGGTTACTGTATGTCAGATACTGTTCTTATTGCTTTGCATATTTTAAGCCATTAATCTTCACAATCATCTAACGAGGTGAAGACCATTATTGTTCTCATTGTATAGATAAAGAAACAGACGCACGAAATGTAATTTGCTCAGTGGAGCTAGGATTTGAATTCAGTCTGGCTCCAGAGCAATACTAACCTACTATACTTTCCTCCTTCTCACCTCAGCCTCTGGAGATAGTAGATTAAACCTGAATTTTGCCTTTCCCTTCACCCTGTATCCTACTGAAATGACAAAACATATAAAAAAAAACAAAAGTAAATAAAGAAATGTCCACATGGCAGTGAGAGGAGCTCTGTCGACCCGGTCCCCAGCAAAACACCCATAGTGGGTAAAAATTATGAAAGAAAAATCATTTAAAATCTCTGGAAATTGTCCTAAGGGTATACAGCAAATGAAAGACTTTTTTTTTTTTTCAAGAAAATCTACTAAATCTCAGTAAGAACAGTGAGTCTGTGGCACTTGAGCTATCAACAGAATAAAGGACAAAACCAAACTGATTATCTCCATGGATGCAGAAGAAGAATTTGACAAAATCTAACTCTCCCTCATGAGAAAAGTGCTCTGCAAACTAAGAGCAGAAGGGAACTTTTTTAGACTGATAAAAGGCATCCGTGAAAAACCCACAGCTAACACTGCACTTAATGATGAAAGACTGAGTATTTTCTGCTAAGATCAACAGGGAAACAAGGAAGTCTGCTCTTACATTATATATTTAACATTCTTCTGGAGCTTCTGGCCAGGCCAGTTAGGCAAGAAAATGGAAATAAAAGGCATTCGGATAGGAAAGGAAGAACTAAAACAATCTGTGGATGACTTATTCTTATATTTAGAAAATCCTAAGGAATCCACTAAAAATTTCTTAGAATTGATAATCAAACCCAGCAAGTTTGGAGGGTACCTCTAATATACTATATATAAAAATAAATTATACTTCTATATACTTGCAAGGAGCAATCCAAAAAGGATATCAAGAAAAAAATTTCCTTTACAATAGCATTAAAAGTACTTAGGTAGGGGTCTGGGTGGCTCAGTTAGTTAAGCATCTGCCTTGGGATCAGATCATGATCCTGGAGTCCTGGGATCTAGCCCTGTGTTGGGCTTCCTGCTAGGTGGGTAGTATGCTTTTCCTTCTCCCTCTGCTCCTCCCCACTCATGCTGTCTCTTTCTCTCTCTCTCTCCCTAATAAATAAATAAATAAAACCTTCAAAAAAAGGTACTTAGGTATAAATTTACAAAACAAGTGCAAAACTTACACTCTAAAAACTATAAAATTTTGTTGAAAAAATAATTTAAAAAGATCTAAATAAACAGAAAGACATCCCATGTTCATGGATCAGAGAACAATATTAAGACTAGTATTACTAAGATTGTAATACATACCAAATTGGTTTACATATAAAATGCAATCCTTATCAGAATCCTAGATAACTTTTGCAGAAATTGACAAAAATGGTCAAAAAATTCATATCAAAACACAAGGCAGCTGGATAACTAAAATCTTGAAAAGAAACAGAGTTAAAGGACTCACACTTTCAAATTTTCCTCTCATTCAACAGTGAAAAGAGTAGTCTTTTCAACAAATGGAGTTGGGACAATTGGTGTCCACCCGCATAAGAATGAAATTGAACTCCTACTTCACACCATATACAAAGTTACAAAATGAATCAAAGACCTGAATGGAAGAGCTAAAGCTATAGGATTCTTGGGAGAAAACATAGGAGTAAATCTTTTTTGGCTTTGGAGTAGGCTATGGTTTCTTAGATACGATACCAAAGACATAAACAACAAAAGAAAAAAGATAAATGAGGCTTCTTCAAAATAAAAAACTTATGCTTAATGTGCTTCACCACCAAGGAAGTGAAAAGAGAGACTACAGAATGATTTTTCAAATCCTCTGGCAAAGAAATGAATCTCGAAGCAAAATACCCCTTTCTAACTAGAACAAATGTATTTTAGCAGTGGTACAATTCAGCTTTGGTGGCAGTGGGGAAATAGAAGCTCTCATTCTCTACCATCTTTTAAGAAGTCCTTTGGCAGTGCCTGCCACTGTAAGTGTTCTTTCCTTTTTATTCAGAAAGTCTACCTCTATGGATCCACTCTACTAAAATGCTCACGAAAATACGCAAAGATTAATGTACAGGGATGATTACTAAAGGATCATTTACAATAGCAAACAAAAGGAAACAATCCAAAGCCTATCAATAAAGGAGACTTATAACAAATCATGGTACAGCCACCATTTATAGGATGGCTATTTTCCTATTTCCGTAGGAGTTAAGTAAATCTGTATAAACTAACAAGCAAAGCTGTTCATAATAGACAGAGATAAGTGAAAAAAGTCCATCATATGTGACAATATGTACAATGCCTTATTTTATACTAAACATAAACTAAGGCTACTGTGT
This sequence comes from Potos flavus, assembly GCA_028534135.1. Lineage (NCBI taxonomy): Eukaryota > Metazoa > Chordata > Mammalia > Carnivora > Procyonidae > Potos > Potos flavus. The sequence goes on along the minus strand of CM052895.1, from coordinate 106,663,012 downwards.
CCATTATTTCTCAAGAGGTATCTGAATATTATTAAAGAAATATCTGCTCGCTTTATCTTGGTTCAGACTGCAGATCAGTGCCCATCTGGGAAGAAGCTCAATACTAAATAAAAATACATGGAATTTGAATATTTGCCCTTTCAATGTTGATTTTGGGGCATATATTTGAAGCTACTCTTTGTTTATTCTAAGATGTCTTCAAATATGTACTCCAAATTGGGTGAATATTCATCCGGCAAATTTTACGTGATACAATGAAAGAACAAGAAGCAGAAATATGATTCAAATTTATAGATTTGAATGTATATATAATGCATATATCATATGCATATATAATAACCTGGAAATATGTATACCAAACAATGTTCTGTGGCTACCTCTTAGGGTAAGGGTAGAAAAAAATAAAAAAATGAATGGAAGGGATATTATATTTTACCTTGTACTCTTTACCCTGCTATATTTGAATTAATACTGGCATTTAAGGGGTGCCTGGGTGGCTCAGTCGTTAAGCATCTGCCTTTGGCTCAGGTCGTGATCCCAGGGTCCTGGGATCGAGCTCCATCATCGGGCTCCCTGCTCAGTGGAGAGCCTGCCTCTCCCTCTCCCCCTCCCCCTGCTTGTGCTCTCTCTCTCTGTGTCAAATAAATAAATAAAATTTAAAAAAAAATACTGACATTTAATACTTTCATAATTACAAAAATAAAGAAAATGTGGTAAATTAGATAAGAAACCGAAGGATAAAAGCAACTATGTTCAGAAGGTAACATATTTTTTTTCAAAAGTAGCTTTGTTTACTTTAAAAAAAATGTTACTTTTTTTTTTCTTTCTCGTCCTGGAGTCCTCAAAAATTGACCAGTCCTTGAAATCATTTTTGCTCTCTATAGATTTCTTTCTTCCTAGTTAAACAGTATTGAGACAGACTAGTTTACACTTCTAATATGTAAAAGCCCCCCATCTTGAAGTCTCTCATGTGCCTTGTATTCAGTCTCTCTATCAGGATAGCATCTCAGTTGTGTTCCACTTTCAGTAATTACTTTTCATTATTCTATTGGTTGATCTGACTTCGTTTAAGATTACATGAAAAGATGTGCCAAATGGCATGACCCATTATTAAGAATCTAGAGTGTTCCAAGTTTTGAGACTTGCACCAAGTGTTTTCAGTATCACTTACTGTTTTATGTGTATGCTTGTCAAAAGCAATTACTCCTGATTCAGCAAAATTCAGTGCTTTCTAACAAATGATCGGAGGGTAAACAACTCATTTACATGGAGAGGTTTATATTTTCAGAAATGCCTCAAGGGAACCTTTCCAAGAGGCTAGAAAGGAATTCAGCGAAAAGGAAACAGCAGGAGGATCCTGTATTTCTCTGCAACTCAGCGGTACTACTTGCCAATACCAACATCATAACATTTCAGAGCTCAGTTTTCCATATTTTGAAACTTCATACAGAGATTCTATCAAGGAAGTCGATCTCCTATCAGACCCAACTTTCTCTGTTAGTGGCTGAATTTTCTACTTCATGACATGTGAGTTAAGCCTCAAAACTTTTTACATCCTGAGAATAAATCAGAAATGATGGGGACTTGCATTAACTTAGTGGTTCTCAAGCTCTGGCTTGCATCAGAATTGCCTAGAAGTTCTGTTAAAACCAGCAGTTTGCTGGGCCCAACCGCAGAGCTGCTGATCCAGTGAGTCTGGGGGGGGGGGCGAGGGGAGGGGAGCCTGAGAATTTGCATTTCTAGCAGGTTTTTAGGGGATGTTGCTGCTATTCTGGGCGCCGCTCTTTGAGAACCACCATCTTCACTCTTGAGCAACTAGGACTCCAATTAATAACTAGACACTTTAGCTCACCACAAGATATCTTCCTGGCTCTCAAATATTAAGGAAGCCAAATATTAGTGGCGTGGTCTTTGAATATGATTATCCTAAGGGAAAAGAATGATATTTGTGGCCGCTGTTCTTCTGAAGGAATTCATCTGGATGCTGGTGGAAGGTGATCAATGGTGCTGAGAGGGGCTTCCAGGGGTGCTGATTACTCCAGTGTGACGACTCCTCTGACCTTTATGTGACACCATGGAATCGACTGGGAAGAGTGGAGACTCGGGGTTAAACGTGGGCACCATGCTTTAAGATTTCATGGTTCTAACATTCCAAAATTCGTGGCCCCTAACCTCGTGTCAGTGCTTACTGGAACAGTCCACGGCCCCCGGGACTGAAGGCAGGTGTTTCTAAATCACGTCATCAGAACCGATCACAGAGATAGTTTTTGGTCTTTAAAGCAATGTCTTTCTAGTTCTGACTTATAATTCAGCAAAATGACCATATTCCAGATTGGTTTGGCAACTCTGCTAGTTAATTAATAATCTTACTATTAATTAAAAGTGAAAGCTGTTATTATTATAACATAAACTGGAGCTCTGCCAGGAGCGCTAGAACCACATACATACCCAATTTCGTCAGCAAAACCAACGTGCCAGGTGCTGTGTTAATTATTTTCTATATACTTCAGTGTTTTCTTTCGCCTATGTTTTATTGAAATGGGCAGAACTTTTTTTTTATCACCAGTTCAGTCAAATTGATTTTCAGCTGATTCCTACTCACTGGCACAGTTTTCCAGAGAGCTGAGGTTTGCCTACGAGAAGCCAAAGGCAACTCCAATGTTTGCTTAGAACATCACTTCAAGTGGGAGGAGGCTGTACGGGCCTTCTCTCCACACACGCTTGGGTTACAAGAGGAACCCTTACTTGTCTTAACTGAGAATTTTGGAGAATTATAAAATTGGAGCACATTATTAAATTAACACTGATATTTAGTATTTATAAAGGCTTTCATAGCATTTTAATAGCTTTTTCATCTTTTAAACATCCTGTAAAAGTGTGGTGGTTATCATTTCATTTCACAGTTAAGATAGATGAAGCAAAGAGGTAAAGGAGTTTATTTAGGCCCCCAAAGAGCTACTTTGTGAGTGTGAGAGAGAGAGAATATGAAGGCTAGACCCACAGTGGAGGTTCCTTCATCCTTACTTTATAGGTAGCAACATGACGGAAAGAACGGACTTTCTAATCAAACACAGCTGGTTTGGATTTCCGCCCTGGTCCTTACGAGCCACAAGTCACTGAACTGATGATTTAACCTCTCTGAGCCTCAGTTTAGTTAGCTGTAAAATGGAGCTATTGTCTACTCCTTACTTCATACAATTGTGGTAAAGCTTGGAATTCATTTAGGTAAAGCATCGAGCACGTAAGTACTCAAAAAATATGGTTGTTACTCGTGGGGATTGGGGATTGGGATTGTAAACTGTAGGTTCTTTGGAGCCAGGAAATATGTCTCCCTTGCCCATTGTATTCCCAGAATTTAGCCCAGTGCCTGGCACGGAGGAGACATTCCTTAAATGTGTGTTGAGTGAATTAATGTACCACAAAGAGTGGCTACTTATTATTTAGTCAATCACATGGCTTGATTTAGATTTCAAAGTACATACCAGGCCATTCCTGTGGCCTCATCACATCTGCTTAGAAATCATACCAGGAGATCATGATAGAAATTGTTTGCCATTTGTGATAGTCTCTCCCAAAGAAAAAGAATAATACATTTCAGTTTTTACCCAGAAACCTTATTGAAGATGGAGGTACAAAAGCATGGGGAGGGAGGGGGACACCATATTGAGCTCTTACAAAAAACTCAAATAGATGCCCAATTCTGGCCCAGGGTTAACTGATAGGGAGTGGGTACTGTGTCAAGATTTCTCAGCACAGTACAGTAAGGGTAAGTCACGTCTTCAGCTTACACACAAACACATATACTAACTCGAAGAAGCACATGGAGTGTTCAGAGTAGTATGTGAAGAGGAACCACTCCCTAGGAGAGATTTTGGAATGGGCCCAGTGCCCACCACCCTGAACTGGCAGCCAAAATTAATCATATGAGGTAAGCATATGGACTTTACTGCCAGACAAGCCTGCGTTTAAAACACAGCTCTTCTGTGTGAGTTACCGAACCTTCCTGAGCCTCAACATACTCTTCTATGAAATGGGGATAATAACCGAACTTAGGCACCTGATGGGGTTGTGGGTGTTAAATGTGATAAAGCATGTAAAAGCCTGGCACAGATGAAGCACTTGATGGGTACTGGTGTATTATTATTATTATTATTATTATTATTATTATTATTAATAGTAGCAGTAGTATGTAGGAAGCTGGAAATGATCCCGAGCACAATGCAGTGGTCAGGGAGACCTGGGTAGAGATCGGGACATAGGATCTTCAGCTGGGTGAACAAACAGGAATGAGTCGGTGTCAAAAGCAAGACAAGGGGAGTCCAAACCCATTTTCATCTATGAAACAATTTTACTTGAGGATAAGTCTGAAGGTGGTGAATATGAACAGTAACTGCCATAATTATTCAAGTTGATAGGTTGCTATAACCTAGTTTTTCACTGTTCTACATAATCAGGTCCTGGTTTGAAATGTGTGTTGCTTTGCATGCTTTTGCAATGACAACATAAGAAAAATGCCAGAATAGGTCCAGAAATAATCCTCCTCCTGGGTTCTTGCAGACCAAGCTTACCATCACTGTCCGTCTCACTGTTGATGTTGCAACTTCGTGTTTTTCACTTTCTCTGTCTTGACCACGGACAAACTTAGAGTTTATCAGTTCTGATCCCTCTCACTTCCAGGAATCCAGTAATTCTAATGTGACATTCATTCCCCTCATCCGATGAACAGGAAAAGTGGGATGATAGCCTCACTCACCCAAAGATGAGTGTAACTCAAAATAGTTACAATTTCAAAAAAAAAAAAAAAGCCTGGAGAGGCTAATCCTTGTCTCAAAGGGATTGATTTTTTTTTTTTTCAAAGGGATTGATTTTTAATGATGGAATTTCAGGCTTTGTACTACATGGGAATAAGCATGAGCTAAGTAGGAACAAGAAATGAATTTTGGGGGGGGGACTGGGATGGTTTCTTCTTATCCCTGCTATATTCCTCCTTCTCTCCATGTCTCTGTTATCCCCTATTCTAGATGTCACATTCAGCTATCAGAGGAAAATCTCACAAAGACACAGGGTTTGGAATGGTTTTGTGGGCAGACACATTTGAAAAATACTGACTTACATAATTGTTCAACCCAATGTGTTAAAATAAAAAGATGAGAATAGACCACAGGCAGGTTCATTTTATGTGATTGTGATGAATTTCTGTGCAGATTCTAATAAGTAAATGACAACAAGCTTAACTCCAAAATAGACACCATGAATGAAGATCCAGAAATTGTCATTTTCTTAGCAATTAGAAGTGGGCGATGTATCTTTAGCCTAGGAGACCCTCAATTCTCAGGCCGTATTTTCAAGAGAATTAATATTCTGTACAATATATTCTATGAGGGTAGAGACCTTGCTTGTTTCCCACAGAATCCATAACACTGGGCATGGTGCCTAACATATAGTAAAGGTTTAATAAAGATTTGTTCAATACACGAATGAAAAAATGCATCCCTCCGACTTTGGTTATGATGATGCTTATGGTAGTACAGAGTGGCGAACATTGAAATGGGTTGCTCATGTCCGCTGTTGTAGGGATAAATGACTGAGGTCTCAGGGGCTGTCCCTTCAGGCTCCATCACTGTCTGTGCTGAGTCATCTTGCTCAAGAGCTGCTCTTAGCTGATGATTGAGCTTAGGGTGCGGGTTGGGTTGGGGGGGGAACTCATGTAGGCCAATTGTTGTGAGACCCAGAACTTTCCACCAACACTGAGTTCCCATCAACCTGGCCAAACCTTTCCTAGAAATGCATGGCCATCTGCAACTTTTCAACCCAATCCTCCCTCTCTCCCTCTCTCCTCCCACTGATGGTTGACCTGCATTTTCATCTTAAGGATCCCCTTGCCTTTTCTTGTCACCCCTCCAGTAAATCTCTTGCAAATCCAATGCTACCTCATTATCTACTTCTAAGTGATCCTGAAATAACACAGAGGAATATGTAGTAGCTAAGTCACAGAGAGACATAAACAGTTTAAATTTAACCTGTGTAAATCCAGACCTGCAATTTGTTTTTAAAAAATAAATAGGTAAGTACACTTTCATCGTATCAAAATGATCATCTCACTCAGGTGTACTTAGTGGCAACCTCTTTTCTTAGAAACGTCCTCTCCCCACTACTGCTATCACAAGGTTACCCAGAATATATGAAATAAGAAAACTATTGGTCTGAATATACACTGGGAAGCAACAAATGCGTTTATAGCATCCCTGCAATTTCAGATTTAAATGAAATTTAAAATTCAAAATTTAATTTGTCCACTATGGGTTAAAAAAAGTGGGGACAGAATGACTCTCATTAAGCCTATTGCCTAGAATCCCTACACAGAATCCAGGGTCATCTGAAGTCCTGTGCAGGCACGTGAACCAGAGCTTGGTTTCACCGCTGCACTCAACAACCCCACTTTGGGTAATTTCTGAGTGATGCCTCTGGTGTCCCAATACACCATAAAAAAGAGAAAATTGCTTGAAATTTGAACGTCTACCTAATTTTGACACTTCATCACATATCTAATCTCACATGAACCAAGAATTTTTGGCTACGTATGCGTCTTCTACTTCCTATAGGATGCTTATTTCCGGGTAATGATTATGCCGTGTAGAGCACTAGGTGGGTATTCAATGTCCACTTGTGGATGAATATATGAAAATATCGATTGCTATGACTTAGAAACAGATCCAAATGAGCAGAATTTAGGGTTTAGGTTTGAAGTGTCTTCAGCAGACAGTTGGTTAATAAAACCAACAACCAAAATGCAAAAGATGCTATTTGTTCTTGAACTGAAAAATGATTCTTCCCAGCAGGCAGAGAAGGCCATTACCCAGAGGGCCCGTCTTGCCAGGTCCAAGTCGTTCCCTGGGACCTCGCAGCAGCCAGCAAGCACAGTCATGAACTGGAATAACATTTACTGGAATGGGATGGAGAGGCCTCCTTTTGGATGACTTGTGGGTGATTCAGAGGAATACTTTGTGAAATTTTCACAGGATCTCAAATTCTTCCTTGTTTTCAAAAATATATGCATTTCTATGCACAGGACAAAAGAAGAAAAAGAGGGGAACATGGATGATTCCAGCTCATTGTCCCTGATGATTTCGGTGTGGATTCTGTGGTTGCTCTTTTTTTTTTTTTACGTAGTCTAAAAGGCTAACGGAAACATGATCCATCAGCTGTGAAAATGACTAAGTGCTAGCTGTTTGCAAAGGTATTAACCATGTGACTCCTACACTATGATGGTTAAAAAAAACCCAACGTGGATTGCTTTCTCATGTCTGTGTGTGTGCGTGTGCGAGTGTGCGTGCGTGCTCACGTGTGTGTGTGCGCGTGTGTGCATGTGTGCATGTGTCAGGTTTGGCCAGATTTGCTCTTGGCCTAGGTCTGCCTGGCTCTGGTTTCAGTTGTAGGCAGCCCTGGACAATTTGCCTTTTTCTTCGGCTTGGAAGCTCTGCTGATAATGCCGTTTAAAGGGCTCAGGTGCTGACAAGCCAGGCACTGTCGGTATCTAAGGGCAGTAAGTCCATCGAATTACAGAGCTGCCTTCACACCACACACTGGAGCAAGGAAATGACTCATGCGCCTCTTTCCCTGTCTCCTTGTCACGGGCAGTCCAGACCCTTTTTTCAAATTCGGATTCAGTATTAATTCTTCGTGCTCACGGTTTAGCAAACACTTAAATGTGGTTACTGTAAATGACAATAGCAATCCCTTGGATGTGTCTTTCCTTTAACTTTTACAAATTTTAAGGTCATCTTTTAAAAATCATCTATCCCTTCCCCGCCTACCCCCCACAATCCTGACCCCAGCATAAACATGTGGCTCACACACAGGCTACGAAAGGCTGGGCTATAAACCAAGTCTTTATGATATTCACATCACTAAACGAGTCTCGCATTTTGGTCTACATCAGAATCATGGGGGAGGAGGGTGTTGGGAAAAACACAGACTCTTGGTCACTACTCCAAAGACCTTAAACCTTCGGGACTGGCTATGGGTATCTTCTCCACCAAAGTCTGAGAACAACCGGTATATTAATTCGCTGATGTGGTCTCCACCCAGTATCAGAAGACGCTTGCCTTTTTTAAAGCTCTTTCTGCTATCACTCTACCCTCTGCCACAAGCTACTGCAGCAGCACGGTCCGCTGAGCTGCCCCTCTTAGCTTTCCTGAGGCTTGGTGGCATTTCTCCTGTTTCCCTCAGACCCCATGGGCTGGCTCTTCAAATTACCAGCTTTGCAGTTCTGAAATGGCTACTCTGTTCCCTTATCTCTATAACAAGAGTTGTATTAGATACATTTCTGAAATTCCTTCTTACTCTAAAATGCTGTGCTTCTCGAGATAGCTAGTCATTTTCTGTACTTGTGCTGTGTTAGATTATCAAACAATCCCACAGCAGCTGTTTTGGCTCATATGATTTCCCAATCTGTCTGTTGGCCGCCTGTTTGGGAGGTGTCCTGTCCCATCCGACAGACTTAGCAGAAATAGTGTCTGGGGGTGTGGCTCAGCAGGAAGTCAAAGAGAAGGACACACCAACGGGAGATGGGAGGGCGGAGCCCAGGAAGGAGCCCAACCGGTAAGGGGGGTAATGGTGACCACAGAGTGAACATTTAGGTGGTCTAGGCTCGTGGCGCGTCTACACAGATCTAAATCCAAAAAGCAAAATCCACTGAAGAACCAAAGGAAATTCAAATATTAGAAAAAAATATTGGGGGTGATGTTTGCAAGAGGGATTTTGGGGAACCTAGGTTACTGGCAGGTACACTCAGATCTGAATCTCTAGAGCCCAATCTGTTAAAGAACCAAGGAAATGGGAGGTATCATAAACAAAATTTGGGGGGCGGCTGCAGGAGGTTATCAGGAAAAGAACCACAAACTCAGAGTTGGCTGGCAACAACCTCTGATTCTTCTTTCTCTGTAAGATACCAACTGCGCTTGCCACTTTCCCTAAGGGCAAAGGGATTTCAGCCTGTGTTCTCAGCCCCCTCGGGCTTTGGACTAGTCTGGCTGGAGCCTTCAGTGCAATGGGAGGTTTGGGCCCACCAATGGGTGGTGTGTGAGATCGGGCTTGCTCTGTTTCCAATGTCTGGGATTTGTGGGACAGGGATTAAGAAAGCTTGGACAAGTTGCGGATGTCCCCCACTTATGTCTGCCACATTCGCCGAGTCCCTGTGACTGTCTTTTGGTCTTGGTGTCCTGATTTTTACCCCAGTTTCCTGGAGCTTTGCCAGTTGACTTGAGGGAAGTTTGTATTAGTTCCCTAGGGCTGCCCTAACAATGTACCACAAAACCAGTGGCTTCGACAATAGAAATTTATTGCCTCGCAGTTGTCAAGGCTGGAAGTCTGAGATCAAGGTGTCAGTAGTGTTGGCTCCTTCTGAGGGCCGAGAGGGAGAAATCTGTTCCGTGCCTTTTTCCTAGATTCTGGTGGTTTACTGGCTCTATTTGGTATTTCTTGGCTTCTGTTATATTATCCCGATCCCTGCTTTTATCTTTACACAGCTTTCTCCTTGCCTGTGTGTGTGTCTCAGTCCACATTTTCCCTTTTCATAAGGAGACCAGTCATATTGGATTAGGGTCCCCATCCTACTTCAGTATGTTCTCATTTTAACTAATTAATTCTGCAATGAGTCTATTTCCAAATAAGGTCATAGCCTCAGATCCTGGGGCTGGGACTTCAATGTACGATTGAGGGAGAGGCCCAATTCAACCTCTAATAGAGTTCTCGCCTCGTTTTTCCAACCTATTTTTCTTTTACCTTCAACTCTCTACCTGCATCCTTAGCTACTGACAGGAGTTTAGCTTTTAACCAGACAGACCACTTATTTAACCGGATAGACCAGATAGACTACAGTATCGTGCAATCACGATACTGATTGCTAGTCACCTGACTTCACAAAGCACCAGCCTAGAATCCTTCTGGCATACTCTGTCTACCAGATCTGACTCTCCTGGATAGCAAGGCTGTCTCAGGAAAACATCGAGTGTGTCTGGAAACTTGGAGTCAGTGCTTTGACCTGTTTCCTCTCCCTTGTTTTGAGGCCCATGCTACACACAGGCTAGTGCTCTCTACTTTCCTCTATTTCTTAGCACCTCCTCTCTGTATCCATATCCTCCTTCTCAGGATGGCTCTGTGAGGCTGATATCTTGGAAGTATCATAGCCAACCTCCCAAAGCAATAACAGTGCTTCTTACAGGCTATACGCATTATTAATTAAACTAATAAATCATGTAGGTTAAAGCAAGACTTCTGTGCTTTAGAATTCACAAAGTACCACCAAGAATATTACCAAGAAGTCCCATGTGGACTATTGGTATCTGAACTATGGATAACCCACAGCAAATCTATAGGTAATGTGACTTCAACGATGGGTTGAATTATCAGAAAGTGAACGGGTATCTATATATCTACTTTACCTTTACATTTAACTCACTGGATTATTCCTGAAATCTCACCAATCATTCATTTGGCAGATCTTCTGCTTTGAGCATTAGCTCTGCACTAAGTACTATGCTACATTTGGGGAGTATAGATGAATGAGAGCTAGTTTCCAATGTGGAGGTCATCAGCTCCCCCATTCCCCTTTCATGGGATTATTGAGAAGACAAAGAATTTGACTAGATGATCTGGATGCCTGAGAAGACAAAGAATTTGACTTGTATCTGGGTGTGAAAGGAGCGGTAGAGGTGGGGGGTTTGGCCTGCGACTTTTGCTTAAACATCAAGACCATCACATTCTCTGGAGATGATTTGTTGTTAGAATCTGATTAGTTCTCTTGCAGTGAACTTGGATAATCTCCTTCCTCTGACATAACTGTGAACCCTCTCCAGGGGCCCCATAAGGCTCTAGCACATCAGGGCCAATTACTATGGTTGGTTGACATGTAGAAGAACATCTCCAAGAAAAATAACAAGAGTCCAGAGAAGGAGCAGGGGTGGGGATGGGTGGCAGGGGTGTGAGGGTGGGAACCTGTGGGGGGGTTTGCTAAAAAAAGAAGGGTTGGGAACCTGCTAGATTTCCATAAAAACACAGTAGTGACAGATTCTGCCAACACAGCTGCCCCGAGCTTTCTCTTGTTTACGGTAAAATGGCAATGAAGGGAGATTGTAGATAGATATTACCCAAGGAACAAATTTTCTTGGAAGCCTGAATTCATGCAGATAAATTGGCCTCTAGGCAAGTTAAGAAACAAGGAAAAGAGAATTTTTTTTAAAGATTTTATTTATTTGACAGAGAGAGAGAGAGATCACAAGTAGGCAGAGAGGCAGGCAGAGACAAGGGGAAGCAGGCTCCCCTCTGGGCAGAAAGCCCGATACAGGGCTCGGGGCTCGATACGGGGCTCGATACGGGGCTCGATCCCAGGACCCCAAGATCATGACCTGAGCCGAAGGCAGAGGCTTTAACCCACGGAGCCACCCAGGTGCCCCTTTAACAATCTAAATCTAAATCTACATCTCTACTATCTATATCGATATCATAGGTTATTTCTTTTTTTAATTTAAATTAAAGTGTGTTAACATATAGTACATTATTAGCTTCAGGGTAGAGTTTAGTGGTTCATCAGTTGCGTATAACACCCAGTGCTCATTAAATCAAGTGCCTTCCTTAATGCTCACCAACCAGTTAGTTACCCCACCCTACTCCCCCACCTCCCCTCCAGCAACCCTCAGTTTGTTCCCTAGAGTCAAGAGTCTTTTATGGTTTGCCTCTCTCTCTGTTTTTATCTTATTTTTCCTTAATCGATCCTTTGCTATATTGCGTTGTCAGCAAATCACCTTGATGCTCTTATTATCTCATATTATCCACACCACTCCCTTGGAAATAATTGCAAAATCAAAAGAAGTATAGGGCTGAAAAGAATCTTGGAGTTGTTTAGTTGGTATTTCCTAAACCTTGAATATTCCAGCCCTACATTTACAATTTTGTCATACTCACATGAAATGGTCTATTATTTTTTTGATCTAGTTCTTGAAATCAATTCATTTATTTCTTTAAAACATGTTTTTTAGGGGTGCCTGGGTGGCAGATGCTTAACTCCCCAGATATGCATACAAATTAAATGTGATTTCATATAATATATACAACATATTATTATATTATTATAATGAGCCACATATCAATTTTTACATGCATAAAAGATATAAAAATAATTCTAACCGAGACACAATCTCTTAGGTGTAAAATAGACAGCTTATTCCACATCCAACTCTTGGAAATGACATGGCCTCAGCACCCCGATGAAATGCCAGAGCAAGTGCTCTTGGGGTTCTCATCCTCATCTTATGAGCACACATTTAATTAAACCCGGTCCAGTGCTATGTTCTCATGGTTTACATCATTTCTGTGTTTATCTCCAGAAGCATTGTGCACCTCCACTTGGATGTGTCACGGAAGTATAATTTGCAGTTGTACATAATTACTTTTCAAAAGGTTTCCCCATAACACCTAGCAGAGTGCCATGTAGATAATAACTATTTGTGAAATAGATGGATGGATGGATACCGAATGAATTACTTTTAGTCTAATTTTCTCTACAGTCAAAATTTCCCACCCCGTAAAACCTTGAGGAGCCCTTTCCTCTGATGTTTAGCTTCCAGCTTCGTGATGTGGAAAACCATGATGAGCATGACAGTTTATTGTACCATATTATACAATTAGTCATCCTCCAAAAACTGCGACATTTAGAAACACGGTGTCATTTTCAGACACAAGCGGTTACAATGAGTTCGAGGAGAGATTGCAGAAAGAGAAAGACCCCAGGAAAAGTGTCCAGCCAGGAGGAAAAGGGAAAATGGGCTCTTTAACCACACCGTCTCATCCGGTCATGGAGCTCTGTGGCTGGGCAGCACATTAGCCTGCCTTTATTTTGGAGGATAAAACAGGAATATTTAGAGTTGCCAAGAGGAAGAATCCACAATTTTTTTCCATGAGAATTATGGCCAAGGGGACATTTTGATAAAATGGGTTCAAAGATCCCAGTTCATGCCTGGTTTCTATTAAATATTCTCATCTTTCCAGTGAAAAATGGAAAGCAATTTCACGCTTTCATTATTCAACCTGATCTGGTTTCACCAGACACTCCATGGTTGTAGTCAATTCAGAAAGATGAAATATGTTTCCTTAACTTTAGGTGCAGTTAGGAGGAAAGCCTGCTGGGTATTAGACCCACTGTGGTGGCCATTCTTCACGGCACAAACATGTGCTTGATGGCAGAAACACGTGACAACAGAAGCCCAAGGATTATTTGTCTCTACTGAGAATATTCAACTTTACCTTAATTCTGTCCCTTTAGTCTGATGAGTTTTAATCAACTGAGAATACTTCCTCAGAAGGCCTCAGATTCAATTTCCTTGGTGTCCCTATGACATCTACAATGATATTATAAGTAGTTACTTATATTAAGAATTAACAATGTCATGACTATTCTAATTTTTCTGCCCCATTTCCACCCAGTGGCGCCTGGAACCTCGTGTCCTAGGACGGCCAGCCATTCCTTGCCTCCTTGTTATTCATTCCCTCATGGGCTCTCTGGCTGGGTTCCTTCAGATTTAGTGAACACTGATCGTTATTGTGTTCTGACTGGAAGCTAGAATTAAGAATAGAGCAAGGTGACAAACTCTCCCAGAGTGAGAGAATTCTGGGTTCTTCCTGAGGAAATCGTTAACCCAATATGCTTAGAGCAGGTGTGGAATGAGCCTTGCTAAGCCACAGTTTCTCCATCTTTAAAATGGAAATCCTAGTATCCTTCTCAGGAGGCTGTTTGAGGATTGAAGAGCTATGTGCAGAGCACCCGGCACCCTGGATGAACCAACTGTGTCCTTAATAAGTGAGGACTTATTGTTGTTCTTACTGTTGTTCTCCACAAAAACTTATCACTACTTTTTGTGGAGAACAACAGTTACTCTCTACCCATCCCGGTCAACCTACCCTCCTGTGTACTTCTTCACTAAGAAACATTGGAAGACTGTTTGGTGAAAAAGAAGCAAAAATCAAAAATATCCCTTCAAAGACGCCGACAGCGAGATGGAGGAATCATAAGTAAATGTATCTGAGGAAGAGAGAGGCCAATGGCTAAACGCAGGAGAAGGAGATTCTAATGCAGGTTTTGCGATTTCTCCTGGGTCGACTTTAATGCTTCCAGGTAAGTTCTGCGTAGACAGCGTGCCTCCTGCCCAGTCCTTTCTAGATGTTCCTGCTGGGTGAAGGTGGTTTTGCCAGACTCCGACAGCTCCTTGCTCAGAAACGATCAACGACTTCCTGTGCTTTACAGACTTGTATCCCAACTCACGTGATCAGTTTTGAAATTCCTTTAAAACTTCATCACTCCCTTTCATACACTCCAGCTAGTTCGGACACGTTTTCTTCTGACAGCATGCTCTGTTCTTTCCTGCCCAGCACTTTTTATATGTGGTTTCCTTCTCTAGAAATCTCACGAGAAGCCTACTTCAAAATATGATTTTCTCCCTGATATTCTTCCCTGATCCTACCAGTAAGAAGAAGTCTCTCGGACTTTTGAATTTCTAAGTACGTTTTACATACATCTGTAATGTCTGTTAAAACATTTTGTACTGTATTGTGGTTATTTTTCTAAGTTTTATCTCACAGATTGGATGAATAGCTACTTAAGGCACCAATGATATTTTAATTCTATTCCATGCAATACCTAACACATAGTTGGTGCTCATTACATGTTTGATGGATAAATGAGTGAATGGCAGTGATCATATTAAAATTTCTCAGCGTGGTTCAAATTTCCAAATATTTAGTGTTATATCAAATTCTGTCTTATTTTTATATTCAATACTTGTTTATTTTCCTTCCATTGCCCTAGGCTCCCCATGGAACAGAGCTCTTGGGCCATGTTGTACATGCCTAGCCTATAGTGGGTCATAAATTAATATTTTAATAACAATGATATTAATCATAATGATAAAGGTAAAAATTTCTGGGCACCTACCACATGTCAGACTCTATATAGATTATCTCTTTAAATTTCAAATCGGCTCTACGAAGTGATCTTCTTTTTAACAGAGGAGGGAAAAGAGGCTTCTAAGAGTTTAGAGAAGATAACAGGCTCAAGATCTCAATGTTCTAAAGAGTGTAACTGAGACTTTAATGTAGCCATCTGACTGCATTCCTTGCTATACGGCCTCCATATGCAGTCCATATTTAATGAATCAAGTAAAACACGTCTACTGCCTTATGTGATCAGAAACTATTGGATTGCATTACTCTTTGTGAGCAACAATTCTTAACATTTTATCTTTAAGTTCTTTGTACCCCCTTTCCTAATGAACTCTGTTTCTGTAAGGAACTATATGTCCACGGTGTATCATTTCTTACCATAAATAATAATTAAAAATTTTATTGATCACTTTGGACCCCCCGATCACCTGTAGATAATATTTTCCTCAAAGAGACCTTCTATGGGTGAAATATGTGTGTCCCTCCAAAATTTGTATGTTGAAACCTAGTCCCTCAATGTGATATATTAGTAGATGGGGCCTTCAGGAGGCAAGTAGGTCGAGGACGGACCCCTCATGAACGGCCAATAGTGCCTTTGTAAATGCAACCCCAGCGACCTCCCTTGTCCCTTTTGCCAGGTGAGGTTGCAGGTCCAAGGCACTGGCCATGAACCACAGAAAGCAGCCCAGACACCAAATCTGCTGCTGCCTTGATCTTGGACTTCTCAGCCTCCAGAGATGTGAGAAATAAATTTCTGTTGCTTGTAAGCCTCCCATCTATGGTATTTTTGTCTCATGGGCTAAGACAAGACAGATATTGGAACAATGTGGAAGATCAAAAGCAGAAACAAGATTTTAACAAAAAGATAGATTGCATGACAGTAATCCAGAAGCCAACAGATTAAAAGAAAAATAATTAAGTATAGTGGATGTGGTGAGTGTACACAGACATAGTCTTGATTTTTGGCCTTGGACGCATTTCCTAAAATTTCCTAGAGGTTTCATACTGTGTCCTGAGAAAGGCTTGAGGTGATTCTCAAAAATAGAAATTTCAGGGCCCAACCCCAGATCTACTGATTCAGAATCCCAGGGTGGGGGTGGGGGAAGGAAGGAAGAGCTATCCCACAAGAATATTAGGTTTAAGCAAATCTAGGAAGACATTCAAAGAATGCTTATGCATGTGAGTAATACAGGATGCACAGAGATGATAATATGAGGCAATTATGAAATTCTTTATGTGGACACAACAACATTAAAACCTACTGCATACCCACGATTGTATTTTTTTTGTCTCTTTCCATTGTTTCTCATATATTTAAGTTCAGAATTCAAAGATTACCTTAGATGGGAGATTTAAAAGTTCAAGTTTTTTCGTTTGTTTCTTGACTCTAAGGGCCTGTTCCTTTCTTTTACTCGTAATGTACACATGCACATGTACACACACACACACACACACACACACACACACACACAGAGTTCCATGGCAGTTAACAAAATCCTCACATTCCAGATATGTCTTAGTGAAGCATGATGGCTAAGAATTCTCAATATTTTCACGTTACTTAGAGCACCAGTAGGTAGGTTACCCTGGCCCCATTCCCAGAATTTAACAGTAGGGGTCTTGTGAAATGCTAAACGATGTGTATAACAGTATTCAGGTTCTCCAAGAGCCAATCCGTCAAAACATTTGCTGCTTTGAAAATGTGTTCTTCAGAAAAAATGGGCATATGGAACTTATTACTGTGTTTGGTGGAGTTCAGGCAGCAGGATCCAAAATAAGCAGAAAACCCTTTTGAGGACACAGTCCTACCTCAAGGTAATAGGGTCTCTAAAACTGTCCTTCCCCAACCTAAGAGGTATAGAACTCACAGGAAAGAACAGAGTTCCAAAGATTTTCCTGGGATCCAAATGTTGGAATGGCACAAAAGTAGGTAGAAGCTCTGAAAAGACCAAAAAAGTAATATTTAAATAAAAAATCTGAAAATATTTTGACCTGTTTCAGTAGTGATCTCTCAGTTGGTATCTCTTTAACTATGACTCCTTTCTGGCTCAGTCACTGGCCTATAATTGCTGTTTAATAAATATCCGTAAACAAATAAATCTGGCATTTTTGGCTATCTACTCAAGTAGAGACGGAACGCACAATTATATACCTGTGGAAATTTGATGGATGAAAGAGAAATCAAATCTTTAATCCCCACGGAAATAAAAGAGACATTTCAACAAAGAAGAAAACAATCAAAAAACGGACCATAATTAGCCTACTCTTATTTATCCCCCTCCCGCCCCCTGCTCATATCTATGTCACTTGGATTTAAGAGGGTTAGATTTTTTTTTTAATTTACATGTCCTTATTTAATTGAAATATTAAAATATCAAAGGAAGCTAAATGATAGAAGTTATGAAGGAGGAACTTAACTTTTCTTCAAACCCACATAACACGTGCTGCCCTAGGTATTAAAAGAACATCCATGTTTCATTTTCATTAGCAGCAAGGACAGAAAATGCTATTATCAGTCATTGCAGACAGCAAGAACAGAATTTAGGTTTCAGAGCTGAAAAGCCTCAAACTCCTTGTTGTGTTTTATTATGCATAACTGGAATTCTTCACAGTTACAAAAGTGTAAACTCCTCTTGATTGCATCAATATGTACTTGGAGCAGGGAGATAGGCAGACCACTCATTGTGAAGGAACTCTGTAGCTACATTTAGATTTGTTTTGAAGGGATTAAAGCAGATCTATAAAGTGTGGCTTTTTGTAAACCACACAGGCACTCCATTTCTAATTTCTTGAAGATCATAAGACCAATTTGTTGCCTCGCTGTAGTATCTCCCTCACTTGAAATTTCCTGACGGTTAGAGATATTTTTTTCTAGCATGTTTGATTACCCTCAACCCCCCAGAATAGCATTACACGGGCCTCTCTTTGGTGGTTTATATTCTCTCAATGCAATGCTCATTTCTGCTTGTTACCTTATTTTTCACTATTTCATGATTTGTCTTTTGTATTTTATGAGTGCTTCCTTTGGGATTTTTTTCTCCTAGAAAAATGACAAGAATGATCCACATAAGTCTATAAGAGAGGTTGTAAAATAAACATTATACCATGTGTGGGGTAAAAAAAAAAAAAAGACTGCAAATGGCTGTTCTCACTTTCTGGCATTTACACACATGGCCATCTGTTTGAGGGCTGTTTTACTTGGCTCTTTCCCAACCTTTATGTAACTGGCCGATTGAAAGGAAATGACATCACCAAGTTTCCTGAAGACTATCACTGGAGCCACAAAAAAGTTGAGAGACAAATTGCTTAGTAAAGAGAAAGATGTTTTCAAATGTCTCTTTTCCTTGCCACTCCTTTCATTCTTTTCTAGCATGTCTAACCATCTCTTTTCCCTATTCTGTACCTTCTGTGTTAAAACGCTTGTCAACGTTTTCGCTCTCCGCTTTGGGGCTTCTTTTGTTTGATCTGTGAGGAAGTTAGAGAGAAAAACATGCTCTTTTTGGGGGGTCTACACAGTAAGATTATAAGGTGTTGAAAAGGAAGGAGTTTTTGGACCTATCTAACAGCCAGTAATAGATTTGACTGACTTCTTCATTCAGGTGACAGCAGATTTTGAACCTGCAGATCTAGCCTTGGAAAGATCTGAGGTCATCCTCACAAGACTAAAAATTGTTCTGCTACAGAGTGATACCTCGGCTATGCCCCCAGCTCAGCTGACGGAGCATGAGTGAATGAAGAAGAACATTTGGAAAGTATCTCGTATTTGTTGGCAACACTAACACATCAAAGCTGGGAATGGTAGAGGTTTTTATAGCAGAGTTCATAGAACCTCTTATTCCAGTGTCTCGGTAATTTGCACCACTGGACCAAGGAGCCCTTTCATCCGATTCCAGAATTAAGCCATCTCTAGGGGAACTCTAGCACCTGTTTTTAAGGCTCACGGTTGTATGGAAAAAGTATTAGTGTTAGAGGAAATTAAATATACCTGCTGTTCAAACTTTCTCAGGATCTTGGAGTAATAGAGGGGCTCATTTAAGAAGGAATCTCTTTAGGCTCCTATGTTAAGGTTTTGGGGTGATTTTTAAATGCCTTCATACGATCCAATCTGCTCGTGGTCTAATATAGTAATGCCCTCCGTCTGGTCTTTCAAAGTTGGGATGGGAACATCACTCTAAAAGTGTGTCCCTTTGACTGCACCTGATTCATTTAAAACTGCCTCCAACCATTGACTTCTCCTCTCTTCCAAAATCACCATGGGCAGTAGATTGTTTCGGTGCCCCACCCAGATTTCCTTTGCCAGCTGGTTCATTCCCCTCACGTGTCCTGGGTTCTTTCTGGAGAATGGCCATTAGTTGTTGGGAGCCACCTGCTGGGGAGGTGAAAGCATCACCACTCCCCCCACCCTCTCGAGCGGCCTATGACTGCCAGGTTTAGGGATACAAAACCCCGGCCACATGGCAGAGCCGCAAGGTGAGACACATCCGCGGTGTGATTTATGCCCCCGTCTCCCGCACACCAGTCAAGACTAATGCTTCACCTGAGTCCCTGTCCTTCCTTGGCTCTTTCCCCTTCACTGTCCCGCTTACTCTGCTTCCTTTCTGGTTTATCCTAAAGAGCTCTCCCTCAAATCATATATAACTGAAGCCCTTTCTTAGATCTGTTTTCAGGAGCTCCCACCCAAGATGTGCTGATTATCAACTATGATATCTAAATGAGGAAGTTACAAAGAGCTAATACACAGGTGTCTAAAGCATAAGGAGGGCCCCTATCAGAATGTCTACAGCAAGACAAAAGGGGAAGTTGGGGAACTGAGTTAGCAGCAATATCTAAGGAAAAAAATCAAGGTAAGAATGTTAGAAAGAAGGAAAAGTCAGTGCTAGTCACGTTACTTAGAAGAATTTGATAAAGTTGATGAAGATTACAAAGATAGACAACAAAATATTGTTTGATTTAAAGAGTTTTAACACACGTGAGTAACGGAAATCTGGAGAACATGAAAAAATAGAAAAATGATATCAAAATCACTTATAATCCTACTATCCAAATATAGCCACTATTTTGGTATATTTCATTCCAATTTCTTTCTGTCTATATTTGTGTTTTATTCATATGTATCTATTTACATATATTTATAGAGAACTGCTACAGATACAATTTAATATCCTGCATTTTCTTCTTGAATATTGCATACACTTTCATGTCGTGGAGTACTCTTTGAAATCTAATTTCCAATGTCTACCTAATATTAGATTCTACAGATTGACTACACTTTAAATACACACCTATTGTCAGAATGTTGGTTACCATAAGTCTTTTGCTGTTTATTACACTGATATAAAGAATAATAGCCTTCTACATAAATCTCGGTGTTCATTTCAGATTTTCCTTTATCGCCTACATTTGTAGGAGTAGAATTACTGGTCAAGCGCCTGAAAATTTTAAGTAAACTGCCAACTTCTGTTTAAAATTTGCCTGAACTGCAGGAGTTATTTCCCAAAAATGATGTGTCTATGTGTAATTGCTCCAGTAAGAATGCCATTTTATAGCATCAATACCAACATTCTATTTTACCATTTAAGCAAATTAAATGAAAGCAGATTCAGTACATTAAAACTAATTTTATAGTTAACATAGTATTCGTGTGTGTGTGTGTGTGTGTGTGTGTGTGTGTGTGTGTTGCTTGGACATTGTTTCCTCTTACTTAAAGATGAAGGTTGTTTTTGTTAACTTTAAAAATCAGCATTTTCTTGAAGGCCTTTCCCCTTTTTCATATGCCTTACTCAAGCCTAGAGAAAGAGGCCCTTAAGAAACCTTGGGTTTGAAACCAAGAAAACGATGAATTGAATTGCCAGAGGTGGAGGGAAGAAAAAAGTAGTCAGTCAACTCCCTGTTTTGAAGGCAGGAGGCCAAAACAATCAGTTGAATTCTTTCACTTGGCTAGAGTAAATTGATTCTTCACTCAATAGAATTGTCTTGATATATTGACACCAATGCAACTACCATATGCTTTGTCTTAGGGACATTTCATCCCCCAAATGAACCTTAGCACATACCTGAGTGGTCGAGGAATTGTGAGCAAGATTGGTGGGACTTTGTAACAATGAAAGCATGCACATTGGTATGGTATAACAGAATTTAATGTGAAAATACATGGCAAGAAGCGTGTCAATGACTGAATGATGGCTGGCGGGCTGGAAGGGGAAATTCGGAAGATGAGGAGTCTGGAGAAAAGTGCACAGGAGCACCCCTGCAGGGGCCACAGGGAAAGGGAATAATCCATCCTCAGATTTCTCCCCTATTTCCTAAAACGTCTCTTAGGGAATTGGGTCTGGTGTGTTTCTTATTTTAGAATGCACCAAGGGACATGCTAGGTCATCATTCACTTACTCATCTGATAGCCCCCGAATGCTTTATTTATTTGATTTACAATAGTGAGCAAATTGTGCATGTGTGTGTTCGCTATATGTATGCATTTGGATTTGTGGGCATATGATTTCAACGACACAACATCATTGTTAATTTTCTAACAAACTGTAGGTTTTGTCAACAGCGTGGAGACTAGGAGAGAACAAAGAACAAAAAGGAGACATGAGAGAAACAAATAGGGTAGGGGAGGAGGATCCCTGGAATAATTGGGGAGGAGTGGAAAAGCAGAGGAAGGGGTCAGGGCACGTGCCTGGCAAAAGTCCGCAACAGTGAACACTTTGATACGAGGCAGATTTAAATTCTCTGTGACCAAACAGACTATTTTCCATTTGGTGCTGCTTTAACACTCAAATTCATAATGATGGTCTTCCCCACGAGGTGCTTTCCCAATGCTCCCATTATGTTTCCCTTTCTTTTTCTCTTTTTTTATTTTTTGTTTTCTTTGTGTTTTTTTTCCCTTTTAAGTATGGTGTTGCCATTTTATGACCTTGATGCTCATAAATTCCACACAAAAATACATTTTGCCACATAACTTCAATGAAATACTTTTTAAAATAATTTTTTTGAAGATTTTATTTATTTATTTGAGACACAGAGAGAGAGAGAGCACAAGTCGAGGGAGAGGGAGAAACAGACTCCTGACTGAGCAGAGAGCCAGATGTGGGGTTCAATCCCAGGACCCTGAGATCATGACCTGAGCCAAGGGAGACGCTTAACCGACTGAGCCACCCAGGTGCCCTAATACTTTTTTAAGTTTGAGGAGTTGAAGGCTTTGCTTGTTTATCAAAAATAATTTGATGAAGTTTTATCTTTGAAAACCTGTTTGGCTCAGTCAAGTAATGTTGGCTTTTAACTAAATAGTGTCCCTGAAAGGAGTTGCTCTGGAATTGTTCACAGCTTTATTTACCTCTGCCCTTTGTTAAAATATGAACCCCACCAAGCTTAACTCCCAGAAAAGTCATGGTGGTGTCAGATTGAACCATGTCAACTTTCATATTCTCTCACTGGTGATTCAGAAATCATGATGAATCATATTTAAATATGATGTGGCCTTAAATATGATATGCCTTAAATATGAATTTGAAGCTGATGTTTAGCAAGCGTGTACCATACTTTATCAATTCCCTAAGATTTGTTTTTTTTACAGAGAAAAGATTTGGTGTCAAAGGATATCTTTAGGTGGCAATCCTTCAGGCCATTTCTCACTCGTAAGTGAACTCTTTAAAGCCCTTGGGTCTCTGATTGCTCGGTGGGTAGAGAGAGGCATAGATGGTGTCTGAGAGAGGCTTCATGGTTCCCAAAGGGTCTGAATTTGCACCTGTTCCTCTCAAGGCTCAGTCATGGATGTGACTGCTCTAAACGACCTGCGGGATAGGAATTGAGCCTATGCTACTTGAAACACTCCTGTAGAAAGATTTTTAACGAGTTGACCAGTAGACCGTTCAGCTGAGGTAATTTTATATTCTGTGGCACGGATGATTTAAAAATCTAAATCCAATAAACACGTAAAAGACACACCCTACTTTAGCAATGTGTGGTTATACGCATGTATGTGCATGTGTGTATAGCTTTGACATATACGTATAGCATCTGTGTGTACGTGTATAATTTAGAAACCCTGCTTTAGCTATGTGTTAGTTTTTTCCCTCTGACCATATAATTCTATTTTAAACATGAAGTAAGATGGCTTAAAAATATTAATTATAGAAGCCAAGCTTCTCTGAGTCATGCAGTGACCTTCTTCCACCCTACCCCCACCCTGCCGCCTCCCCTGTTACTTTTGTGCATTTGGCATAAACTGTTTTCTTTAATGAGACAGAGATTTCCTTTCCAAGAAATGAGTGCAAGCTCCAGACTGGAAAGATGAAAATGCTAATGGGTGGGGTCTGGCTCACCCAAACTGATTTCTCCAGGTGTGCGTTACTTATGTGCTGTAATTTTGCCGGTAGGTGAAGAGTCTGTGTTTCTCAGCAGCGTTGTCTCTATCCAAGGGAATAAGAAGGACCACTAAGAAAAAAAATCTAATGAACTTGTACTGCTGAGAGTTTTTATACTTTTTCCTTTTGGTGGTGGGAGGACCTTGGTCTTACAAAGGGGAAACTAGCAAGAACTTTATACCTTTGGCTTAAACATTAAACAGACATGTATCCATTTAAAATGTTTGCCCTGAACAAGTAGACAGATGAGTACAACCTCAGGAGAAGTTGAAATGGGTTCCCTCCAAGTCTGAAGTGGGCAGAAGGCGCTGTTTTGTTTTTTCATGGAGGACGTTTGATCTAGAGGAAGTAAGAGGCTTTTTGTCCGAGTCTAAAGAATTCAAGGAGGACGAAAAAGGGATTACAGTATCTGATACTGGACTCCTTATTGTTTGTGTCACAATTGAAATCATTTGTTCACAGTTGGTCACAAGACCGCAGTCTCTATTCCGTGCTAGGAGAGTATTCTTTCAAAAAACAGGAAGCAACCCTTTAAGTAATTGCAGATTTACAGTGACTACCAAGCTGATCCCTGCTCTTTGTCGCTGCTTTCCGGTTTCAGGCTGGGGGGTGGGGAGGGTGAAGGGGGGGTGGGGGGGGAGGTGGCAGAGAGGAGAGAGGGTGAGGGAGGCGACCCTTCCAGTGCTGGCTAAACGCAGCCTGGCCTTACCTTACTGGAGGAGTGATGAAAACACTTTAAACAATTGCCAAACGTTTCAGTAGAAAATATTTGACATCTCACCTACATCAACAAGCAAGAGCTAAAGGTTAAATCACACACACTCAAGTGCTGGGAAAAAGGATATGTTTCTGTCATCAACTTTCTTTGTTCTAGCACTGCCCTGTGTCAACAAGGGGATAGACACATTCCCTGCTCGAAGCCACCAGGACAATAGAGGCTGGTCCACAATTTGTGCCTGGCGACAAATCCACTTCTAAGCCTTTGCAGTTTGCTTCTAGTGACATGGGCTTCTTCACAGTTCTTCACATGCTTCTAGAGAGCTCTGTATTTAGAATGAGGTGATGGTGCCCTTTGCTCTTTCTCCATCCCGATTCTTGAGATCCCAAGTATGAAGCTCAGGGTGGAAGGAGGAAAACCTGGGAAGGGATAGGTTTTTGTTTTTTGTTTTTCTTTTCTTTTCATACATTTCCTGTGTTGATTCCAAACCCGTTAGGATCCAACTTAAAATTTGCTAGGTGGTGGGGCCAGGGGGAGGTACTTTACGACACTGGTGCTCACGCACTGGAAGGGTTTGCTGGAGAAACATTTAGTGCCTTTCACAAGGAAAATGCTAAAAGATGAGGCAGGAGAGTTCTTGAAAGTTTTAAATTGAAATGGGTGAGGAAGAGAAGATACACCCAGACGACTAAGATAAAACTATTGCCATGGAGACCAACAGGTGTGTCATGGAAGGAAAAGAAATTGTCTAGAAAAATGCTTCTTGTCTTTTGGTGGATCAAATTCCCTTTGGAGAATCTGGTGCAAATTATGGATTCTCTGCTTACACTATAGTTTATACCCATGTTCAGGAGGATCAGAGACTCCTGGATGACGCGCCATAGAAGTTTGAGCGGTCAGGAGGCCCCTGGGTGGTACAGTCATTAAGCATCCGACTCTTGATTTTGGCTCAGGTCATGATCTTGGGTTCAGGAGATGGACCCCATGTCGGGCTCTGTGCTCAGTGGGGAGTCTCTCTCTCTTCCTCTGCCCCTCCCCACATGCTCACTCTCTCTAAAATAAACCTTATTTATTTAGATATAATCTTATTTATTTATAAATCTAAATAAATCTTAAAAAATTTATAAATCTAAATAAATCTTAAAAAAAAAAAGGCTTAGCAGTCAGTCCAGGACTCCTGTTAGGTGCCTCTGATATGGAAGGTAAGAATGGGTATTCCTGTTCCATAGTCAAAAGTACCTTTACAGCTAAATGTTTCCTAAAATCAAGATTCTGGATCCCCTTCCCTAGATGGTGCTGGAAGAGCAAGGCTAGCTCTTTCTACCTTTCTTTCTATTTCTTATAGAAGCTCTCTATCCATCAGTTGCTAGATTCTTTTCAAATGTCAATACTGTCATTTAAGTTACAACAAAAGTGCTGACTGTTCTTATTTCTGGTCTGAAAAACATTTGCCCAGGACTGTGGACTTGTTCGCTTTCTGGTCTGTTAGGAATATGTCTAATTTGGGATGGACACATTAAGCCATTATCATCTGATTCCATGAAATATTGGCATCGCTTAGAAAGCATCCTTTAACCTGATTTGGGCTTCACCGATAATCTGGTCAATGTTCACACAGTGTTACGGCTATTCCAGAATCCCCAAGGAAAAGTTAGACTTGCCACTTCAGAGCTACAGGGTCTTTAGGCCTTATTGTTTAATGATTCAAAAGAGAAGCACCGATTTTTATTACCCTATTTTTGATAACTGCATTCCAATATAATTGGTTTTTTTGAGGTATCATGGTTTTAATGTATTTAAAAACATGCCAAGAAGTAGTCCACAGGCTAGTCAGCCTGCCAAATGGGTCTATGGCCCCAAAGTTTAAGAACACCTGGCAAAGAACAATAGAAATAAGTTTTCACCAGTGTTTGCCTGGCATTCGTTTGGTAGATTTGTCAGAAATATTGTAAAGGTACCCTTGTCCTCACACAACTGGGCTGTGGCCTAATGAGGGTGAAGATGTCCTCTCACTCGACAGTGGAGTCTGTGACCGGGTGGGACGGGAGGGTTGGCTGATTTGGTTGCTAGAATATGGCTACGTCTGCCTTGAGGAGACCATTCTTTTTTCTTTCTTTTTTTTCTTATTGAAGTATAGTTGACACACATTGCATTAGTTTCAGGTTGAGTCAACCATTCTTGCAAGGCCCTTGCCTGAGCACTTGAGGCAGAAGCTGAGACTTCACGACATCTATAAGGTCACGTGACTGTGTTTTTTCTGTCTGGTTGTTACTAAATGTTGAAAAGAATGTCAGAATGTAGACTGAGAACTACTTACATCACAGCATAAACGCGGCCTGGTGTGGCTGTTGTGGGGGGAGCTTACGGTTCTTATGTACCTGTGACCATCAGAGGCAATGGAATACTTTGACAGTTTTGAACAGCCGAATTGACTTATGTCAGTTTGCCCTCGTTTTTTTTTTTTTAGTTGGTCTTAGCAGTAGGCAGTGCAGTGTTTTCCATGGGCAACTTATTGACTCTTACTTTCTGATGCCGCAATTCTTACAACTGTTTTCTTTCGTGTTGGCTATTTGGCATTCTGTTGGCTGCCTCTAGCAAGTATATAAAATTTCATGGCATAAATTTTGTTCTTCTATTTCATTCTTAGGAGGCAGCATAGTGAGTGATTAAGAACATGAGCTCTAGAGACAGATAATTTGGTTTCAGATTTACTAGTTTACTAGCCAAGTGACGTTGGAGATGTTAACCTTTCAGCTTCCTTATCAATCCTCACAGCGGTGTCTGTGATTGTGTGAGATAACATGTGCCAAGCACTCAGAGCAGCTTCAGAGTTCCAGTAAGAACGAAGAATTGTTAGCTATTTTCCCCGGCTCCAAATTCTTTTCCTAGATTATTTTTTCTCCGCCTCATGTTTTATTACTTCTTTTGTGCATTGAAATCTTGTTATTATGCTGACTACATGTTTTATAAACCTCCTCCCTTCTTTCTGGCATCCTGACAGCAGTGTGGAGGATGGATTTGTGAAGAATGGGATTAGAAGTATGAAAGTCAGTTAGAATAATGTAAGAATAATCTATTTGCCAGACGATAACTAAACTTGTAGCAGTAGGAATGTGGACGAAGAGAGGTATTTGAAATATTTACAGGATTGAATTGACAGGACCTGGTGAGCCATTTTAGGTAAAAGATAAATAATAGCAAATCTGGGATAACTTTCAGTTTGCTACTTTAGATGACTGAGCAAATGATGGTACCGTCAATCAGGATCAAGAATAGAGGTAGTGTCCCAGAGGTGGTTAGGGGTAGTGATAAACAATAAGTTAACTTTTGGCCAGGTTGAATTTGAAGATTTTTGCAGGATTATCAAGTGAAGCCCAGTAAACCATTGAAAATAAGCATCTGCAATTCAAGAGAGCTTATTATGCTGAATACACTGGTTTAGGATTTAGCAGAGTATACATTTTCAACAGTACTTAGAGGTAAAATTGCCTGGTAATAAATGAGAGCCATGGGGCTTTTGGGAAACAGGCTTGAGGACAAGGGCCATGACTTATTCATCTTCATCTTTCTGGTCGACACACTAGCCCAGTCCCTGGCACAAAGGAGATTCCCAACCATTTCTTCCATAACTTACCAGATGAATGAATGAATGACTAAAAAGAAGAAAGCCTCACAGGCGACCGAGAAGGAGCAATAAGAATGATGACCATGAACTAGAAGAGAGTGATTTCTTAGAAGATGAGGGACCAGAGTTTTAAAACGGAAGATACAGTCAACAGTTGGGGGTCTTGGATGACAAAACTGAGACAATGAGTTAGTATACTGTATGATGGAACAAGGACTTAAAAAGATCTCAAGTATGCAAATCAGAGTTAGATCTCATGGTTACTTACTAGGAATAAATGTAAAATCCTAACTTATGTTTAGAAAATCAAATGCATAAGTACTGGAAGTACATGACCTGGTTTAATCACATTCCTGGGGTTTAATAGTATGTTGAAAGGTCAATATAAATTAATTCTAGAGTCTGAGAGCCAAGGCATATAATTGGGCAATGCTAATAAAAATATCCAGTATAGGAATGTGGAATATCTTAGTATATATCACAGATACAGTTTGGGACAATGCATTTCAAGAGGAAAAGTTACAAAACTATTGTGTATGCAGGGAACAATAAGCAGAATGAGGAAGCATCTGGAAGTCATGCCATTCCCTTGAAGATTGGTTGAGGGAAGACATAGGAGGGACATGGTACGTCCCAGCTTCATGCTGCAGAGACACTAATCTTATGCTGGGTAGTCAGGCTTCGATCAAAAGGTGGAACTATAGAAGCGATAAACTGAGAGAATCCAACTCACTTTGAGAAGTTTTCTCTAATTAACCTGACTCTCAATGGAATTAGCTCTTAGTGGGGAAAAAACTGTGAGCCCTCTCCTCTGTTTATTTATTGAACTAATATTTTGGGAACATCTACCAATGTTCCTAAGATAGAGATCCCTAGGTAGTGGGGACTAACAGGAAACCAGTTTGATTCCTGCCCTACTGGGTCTTACATTTAGGTTCACTTATTTATCAAGTGTTTATGAGGCTCATGCTGGGTATTAGACTTGTCCTGTCCCTCAGGGATATAGTGAGAAATGTTTCCATTCGTGTGGTCTTTACAGTCCGGCAGGGAAGAAGATATTAAGCAAATAAATATACAAATCTTCATAAAGTTGCAGACTAGATGATCATTTGTACTATGCAGCAGGATGAATTCTAAAAGGGAGAAATTAATCAGAAGTAATGTGGTTTGGTGAGTTGTGGAATGGTCTCTGTAAGGATGGGCCAGTTGCAGGTAAATATGGAGAGAACAGTACATGAACGGTATGTTCAAGGAATGGAGAGAAGGCAGGAGTCACTGGAGCAAGGTGACTTTGGTGAAGCCAATGTCTTGTAGGTCTTTGTAAGAATTGGCTTTATTCTAAGTGCAATGGGAAACCACTGACCAGTTTTAGTGAGGATGATGATAAAATAAAATAAAATACATTGAAAAAAGAAAGGAGTCCTCTGGATTCTGTGGGAATGCATCACAGAAGGGAAAATTGGATATGGAGAAAAAAAGATTCCATTGCCTCAGTCTGATGAGAGGTAATGGTGCTTTGTAGGAGAATGGAGGTAGTAGATGGATTCAAAACATATCCTAGAATAGGCTTAATAGTAATTGGGGACCTGATTTGAATTATACTGATTTGACATGGGGAGTTAGGACGAGGAGTATTTGGAGAATAACCCTTAAGAATCTAGTTCCTATGACTGGCTGCACTGTGAGAGGCATCTTTCGGGGAGCTCCACATTTGGGGTGATGGGGACATTGACTGTGAATGTGAGTTCCTTTTGGACAGACGAGGTTTGTTGGGATGACTGTAGGCATGGAAATGATATCAGTTACAATCAAATAAAGGCCACAGAGTCCATGACATGTCCCCTAGGGACAGGTCAATGATACTTCTTGGTGTTCAGGGGTGCCTTTGATCTGTCTCCCTTCCACTTCCCTCTTAATCTCAGAGATGGAGACTTGGAAGCTCAAATATTTTGCCCTCATTTTAACAGAAAACTGTGTGTTAGTGACTCTTCAAGACTTTCCTTTTTAAGAAGGAATTCAAGCAGAAGCCTTGTTACCTGTGTCGATTCAAATCGGAGCTATAAAAATGCTGTTTTTCAGATTATCTGTGGTCTTTTACTTGTGGTATTTATATTCCCCATTCTTTGTTAGTACTGAGGCTGACCTTAGAGGTCTCTTTTCATAATGAAAATGTTCTCTAGAGGTTTGATTGTTTGCTAGCAATCTCAGAGAATTCAGTGGAATATATGTTGCAGATATTTCATTGAATATCTTTCATTGAAGTGTATCATAGAAGATTCTTATGTGAGGAATTGAGAAGTTGCCCAGAAATTGTTAAACATCAGCATTTTCTGATAAGATTAGTGGTGGGTATGAGAGATATGATCATTAAGTCAGGGAAGATAAGCATTCCTATGATTAAAGTATCATTCAGCAACTATGATAAGTGCCAAAAGGTCTTTCAAATAAACACTTAAATAATAATAAGAGTTCATTATTATTATAAACTTTTACAGCCATCGAGTAGGATGATGGGAATTATTTTCCTCCCACCCCCAAAACAAGTCATTTTTCTTTATACAGTCTCTTGATCCACTGCTTCTACACTTAATGCAACAATTTAGACAACCGCCTTATTTCAATCCATCATCCGATATGTGGGCTATTGAAATAGGGTTGGTCCTGCTTTCTGGTTCTTCCTTCTGCCCTCCTGCACACTGCCATCAAAGCAAATTTTCTAAAATGCTTCCTTCATCACGCTTCTCCTGCATTCAAAATCCTCCAGTCAGTTCACATGTTAGAACATGTGAACTGCGTTGGGTAGAACCTTAGTAGGACCTGGCCAATCTTACTGAGTATGTTTTCTCCATTCATTGTCCTGTAAACACACTGGAGTGTTTCCACCTCTGTGTTTGTTTATGTTGTTTCTTCATTCTGGAATACCTAACTCGCCCTTCTCTTAAGGGGGAATGAGCTCCACTTCTGGGAATGCTCCCAGGGTACTGGATCCTTACAGATTTTTCATTGCTTGTCACTTGCTTCGTTGTCACTTGTCACATTGCTTGTCCATTTACATGTCCCAGATTTTGCATCTGTGTTATTCTCCTCTAGTGGGAGAGAACCCTCCTTCCAAGACTTCCCTGCCCTATTTCTCAGGAACTCTTTTCACAGTGCCTGGATGCCTGGCCTGAGGTCAGTAGGATCCTTGAGATCATCTGTATCTAGATTCAAGGCATTTTCCACTGAGGAAAGAACACAGCCTAATTGGAAAGCCTAGTTTTGGAAGTAAGAATGAAGAAAGATAGTTTTTGCCAAAGGCTCCAGAAAGGGTATTGTGCAACAAAATGTGTGGCATGTTTGTCTTTCTCTGTCTCTTGTCTCTGGCTCAATGTTAAAGTTTATTTCCCCCTTTCTTGTACTGAATCATATTTTTCTATTTCCTTCCAGAATCTGTTTTCTCCTTTAGTTTTTCATTACCCCTAAGCATATGTCCCTACTCATCTAAGATTCTTTTTCTCTCCCAAATCATCTGAATGAAATTGTTAATTTCATTGTCCAACTTTTTCTCTCCTTTCAATTATAACACTCAATTTTCTTTTTAGTTATTTATTCCTTAAGCTTCATTTTATTCATTCATATTTTCTTGCTGGGTCAAGAGAGACTTTGACTCCTTCTCTCTCTCTCCCCCACCCCACCCACCTTCCCCCGTCTGGCTCTAAATAGTTTCCTGCTAAAGGAATGGACATTTCTATATAAAACACAGTGTACATTCAGGTTAAATGGAGAGATAGCCTCTTCTTATTACTGGCCAGTCGGATATAATTTTGTGTTCTTTTTTAATATTGTCTGAAGGTTTATCCGAAATTCAAGGTAACGTTTTATAACAAATTACTAGAGTACTCAGGTCTGCTGATACTCTGTATTTCCTAGTACATTACCTGCTATTTACATACTAGCTTGATTTCTGTTATTAAGGACTTGGAGCTATCTGATAATCAATGACGGTTTTGTTTGTTTTTGCTTTTACAATCCTGCCATTTAAATCTCTTACATCTGGAGGAAAACGTTGGAGTAGCTTCTTCACACGATATGCAGTAAACCATACTGTCAGATACAGAAGACGAGGGCTGTTGTCATTTTTAAAATAAATGAATGCCTTTCTTAGCCATGTAATTATATCAACCCTCTTAGATGAAGTGGTGATTTCCTTCCTTCTGCTAAAAACGAGTTCTTGTCCTGACAGTGCTAATCTCATGGACTCTATTACTCAGCATTTTATCAGGGAGGGATAAACTCAGAATAGTTTCTCAACTGTGAGCTCTATTTGTCCTGAGAGAGTAAGTTGGAAATGAAATGCATAAAATTTGGGTGAACATTTTTCATGTTAGGACCTAGTGGGTTCTTCTCCATGCCTGACTGAGAGCAGAAAGTCAAAGCCCTTCTACCCTAAAAGATTCCCAGACTGCAAACAAAAAATTCACCAAGGTGAAAATGCTACCTTTGTTCTTTGAGGCATGGTTTGAAACTGTGCTTCTGTTTCAATTAATTTATTTTTTGTCTTTCCTGCCCTGTATTCACTCCGCTGAGACTTCGAATGTATATGGCTGCCGCCTGCAGGGACCTTGGCTTTCTTTAGCTGAGTAGCCTGGACGGTTACTTGAAACAGGAGGTTTCCATGCATTTTGACATTCCATAGTGTACCTTGTCTTAGCTTGCTGTCTCTTCAGGAATTGAGCAAGATGAAAATAATGACAAAGCTAAAAATTGTTTATATTTATTAAGCACTTAATGTATACAAGGTCCAGTTCCACCCATTCTATATAAACTGCCTTGATTCATGTTCACAATAATACTACAATGTAGGTACCATTGTTATAATATCTGTTTTCAGATGAGGAAGCTGAGATGCGAAACTAATAAGCAGTTGGCTCCAGGTAGCCCAGACCCCCCCACCCCCACCCCTGGGGTAGCTGGGGAAAAACAACAGCAACAACAACCGGACTCTATTTCCCACTCTATTTTAGCCACTACTTCATAATAAAACTATAGGGATAACAAAGATAAGAATACTTCTATTTGATGACAAGGATTGCTGGCTCGGTAGAGGAGAGGACTGATCTTCCAAAGTTAGTAAATAAGATTTCTGGAGCCCCCAAAATGCTTGGTGATGTCAGGGAAAAGGATATTTATTCGATGCTAAAATTCCATGCCCCAACTTTATCCAAGAACATCAGGACTTAATGTAGATGGCTGGCAGGTACTACAGAGAGGCGTAAATCTTTGCCTCAGTGAATATGCAGTACCCACCAGAGAACCTAGTAGTGAGATATTCTGGGAGTCAGGAGGGAGGTGTGTTGTGAGAAGGGAAGTTTAGGAGCGGGAACAATGAAGGGCTTTATATTAAGCCCACGGTTAAAGGAGCACACGGATGCCAGTGTGGTTGGTTGTCATCATCCAGTTGAAATCATTCTTGAAACACACAAGTCATCTTACTACTTGCTTGTGATATGTGCCATAATTTCATATGTTTGAAAATGTAAATCCTAGATGAGTTCCGCATTTCTTTTTAGGGTCCTCTGCATTTTAATGACAGCTGCATGAAGTAGGTAATGATGTCTGTTAATGGAAGCC
>CM052895.1:106612758-106629205 GCA_028534135.1 Potos flavus | reverse complement strand
AAGTGTTTAAACAGGATACATGCAGATGCTATGCTGGGAATAAAGTGTGTGGAGGGGCAGACAAAGCAGCAAGAAAAGTTCAGAGGCTCCTGGAATCCAAGAGAGGAGACAGATGGTTGTGGCTTGGGCCTGGGTGGTAGAGATACAAGTCAGAGAGCAGATGTGTTTTGAAGGTGAAGCCCACAGAGAAAATACCAGAATAGGAACCAGAAACTACATACACAAAACTTTTTTTCCTCGTTTTTCATTTTTTTTTTTTTTCCTGTGAAAGTAGCTGGTTGGAGGTAAAAGTAGTATTAAGACGAATTGTTTTCCAGACTGGGGGAAATCACAGCATATTTGGACAATAGTGAGAGCTGTCGTGGTAAGGAAAAAGTTAAAACAGAGGTGAGTGGCCAGAGTGAGATGTCCTTGAATAGGCCAGAGGGGAAGGGAGCTCTGCCAAGTGGAAAGAATGGCCTGTTTCTACTCATTAGTCTGTCCCCTGACCTGGTAGTCCCCAGACTTTTCAGGTATGGCTTTCTTTTGAATGTTAGCAACTTCCACGGACTCTCTATGTTAGCAGTTGTACGCTGAGTACTCACAGATGAGGAAAACAGAATTGTAACCATATTATTAATTATAACAGCAGCAAAGCTATATTTCAGGAAAAGTACAGTTATGTGAGAGACATTTGTTGTTGTTGCTGCTCTGTTTGGAGCATACTTAGACTGATGTCTCCTTTGGAACCCCAAAGATTTCATGCCTACAGCACACAGTTCAGAAAACCTGCTTTAGCAAAACTTCACAACCAACCCCTTGCTTTCTGAATATGCCCCTGGGGTTTGCTATTTCATCTGAGATCGTGTCTTCCACATCCCTCAGGGCACGGTATGACTCCTCCACACATTCTTTCCAATCATACGCTTCACTTCTTTGTGTTCCAATAATTGTTTGTTCTTGTCCTTCAAACTGCTCACATCGTTTGCGCGGTAATTGAATGCACAGTGTATACCTCTGGATACCTAAACACGTCAAATATATGACACAGGCGGGTGTGTAGCTGTATCATAGCTTCTCTCCTCTATTACCTGAGGTTATTTCAGCCTGAAATTATGTCTTGTTCATCTTTGTTTCACAGCAGTGAACATTTCACTATTGAATGGGATGGTAATACTTGAAAAACTGGATTCACTTTGTGGTGTTCCAGAGGACAGAATAATTATTAGTGGACAAAGTGAAGAAAAAGATAGATTTTTGGCTTAATGAAAGGAAAGACAGTATAAAGTTTTGAGACCTTAAAAATTGGAAAGACTATTATTTAAAATAATGAGTTCCAGGTGAGTGAAAATATCCAAGTCATTTTTTTCTCCCAACAACCATTTAAACTCTGAGCACTATACCAAGTGTAACACATAGCATCACATTTAGTCTTTATAATAAGCCCACAAAGAAGGCATTTTAATCATCCCCATTTTACTGGAAGTGGTCAAGCAGCTTGCCTCAGTACACAGCTTGTGAGTGGCAGTGTTGAAACTTGAGTCTGTGTGATCAAGTTGAGATATTTGACTTGGATGCCTTACTGTGCAGGAGGGATGTAGGAGTAGATGAATCTCCAAGGTTGTAAAGGAAGATACAACTCGAGGAAAAGGCAAGTTATCTAGGTAGCGCCCTATGCTTTCGTTACAGTTTAGTAGGCTTGCTTTCCAGAAGAGAGCCATGAAATGGAACACTGAAAAGGAGAAACCACCCACAGTGAGGTATCTGAGATCATCTTTCACTTGGTTCATCCCCATTTTTTCTTAGATCCAAATTATCCTTGATCCAGAATGAGAACAAGTCCAAGTTCACTGACAACCATCTCATGATGAGATAAGCATTAAGTGGGCCTGGGGAGCCCGGGAGACCTCTCCAAATGTTGAGGACACCTCACTTTTGAGCACGAGACAAAACTCTCAGACTATATATTGTTAATATTACCATAGTTCTCAATATGCACCTGAGGTATCTAGGTCCTTCCTTAATTTTATCTCCCTTCTCCTTCATTCTCTTTGAGCCCACATATATTCTGACGCTTTATTAAATTCTGTTGTTTCTGAGTTCTGTTATTTCTTGAGTATAAATAACGAATAAAAGAATCAAGCTTATCTGATAATATGTCATTTATGAATATAAGAAAAAATTCTGCAAATTTATATAGTAAACCATTGGTCCAATTCTTCACCAAAGGAGAATACCACACTTTTGAAAACCTCCTATTCTTGATGTTTTGTTTAAGAAAATATGTATTTATTGGCTTAGAATGGGACAAGGATATTGAATAGGGAAATATCTTATATGCACTTTCTTATCACATTTCACTATGCTTGCCCTTTCAGCGAATAATCTAATTTGACATTTCAAAGTTTGGAGCACAGAAGGAGACATTACCACTCCATCCTTCTGTGTTTCTGCTGGTTATTTTGACAGTCCCTTTCAGTATAACTGAAAAAAGCTTTATTCAAGTGAACATCAACTTCACTTGCCATGGAACTATGACCTTAAAAAACCAATCTTTTAACTTCCTTTGGAGAGCCATGTGACTGACTGCCTTGTCAGCAAGCTACTTTTCCTGAATCTAAGTTATTTCCTTTCCTACAGAGAAAAATTGCTGTTATCACTTCCAGCCCTTCAGAAATGGCCTTTTTCATGTATAGTATATGCTTAAAAAAAAAAAAAAGATGAATATCTCTTCCTTTTTGCTTATTTGCTCAAAAATTGTTTATCCTAAAGAAAAATGTAAGGATATAAGCACATTTCATGTACTGTGAAAAAAAAAAGTTAGCAACTGCAGAGACTTCTGATCCAATAGACAGCTAAAATTCTCTAAAACAGCTATTTTAAGACATTCATTTCAAAATACCTAAAACCCAAGAAAAACATGGTCTGGCTAAAGCCAGCGTCACCCGAGTACTTCCTGATTTCTTTATAACTTTTTCTTCAGTTTTTATCCTACATAACTTTTCTGTAACATTTAACACTGGAACTACTGTCTGGTGTGACATTCCTCTCGCCCTGCTTTTGAGTCCCTGATCCCATCTTGATTTCTTCTCTTGACGACTTTTTTTCAGCCTTCTTCACTAGCCCCTTTCCTACCTGGCTCAGTCCTTTAAATGTCCTAGCCTTAGCATCCTGCTTTCTTTCTACATATCCTACCTGGACATTCTCACAACCACTTGCTTCAAGCCTCATCTATTGCTGGTTTATCCCACATTCAGCCGAGACTTCTCTCCTGAACTCCCACTATACTGCCCCCTGGGCAGCTCCTCTTAAATGTCCCACAGTCACCTCAATCCCAGCGTGTCCCAAACTGCACCCAGTATCTTCTCAGCCAGCTCTTCCTGTGTTCCCATCTCAATGAGAATGTTTTTATATGCCCAGCACTAAGCTTAAAATCACTGACTCATCCTCAGTTTAATTCTACTATTAAAGATTCTTCCTATCTGCTCCTTCTCTTCCTTCCCCATTGGCATGCACTGAGTTCATGCACTCACAGTTCTTCTCCAGATGATCACAGCTGTGATCTCCTAAAAACGCCCTAGTTTCTTATCTCTCCTCTGCCGAAGTCAGACATTCTGTATATCATTCTCTTTCCTTAAGACCTTCGCTAATTCCCCATTTCATATACAGAAAAATCCCAAGCTCCTTAACAAATACTACAAAGCCATTTACAGTTTAGCCTCAATGGCTCTGCCGGCCATCTTTCCCCACACTCTCCCCACTCACCCCCAAAGGCATATGCACTAGTCATCACCATCTTTATATCTTTTGTCTTTGCACGTGCCATTTTTATCTTTACTTAAAATGCGTTCCGCCCCTCCGTGTTTTGCCTGATTGTGACATTCGTTTTTCAACAGCCGACTCAAATACCATCTCTTCTTTGAAGTCTCCCTGACTTCTCCAAGTGCACGTTCTCTCTCTGCTTTTACTGCCCTTAGAGAGAGGTTATGGCAGGGCCTGTTAGCATGACCCTCTTCCGTTTCCTGGCCCTACCTCTCAGCTCAAAACCCTGGAAATACTCTTAGAATGGGAACACGAGGTGGTGGTGTCCTTGAGACTGACCTCCAAGCAGGTAGGGTGCCAGTTTATACTTGTACAGGGTCAAGTGGAGGAAGGCAGAAGGTGAAGATAAACTCATGCCTGATGACCAACTAGACCAAGGTTTCATATCTGAAAGAAACTGGAAAATGATGGGGCTGCCTCAGATGTCCTGAAGAGATTTAATTCTTGGTACAGTACAATCAGGAAGAATGGTTTAGAAGCACAGAAACTTCATATTTCTTATTGAGTTAACACTGCTTAGTAAACTAGGTACTTATGTAAACTCATTTAAATTTGCAGAAACTCGGCAAGGGAAGAACAAATTTTAATCCCAAACCACTGTCAAAGCAAATTTTCCATTACTGATTTATCCTTGATTGCAAGGAGTAACACCATTGCTATATCTCCAGTGAACCCTCTAGATCAAATCATGGTCAGAGGTCCCCATGAAAGACACATAGGAATGCACAATCTTGTTCTGATCCAAAGTATGATTCTTACTCATAGTATAAGGATAAAGCAAAGATAGAGGGCAGCTCCTCCTCAGATCAAAGTTTAGAATGAGTACCTAACCAGTTGCAGAATGAACGGGAACTTGCTGGAATCACTGAGGACTCTGCTGTTTAGGAGGTATATTACTCTAAACCAGCCATGTTTGGAAGTAGCTGATATGTTTGTTCATCTTCTCTCAAGGGCAGAAATGCAAGATATTTTATTATATTATAGGATACTAACAGTAATTTCTCCCAAAATTATTCTGAGGGAAAGCTAGGCCATTCTTGAACATGTGTCTGATTCTTTCTCTGTACTCTGCATTCTTCTGCTTCCACTGCCTACTTATATATTCCATTCTTTATTGGTTGTTTGTCAATTCTTTTCCTGCAAGCCCTGTATTAATTTCATGAAAGTCTATTTTCTGAACAATATCTTGCTCCCTCAGATCATTTTCCCATAATCTGCCTAAAAACCTGAAGCATTCCACTCTAATGGAATTGTCTGGACGGTATAATATCAGCCTATAAGGTGATTGTACTGCCTATACACTTGGTCAGAGAGACCTTTGATTTTCAACTTCCTCCTGGAAAGATGCCTCTTCTCTGGAATTTCCTATGCTCCAGCCAGTTCCCCATTACCTCCCTCTTCTCTTGGACTCTGGTTTCCTAACTCTTCCTGGAAGCCAACGCTTACTACTCTTGGGGGGCATCTCTGATGATAATGCAGAAACACTAGTCATGGAAATGTTTATGAGATATACCAATAATGTCAAAAGTAGCTCCAGCAGGTTCTGAATGTAAGGGTTCTGCCAACACTAGAAGGAACCAAGTAATCAGAGGTAGGCGAGCATAAAGATTGCCTACAATATTAGTAGTCGTTTTATTCTTAACATTGTGTGATTTCACGTAGGACTTCAAACAACCCAACACGAAGGAGAACAGAGACTATTTCTAATAATAAGCAGTGAAGTTGGCTTCCTTACCTTCCTCTCCCTCAATTTTTAAATGGGCTCAAGTAATTTGAAAACCAGAATTACCAAACAAACAAGTACTTTGGTTGCATGGAAATACCTTTTATGGTTAAGAGTAGGTAAATTTTGCTGAGGTTGTTATAACGGCTCTTTTTTATACCCCGGAAGTTCTAGTTTAAACATCTACTTCCACCGGAGACTCTGGAATTGCAATACACTGTCTGAGATATGCTTAATTACTTGATGATGAAAGTAATTGTGGAATGCTGTTAGGCTTTGCAGGCTGCCGGCAACTTGTACAAATATCTAAGGCTCCTTTTTTCCCCTTTTGATTTAAAATATCACATATAAGGCTTTGCATTAAAATCAGAGGGATAGAAGCTGCTGGTATCTGTAAACATTTCATCCTGTAGATACTCCCTGGTCTGGAAAGCGATCTGTAGGGAAGGTTGACTGAGTATCAGAGATCACTTCCGTCCAGGAGGAACCACCCATTTCTTTATCGTCATAGCTCCCCCTGCTGCTTCCAAGCAAAGTCTTCGGATTGTTTGCCATTTCCCTTTCAACTTTTGAGGGACTCTGGAAACATGGCTGGAAAACATTATCCTCAACTGAACCGTGGCCAGGAAAGTCTCAGGAGGGAATTCTTTCCTGACATAAAATTAAACCTGGCTTCAGCATATCTTAGGGGGAAAAGGAGGAAAACTTACTGTTGATGTTTCTTGGCTTGGTTTTTTTTCTCTGTTCTTAAAGCAACATTATTTTAAAAATCTGTAACAAAATCTGTCATCTGCCAAGTCAGTCCAAGTGTCCCAGCGGCTCACAGCTCAGGTTTCTCTGTCTTGCCCCGTTCTATTGCTTTACTCCACACACACTTTGAAAATTTATTCATACACAGATGCTTTTTCACTTACCTGTGGTGGGAGCGCCGGCTTTCACTCTCTCTCTCTCTGTCTCTTGTGGAAGGGATCCTGGTGCCCAAAGTCCCACAGAGTCCCAGGCCACTGTGGCACCAATGAGGTGGTGGGGCTTCCAAGTCACGGTAACCAGGCCTCCCGGTGACTTCTCCTCCAGCCTCAAACTCCAGAAGTGGCTCCGGAGCAGTTGACCCCAGGCGATGTATTTTCAGGTCTAACGAGAAGCACTACTTACTTGGAAAAGAAAATCTGGAAGCTGTGGTTGGCGGCCTTTGCCTCTCTGTGCCTGAGGTAGATGGTTATTATGTGACCTGATGTCCCTTGTAAGAAGACGGGAGGTTATATATTCACCCAACGGTCAGATGTTAGAATCGGGTCAGAAGGAAATTAAAAAAAAAAAAAAAGGAAAAGAAAAAGAAAAAAATAGAATCGCCTCCAGCAGAGCACTGATGATTCTGCTGCTGAAAGATGTCTTGTGTCTCAAGAGGAGCCTAGACACACTTGCCAAATCAGTGCTGGTTTGAGGTCACCCCCCTTTATCTGACATGACTTTCTTTTTTTGGTTCCCATGAAACACAGTGACTTAGAAACAGTTTGTCCATGGGTGTGGAGTAAGTATAGCAAGTGAATTGACACTGCTGAGAATTTCTCTAGAAAATTCTAGAATTTCTCTCCCTCGGATGTTCAGACATTGGTCTCCGGCTCTGAATCCACTACTCACATTAACATGCACTTACAGGATGAAGAATGCTGTGTGGGTCTATCTCGTCAATCTGCACCCTGTGCAGACCAGGACACAATGTGGGACTCCACAGGCCCTGCTGGGAAGTGGCTGAGCTGGGCCACAAAAACACTGAGCACTTGCCTATTGATCTGGTTGAAGATCTGCTCCTAAATGGCTCTTGTTTAAGATTATCTCTTCCCACTGGCTGATAAGAGAGGCTGCTTTTCTGGAGGTTAAGGTATTCTCTATCTAAGGCATACATTTACAATCTAAGTAGTTCAAAACAGGAGAGTAAAGTAACATTTTACAGTGAGTGCATTTTTAAAGGGAACAGCTAGCCAGTTCTACCGCCAAGTCATAAGGATGGCGGTCACAGTCGTGATGGCAAGGGTGATTCTTTGAGAAAGGTGGGTTAGAGCAGAAGGGTCAGGCCAGAGGCAGCGAGTGTTGCCTGGGAGAGCCTGGGAGGGCCAGGTCAGAGTCACAGGTGGGGAGACCTGGCCACCTCAGGGGACAAAATGAGAGCACTGTGGGCTAGGGCTTGGTTGATGGGGATGGAAACTGCAGAATCCTAGAAGTACAGGGGTAGAGGGAGGAGAGCGGGCTCTGAAGCGAAACTTAATTTCTCATTCCTAGTTTTCTGAGGCTTAATCTGAGAATTGGCCCTATGTTCTCTAATATCCAGATACTTATAAAGTGATTTGATTGTTCCTCATCCTGGCAAGTGATTTTCTTCTTCATCTGCTTGTGGAGGTCTCAGAATAGAGCAGGGAGCTGGGTCCCGGAGCAGAGTGCCCGATCAATTCCAGCCACCATCATCGGAGCCCTCCCTGGAATCTTCTCCCACCTGTCCCAGTGCGATCCTCTTCTCTCCACACTCCCACTCCACTTGCACCTCTGCACACGAAGACGACCCTGATGATACCACTGGCCAGCTAAAAAAAAAAAAAAAAAAAAAAAATTAAATGTTTACATTTGGTCAACTGAATAATTTCTTTCCTGTGGTAGATTGATTTCTTGGTACCAACTATTCAGCCCCCTTTGCTGTGAGAGGATCACGCATCCACATCCAAAGCAATGTGACATTCCACGAGTCCTGTGTTGGAGGGGTATTTTTTGCCCTATCGATACCGGGTTTGGCCATATGACAACCGGAATATGAGCAGGCATGACATATGTCTTGCCTCTGGCAGAAGCTTCAAAAGCCATTGTATGTTTCTGTTAGTCCTTTTCCTTGAGGAACTATGTTTCCCCAGTAGGGTCTTCTCCTTCAGCCAGGGACTCAGAATAAGCAAGAAGATGCAAGAAATAAAGCCATAGCAGCTGATCCCCAGCCACCGTGTGACACAAATGAGAAACCAATGTCCATACTAAGCTGCTGAAATTGGGGTTCGCTTGTTCCAATGGGCAAAATTGACTAATAGAAATCCCTCCCACAGTTTAGCCCCAACCTACTTGTCTGGACTCATGACACCACAACTGCAAATGCGCCCTACTTTCCAGCCAATCTAGAAGCATCTCCACTTCTCTATCTCTGTGTTTTGGCTTTTATTATTCTCCTAGCTCAAACTGTCTTTCCCTAGTCTTAGCAAACCTTACTTTAAAGATTCTTCCAGCTAGCTCTAAATCTTTCTCCTATCTAAAATTTTTTCTGAATGTCTTGGTTTGAAGCGATTTTTCCTTCCTCTGAATTGCAACAAGCATTCCATGTTTATGCTATCCATCATTCCCTTTAATAATAAGAAGTGATGCTTACTGAGCACAAACTATTTACTAGATGCTGGTCTTTAATCAACTGCGTTAGTTTGGATTAAGATGAGATGAAATGAAAGGCTAGTTGTGAGTAAAAAATTGGTGAAGATAAAAGGGGAGGGAGTAGCAGAAAGTGGCAGGAGCCTTCATAACACAGTGATGGTCTGATACTGTGGAAGGAGAAAAGGAAGAAGGAGGATTGGTCTTATGCTGCAGTGTAATTCCAAGAAATGTTAAGCCAACCCAATGAGTCTTCAAGCCAAAGCCATCTTTTTGAGAGTCTCCCATCTCATGGAAATGACCTGCATTGGTACTCTCACCATGGTGGGTCATTGGCTGGGAGCAGCCCTGTGGGAATATGGCAATAGATCCTAGGGTAGTATCTGGACTTGTTCATCAGTTATGCTCCCACAGCATGAAATCTGGGCAATTCTGTCCCATGACATCATGGCCAAGATGTCAACATTAGTTCATCGAATCTTCAGAAGAATCCAGTGGGGTCAAGACTACTATCATTCCTGTTTGAAAGTAGTAAAACTGAGGCCCCGGGGAGATTAAGTGACCTTGTTACCATCAGTCAGCTAGCACTGGAATGGAACCTGACTGGTCCTCTAAACTATCACGTTACCTTAACTCCAGGCATTTATTGTGTGAATGAGTAAATGCCCCTTGATGTCACCTGTGAAAAGGTGAAAATCAGAGACAATAGTTGTCAATGCCACCCTGTTTTTATTGGACCCGGAAGTGCACAGTCCTTCCTCCAGCTATCATAACACAAAAGTTTGTCCCTCGTCTGTGGGTCAAGGAACAGAACTGGATGTGTTTTCAGAAGACTACTATTTGCTGTTCTGATAGAATATTCAGAAATATTTTATGAATAAAACAGCTCATTAGAAATGCTTCCTAAAACCCCAAGGAAACAATGCTCTTTTTCCTGTCATTCTTGAGCCATCAATTCCAGCCCATTTCCTGCTAAGTCTAATAGACAATGTGTTGTTAATCTTGCAGTCTGTTACCTCATGCTTGGTTTTTTGGTCTTATGAACGCAAACTTCATTTTCATTTTCTTTCTTGTTCTGTGACTATGCTTCTCTCTCGTGAAAAGTTGTGAATGATCTTGCTGAGAGAAGCAAACAAAGACAGATTCAGATAGACAGGAGACCTAAACTACTCCCCCACCTCCCTTGCCTCAAAAACAAAACAAAACAAAAAACCCAACAAACACACACACACACACACACAAAACCCAGCAACAACAAGAGAAGGAAACAGAAAAACTTTTAGGGTTAGGGTAAGTAAACCATTGTGTCCTGTCTCCCTATAGACCAAGCATTTTCCCTTTCCCTTTTTCATGAGTCCACTTTAAGAAAACAAAAATAAAAAAACCCAAACATATATAAAAAGACATATAGGGGCGCCTGGGTGGCTCAGTGGGTTAAAGCCTCTGCCTTCGGCTCAGGTCATGATCTCAGGGTCCTGGGATCGAGCCCCGCGTCGGGCTCTCTGCTCAGCAGGGAGCCTGCTTCCCCCTCTCTCTCCGCCTGCCTCTCTGCCTACTTGCAATCTCTCTCTCTCTGTGTCAAATAAATAAATAAAAATCTTAAAAAAAAATAAAAATAAAAATAAAAAAGACATATAGATAGAGATATATAGATATGACTGTATCTCTATATGACAGGATATATATGCACATATATGGCATATAATATATATATGAGATAGTTTTCTTTCTACTGCAGTGTGGGGTCATAGAGAATGCTGGCATGTAGCAGAATGTAGCTGCAAGAATCTTTTTCAAGAAAAAACTAGAAGACACCAAACAAGCAACCAGAAAGAATCAACATCCCAAATCCTCCAAGGATTTTTTCACTTAATACTGTTCCTCTGACCACAGTGTATGGGGATTTTACTTTTAGGCTCAGGGTCAAGCCCTGCCCTGGACAGCACAGTGGCATGGTGTCAACCCTCTCACAAGCACCTTTAACTGGTGCAATAAACAAGGCTACTTATCGGACCTGTAATTAAAAGGCATTTTACCCCACTGCCACTTTAAGATTAATTCATTGGGAAATGTTTTTGGTTGCCTTTTTTTTTCCTTCTGCCTTTGGAAGAAAACTATCCGGCACCATGACATTTCTGGTCATTCTTATGTTATAAAAAGAAATTCCAAATTGCTTAAGTTACAAAACACGATCTTATTTCATAAAGTAG
The DNA here is from genome assembly GCA_028534135.1 of Potos flavus. Lineage (NCBI taxonomy): Eukaryota > Metazoa > Chordata > Mammalia > Carnivora > Procyonidae > Potos > Potos flavus. The sequence continues at coordinate 106,618,078 of CM052895.1, read as the reverse complement.
GATCTTCAGTCATACTACATTAATTAACACTGCAGTTTGCATTCAAAAATACGACTTGTCATCCACTTGCCAGAGCCAGCACTGGACAAGTCTGTCTGGTGAAAGGGGTGTCATGGGCTTCTAGCTTCCCTGCCAACCTTTCCTGCCACGCAATAGCTGTTCTTTCTGACACTGGGGCTGAAGAAGGGGGAGGACAGATAAAGGGGATAGGAAAACTTAATTGTCATGCCTGTCCATGGCTTCTTGTTCTCAGAGCCTCACAGGTCGTAGCCGGGACTCCCAACATGCTTAGCCCCTCAGATGGTATCAGGCAACAACGCTCTTCACCTGTGGTCTATTGTTCACTTGCCCCTCCCCACTCCCCACCCCCACCCCCCAGCCTTCAAAATTCTGGTGCTTTATTTTATACGGATCCTCTCAGGAAGGATCCCTTGTCCTCAGGCAGAAATTCTTTTAGGCCTTTTATTAGGATCCCATATAAAAAGGCCCCAGGCTGGCATTCCTCCGCCTGGCTCTAGGCATTGCATATCTTGTCCTGCAGTTGGAGGAAATAAAGTTATATCCTTGTTGCAGCTCTCTCTGGTCCCATGGAACACCAGAGGGTCTCTTGCTCTGATACATGTCGGAGAAATTTCCCAAACTCAGGCAACAAAGGCAGATTCTCAATGTCATCTCCTCTGAAACCCCTCTCATTAGTGAGGAGCCGGGTCTCAACCCTGTCTCCCCCTGAGGTGGAGGGTGGAGCTCACAGTACAGCTCTCGCTATCTCAAGCTATTCTCCTCCATTAATTTCCCATCTGGGGATGCTCTATACCCTTGAAGTGGGTGACAGGCCCAAAATCATGTAAGTGGTTCCTAGGGATTTCCTTGGAAAGTTGCATCTTGATTGAAGGCCTCTCTGCTCAATATGTGACATTGCTCAGGTGCATTTCAGTTGAATCTTCCATTACTATTATATATCAACTCCTTTCAGTGTTCTCTGCTTCTTTTAGTATCTTCCATGGAAATTTCCATGTTCTTCTACTGCACACTCTACCAAGTACCTAAAACATGTCACTTTCCTGGGGCTTAGCCTTCCTTCATCCTCCGCATTGCTTCTCCCCATCACATTTGAGCTTTGCGGCTTCCATCCTTAGAGCCTGGGTCTTTGCCAAGCAAGTCGTGAACGCGCTGCGCTTGCCCTCTTGCCCCCACTGCACAGGGGCATGTCAATACGCTGTCGATTGAAAGTGACACCTGGATTCAGTAGTTTTTTTAAATTTGTGGATGATTTGTTATTCTTGTTGTTGTTCTTACTTTTCAGTAAAACCCCTTTTACGAAACTAAATACTTGAATCTGTTTTTTGGTAAATGTTTCAAACAAATTCAAAATGAGTAAATGGGGATAAAGCTCAAGTGGGGTCCCTGAGACAGCCCACCTGGCTTCCTCCACAGCCCCAAACGCTTTGAGAAACACACTTGGAAAAAAATCCCTACTTTAAAACACAAAGTGATTTTTGAAATGGGAGCCAAGCATGGAGGGTTGTTTTGAGGAAGGGATGTGTCCCCCAAAGCCCTTCAGAGGCCACTTCTATATGAAAACCAGTGACAAATGGCCCCAGCCCGAGTTCCCTGCTTACTTCTGGCATGATCAGTTTCTAAATGCCACCTCTTGGTGAGACCTCAATGAGCCTTGGAATTTGGTTTATTTATTTCTCTAAATCCCGAGCTTCTGAAATGAAATCCCCATGAAGGAACCCATAAGGGCAAAAGGCCTCTTTTCTTTAAAAGACCAGAAAACAAAAACAAAAACCAATAGCTCTAAAAACTTGATTCTGTGGATTATGATGTTTATGGCATTTTAATGCCACTCCTTAAATCCCTAAACCATGCGAACCACTGAGATTTTAACAAACTATTCAGGCTTCGGGCCTTTTGAACTTTGATTGCCAGCCACTGTTATTGCTTTGAGTTTTCCCAAGGAGAGCCAAAATTTCCCTTTACCCCTCCCGCATTGGTTTCTTCCTGTAAATGTACTAACAGTGTGGAATCGACATCATCTGGCCAATACAGAGGCATTGCTCCTACTCTTTCACTGTCCTGCTCCCCAGCCTAGAGGGTATTTAAAGATTCTCATACGTATTCAGATCTTCTGGTCAGGTATGTGGGGAGAATCAAGGGGCAGCTACTTGGGGAAAAATTGACAGCATGACTCTACTTTTTTTTGGGTGAGCAGAAGGGTTTATGAAGAGGAGAGGGGAAAAGATTCAGAAACAATGCTAGAAAAGAACATAATCTTCTTTCCTCCCCCACAATATTTCCTAGTTGGCGACCCTGTAAGAGCTTGTCTTTGCAATACAGGACTCCATGGACCCCGCTGTAGTGAATAAAACACGCTAGCGTGATCTTGACAGGCCACACACTAAGCATGCTTAGAGGCTGAAAGTCATAGGCCCACAAAAATTTTGGACCGATTATTTTGCGTTGCCTGCACTTTATCCCTGGGAGGGACTATAGCCGGAGCTGAGCAGGGGGCCAAGGAGGAGGCCTGTGGGGACATCTGGTGTGCTTTCCTGGCAGCCTGGGGCCCTCAATTATTGAGTCTAAAGAGAGCTGAGATTCTAGGAACTTGACTGCGGGAACGACGCACGCTCCACACCAGCTGTGGAAAACACTCCCAGGACCTACTCTTATCAACCTTGCCTGGACATCGAAAGTGGCAAGAACCCTCTGTACCAACTGAAAATATTGAAAACAGTTATTACCTTTAGTAGTAATTGTTGCCATTTTTGCGTGAAATTTATTTCAGAAGAATGTTGAACTAAAGGATAGATATCTAATGAATGACATCTACTAATTAGTATCCTGAAGCCAGAAAGAGAGTCATCAAAACTCTAACCACAAGGATGTCAGCTTACCTCATCCATGAACACCTCTGGACCACTCTGACCTTTTTTTCTTCTTTGGTATCTGTAGGTCACACTTGCAATTGGACACAGAAGTATATATTATCTTACATAGTGAATGACTGTTTTATACCTTTGTTTCGATGGAACGAAAACATGTTAAAATTTTCAAGCCCCGTGCAAAGTTTTGTGGCTCAGCCCTGGGCATGGGACAGGTTTTCAAACATTGAACAAGAAAATCTTGGTGTGTTGATGAGTGGTTAGCAAATCACAGTGACTGTGAAATGCATTCAAGAGCCTGATGGCTAGAACTTGGTCTGCTTCCGCTTATTGGTGATACTGACCACAGAAGCCAACCAGAGCGCATTGCACACAGACATTTGGGAAGTTGTCAGTTTCATGGCATTCCTGGCAAAGAATAATAATCTGCTGAAAATGCTTAAGCCTAACTTATATATTAAATATGACTAATTTTTCCTTCCTTGTCAATGAGAAAAAATCCCAAACATTTGTGTGCCTACAGCATTCTTGCTGCAATATGACATAAAAACACACACTTTGGAGAATCCACATCCCAGCTCTGCCATTGATTGGTTGTGACATTGAAGAATTATTTAAATTCTGATGTTCTCTTTCTTAGTTCTTTCCTTCTTTCCTCCTGTCCTCTGACTGCAACCATAAAATCGTTGCAGGATGACGAGGTAGCTTGGAGATTATATCTCACACTCTGTACTCTTCTACAGACTAACCACTGATGTAATGCAAAATACATCCATAGTTATACACACATACATGCCCAGATAGAGAATGACAGGTGATGATAGGTAGATAGATAGATAGATAGATAGATAGGTAGATGGATAGATAGATAGATAGTTTTAACTACTCTCTTAAGAAGTTAGATTACGTGGGGCACCTGGGTGGCTCAGTGGGTTAAAGCCTCTGCCTTCGGCTCAGGTCATGATCTTGGGGTCCTGGGATCGAGCCCCACATCGGGCTCTCTGCTTAGCGAGGAGCCTGCTTCCCCTTCTCTCTGCCTGCCTCTCTGCCTATTTGTCATCTCTCTCTGTCAAATAAATAAATAAAATCTTTACAAAAAAAAAAAGGAAGTTAGATTATGCCAAAGGGAAGACTCACCCACAATCCAAATCTGGATGGGTTTAGGTGTAAAATTTGGGGGATATACTTGGAATAGAACATTGATATTTGTAAAAATGGGAAGAGCATAGAAATGTTGGGGCAGGAAGGGGACCTGGGAGAGAGGAGAGCCAGAGGATCAGAGGGGAGCACAGCATACGGAGGAGGAGACCTGAGCCCTCACAGGTAGAGTGGACAGGAAGGAACTTGGGAGACAAAAATTACTAGGAAATTGTGAACTTGTTTGCTATCTGTCTCTCTGTGTGTCACCCTTTTGTTTTTTATAAAAGTCAAATTGCTCACTGAGACTTTCCTGTGGAAGTTCTTTTGGGGGGGATAAGAGGATAAGCCTCACTTCAAAAAATCTCTAAAATGGTGATAATAGCGGGGTTAGACTAAGCCTCAAACGAGCTAATGCTTATGAAATGCTATCTTGTAATATGCAATTATTTTAAATACATTGTGAATTGGTTTATTTACAATGTCATAACTGCTTATGATTTTGTAATTACTATTGATTAGAATTGCTTTTGCGTGGCAATATAGTAAAATGGTTGAAAATATAGGCTTTGGAGTTAGACAAACCTGGGTTTAAATCCTCACTGCCCTTTTTTGGTGTGCATTCAGGCAAACAATCTCTCTCTCTCTCTTTTTTTTTTTTTGTAAAATGGGGATTATAACTACATCATACTGACATAGTGTAGGGGGAGGGCTAATAAGATAACATTCTAACACTGTATTACTCAGAGTTCTCAAAGGAAAGAGATGATGTAATCAAACAGGGGTAATTTGAAGAGAGTTTAAGAAAGGGACAATTTATGAAGTTGTAGGTAGGCTGTAAGGAAAGTGGCATAATGGTTAGTTCTGTATCCTTAGGCTACCCCTAGAGGACCACACCCCTCACCCGATCCACATGTCTAAGACCAGAAGGGGAGGGTAAGGACTGGAATCCAGGACAGTTGTGTGAAACAGAGGATAAGGGAGCCTCTTGATAGGACCCATAATGATCAGTATCTCTGAGCCACTGTGGAGGTGGAGGGCAGGATAAAGAGCGGACATGGAGAGGCATAGAAAGTGTCCAGCATAGAAATGACTAGCAAAGTGCCCGATAGAGTAACAATAAATGATTTTATATATTAGACAGAATGTGATACAGAGTGTTTAGGATCTTGAAACTACAGCTTTTTTTCTGTACCCCAAGAAATCAAGAGCGTTTGGTTTTATATGCCTACTGAAATCAATGTGATTAAAATATTGGTTCTTGCCAATTCACTGGGTTCATTAGAGTCCTCTCATAG
>CM052895.1:106601973-106612658 GCA_028534135.1 Potos flavus | reverse complement strand
CCCCTGCTGAAGTGCCTCTACCAGCAGTGTTTGCAGACCCCCTGCTGAAGTGCCTCTACCAGCAGTGTTTGCAGACCCCCTGCTGAAGTGCCTCTACCAGCAGTGTTTGCAGACCCCCTGCTGAAGTGCCTCTACCAGCAGTGTTTGCAGACCCCCTGCTGAAGTGCCTCTACCAGTAGTGTTTGCAGACCCCCTGCTGAAGTGCCTCTCCTGTGGTAGGAGGATAAACCTGCTATATGATGAGGAACTGTGCGGGCTCTGATAGAGCTCCCTGATTTGTTTATTGTACCACTCCAGACTTCAAGTATAAAAATGGTCTTTTAAACATTAGTAAACCCCAAGACTCAGTCCCCTGTCCTTTATTTTCACAGCATTCACACCTCTTCCCCTCCCTACAGCTGCAGCCCCGGTCTGAGCCACTGTCATCACTCAGAGTAATTTGGATCCATGGCCTCTGACTGGTCTTCCTACTTCCGCAGTTTCCTCCTTCCCCACACCGGAGTCATACCCTCCACCTAGATGACATTTGTAAACAGAAGTCATATCATACCACTCCTTAGCTTAAAACCCTAAATAACTTCTCAACTCATTCCACGTAAAGGTCAAAGTCTTACCATGTCCTGTAATCCCTCTATGACCTGTGTCCTCACTCCCACTCTCCCCGCTCTGACCTCATCTCTTATTTCTCTCCGCCTGAATCACTGTGCTCCAGCCACACTGGGCCTTCCTTGCTCGTCCTTGCTGGAACATCGAGGGCAGGCTGTTTGCATTTGCGGCCTCCTCCACCAGCTCTCTCTTCTCCCTCCTCAAGTGTCTTTACTAGTCCTGCATTTCCATCAGGTTCCGCTCAAAGCCCCTTGCCCAGCCAGGCCCTCCCTGTCCGAGCATATGAAACTAGAGACTCACCTTGCAATTCCACCTCTCGGCTTAATTTTTCCCCCTGGTGTTGTCATCACCTTACATATATTTATACTCATTTCTTTCTCATGCTTGCTCTTTTTCCTCTAAATACAAGCTTCAGGAGGCCAGTGTCACACGCACTGCTATATTCTCACAGCCAAGACATACGAACGAATTCACTCCTAGCTCTGAATTGTTAGGACAGTTAACAGTTGATGGTCCAATGAGATGAAAGTCCTGATGGGTTCTTTCTAATCTAAAAATAGGTGTGCAATTCTGGACTAGATTGTTAAATACTTACTTATTTTATGTTCTATTGCCAATAAAAGTGATAATAAATAATGTGATTTTAAGTCTTTTTTTTTAATTAAAGGAAATGTATGTTCATACCTAAATATCTTTTTCGTATGTAGGTTTTAGGAGACAAACATTAAGACCACAAAGATTCCGTGAAATGAATCTGCCTGTCATGGGGCCCAGAATGCGGAAGAGTCTTAGCAAATGTTGGTTTCCTTCCTGCCATCTTTCTGGAAGCAGAGGTCCTTCTGTTGTTCCTGGACTGGGGGTGGGGGGTGGAGTATGCATTTGCTAAAACCTGTCACTCCGGTTCAACAGCAATTCCAACTCCAATCCAAGTAGCCACATGGATGACAAGCAAAAGCAGCACGGCCACCAACAGATGATTTCTGCAGCGTTCCCAAGAGTTCTCCATTTCCTCCTACATCAACCATTCCAAAGAGCATACCCCCAAAAGATGGGAGTGCGGCCTAGTGCAGTGTTTCCCAAACTTGCTCCTAAGGAAGACAAGCATTGACAAGATATTAATTGGAGTTCATCAAAGGCAATATTTCATGGTCAATAAATTTGGGGAAGACAGTTAAATAAGACTAAACAGATTCCAAGTTACGAGTCTCTCTTTTGCCTTTTATATAATAGCCTGTGTTGTGACTTTTCTGGAGAAAAGTCACAAATGTAGGATTTTCCCAATTTGCTTTGCCATAGAACCCATCTTTATAGACCCTCAAGTTCCACTGAACACATTTTCAAATAGTATAGTTTCAAAAAATTTGATTCAATTTTCATAGAATCCTCTAAGTTGGCAAGAGAAATATTATTTTTTCATCTTCCAGCTTTCCACTTTACAGGTAAGACAAAATTCTGAGCATGATAAACTGGCCTTCAGCGTGGGTTGTAAAAGGGTAGACTGAACCAAAGTCTTTCACTTAGAATTTCAATTTTCATTCCATTGGCATCTCTATTAGCCTTCTAGGGCTGTTGTAACACATTACGACAAACCGGACTGCTTCGACAACAGAACCCTTTTCCTCTCACAGTTCTGGAAGCTCAGTGGAACATCGACCCCACGCATCTCCTACCTGATGCTGCTTGCCAGCCACTCCCGGAGTTACTTGGCTTGTAGCGGTGCCCCTCCAATCTCTGCCTTCGTCTTCACATGAGTTTCTTCCCTTTGTGTGTGTCTCTCTCACCACAGGGCACTAGTCACTGGTCTTTCTACTTTAGTGTCTTAATATATTTGAATTCATTATGTGTAAGCTTAAAGCCCTCGTTTTCCTAGGCTAGAACCTAATCTTTGTTTTATGACCCAATATGGAGTCCTCTTCACACCTTTGGTCAAAGTAGTTGCCTTCGTTTGAACATTTGCCAGCTTATTTCTTTTTCCTTATTTGAATTTGCCTGAGTTCCATACAGTATTCTGGGCACAACGCACCAATTTGACATAAAGAGGTCATGATAATAATTTTCTAATGATTCTCAGGATTTGCATGATTTTTAGGTCATGCTAGCCTTTTGGGACATTGTTGAAGGTATTGGAAAGAAGTATTCTTCCTTTTTGAGATTGCTCAGCTGGTAAAGTTTAAGTCTAGTGCTGGCAACTGTTCTCGTCGCTTCTGGGAAAAAGCCTCCTGAGAATCTAGCTAACATCAAGCAAGGAAGAGGAGGGAAGAAGAAAGGAAAGAGGAGCGGGGTAGGGGAAAGAGAAGGGGAAGGGAGCTCCGATAGGGCTGATCCAGCTGGCACCCTGGATCCACTCGTTTCTGAAATTCCTCATTCCAGAAGCCAAAAGAAAAAAAATTCTCTCATTTAAGATAGTTTGAGATAGACTTCCATCCTTTGTCTGACACGATCCAGAAAATTACAGTATAAAATTCCTTATGCCCATTTCTAATCTGTTAAATGTGAGGACGGTGGAACTAGGAGCAAGTTTCTGCTTTGGGTCAGGCTGTGTTAGGCATATTCTATGTCATGTCCTTTAAGACGTGGGACAACTCTGTCAGGTATTCACCCTGTGAATATACAGTTCATAATATTAGAAGACTATTTTTCTTTAACTTGTAACAATAAAGTTTAAAAATGAAATGAATGTATATGTGCATATGCCTGTGTATGTACTTATGTATCTATGGATACATACGGATCTCTCCAGGTATAAATAGATGTCCCTGTGTACATCTATATTGGTCAGTTTGAAACAAACAAGATTGACCTGTTAGTGGTAGAGACTTCAGCTCCCTATTTAGAATCAGTGCAAGGGTTTCCAAGGTTGTCAACTCACTTGCATCAGGAAAGTCAACTCTCAAGTGAAACCTTGAATTGCCTATATAAATACTGAGAAATACAGTTTCATTGCACCAGAGAGAAGCAGTCTGAATCAAAGAGACAATTGAGATATTCTTAATTACTGGAAATCCGATGGAGGAAGTAATGTAGCAGCAGGAGAGTAGGAACAAAGCATCCAACTCTATGTTCAGTACCTTGGAGGGGAACATGTGAGGTTTTTAACCGGAAGTTCTTCATTCCTTTTAATTCCCCCCTGGCTGTGTGGATGCCTCTGAGATGGCCATAATTAGGTGGAGAGACCCTCCTGCGGAAAAGAAGACAGTAGAAACTATTTTCAGTGTCTTAACCCTTGCTATGACAACCTAATCATGTCACGACCATCCTCACGCACACATTGAATGACTGGAATCTTTTAGGGACTCAACATCATCCATGGGATAAAACATCTAAACCTCTAAATCTTGGGGAAATACGTTCTACCAAATCCCCCCTGCCCCCTGATCAGAGCTGATTCTTGTCTACCTGGCCAACTTCATTTCATCCCCTGTGGCTTACACTCCAGCTAAACTAGTCTGGTTCCAGTTACACAAACATGCCATGCTCTTCTGCCTTCACTCCCCTTCCCAGTCCTATTTGCCTGACAAATGTCTCATTCATTTGCTTAATCTCTTGCAGGTATCACCTCGATATGGTGCCTAAGCCAAGAGTTAATCCCCTTGTCCCTGTGCTACTTACACCTTTACTTCTGTAACATGTAAAAAAAATTTTTTCTGTCTGAGATAGTGATGGTGAGATTTCCATTAGGTATCTATTGATATGAACGGGGGATTTTGCTTTGGGAAAGAGTTGATTATATTGGATACAGCCAGAGCCTTTGGGTCAAACTACTTGAGTTAAAATCCTAATTCCACTGTTTATTACCTGTGAAAGTTTGGAAATTTCTGTTCTCTGGGATCAGTTTTATCATCTGTAAAATGGAGGTAGTTAATATTAACACTCCATAGGATAACTATGAAGATTGAGATCATCTGTGCCAAGGGACTGTTCCCAGTATGTTCTCAACACATGGTATATTATTTTGTCTATTGGCTTAAGGAAGAAGGATGTTCATCATCAGGAATTGGCCAAAGTTATGCCCAGAGCATAATCAGGCCATTGTCAGGACATTGCTTGGCATCTGCTCTGTTTTCCACTCTTGCTTACACATCAGCTGGCCACAAAGCTGACTAGAGGAAAGAATACCATCCCGGCCAGTCATCCAAGAAGACGTCTTTGTCTTGGTGTTCCCAGACTCCCCCAAAGGTTCCAATCAAGTTGTCAGTGTATGATATGGCTGACTTGGGACAGAGACGACCACAAATTCAACCTTCTCCCAAATTCCATGCCTATTTTGTTGGTGGAGCCTTAAAAATTTTACCTTAAAAAAAATTTTTTTTTGCCTTAAAAAGGCAAGTAGCCTTTCTGACAAGGCAAGTAGCTCCTTCTGACTCTTTGAAGTATCTTCTTTGGGAAGAATGAGCGAAACACAGTTCTGACTGGTGCTAGCACCCCTCCTGTGATCAAAAGACCTCAGATATAGCCACCTAGTCCATCCCCTGCTTCCCAAGAAAAGGCACATGAGTGGACGACCACAGTGGGAGTTCCAAGAATAGCACTTCCTAGCCCTGCCAGATAAAAATACCCATTTAAACCAGTCATATTATTGTGGCTTCTTAACAAGTGTTGTTACAGGGAATGTGATTCCTTGTACTGGGGAAGTCCGGGACGCGGACCCGTGGGAAGGTTTCTGGCCAACCTTTGTGCTGGTGAAGCCTGGTACACCAGATGGACACCAGGAGGGAATCATTCCTGCCCATAGGTCAGTGTGCATCTCATAAGTTGCTTCTTTTACAAAACCAAATGTTATTTATTTGGTTATATAGTCCAAAGCAAGCTTTCATTGACCTGAGTCATTATATCTTTTCCTCCAAAATGAAAGATGCATTTAAGTTCTCCAGGTTTCTCTTCAATGTTGGATGAAGGCAATTTTTTAAACTAATTCAGGAGAATTCCCCTTGGATTCTTTCTTCTACCTTCCTTACAGGGCAGTATGAAAGATGAACCAACATCATGCTGAACTGAGCAAGGCACCAGATTATACTTTAATAAAGTGAATGTGAACTCTGACCTTTAACCCTTGAATAGTGGTCACACAGAGCTGTTTCACCTTATCTATTAGCATCTATAATAGAGTTTCAGGCATTTACTTTTAGAGAAAATAACTCGCTCATTTCAATGGAACAAGATGGACAGCCAAGGTCAATGAAGCATCACAAGTAAGTTTTCCAGCCCATTCTGGAGGTGGAATTGGGGGTTATTTTTTTTTAAATGGCATGTAACAAATAGTATCTGAGTAGAATTTTTAATCAAAAGCCCAGACAATAACTCTTGGCAGAAGAACTCTGTTTTTTTGTGTGTGTGTGTTTTTTTTTGTTTTTTAATCACATTTACCCCCCTGACGTCTGTTCTTTTCACTTTCTGAAATAAACACTGCTTTGCTAATGCTGTGAGGTGTAGGGCTGGGAAGTTACTCATTCTTTCCCTCACCCATAGAAACAATTTCTGAAGGTGTAAGTGAGATTTTTTTTGCCCACCTCTTTCAAATGATGTAGATCCTTCCCAAACTTGAAAAGCAATTAAATTCAGATAGAAAAGTCTCAGTCACCTGATGGAATCCTCACTTGTTTTTCTTAGGCAGGAGAAATATGTCACGTTCCCCATCTAGTGGTATGACTTGGAATCGTCCAGAAAGGTGGTCTAATGTGGATTCTGGGAGCAGAAGATATTTACCAAATTTCAAATTTCCACTGATCACCATGATAAAGAGAGTGCAGATAAGAGAGAATTAAAAGATAAAGTTTCGGGATGCCTGGGTGCCTCAGTTGGTTAAGCGGCTGCCTTTGGCTCGGGTCATGAACCCAGGGTCCTGGGATCGAGTCCCGCATCGGGCTCCTTGCTCAGCGGGGAGCCTGCTTCTTTCTCTGCCTCTGCCTGCTTGTGCTTGCTCTCTCTCTCTGACAAATAAATAAATAAAATCTTAAAAAAAACGATAAAGTTTCTATTCTCAAAGAACTTATAATGTATGGGAAGGAGGGAAAACTATTTAACAATCATAGTCTAATATAGTAGACCCCCTTTCTCAGCCAGGCATATGTTCCAAGACCCCTAGTGGATGCCTGAAACAGCAAATAGTACCAAATCCTATACACGTTGTATTTTTTCCTATACATACACACCCCTGATAAAATTTGATTTTTAAATTAGGCACAGTAAAAATCAACAACAATAATAATAAAATAGAATAATTACAACAATATACTGTAAAAACAAATCCATGTGAATGTGGTCTCTCTCATTCAATGTGGTACTCACCCTTCTTGAGATGCTGTGAGATGATGACATGCCTGTGTGAGGAGGTGCAGTGAGGGGAATGACGCAGGTATCCTGACGCAGTTAGGCCACTCATTACCTTCTGACAATATGTCAGAGGGAGAATCATGTTTCCAGACCACAGTTGGCTACTGGTAACTGAAACAAGAAAGTAAAGCCCCGGATAAGGGGGAGCGGGGTTTGGGGGGGGAGGAATTCTACAAACGGTTTTCCATATATTCTGAGAAATGTAGGCTCAGTACAGGCGCTTGACCCTCTTCTCTTGAAGTCCTCACTGGGCCCCTGAGGAGTTGGTTTGTATAAGTTGGGGGCAGGGGGAGGGAGAGAAATATTAGCCAACTGTAGTCAGGAGGGGGAAGCCAAGCAAAGACTGAGCGCTCCTGGAGACAGCATGGGGACAACCAGGCGACTTTCCTTGTAAGACTCCAGGACAGGAGAACCGAAAAACCCTAGACCTGAGAAGAGACTAACTGCTCTGGGGGAGCCTGGCGCAAAACCCGGTGACACGGCAGATGTTGGAGAAGCTCAGCCAGCCCCCAGGCCTGTCATCTCGGTGACCCTGGAAAGGGCTGCCACAGCCCAAAGGTGTCCAGAAGAGCCTGATCTGCCGAGCCAGAGGGCTCCCCTCAGGTGCTGACTGTCTTTGCATTGAGATCTGGGAAAAGCCCAGGAATCTGGTGGCTTCTCTCCCCGTCCATTCATTCCAGGATCACAGTTGGCTGGCCTGTTGACATTGGCCTCCAGGTGTAGTAAAGCATATTTCTTTCTCTGTCTGCTAAGCAGGGTATCGGCAGGTTCTAAAGAATCTTCCTCCTAATAACATGCTGGCTGTGGGTCTGCAAGGGTGGTCATAAACTTGAAGAGGCTATTGGAATACTGTATTTTGTTTCTTTTCTAAAGGAACATAGAAGCATACTGTAGTAAAAATTATTCAGAGACTGAACAAATACATTGATGTTTAGGGGACTATGCTGGAAGGTTATTAGGTCATACTCTCTGCATGGGATGCACATTTCTGGACAACACTTGATGGGTGGTCTAGATCTGGATCTTCTCCTGGCAAATCTTTCTTGCTACCTCTACTTCAAACTCTTGGCATTCTCTTTCCTCCTCTACTTCCTGGACCAGCTGCTAGCAAGATGTGTGCATCTGCAGATCGCTGCTATACTCCTGGAAAAAACCTCAGCCTCTTGCAAAATTCTCCTGTTCTCCGTTAAGCTCCGTAAGACCTTCATTGATATGATCCTACTCCATAGCACAGCCTTCCTTTTCTTTTGCTTTTCTTTGCAAACTTTTTTGAACTTGAGCTTTTCTTATACACATGATCTCACTTACAAGTTGTCTCTTTGCTTTCTTTTCAGGTCTTAGCTCCCTGTCCTTCTCAGCCAACTTCTTTCCTTCTCTTCTTCTATTATTTTGTCCAACTTTTTCTCCTGAGTTTTCTCCTCTTCATGTTGCCGTGCCATTACTCACAAGATATCTTCTGGTTTCTTCTCATATCTTTTTTGTGCTTCTTTTTTTTTTTTTAATCACCCGCTTCCTCTAAACCTTGAAGGGCTCTTTGCACGAGCTTCATGTTCAAGTCCTGCTCTGTTCTATATTCCTGCTGAATATGTTCTACCTTCTCTTGGAGGGTTTTTTTGCAAAGCATCTTAATTTCCTGCTTTATCTACAGTTTCTTTAGCTTATTCTGTTTATTCTCAAGTTTAACCTTGTACTGTCCTTTGCTACAAGGTGCACGTCCTCTTCCCTCAGCTACGGCATAACCTGCTTTTGTACCTTGTTGTTGGCGACCTGGTCTCCCAGCTCCCGATGTGTTCTCCAGCAATTCCTGTCTCTTTGCTTCTTGACCTTCTCATTTCTCCTTGGCCCATCAGTCTTCCTTCCAGAGTTCTAAGAGCATCCCTTCCTCCACAATCTCTGCCTCTTCAGCTCCTCACGAAGCTTGCCTGTGCTTTCTGCCCCTCGCCCCTTGCAAGGGACACCAAGCACTCTCGTGGAGCTTTTCCCTGTTCTCCCTGAATAGATGTCCTACTTTTCAGCCACGAAATTCTATCTTTATTTTTCTTCCTTCTTCTTCAGTAATCTGGTGTCCCTCTCATTCTATTTTTTTTCTTTTTCCTCTTCAATTGTTTCTTCTTTTGACTGCATTTCAGTAAAATACTCATTTTCGTCTGATTCTAATTGTTCTATAGCTTATTTCACCTCTCATCAGTGTTAATGGAATACTGTACTTTTAATAAGCGTTGGTAGATGGACAGAGAGCCATTCCTCTGAACAATTAGGATAGGCGAACTTCATCAAGTCAGATTCTGGACTCAGTGGTATAAATGGGGTCAATTTAAAAATTAAAAATAATAAAATAATAAAATTAGTTTGAAGCAAAAAGTGTATATATAATTAAAAAAAAAAAGAAAAGAAAAGGACTGTGAACACCAGCAGTAACACTGCTGGTTATCGAATTGGCAATGACCCAAAATGCTAGCTTAAAGAAGCCTATCAGGTTACAGAAAAAGAAAAGAAAAGAAACGGAATTTGGGAACAGAAAGAGGCATGTAGGATAAAGCAATGAAATAAATTATTCCAAATAATAAGGCTTTCAGAAGGAGAGAAAGGAAAAGAGGAATAACAGAAGCCAAAGGATTAATGGAAGAAATCCCCATGAGTTGGATGAAGACTTTAGTTTTTAGATAATAAAGACCGTCTGAGTGCTGGAAGATTTTATTGAAAAAAGAAACATCCCTGGCCACATCCTGGAGCAATTAATAAACCTGTGGGATTAGGAGCACTCCTTATTAAGCTTTCAGACAGACAAACAGGGTTACAAAGAGATCGGTAACACTATTGGTCTTCTTATTTGCAGCACAGTAAGATAGAAGACAGTGAAGCTACACTACGGACTTTGGAGTGAAAAGTGCTGTGATCATAAAATCTTGTTCTCAAGATCCTGTTTATGACTCAAGGTGGGGATGGGGTGTGCGGCATTTTTAGAACTTAACAAGTAAACTGTCCCTGTGTCATCTCTGGAAGTGTTACTATAAAAATTTCAACAAAAATTGGATCAGAGTATTGATCTTAAGTTGAGGAAGGATAAAATACACCACAGAAAGAGATAAATAATGAATCACATATAGTTAATTTATATGTAAAATTATCAGAAATCTTATAGATAGAGATCTTATAGAATTCTGATAATTCATAAGAAAACACTCCTACCTCTAGATAAAATCTAGGACAGGATTCATAAAATCTAGGCCATACTTCATATAGGCTTCATAATAATATGACTTCGTACTGGTCATTCTCAGATAATGAAATTCTCTAGTCACTTTTTTTTTTTTTTTACCAGAATAGCTTCATTCAGTAGTTAAAATATCAATCCCATGGAAGAGTCAAACTTCTGAATTCCATTCTAAATTAAAGCTTCTTTCCTTCCCCTGCTTGGAATTATCTGTCAAAGACTTTATTTTTATTTATTTATTTATTTATTTATATTTTTTAATTAACGCATAATGTATTATTTGCCCCAGGGTACATGTCTGTGGATCCTCAGGCTTACACATTTCACAGCACTTACCATAGCACATACCCTCCTCAATGTCCATAACCCAGCCACCCTGTCCCTACCCGCCCCTACCCCCCAGCCACCCTCGGTTTGTTTCGTGAGTTTAGGAGTCTCTTACGGTTTGTCTCCTTCCTGATCTCCTCTTGTTTCATTTCCCTCTCCCACCCCCCACAACCCCCCACCCTGCCTCTCAAATTCTTCATATCAGAGA
>CM052895.1:106521907-106601473 GCA_028534135.1 Potos flavus | reverse complement strand
TTTTCTATTTCTTCCTGGTTCAGTTTTGGTAGTTTATGTGACTCTAGGAATGCATCCATTTCTTCCAGATTGTCTAATTTGCTGGCGTATTGTTGCTCATAATATGTTCTTATAATTGTTTGTATTTCTTTGGTGTTGGTTGTGATTTCTCCTCTTTCATTCATGATTTTATTAATTTCAGTCCTTTCTCTTTTCTTTCTGATAAGTCTGGCCAGGGGTTTATCAATCTTATTAATTCTTTTGAAGAACCAGCTCCTAGTTTCATTGATTTGTTCTACTGTTCTTTTGGTTTCTATTTCATTGATTTCTGCTCCGATCTTTATTATTTATCTTCTCCTGCTGGGTTTAGGCTTTCTTTGCTGTTCTTTCTCCTCTGTCAAAGACTTTAAAGTACCCATTATAGAAAATGCTTAAATGAGCAATTGTGAACATTCTTGAAACAAATATTAAAATTGAAAGTATCAAGAAGAAAATAGAAAACATAAAGAAGAACCAAATGTAAATTTTAGATGTAGGTTACAGTATCCAAAATTAAAAAGGAAACCTTACTGAGTAAATCAACAGTAGAATAGAGATGACAGAAGATCCATAAACTTGAATATAGAGAAATATAAAGAAATGATTCAACCTCAATAACAGAGAGAAAAAAATTTAAAAAAAGAAAAAAGAGCCTCAGGGAATAACCACACTGCCTGAAAGTCTAATATTCATGTAATTGGAGTCACAGAAGGGAAGGAAAAAGAGTATGTTTTCTGGAGAAAACTTGAAAAATAATGGCTGAAAACTTTCCCAGTATAATAAAAATATAAACCTACAGATTTAAAAAGTTGAGTGAACTCCACAGGGGTGCCTGGGTGGCTCAATGGGTTAAAGCCTCTGCCTTTGGCTCAGGTCATGATCTCAGGGTCCTGGGATCGAGCCCCACATCGGGCTTTCTGCTCTGCAGGGAGGCTGGTTCCCCCTGTCTCTCTGCCTGCCTCTCTGCCTACTTGTGATCTCTCTCTCTGTCAAATAAATAAATAAATCTTAAAAAAAAAAAAAAAAAAAAGAAGTTAAGTGAACTCCAAACAGTTGTCAAAACTCATCAAATTGTCCTGTCAGAATTGATGAATTCTACTGTATTTAAATTATACTTCAAAAAATTGAAATCATTTTTAAATAGCTAATAAAAATCTGTCATTTAATAATACTCACTGTAACCTGCTATGGGTGGGACTCAGTGCTACCTGCTGGGGTTATTTAGTGACAATAATTCATAGCTGTAACAATCTGATTGATACTAGCTAGTAATTGTTAGGTGCTTACTACATGGCAGGCTCTGCTCTGCATGATTTTAGAATTTTTGCTAATTCGATCTTCCAAAAACCCTGTGAAGGAAGTGTGGTCATCTCTACTTGACAGAGGAGGAAGCTGACTATGAAAATATTAATTAGTAGCTAATAAGTGGCAAATTCACATTTTGAAACATGCAGTTTGACTTTAGAGACCAGATTCTTAATCACTGCTGAGTATGGAGACACAAACCCAGGCAATTTTCATGCCAATACAACGCAATATGTTTAGTCTCCCAAATAATGGGATTGTATTTGTATTATATGCCAATAATAAGATGCATTAAATCAAGGACGATAAGAGTAGGCTTGAGAAGTCTTCACTGGAAAAGGTAATTCCAGTTCTGAGTCTCAAAGATTGCAATAAAGGTGATTTCTTGTGTAGCATCAGAAAATATGATTTTCTGGAAGTCACCTGATATTACACAAGATATTTTATTTCTCCGTAAAGACAATCAGCTTCATTCTTGGGCTCACTAGGATATTCTCAGTAATAAAGGGTGAATGCTCATAGTCCGATATACGCAAAGGTCATGCAATTTGTTAATTGTAATTTTGTGTGCTTTAAATCGAAGCTAATTCTTGGGGTACCTGGGGGCTCAGTTGGTTAAGCGTCTGACTCTTGATTTTGGCTCAGGTCATGATCTCAGGGTTGTGAGATCGAGGCCTACATCTGACTCTGCACTGGACATGAAACCTGCTTATGATTTTCTCTCTCCTTCTCCCTCTGCTGCTATAGTCCCCAACTCTTAAAAAAAAAAAAAAAAAGAAGCTAATTTTTATGTAAAACTCAAACATCTGCTGTCAAATTAGACATTAAAAGCTGTATTTAGAGATAATGTTTGAAAACTGAAGTCAAGGCTTTCACACATAAAAAAAAAAATATTTCAAATGTGCTCTAATAATTCCAGCAGATGGCAATACAATCATTGTTAAAAATTTGTTTCACAATTCAGCTGAAAAAAAGACAAAAGCAATTATCTTTCTGTTTTATATTGTTTTTGCCTTTTTTCCTTCTCTGTGTTCAGTCTTTTAGGTTTCTAAAACAATACATTCTACACAAGAATTTGTAAGGTTAAAAGTCTGCTATCACCATAACTACGAAGGACTGCAAATACTAAACTAGACATTGATCTTTATTGTGTAGAAAATAGAATAAGTGTAGATGGCTTTTGAGTCAGGAGTGACATGGTCAGAATTGTGCATTGAGAAAATAACTGACAGGGAAAGGATGAGTAGAAGGACGTGGAAAGGCAGGGTAAATGTCTGTTGGAGTGGTCTAGAACAGAGGTAATGGGACGTTGGCCTTGAGTGTGGTAGTGAAAACCAAGTTTAGATGAAGAATCACTGCAGACATAGAGGTGAGAGAACTGAGCGAATGATTGGATGTTAGAAATTCAAAAGAAGGGCCAAAGATAACTCTTGTGTTTTAACCCTGGTTGGGGGAAGGTGACTAGAAGGAGAAGGAATAGGTTTGGACAAAAGGGAAGTCCCATTGTTGAAGTTTCATGATGCGGATTCAACTTAGCAGTTGACAAGTGGGTCTGCTGCTTAGATGGACATTCAGAACAAGTGGAAATTTTTATATAAGAAATACTTCTGTATGGTTGTGTCTGATGTGAGGGAGACATTTGAAATTATACTAAAGTTATTTTCCTTTTTTTTTTCTTAAATGACATCTAGATAATTTAATGAAACAGCATAACTTTATTTTACTAGAAATTTGTGGATGTAATAAAAAATTGAAAATACAATTTGAAAGTGAATGTTGCAACATGTTTCTTATTTATTATTTATCCAGTGTCTGCTTGGCTCCTCTCTGTTGCTGATGTCTGAAGCTTTGAGACTATGAACGTCAGTCATGCTAATCAAGTCTGTTCCCCGTGCCCAGAGATCTGACACCGTGGCAAGTGATCACTCTGTAGGTTCTGCTGTAGCGTCAACCAAGCATTTAAAATCATAGAAAACTCGGAAGCCCATCTCTCTGTTACAATATGTGAGCGTGTTTCCTTGTCCATGTTTTTTATTCTATCCTTTCTGGTTTTTTCCCCTAAGGAAAATAAAAGATCAGTTGGCAATGCTCGATTTTGCTGCAGAATCGCTGCGTTTGCTTCTTGCCATTAGAACTTTGGTGTCACCGTTTGTGCAAAGGAATCTACAGAAGCTGCCAGTTGAATTTGTCTGAGGAAAAAAATAATATGACCTTGAATTGCAAACGACCGAATCTGCCATTGAATATGATAAACATATTGGTTTCATTAAAAACTCATAGCAAGATAGAATTTTCAAACACAGAGGCAATGGAAAGTGGGATAAAGACAGGAAGAAGATGGGGGAAAATCGTCCAGAAAAGTTATCTGTCCTTTACAGCACAGTTAAACAGTTTGCTTATTAATTCCTAAACCACTCTTTCTGCTCTTAATTCTTTGAAACCCTGTACCATATCTGTCAACAGTCCCATCAAGGGAAAGATGAAATTTCTCCCTACTGCTAAGTATCCCATCTCCCATGCAGACATGTCTGGAGGCCTGGCAGATGACGGGGGCTCCACGGGAGCTGTACAACACAAACTTTCATGCACATCAGAACCCAACCACAGAGAAAGTGAAGAAATGGACTTTTTCTGGGATCTATAATAATCAGGGATGGTATTTTAACTCTGATTTTTATAAACCAGAATTTATTTTTATGGGGAAGACTCCTATTTGTTTCATTTGCTCCTGTTTATATTTTTGCAGAAGCAATTGATTAGGTAAACACTTTATACATCTGTTGTCCTGATCATTGCTTTGAAAATAGTGGGAATCCAAATTCACAGGGAAAACGGATTTTCAGAGTAAATCCTCCTTCTTTCAATAAAGCTTGTTTTTTTAGGTTGGATTTTAATATCCTTAAGGACAGGAAATTGTTCCTTTTTTTTTTTTTTTTTTTTGGGTCATAAGGTTCATTCATTCCTTCATTCCTTCATTCATTTAAATTCCAGTGTAGTTAACATACAATGTTATATTAGTTTCAGGCATACAACATAGTGATTCAATAATTCCATCTATTACCCAGTGCTCATCAGGATAGGTGTACTCTTTGCCATAAAGTGTATTTTAAAAGTACTATCTGTTCAACACTTTTAAATTCTGGCAGTCACTTTTGGTTTCCTAGTCAATAGACATTCCCCATTTTTGTGCCAGCAAAACCCCAATTCTGTTCACCTATGTGGTAGCAAGAACTCTAGGAAGAGAGGGGAGGTCTTACCCCAGTCCAAGGGATGAATAGTGATTGGTTTAAACCAATTTGGGCACTTCTACCTCCTCACTTACGATTGGCTTAGAGTGGGGTTTGTGAGCCACATCTGGCCAACAAGATATGAAGGGAAGTCTGTTGGGACTTTTAGGGGGATTTTTCTTCTAGTATGAAGAGGGAAATGCAGGAGAAGAGGCTCTTCCCCTCTCCTACGTTTTAATACGGTTGTGTGAGGACACGATATTTGTAACTGTCCCAAGCCAGTGGAGAATCCAACGGAACAGTTCCGTTGGATAACTGAATATTATCCTCTGCTTCAGAGAAAGCCGAAGCAAAAGAATAATATTGTTTAGTTCTGAATTCACCAATGCTGGCAATTACTCCTGGGCCTCTGGTCATGAGAGATAATAAATGCCTTCATAATATTAGCCACATTTAGTTGGATATTTTGTACCTTGTTGTCAAAAACATTCTAACTGAGGCAGCAATTAAAAAAGACCTCTCACATTATCTCATTGATTCTGCTAATGATCTTGTGAGGCGAGAGTTATCTGGAGTTTGCAGAAGACACGGAGACTCAGAATGTTGAAGGGAGGTGATGAACATCACAGAACTAGTAGGGAGCTGACCTAACACTGAAATCATAACTTTGGATGACCACTGCCATGCTCTTTGCAATGCACTTTATTGTTGAACTTGGACCAAAAAAGGTTTGGTAAAGGTTTGCTGTAGTGAGTGAGGCTGAAATCTTGGGGACATTTCCCTATTCCCAGTTAGGTTCTCCTAAACTTTCAGGTCTGCTGAAGCCTGGACTCCTCCTGAAACCTTGTGGGGAGCGGGGGGGTGGCTATTGTCAATGTGCCCAGACATAAAGATTTGGAAGGAAATTCCTTTTCACATTTCTTTTATCATCCTCTTCTCTTCTACTGATTTATACTGAAAACTCAGTTTGTTCTTCTTATTTCAAATGAAATGCCTCTGTTCAGAGAACCTCAGAGTGATTTGAGAAGTTAGGTGGAGTACAACATCACAGAACCTTGCCCTTTCTCTCTCCGATCTCCCCTCTTAGCTGGGCACAGAAACATATGATTCCCATTTCCACTTACATTTCCACAGGAGGGACTGGCTTCTCTACTTTATCCTGGCTATGACTTAGACCCGTGACCATCCCTGGATCCTACCATGCCCATTTCTCCACATTTTAAACTATAAATGCCTAGCACTAAAGCTCTATCATCCCTGCCTAATAAACTACTTCTGAGAGCAGATCTATTATCACTCTGCCTTAACATGGAATCCTCAGGAAATGATGTCAGAAGCAAAAACTTACAAACTAATGCTTTCTTGGGGGTTCAGTCCCCGGAAAACTAGAATGAAGGGCAGTGGGTACATTACTGATCTGGCTATAGCTTTGTAAAAAAACACAACGGGGTGTTCATCTTGCAGAACATCTTTAGAAAAGTTGTATAGACCTACTGTGTATCAGAACTGCCCATAAAGGAAGAAGGATGAGTATGTACCCTTTGGCTTTTCTTCATCTTCTGTTGTACATTGGTCTGAGTTCATCCTCCATGGGAATAACGCCCTTTCACTTCCAGATTGTATTATCAGGCCTATCCAGGCAGCCTTGGAAGAGCCTCTACAAATCCAATAAGGCTGACTTTGGTTAAAGTCCTACGTGGGGTCTATGTTAGTGATTCTACTGGCATTTGGCAGTCTCTGGGGCCACTCTTGCTAGCCAGAAATCAATGCAAGAGGTCAAGTGTGGGCATGAGAGTCTGGTGAGTGAGGGTCACTGGGTGATGCAGGCAGAAACTTGGTTCAAACCCAAACTGTGTTCCCAACAAACTGAAAAGAAATCTCTTTCTTTTTTCTTCAGATTTCTTCACTTCAAAGTGGTTGGATCTCTGCCAGGGGCTAGTATTCTCACTCCTGTTTCATCATGCTTACCTGTTCCTCCCGAGCTGTAGGTAGATGGACCGGTGTTTATTTTCATGGATGAATAAAGTCAGCAATCCTGATCCACCCCAAGAATATGCAAATTATGACACTCTGTTTTGTGTCTTCACTGTTTTGAACATTCTTTAACTGTAAGGGAATGAATTCATTTTTACAATCCGAGATCCTCTTGCTTTCAGCTAATTTGTGTTATTATAATCCTTAACACTTTATCAGAACAAAACATAAATTTAAACATGTTTTGGCTTGTACAGTGTTTTATTGGATGGGTTGAAATTTTTATTTTCTTTTTTTAATTTTATTTTTTGTTAACATATAATGTATTATTTGTTTCAGTGGTACAGGTCTGTGATTCATCAGTCTTACACAATTCACAGCGCTCACCATAGCCCATACATTCCCCAGTGTCCATCACCCAGCCACCCCACCCCTCCCACCCTCCTCCCTTCCAGCAGCCCTCAGTTTGTTTCCTGAGATTAAGAGTCTCTTATGGTTTGCCCCCTCCCTGGTTTCATCTTGTTTCATTTTTTTCCTCTCTTCCCCTATGATCCACTGCCTTGTTTCTCATATTCCACATATCAGTGAGATCATGTGATAATTGTCTTTCTCTAATTGACTTATTTTGCTTAGCATTATACCCTCTAGTTCCAACCATGTCGTTGCAAGTGGCAAGATTTCATTTTCGGATGGTTGCATAATATTCCATTATATATATAAACACACACATCTTCTTTATCCATTCATCTGTCGATGGACATCTAGGCTCTTTCCATAGTTTCACTATTGTGGACATTGCTGCTATAAACATTTGAGTGCATGTGCCCCTTCAGATCACTACATTTGTATCTTTGGGGTAAATACCTAGAAGTGCAATTGCTGGGTAGTAGGGTAGCTCTATTTTCAACTTTTTGAGAAACCTCCGTACTGTTTTCCAGAGTGGCTGTACTAGCTTGCATTCTCACCAACAGTGTAGGAGGGTTCACCTTTTTCCACGTCCTCGCCAACATCTGTCGTCTCCTGACTTGTTAATTTTAGCCATTCTGACTGGTGTGAGATGGTATCTCACTGTGGTTTTGATTTAGGTTTCCCTGATGCCGAGTGATGTTGAGCACCTTTACATGTGTCTGTTGGCCATTTGGATGTCTTTATTTACTTTATTGCTTTCATAAAACACACATAAACTGATGAGTTTGAATTATACACTTCCAACAAGGACAGAAAGCACCAGATTAGTTCAAAGGGAAGGAGATGAGGTAGAGGAAGATGTAATTCAAATAATTAAAAATGATTGTTTTAGTTCTGGGACAGATTTTTGAACTATATTTTTTTCTTCTTGACTAAATTTTCCTATGTTCGTAGACACTTCTAACCAAAGATTTGTCTTCTTTCAAGAATAAGCCAACGCCTCCACCAATGAAATTTCTTCTGTGTAAAAATCTCTTAGCAATATATTTGGAGACTTGTGTGTGTGTGAGCGCAGATTTGAAGACACAAGGCTGACCTCACTCTAAATGTCAGCAGCAATACTCAAGCTGCATTCCTGCTAGTGCTTGTCACCAACGAATGCCACTTAACCAATGCTTCTTGATGAAAAGTATCACATGTGCCACAGGGAGCCTGGGAAGCCCACTCTCTGTGGTGAGGACAAGGTCTCAGGCTCATTGGGCCATATTTGCATTTCAACCGCATACTGCGATGTGTCGGCCAGGGCCTGCTTCTCATGCCATGTTTCTGATAGAACTGGAGGATTTCAGCTGCCCCCATAACCACAGCCCTGGAGTGATTTATGATTCTGGTGAAGCACTCTGAGTTTTGGTCAACACTGTTAAGATAAAACAGCATTCGAAGAAGAGTGGCTGCTAGGGGGAAAAGTCAGCTACAGATGATCTAATGGGTCTGATAATTTATTAAAAAATACTAGAAACAGCACAGTGTCTGGATTTAGATACAGTTAAGTTTCA
Organism: Potos flavus; assembly: GCA_028534135.1. NCBI lineage: Eukaryota > Metazoa > Chordata > Mammalia > Carnivora > Procyonidae > Potos > Potos flavus. The sequence continues at coordinate 106,592,985 of CM052895.1, read as the reverse complement.
TTTCTGTCCTCCCCACTTATTAACTCTGTACTAGAGTGTGTTTTTAATTTTTTCTGAGCCTCAGTCTTCTTCTCTGCAAAATGGGAATGCTAAGATTTTCTCCAGAGAACTACTGCAAAGATGAAATGAGAAAGTGCGAGGAACTCTGAGGCTTACTGCCTGACTCCTGGGAGGCACTCACTAAGTGTCCCACCTCTCTGCTTCTCTTTCCTCCTCTGCCCAGTACACCCTCCCTCCAACATTTCTACAGATCAGGTGTCTTATAAACCCTGTTGGCTGGCTTACACAACAGTCATCCCTGATCTCCTATCTCAATGCCTTCTACTATCCACTCTAGAAAAGCAGTATTTTTCTTTTCGAAGCCTCCCCTGTATCTCATGATGGAGGATATACTTCTAGCCAATAGAACATAAGGGGAATTCTCCTGAGAATTTTTGGTTTACTGATAGACAGAAGCTGCTAGAAACATTCTCTTTTCATCTTACCTCGAATGCCTGGGTCTGTGATTTTTGTGACCATGAGGAATAATCATGCCAGAAAATTTGAAAGAATCACAGGACTTCTCAAAGATGCAGATCCTGACCTGAGTGAGCCCCTCAGTGAGAGCTGGCACCTGCCTACACCAGTCTTCCAAGTAGGTAAGAAAAAAAAAATTGGTCAAGCCACTTGACTTATATGTAGTTAAGTAAATGGAACAAATTTTGGAGGAAAGGGAGAAAGGAAGGGAGGGAGGGAGATAGGGAGGGAGGGAGGGAGAGGAGAGAGAGAGAGAAAAAGAAAGAGGGAGAGAGAACTACTTCCATAGTATGCAGATGGGGAAGCAAATCCTTTAATTTTTAAAGTATTAAATGTTTATTTAGTAGGTTTCATTCCCCAAAAGATAGCCAAGTCTTAATCTCTAGAACCTGTGAAGGTTACATTGCAAGCCAAAAAACGAAGGTAGATATGGTTATATTTAAGAATCTTAAAAATGAAGAGATTATCAGAGTGGGCCCTCAATCCAATTGTGTGCATCCTTACAAGAGGGAGGCAGAGAGAGATTCACAGAAACACACCAAAGAGCAGGAGACAAGAAGAGAACAGAGGCAAGACATGGGACACACGCACCACAGCCAAGGAACACCAGCAGCCTCCTGAAACTGGAAAACGCAAGGAACAGATGGGATTCTCTACCAGAGCCTCTGAGGGACTGTGGCCCTGCCAACAGTGATTCTGATGTTGGCCCAGTGATACTGATTTTGGACTTCTGGCCTCCAGAACTGTGACAGAATGAATTTCTGTTGTTTCCAGCCACTAAATTTGTGGTACTTTGTTATAGCAGCCACGGGACATTAATACACTTAGCTATCAAAAGACTTTCTGATTTCATTTTAGGGTATGAGTAATAGTGATAACTGATATTTATTGAATGCTCTTTGTGGAAGAGGCAACCACACTCACCACTCTGCATGGATTACATGGATTACTTCATTAGTTCTCACCCCAACAATCCTCTGAGGCAGCTGCTCCTCTTCTCTCCATCTCCAAGCAAGGACAGCTACTCCAAGGAAAGTACAGAACTACCAGGAGTCACACAATGAGGGAGCATTGAAGATGGAATTTGAGCGCCGGGCACCATTCTAGCCCTGTTGCTGAAGAAATGATGGTAGACTTGCTGTGTATGTTCCCAGTCACATTCCTAAGATAAGTTACTTAGTAAAACAGTTGTGTAGAATTGACATCCACAATTGGAGATACTCAGGTCCTCAAGAACATCCCTTCATGGATTAAAAAATGAATATCTACGAGGTGTCGGATGCTGGGCCGAGCACAGAGAGTAAGGCACACAGCCTGCTTCCAGAGGCTTCCATGCTTCCTAGTTTCCCATCCCTCATTATTGCTTTATGACCACCTGGCAATAGTAGCCTTCACATCAAAAATTATATATCAAAATATGACTTCTAAAGGCTTTCCCTAAACCAAATATAAATTAATATAAATTGATTGTAACTTTGAATGATCTACATTGTTATTCTTTCCCATATGTCTAAATGAAGAAACATAAATAGAAACACTGAAATCACTATTTCTAGTAACCTCCACAGCATGGTTATGAATTACTTCATACCTCTGCTGAAAATATCCTTGGTTATTCTTTCTACTTGGCATATCAATATTTTTCATTTGAGAGTCTCATAGCCCGATGCTAAAGCAAGTGGCCGGCACAAAATCATTTATTTTAAGGCTAAAATTTCCTTGCATGTATTAAGCTTTTTATTTTTAAGTAGCCTTTGTTTTTTCCCCTCTTGTCTAAAAAGTGAATAGGTGAAGAGAAGCTCTCTTGTTACCTTCCAGTGTTCCACAGGGTGGTTCTAGAACAGGCTAAGTCATTGAGACCTTGATTTGTGCATTTTGTTTTTCTTTTGTTTTTTGCCCCACTTCCCATCATATCTAATGAGGTAGGTCTTGCAGTGTTTTATTTTGGGGATTTTGCCAAGGAAAAGTAGAAATGTCTTCATGTCTTTATAGTCTTTCCTCCATTTGTAAAAGGCTAAATTATGTGTCCATGAACGCAACTTAGGTCCCCTGCATTAACACTTTCTACGAAGAGTGAAAAAGGGGCCAATATTGAAAGGTGTTTAATCAACTAATATGTCAGTACGGCTTCAGTTCACATAGATGATATGTATAGTTATCATAGATATTAATGCATTTGCAGTGAAAGGATATTTATACCACGTAATCAAACAATTATTAATGCGACTGTTACATTTTACAGCTGGCTCAAAGATTTCTTCTCAAATAACACAGTTCACAATACTTCATGAAAATAAAGATTATTGAAACCGAGTCTTTTAATAAATGTTTATTTAGAGCCTTAGAGCTTAATTCTCTTAAGCTTTTTTATTTTTATGAATTTAAGTCAATTGTTTTTCCTTTTTTAAAGTTTCGTTATTGATTTTTAAAATAAGATAAAAGGAATTACCTTCTCTAAACTACTTATTTGTTTAAGTGGGCGAATAATTAGTCATTGGTCTATTTAAAAAATATCTTCCAAATGTTGCTCTAGGAAACAAAGCCTGGATTTAATTTGTGAGAAGTACACACACACACACACACACACACACACACACAAACAATGAAATTCTGTCTTCTGCACTCTTTTTGCACTTTAAAAAACTGCTGACACTTTGAAACTCACCACTAAAAAGTGCTTTTGATCTACACTCACAATCTATGAAACTATGTTAAATAATCTTGATATTATCTCCATGAAATTTTCATAGTCTCTGGTTGTGATGGACCATCTTACTCTGTTCCCTGAAGTCTTGAATAACAAAGATGCTTGTAAAATGGATTAAACTAAAAACAGCTTTTCTTGATGATTAGACTTGGAAGATTTCAGATCTCTGTACCATATTGACATTCTTTTATTGAATTCTCTAAAATATTACAAAATAACCATTTAATAAAGTAAAACCAAATAGATTAGAAGTCACTGCAGTGAGTTAGAATACCACCTTGTCAAATCTCAACAATATGTCATAAGAGGGAACTCTGAATATCTGGTTATAGGGTGTTGGGGTCTGGACAAGTGTTTCAAGGTGGATAGATGATAGAAATTGGGCAAAATTTGTTACAGGATAAAATGTGTTAGGATTGCCGGACAGAATAAGGTGAGGGTCTTAAGGGAAGATTTGATGGATAAACTATTATTTGATAAGACATCTCTTTGCCCAAGTAATCAATCTATTGTCTCAGATAAATTAATTTACATGAATGTCTTGAAGAAAATAATATTTATTGGTTTATCATCTTATCTTTCCTGGGTAAAGTTTTATTGAACAACTAAGTCATGTTACTACAGGTAGTCTCAGTTCTCACTTTTCATTTTGATATATATTTCTAGTTTATTCTTTTCACAAGACTCAGCATTGTGGGTGTGGGGAATACCTTTTAGAGGTAAGCCCATGAGCTTTGGAGAAATTTACATGCTGCTATTTTTACCATACCACTAAAAAGGGTGGTGGAAGGGTTGTAGTTTGTGGAAATCAGAATGAAGGGAAGAAAGAAGCATACTGGTAAATTGCTGGCAATTAAAAATCTTGCCTGTATTTGAGAGTAACGATTTTTACTGCTGAGAATCATCTTCAGGGTATGACACACAAAAACCATTGACTTTGGCTCCACTTTTTACAAGATTCTGTGCTGATGTGAGGCCAGGGAACTTACTCAGAAAAGGAGACAACATTTTCCAGCAAGACTTTTAATGCTCTTAGAAGAGGTGTTGATCACAAAGTCTTTATATAGGGAAGGAATAAGGAACAAGGTAGTTGTTGATAATATATCTGCTTGGCAAAGATGATGTTCATATTATTTGCTCTCAGTTAATAAATCCTTTTGTCTGTTCAACAATAATGCATATTAGTTTTTATTGTTTAGTAGCTGGACACTTTGCTTTAGATCTTTTATGTTAGCTAATGATTCTAATAACAGATTTGGTATATTTTGGATAGTAAAATTGATTCTGTTTGAATTATAAAAGGTAAGTCCTTGTCCAAATTCATAATTATATTTTTAATCATCTTAGTACAATTTCTATTTGTAATTGGTCTGTGACTCTTGTGGTTTGACTTCTATTGCTTATCATTTGGTTTTTCTTCCAGGGAACAGGTGGCTACAAGTCTGGCCTTTTTTCGATATCCAGTAATAAAGCTGAAAAGAAGTCATCTCCATTCTTCCTGCTAAGGTGAGAGATGTGGTTGCTCAGGGGTATTGAATTAGAAGTGATAGTATGAATTGCACAAGACAATCAATAGATGCTTATTGATAGTATGACCTTAGGAAAATCACATAAACTCACTTAATCTTGAATTCTTCATTTGTCAGGGCGCCTGGGTGGCTCAGTGGGTTGGGCCCTCTGCCTTCAGCTAGGGTCATGATCTCAGGGTCCTGGGATCGAGCCCCGCATCGGGCTCTCTGCTCGGCAGGGAGCCTGCTTCCCCCTCTCTCTCTGCCTGCCTTTCTGCCTACTTGTGATCTCTCTCTCTCTGTCAAATGAATAAAAAAATCTTTAAAAAAAAAATTCTTCATTTGTCAATGGAGATGAACACAATGCTTATTTCTTAAGGTCGTTATGAGGATTAAATGGAAAAATATGCACATAAAGCATTGAGCTGAGTACTTGGAATAGTTAACAGTGAATAACTGCTGTTATGGTATTTATTAAAGATATATTAAAATATGTCATGTATTTATGACATATAATAATACATAAGATGGAATAAATAATTGGTATTTTATCTCTGATTAGATGGATTGGTAGCCTCTTCATTAGAAAATCATGAGAAAAAAGTGCCAATAAAGGGAAATGATTGGGATGTGGTGTTTGTTTATAGTTACTGGCAGTCGAATACCTACAATATATGCATTAGTATTTTTATCTTATACCTTTATTCTTTTCACTAAATATTAATGGCATTCTAAGTATATTGGCAAATATATTTTCCTTAGTGAAGTATTAGTTTTCAACCAGAACCTGAATAAAACCCTAAGTATTCAATAAATCCATCAGGGTTTCTTTGAAGAACATTTGATCATAGTGATAATGCTTGAGTATTATTTCATCAAATCTTACCCAACAAATCTATTCCAATACCCCCTAGATTCAAATGATAGGATGTGGAAAATCGAGGAGAATAGACCTCCATGGCTTCAGCATTAGAAATATAGTCAAGGAGGAAGCCCATGAATCTATGTTTTCTTTTATTAAGATTTACCCCCAAGAAAATTATTTTTTTTCTCATGAAACATGGTGTGCAGTCTTTTACTTATGGACAGAGGCCTATTTGTTGACCCTGGTATGCACGATGGTGTTGTACAGCAGCTTCCTGCCACAGCATGATAGACACCTGCAAGGTAGCTCTGGAAATGGGTGGAGAAAAATTCTATTAAGTGACAAGTAAACCTCAGGTAAAATGGCAATCCCTGTGTCACAGGCTGCCTGTGTTCTCTGGGAGAAATACATAAATACATAGAACTATTGCATTTAGGATTTAGCTTAATACTGCGCACCTGTAGTTAAACTTTGCAATCAACTCTTCTCATGCCTTTGTTAAAGCTTCTTTAAATAGAACTGAAAACTAGACTGAAATTAGAGTTCTTTATAATAAAAACACTACAAAGGTCAAAGCAAAAATATCTTTATAGTAATCAAACTGTAAAGATAGAAAAATGCTATTTTTAAGTACCACAGTTCAGAGCTTGTTTCAATCATATTAGATTTCTTCAAAAAACATGCAAAGTTAATTTATTGTCAAAATCTTTAGTGCCACTCCATTTTCATTGTCTTACTTCCCACCAGATTCAATGAAGTGATCTACTTTAGTGTTTTGGGTCAGTTTTTTATTATTTGGTGGAAGACTATCAGAGTAAGGAGAAAGTTGTTTTTCCTTCTTTGTTAAGTATACAGCCAGAAAGAACAACAATATTTTCAAGTTAAAAAGTCATTGTAACCTAATTGAAAACTTCAGGCCAAATGCTGGGAACGCTGTGGTTGACCATTCTAAAACAAAAATTGAAAACAGATTCTAGTTGGCTTTAAAAAGTAATCTAGCTAATAATCAAGATAGATAATGAGCAAACACATAAAGTACAATTAAAGAAGAAAATATTCTGAAATGAACAGAAAGAAGAAAGAGGTTAAATAAATAAGGTCTAACAATTCCATTCACTTGGCTAAAGCATTAAGATTTTCATTTGTGTGGTTAATATAGAGCAGCTTGATTTTCCAAAGATAACACTGAAGGAATGTCTGGATAGAACTCTGATGCATCTGGATTTCGCCCAGTTCTAAACAGGGATTAACACCAACCACGCATATATCTGCTATGAACCCAAACTATCTCCTAAAGCTGTTGCGTCTTTCTTCCTATTCTTTGAAAACCAAAAAAACAAATAAAAAATTTGTGCCTTACAACCAAGAGGTTGCGTACAACTCATGGGTTGGCATCTTCTGTAAAATTTGAGCTATTGATCAACCATTAGTAGAACACGTTTTGAATTATTTTCCTAGTTTTCAAATGAATTTAGATCATACCTATCTTGTTCACTGAAGATGAACATTGAATGTGATATATACGTATAAGCATATATGTTTATATATATATGTGAACATATATAAAACACACATGTATGATTTATAGTAGACCACATATATGTATGTATATAGAACACATGTAACACACACACATATATATATTTATTGAATATTGAATATATATATATCTCAATGAACCAAAAAGAACCCAGTAGGGGTGTGACCTAAATTCATTCACAAACTGGGAAAATAACTCAAAACATACATTCCACTAAAGGTGACTTACATTTTATATATATATGGTAGCTTATATATATAGGACAGATATACATCTGATACATATATATCCATTTAAAAACTACATACATAAACATAGATATGTTATATGTAATATATATAACTTCGAAACATATATATGTATGTACACACACACATATATATATACATACATATACATATATATTTAGATATATATAGAAGTTAGAAATCCTGAGATTGAATATTGAATTCTGGCTCTATCACTTCCTAGATGTATGCCCTTCAGTAAATTACTTAACTTCTCTAATCCTGCGATAATATTTGCAAAATGAGGATAATGTTGTGTTAGCTTCTTAAGAAACAGCTTTTTGCCTTGGAAGAGAGATCAAGGAAATATGGTGGCTATATCATTTTAGAAGCATCTCTACCTCTGAGTTAACATCAAGTGTACATGTTCTGCTGGTGGAAAGTCCAGGATATCATCTGTATTACTGACGAGCATCATCTTACAGATAATGGCTTTCTCATCGCCGCTAATTGGGTTTCTTCTTCCCTACCCTTTGTATATAACTTTCCCCAAATAATAACAAAAATAATGACACAAGTTGAGAAAGGAAAATAATTGACTACCAAGTTGAACTACAGCTATAGAATATTAACCTGACTCCTAAATGCAATAGTTTCATGTATTCAAGCATTATTAGGAGACCATTAAACACCTCTGGTGACAATACTCCACTTTCATATTATGGATACATACCTTGTGACACACGTTACAAATATCTCCCAGTTCATTATTTTTCTTTTAACTTAGTTTATTTTTAAAATTTTCTACCTCAAAGCTTGTCATTTTGTTTTTTTTGTTTGTTTGTTTGTTTGTTTTAAAGCTTGTCATTTTGCAAATCCAATGCAAAATCCAATGCATTTTTCATTTCCAACTTTTCCCCTTAGTGTCATACTTAATTCCCAGGTCATCATAACTTATATTTTCATCTATGATTCTCCTCCAATATTTTCTTATGAAATATTTCAAACTTCGAAAACCTTAAAAGAATTTTACAGTAAAACCTGTATTCTTACCATCTAGATTCTACCATTAACGTTGAACTCTACTTACTTTTTAAATATATTTCTCCATCTTTCCATCACTTTATCCATCATATCAATCTACTTTTATTCATTTCAAAGTAATCTGCACACAGATGACTGGTCCCAAATGCTTCAGTATGCACACCATATGTATTTGATATATAGTTTGTCCTTTAACTTGTACATACGGTTTTTGTTTCCTATGGCTGCTGAAACAAATTGCCACAAACTGGGTGGCTTAAAACAACAAATTTATTGTCTTCCAGTTCTGGAGGCCAAAAGTGAGAAATCAGTTTCGCTGGGCTCAAAGTGGTGGCAGGGCTGCTTCCTTCTGGAGGCTCTGGGGAGAATCCGCTTCCATAATTTTCTAGCTTCTGGACTGTGTTCTTGGCTTGTGATCCCTTTCTCACATCACTCCCAACTTCTTTCTTCCATTGTCATTTCTCTTCTGTAGTCAGATTTCCCTCTGTCTTCCCCTTTCTATTAAGCACAAGGGTGATTACACTGAGAGTAGTCCAGATACTCCAGGATAATCTTTCTGTCTCAAGATCCTTAACTTAATCACACCTGCAAAATCCCTTTTGCCATATAAGGTAACATTCGCAGGTTCTAAAGATTAGGACCTGGGTATCTTTGGGGTTATTATTCAGCCTACTGTGCATGCAAACATTTATTTCATCTTTTTTAACAGCATCGAGTAAGACTCTGATTGAATTTTTCCAAATAATTGCCCAAATTATTGAAAAATACAAATATAAATGATTTTAAAATTAAGAATTCTCAAATCTAATTGAGATAATACTTTTATCATATAAGATGTTCCTCATATTTTCTCCATACACTGAATTCTTCTCAAGTTACTAATGACAAAATGTGATAATGATTTGGCTTATTGACTCTAATTATAGGTATTTTTAAAATTTCTTTACAGTTGGGGAAAAAAAATGTGAAAACTGAAGAACATAACTTAGTTGCTGCAGGAAAATGGCCACCAAATTCCCATACACTAATTTATTCTCTGCCAGAGTGTTTAGTCAATAATTATCTTGTATGAGAGCAGGCTATTTGAATTCATATGTGGAATATAAGAAAGAAAGAATAAAATAACACCCACTCAACTCTGTCAGATATTAAATGATGAGGAGCTAAGGCAAATAGCACAACCAGAAAACAAGCCAGAAGGGCTAAAAGATATTTACATCAGAATTTTCATGTTAATTCTAAAATATTTAGTGCATTAAAATTTGAATTATCTATCGTCCTTCCAGTAAGGGCAACACCTGTTCTTAATAAACATAATTTTTCCCTATTGTCTGTTTTCTGAACGAGTTATGGAATCACTAGCATTAAAACATTGTAATTGAAACAAAACCTTTGGCATTGTATATAGTCTTTAATCTTTGGTAAACATATGATTTTGCAAGGGAACACGTTACTAGATAAATATTCCATGTTGAATTGACCAGACCCATTTCTAGAGAGTGTGTTGCCAATTAATTGGTTATAAGAAGCATGCCTTTTACAAAACAATGGATGATGCCTCTATTCCCATTACCTCACTCTAAATAAGTAAAATGCCATTTTAAGGCTTATTTGTAATTTTATCATAAACTATGAAATTATTGATTGGTGTGCTTATTTACCATCCGTTTATCTTCTTTGCTGAGGTGTCTATTCAGATCTTTGTCCGTTTTTTAAATCAAGTTGTTCATTTTTTTATTGTTGAGCTTGAAGAGTTCTTTGTATATTTTGAATAACAATGCTTTATCAAATATGTGTTTTGCAAATATTTTCATCTAGTTTGTGACTTATCTTCTCATTCTCTTGAGTGTCCACACATATACGTATTTTGTTTTTCTTGTTACATGTTTGACATTATGTAAACGTCTTTCTCTTTCCATTATAATGTTTGTTTGTTTAATGTTGACCAGAATGATTGTTTAATTAAAAAAAAGGAATGATTGTTTAATTAACGTTGGCTTTTAGAAGAATTTGAAAGAACTTTGTGAGAAATTCAGGTACTCCTTAATATAGTGACAATATAAAGTCTTTCCTATAAATTGTGTAGGTGACAAGGGGTCCAACGGAACAGAATCACTCTGTGACAGATGTTGGGTCAGACAAGACGTACTTATTAGCCAGTGACTCACTTGGGTATACCAGCCTCAAAGCGAAATTCAGATGGTTGCCTCTGCAAAATGACAAAGTACAAACTGGATGCCAAGAAACTTCTGGGTTGCTTATACATAGCTGAAATATGGAATGTTAAATACACAAATGGTGAGAGACCTCTACATTTCAAATAAAGAAATATACACATACTTAAATCACATTTGTTAGTGTTTGATTTTTCTTCCCTAAGTTCTATAACCTGGATTTCATGGACTCTTAGAAGATACACAGATGCATTAGTAGTATTTCTCAAACTATCTATTGTGAAGGACTATTTCGTTTTCCAATTTATTGTAGATTGACACATTTGCCCCATATATACCTCTCCTTTATTTACATGGTTGTGTGTGTGTGTGTGTGTGTGTGTGTGTGTGTGTGTGTGAAATATAGGTCAGTGGAACATTTGCACCTTCGAAAAGCATTTATTGGCAATTTTCTGTTGTTGATAAGCACTGGTAGAGACAGCGCTATTGAAATCAGTTCCCACATTTCAGTAGAAATGAGAGAATCTTGGGCAAAGACCAATGGCAGTTCTCAACTCCCAGAACTTCCAGACAACAGATGGGCTATGTTTATCAAAGCAGACAGAGAGTGTGTAATAATAATTAGAAGGATCTGAACACAGCAATAATATATGTGTGAACCACTAGTGTTACACTTCATTTGTGTAAGTGGAAGGACTCTAGGTCTGGCCAAGAGAAGCCTGATTTGAGCCACCATGATATAAAATCAACACCTCTCACCCAAGATTCAGATCTGGCATCCCTTGAATTAAAAGGAAGTTGGGTAACTTTGAGGCAGGATAGACCAATCACTTCACAAGTACTTTCTGTAAATTTTCTTCTTACTCTCCTCTAATATACCTATATTCATTTATCAGAGTAAATGTGCACTGGGCAAAAGAAAATAAGCAGAGCTTTCAGGTTTCATTGAGCCCAGACTGTGAGTCAGGTCTGGTTCCTGAGACCTCAAGCACCATAGCCAATCAGGAAGAGTGGAGCCTTGCATAATGAGCTGATGAATGTAATTTTAATCTGATTCCATCTCACAGGAAGCCCTGTGAGTACATCTTCCTTTCAAAGTGTATGCCTGAAATATATATTCTCAGCAATTAGATGCATCCCAGCTTAGCTTTCTGTCACTGTGGAGTGTCATACCGAACTTGACAGGATATCTCCAGACCCTTGAATATGAGTTGCTAACTTGCTTAAGTTATTATTATTTTGGTATTTTTTTCTCTTACACTCAAAACTAGTATTAGCATACACTACTTAATATCCTTTCAATTCTTTTTCTAAGTTAAATTTTTTTTTGTTTATAATCAAGAAACAGAAATGAGAGTTATCTACATGATCTCAATCCTCAAAAGTGCCAAGAGTTTGGCATTAATATTTTCATTTCATTTTTATGTGTTAAGAATTTGGGGCTCAGAAAGATTAAAGATAATAAAAAATATTACAGGGGAGGAAGTATAACTGGAGTTGGAAACCTAAGCTTTTTAAGGCTAAAGGCCATTCTTTTTTTTTTTTTCCGAAGATTTTATTTATTTTTTTAGAGAGACAGAGAGAAAGTGAGCAAGTTGGGGGAGGAGCAGAGGCAGGGAATCCTGAAGCAATTCCCTACTGAGCAGGGAGCCCAATATGAGGCTAGATCCCAGGATCCTGAGATCATGACCTGAGCCGAAATCAAGAGTTATCAACTAAACTGACTGAACCACCCAGATGCCCTTAAAGGCCATTCTTTTGATGTTCATACAGTATTACCTCTTAAGTTTTCGGTACTATATGAGGTCCATTTTCTCTGTAAAATAGAGAATGAGGTGATTTCCTGCGAGTGATAGGGATGGTGCTAAGCTAGTGGAGAGGGATGACAGATATTTGAAAGGGAGAATGGAACAGAATCTTGTAATTTCCGGTGTAGCAACCAGTCAGGTGGCTTTGGGCAACCCCTAGTAGCTTGATAGAGATGCAGGTTTCAGGACACTACCTATTGAATCAAACTGCATTTCTAAATATCCCTGGGTAATTTGTGTGAACATTAAAGTTTGAGAAGTGCTAGGACAAGGAGGCATATATTCAGCAATACTGAAGGGCCAGCTGAAATGGAAACTATGCATTTATAAGTAACAATATTAATGTTAATGTCTAGAAAACCCTGATTGTTGCTTATCCAGAAACCACTCAATGCTTGGTAACAAATCCAAACTCCTATTAAAATGCCAGATCCTCGCTTTGTCTTTTGCACTTATGTCAATGGCTCATGGCCCAAATCTGACCAGTAAAGCTTAGCGGAAACACAGAGAAGATTTTTCAGAGAGGCTTTCATCTTATTCAAATAAATGAATAGGAATAAACTCCTGTCTTCTTGGTCTGAATATTATTCTATGTGTAATGCATGGAACTGTAGCAGTCATTTTGCGATCTTGGAGGCATAAACCCAAAGACTAAGCCAAGATAACAACCTGATGAATCGTCAGAAACACAATTCCTTTTGATTTCTTGTACACGAGACAACAAACACCCTTATTATTTAAGGGATTTTCATTTAATTTTTCCACTACTTGCAGCTAAGAGTATCCTAAATGAAAGGAAGGAAGGAAGGAAGGAAGGAAGGAAGGAAGGAAGGAAGGAAGAAAGAAAGCAAGAAAGAAAAGAAAAGAAAGAAGAAAGTGGTTTGTGGCTTTTCAGTTAAAATCCTCAGAACATTAGGTTAATATAAAATGAGGCAAATTACAGAATTAATAGATGAAGTTTTATAGGGTAAGTGTGTCTGAGTAAAAACAGTTGAAGGTTTAATCAAGTATTTCCCTACTGAGCTGTACCTTGAGGTTGAAGCTGGGTAGAGGTATGACAAAAACCAGGACACTGCTGACGGAATGACCAAAATGAACAAAAAATTGCCTCATTGGGAGAAAGCGTTAGAGGAGGCAGTTGTAATCAGAAAAAGGATATTAGAACTTAAGATTGCAGAGGTGAAACAATTTCTACTGATGCCTTTGATGTGGATGGGCAAAGTAGAATAGGTGTGAAGACCATTGACATTCAGGAAGTCAAAGAAATATAAAACTAGGCTGTTGGATGAGTGTTTCCCTCACTAGGAAACCTGAACAAACAAATGGCCATTGGATACACTTGAAATTATACTAGATCTTGTGGTTGAGGTAGAATTCAATGAAAATGGGGGACTGAATGGGACATTGGGGAGCAACTACATTGAGAAAAGTTTCATAAAGGAGTTTATATTTGACCTGAAACTCATAGAGAAATGGAAATTCTCTACATAAAGCAATGTAATGGTAGGTATGCTTGGCAGAGCGAACAGTCTGTGCAAAGTTCATAGACAAGAAAAAACATTCTGGGAAAGATGGATAGTCCTATGCTGCTGTAGCAGAAACGAATATAGGTTGGAGCCAGCTTATGAAGAGTCTTAGGTGTTAGAACAAGGAGTTTGCTTATATTCTGGTTAGCAACTGTTGCTAATGATAGTTTTCTAAGCTTAAGGAATCAAAAGCTTTATTTTTTGTGAAAGGGAATATTCTCCATAATACAGATAATACAGATACTACATCCCCTTTCTTTTTGTACTTAATGCATTACCTGGGGCAGTTAGGAAGCAAGTCGACCTGGCCTAATTACAGTTGTTGTTTTATGAACCATTCGTTTAGTAATGAAGAGATATAGTTTACCTCCCCTGGCTGAATGAAGAGGAGGAAGGATGAGATGAATAAGCATCTTCCCAGACAATGATTTCATGGCATATCAGTCAGCTTTGCTACAGCAGTAAAGAACTTCAATGTTGGTGGCTTATGGGAAACAGCATTATTTCTTGCTGTGATTATCTGCCACTCTTTTGGTCTCCATTGGGCTCTGTTGGGCTTCTTTATGACTTTTAGAACTCTGTTGGATGCCATTTAGATCTATTAGCAGGCTTTTCTGAGCTCTGTTGGATTCTGCTGGGCTTAATTTAGTTTCATGTATCTTTTGGTAGCTACTTTTAGGGGTATACCATTATCATGGTGTAAGACCAGAGCAAGAGAGCAGCATACAAATCATTCTGTTGTATTTAAAGACTTTTCTGGGCAGCGGGGTTACAAAAACTCTCTCCTTGGTCAAACTATAGTCAGGATCCCCTTAGCCTCTCATAACTAGGCCTCAAACTTATTCTATAAAAACATCAGCTTCTCAGCACGAATGATTTTGCACTCCTCCCTTCCCCCTCCCCACCCCCGACCTAGGAAGCTTGAACAAACACAAGCATAGTTTCTAACAGCTCAAGTTCCCACCCTAGGATGAACCCAGCTCCTCCTAAAATGCTTGCCTGAGAAAATTCAGTCTTGCCAGGAAAATTTTTTATTTTGTTCCACCCCAAACCTGTTGATAAGCAGGCTCTTGAGCCACCTCTTAGAGCCGCCTCTCAAGCTTTTCTTGAGAAAGCTTGCAATTATAAATCCTTCCTCTGCCTCTTTGAGATGTAGCTCTTCGACCAACCAGAACCATCTCCTCAAGGACCTGAGAGTTGTCTCTTCATAATGCAAACATTTGGGGAGATAACTCTAGCTCTTAGTCCCTGTGGGAAGGTAAAGGCCTAAATTCTTACACTGTTGCCTCCTGTCATAAAGGTACAGAAATTTGTTTCTCCTCCAGTTAAGCACCAATGAACAAACCCAGAGGCCTGGTCACATTAACCAACTCCCTTCCCACATTTTGTAAGTTTCTACCTGCCCGCTGCTTTCACATTCTTCCTGTATTTTTTAAAAATTTTAAAAAGATTTTATTTATTTTATTTATTTATTTTAATTTTATTTTTGAAAGATTTTATTTATTTATTTGACAGAGATATAGAGAGAGAGCACAAGTAAACAGAGCGGCAGGCAGAGGGAGAGAGAGAAGCAGGCTCTCTGCTTAGCAGGGAGCCCAATGTGGGGCTCGATCCCAGGACCCTAGGATCATGACCTGAGCCCAAGGCAGCCACTTAACCAATCGAGCCACCCAGGTGCCCCTACATTCTCCCTTTAAAAAGCGTAGTCACTGCCAAAAAAAAAAAAAAAAAAGCATAGTCACCTCTGCACAAAGTAGAGTTCAGTTCATGTTGGACCCTTTTCCAGATTGCAAGGGTTCAGTACTGAATAAAATCTATCTGCACCACTTTAGCTAGTGTCTGGCTTTGTTTATCTTTGATGGCAAATGTCACATCTGCTCATATGCCAAAGCACATCACACGATCAAGCCCAGTCAATGAAGGTCAGGAATCATGACAAGGGCAGAGAACAAGCAAATAGATAAATAAATGATAACACATACAGCTTTTTTAATAAAAATGTGTACTAGATATCCTAGAAAGTGATTTTCCTATCAGATTTTCATAAAATAAATGCTAAAACAGTATTTTTGTGTATTTTTGACAAAGTATTTTGTCAAAGTATATTTTTGACAAAGCAAATATAAATAGGAAAAGCTACAGCATTGTTGCTCTCTGAAATGGAGAACGCAAAATTTCCTCAAGGGAACTAAAGCCATAAATTTAAAAACTGTATAAATGTTAATATCAGGAATATGTTATTCATTTTTATTCTTAACTGATGAGTAATGTTCCACTGTTCTTGAAATGGAGGTCAATTAGTTGTACTGCCTTGTTATTATTAAAAATGTGTATTTGATAGTGAAACATAGAAAAGTCATAAAAATTATGGACAAATCAGAAGTCTGGAAAGCATCTAAGATCCCTGCTTCCTGTAAATCTTGTTAAAAATCTTTCCACCAGACTTTATTTCCAGTTAACTTAAGAAAATCAAGAAACACTGTGTGATTGCCACTTGCTGTGTCCTGTCATATTTTTTACAGTCATTGCGGGGGGGTGGGGCATGCTAGGAAAGATAACACCAATTATTTAAGTCAGTAGCATATTGAGTGAGATTGTTCAGCCTTTTAAGTTTCAGTCTAACTATGTTCAAATGGACAGGACAAAATGTCCTAGCTGGATGACATTCACAGCTCAGTGTCAACAAATAGCCTCAGAAAATTAAATTCCAGGCTAGTGTTTGTGTCCTTATGTTCTGTGATATTTGGCTTGAAGGGAAAATAACTTTGCAGTATAGTGACAAATCTGAAGTAACAGAAGTAATATATCTTTTTTTTTTAAAGATTTATTTATTTATTTGAGAGACAGAGAGTGTGTGTGCATGTGAGAGGGGCAGGGGGCAGAAGGAGAAGGAGAGAGAGTCTTAAGCAGGCTCTATGCCCAGCGTGGAGCCCAACACAGGGCTTGATCCCATGACCCGAGGTAATCTATCTTAACTTCAAATCAAAATCCTTAGCGTCTTCATCAGTTAGTGGGAGGAGAAGGACAATAGATCACAATAGTAAAGGACAATTATATTGATGATGGGCAGTTAATGGTGAAACATTCCAAATTATTTTGTTCAAGGCATTAAGTAATCATCTATTAGGTGGAAAGTTTACTTGCATTTCGTGGTTGGGGGAATGGAAAGGGAAAGAAAAAAATTAATAAAGTATGGTCCTTGTTGTCCTTCATGAACTTGTTGGATAGTGAACAGTTCCAGGAATTGATATCAAACATTTATGTGATGTAGCCTGTGATAACAATATCTCACTGAGTAGAAAATAGGGAAAGAAAGAAGAGGGTGCCTGTCTTCAGAATTATTCAAACAAATTGGAGGCAGGAGTGAATCCTGCCAAAAAAACATTTAAAGGAAAGCAAATTTATTTATTTTTTTAAAGATTTTATTTATTTATTTGACAGAGAGATACACAAAGAGAAAGGGAATACAAGCAGAGGGAATGGGAGAGGGAGAAGCAGGCTTCCTGCCAAGCAGGGAGCCCGATGCGGGACTCGATCTCAGGACTCTGGGATCATGACCTGAGCCAAAGGCAGCTGCTTTAACGACTGAGCCACCCAGGCGCCCCAAGGAAAGCAAATTTATTTAAAAATAAATGGTACTTGTAGAAAATTAGGAAAGATTATTTCATGTAAATATGATAAAATTTACAGAGTTATGCAAATTGTGTAGAAGCCAAATAATCTAAAAAATTAGGTTAGATTTAAAATAAAACTAGTGACAGAAATAACAATATTAATAACTGTAAAAACTACACATTCCCTCAATATTTGCTCTGGTGCCAGTTATCATGCTAGGCCATTTATACACGTTACTCTTCTAATTCTTTTCTTTTTAAGCAAGTAATGACTAATAATTAATGTTTCTTTTAAAAGTTAACCATTTTTCCAGTCCAGTCCATGTTAAAATAAAAGTTGGGTATTCGTCCTTTCTGATGGAGGCATAATATTCCATCGAATATATGGACCATATCTTCTTTATCCATTCATCTGTTGAAGATGAGGGCACGTATTGCATGGAGCACTGGGTGTGGTACATAAACAATGAATCTTGTAACACTGAAAAAATAAAATAAAAGTATTTGGGGAAAAAAAAAAGTTAACCATTTTTTAAAAAATTCTGGTCTAGTTAACATAAGTGTTATATTACTTTCATGTATACAATATAGCGATTTGACAATTCTATACATTACTCAGTACTCATCATGATAAGTGCACTCTTCATCCCCATCACCTATTTTACCCATCCCCCACCTACCTCCCCTCTGGTAGCCATCAGTTTGTTCTCTGTAATTTAGAGTCTGTTTCTTAGTTTGCCTCTCCTCCCCCGAACCCTTCCAAGTTTGTTTTTGTTTCTTAAATTCCACAGATGAGTGAAATTCTATAGTATTTGTCTTTCTCTGACTTATTTATTTCACCTGGTATTACTCTCTAGATCCATCTATGTTGTTGCAAATGGCAAGATTTCATAGGTTTTTATGGCTGAGTAATATTCCATTATATACAAATACCACATCATCTTTATCCATTCCTCTATCAATGAACACTTTGGTTGCAGCCATAATCTGGCTCTTGTAAATAATTCTACAGTATACATAGGGATGCACATATCTTTTCAAATTAGTGTTTTTGTACTTTTTGGCCAAATACCCAGTAGTGGAATTACTGGATCAGATGGTAGTTCTAATTTTAATCTTTTGGGGAACCTCCATACTGTTTTCCATAGTGGCTGCACCAGTTTGCATTCCCACCAACAGTGCATGAGTGTTCTTTTTTCTCCTCATCCTCACCAACACTTGTTTCTTGTGGTTTCGATTTTAGACATTCTGACAGGTGTGAGGTGATATCTCATTGTGGTTTTGATTTACATTTCCCTGATGATGAGTGATGTTGAGTATCTTTTCATGTGTCAGTTGGCCATCGGTGTGTCTTCTTCGGAGAAATGTCTGTTCATGTCCTCTGCCAATTTTTGAATTGAATTGCTTGGTTTTTGGTGTTGAGTTGTGTAAGTTCTTTATATATTTTAGACATTAACCCCTTATCAAATAAATGATTTGCAAATATCCTCTCCCATTCAATTCAGTAGGCTGTCTTTTGGTTTTGTTGATTGTCTTCTTCACTGTGGAAAGGCTTTTCATTTTGACCCAAATGTTTATTCTTGCTTATGTTTCCTTTATCTCAGAAAATAGATATAGAATATTTTGCTATGGTTGATGTCAGAGAAATTACTGTCTGTTTTCTCTTTTGGATTTTTATGGTTTCAGATCTCAGATATAGGGTTTAACCCATTTTGAGTTTATTTTTGTGGATGGTGTAAAAAAGTGTCCCAGTTTTATTCTATTGCATGTAGCTGTCCAATTTTCCCAACACCATTTGTTGAAGAGACTGTTTCCCATTGCATATTCTTGCCTTTTGGTCAAAGATTAATTGGCCATATAACTGTGGACTTATTTCAAGTCTCTCTATTCTCTTCCACTGATCTCTGTGTTTGTTTTTGTGCTAGTGCCACATTTCTTTACTACAGCTTTGTAGTATCTCTTGATATCCGCGATTGTGATACCTCCAGTTTTATCTTTTTCAAGATCGCTTTGGCTATTTGGAGTCTTTTGTGGTTCCATACAAATTTTAGGATGATTCATTCTAGTTCTATAAAAAATGCTGTTGGTATTTTGATAGGGATTACATTAAATCTGTAGATTGCTTTGAGTAACATGGCCATTTTAATAATATTTGTTCTTCCAATCCATGAACATGGAATATCTTTCCCTTTGTGTCATCTTCAATTTCTTTCATCAGTGTTTTATAGTTTCAGAGTACAGGCCTTTCACCTCCTTGTTTAAGTTTATTCCTAAGTATTTTATTATTTTTGGTGCGATTATAAAAGGGTTTGGTTTTTTAGTTTCTCTTTCTGCCACTTCATTATTACTGTATAGAATTTCAATGGATTTCTGTATGCTGATTTTTGTTGTCATTGTCGTTGTTTGTTTGTTTTTTTTAAGATTTTATTTATTTATTTGATGAGAGAGAGAGACAGTGAGAGAGGGAACACAAGCAGGGGGAGTGGGAGAGGGAGAAGCAGGCCTCCCACCGAGCAGGGAGCCCGATGTGGGGCTCGATCACAGGACCCTGGGATCATGACCCCAGCCGAAGGCAGACTCCCACCTGACTGAGCCACCCAGGCACCCCTGTATGCTGATTTTGTATCTTGTGACCTTATTGAATTCATTTATCAATTTTAGCAGTATTTTGGTGGAATCTTTAGGGTTTTCTATATATAGTATCTTGTCATTTGCAAATAGTGAAAGTTTTACTTCTTCCCTACTGATTTGGGATTCCTTTTTTAAAATTGTTATTGTTGTTGCTGCCTGATTGATATGGTTAGGACTTCTGGTACTATACTGAATAAAAGGAGTGAGAGTGGACATCCTTGTCTTGTTCCTGATCTTAGGAGAAAAGCTTCCAGTATTTCACCATTGAGTATAATATTAGCTGTGTGTTTTTCAAATATAGCCTTTATTATGTTGAGGTATGTTCCCTCTAAGCCTACTTTTTTGAGGGCTTTTATCGTGAACTGATGTACTTGTCAAATGCTTTTTTTTTTTTTTTGCATCTATTGAAATGATTGTATAGTTTTTATCCTTTCTCTTATTGATGTGATGTATCATAATGATTGATTTGTAATGTTGAACCACACTTGCATCTCAAAAATAAGTCCCACTTGATTGCGGTAATGATTTTTTAAATATGTTGTTGGATTCAGTTTGCTAATAATTTGTTGGGGATTTTTGGACCTATGTTCATCAGCAATATTGGCCTATAGTTCTCTCTCTCTCACTTTTTTTTTTAATTGCCTTTACCTGGTTTTGGTTTCAGGATAATGCTGACCTAATACAATGAGTTTGGAAGCTTTTCTTTCTCTTCTATTTTTTGAAATAGTTTGAGAGGAGTAGGCATTAACTCTTCTTTAATTGTTTGGTATAATTCACTTTTGAAGCTATCTTCTTGGGACTTTTGTTTGTTAGGAGTTTTTTGATTACTGATTCAATTTTATAATGGTAATTGGTCTGTTCGACTTTCTATTTCTTTTTGGTTCAGTTTTAGGAGGTTATATGTTTCTAGGAATTTATTCATTTCCTCTAGGTTGTCCAATTTGTTAGCTTATAACTTTTTTAATATCCTCTTGTAATCCTTTGTATATCTGTGGTGTTGGTTGTTATTTCTCCTCTTTTATTTCTGATTTTGTTGATTTGAGTCCCCTCTCTCATTCTCTCTCTCTGTCTCTCTCTTTGTTGAATCTAGCTAAAGTTTTATCATTTTTTTAGATCTTTTCAAAGTTCCAGCTCCTGGTATCATTGTTCTATTGGTTTTTTTTTTTAGTTTCAATTTCATTTATTTTTGGTCTAAACTTAATTATTTTCTTCTTTCTACTGATTTGGGGTTTTGTTCATTCTTCTTTTTCTGGGTCCTTTAGGTGTAAGGTTAGGTTGTTTATTTCAGATTTTTTCTTGCTCGTTGAGGTAGGCCTGTCTTGCTATACACTTTCCTTTTAGAACAGCTTTTGCTTCTGCATCCTGAAGATTTTGAACCACTGCGTTTTTGTTTTTTTTTAAGAATTTATTTATTTGTCAGAGAGAGAGCGAGAGAGCATAAGCAGAGAGAGCAGCAGGCAGAGGTAGGCTTGTCTTACTATACACTTTCCTTTTAAAACAGCTTTTGCTGCATCCTGAAGATTTTTGAACCACTGCAGTTTTGTTTTGTTTTTTTAAGAATGTATTTATTTGTCAGAGAAAGAGAGAGAGTATAAGCAGAGAGAGTGGCAGGCAGAGGGAGAATCAGGCTCCCCGCTGAGCAAGGAGCCTGATGTGGGACTTGATCCCAGGACGCTGGCAGATGCTTAACTGACAAATACCCAGGCATCCATGAACCATTGCATTGTCGTTTTCATTTGTTTCCATGTATTTTTAAAAAATTCTTATTTGATTTCTTGGTTGACCCTTTCTTTGCTTAGTAGCATGTTATTTAACTTCCATGTATTTGTGTTCCTTCCAGATTTTTTCTTGTGGTTTATTTGAAGTTTCATAGCATTGTGGTCAGAAAAGATGCATAGTATGACTTCAATCTTTTTGAATTTTATAAGACTTGTTTTGTGGCCTAATATGTGATCTTTTCTGGAGAATGTTCCATATGCACTTGAAAAGAATGTGTATTCTGCTGTTTTAGGATGGAATGTTCTGAATATATCTGCTAGATCCATGTGGTCCAAAGTGTCATTCAAAGCCACTGTTTCTTTGTTGATTTTCTGTCTGGATAATCTTTCCATTGATTTCAGTGGGGCATTAAAGTTTTCTACTATTATTGTATTACTATCAATTACTTCCTTTATGTTTATTATTAGCTCCCTTATGTATTTGGGTGCTCCCATGTTGGGTGCATAAGTATTTATAATTGTTATATCTTCTTGTTGGGTTGTTCCCTTTATGATTATAGAATGTCCTTCTTTGTCTCTTGTTATAGCTTTTATTTTGTCCAATGGAGGTATTGCTACTTTGACTTTCTTTTCACTTCCATTTGCATGATAAATGCTTTTCCATCCCTTTATTTTCAATTTGCATGTGTCCTTAGGTCTAAGTGAGTCTCTTTGTAGGCAGCATACAGGTGGGTCTTGTTTATTAACCATTCCATCACCCTGTATGTTTTGATTGAAGCATTTAGTCCACTTCTATTTAAAGCAAATATTGATAGATATGTACTTATTGCCATTTTGTTACTTGTTTTATGGTTGGTTTTGTAGTTCTTCTCTGTTCCTTTCTTCTCTTATTCTATTCTCTCATGGTTTGCTGGCTTTCTTTAATGATATACTTGGATTCCTTTCTCTTTGTTTTTTGTTTATCTATTACTGGTTTTTGATTTATGGTTACCATTCAGTTTATATATAGCATCTTATGCATATATCAGTCTATATTAAGTTGATGGACACTTGAGTTTGAACTCATTCTTTATTCCTCCCTCCCCCAACCACATTTCAGATATATGGTGTCATACTTTACATATATTTTTATTTTGTGAATCCTTTGACTGATTTTTATAGATACACTTAATTTACTGCTTTTGTGCTTCCTACTTATCTCACTCTTGCATATGGTCTTTCCTTTCCACTCAAGGAGCCCCCTTTAATATTCTTTGAAGAGCTCGTTTAGTGGTGATGAATTCCTTCAACTTTTGGTTGTCTGAGAAAATTTATCTCTCCTTCTATTCTGAATAATAGCCTTGCTGGATAGAATATTCTTGGTTGCAAGTTTTTTCCTTTCAGTACTTTTAATATATCATGCCACTCTCTGCTGGCCTCTCAAGTTTCTGCTGAAAAATCAGCTGATAGCCTTATGGGGTTTCCCATATATATAACTGTTTTCTTTTCTCTTGCCACCTTTAAAATTATGTTTATAACTATTTTTGCAATTTTAATTACTATATGTCCTGGACCTCATTGGGTTGATTTTTTTGGGCGATCCCTGTGCCTCCTGGATCTAGATTTCTGTTTCCTTTCTCAGACTTGGGAAGTTTTCAGCTATTATTTCTTCGAATACATTTTCTGCCCCCTCTTTTTCTCCCTTCTTCTTCTGGGATCTCTATAATATGAATGTTATTACACTTGATGGTGTTACTGAGTTCTCTAAGTCTATTTGTATTTCTTATCATTATTTTTTTCTTTCTCCTGTTCAGCTTGATTGCTTTCCATGACTCTGTCTTCCAGGTCCTGATCCTTTCTCCTGCTTCCTCTACTATTTATTCCATCTAGTGTATTTTTAATTATAGTTATTGAGTTATTCTTCTCTGATTGTTTTTTTTTTTTATGTTTTCTATCTCATTGTTAAGGGTGTCACTAACATCATGCACTCTTTTCTCAAGTCCAGTGAGTATCTTTATGACCTTTACTTTAAATTCTCTATCACGTATATTACTTATCTCCATTTAATTTAGCTCTCTTGCTGTGATTTTGTCCTGTTCTTCCATTTGGAACATATCCCTCTGTCTCCTCATTTTGCCTAACTCTCTGTGTCTGTTTCCATGTGTTAGGAAAGTCAGCTATATCTCCTGCTCTTGAAAGTAGTGGCCTCATGACGAAGATGACCTGTAGTGCCCTGCAGTGCAATGTCCCCTCTTCATCAGAATCTGGCACTTCTAAGGTATCTCCTATGTGTTCTGTGTGCACCCTACTGTTATGGCTGAGCTGTGTTTGCCTTTAGTGCAGTAATCTGCAATGGCTCCCTTTGCCTGTTGTGGGATGAGTTTGATCTCTGTGTTGCTAGTGGGCCAGACTAGGGCTGCCTTGGGCTTGAGTTGAGTCAGACTAGGTGTTTGCCAGAAATGCAGTAGCATGGAAATGCAGGGCACTTTCCCTGTGTTGTCTCCTGAGAAGTTTTGTTGGTGTGTGGGGCCTGCAGTCTAACCAGATGTTTGCCCCTCGTCCACTGCTGGAGCTGTAGTGGAACTGGTGTATGTGGTTATCTTCCTTTCTCCCTCGAGCAAAAGTCACTTTGGAGTGGTGCTGGCTCTTGTCTGGCTGCTTGCACATGCCGGACTTGTGGCACAGCTTTGGATAGGCTCTAGCCAATGACATGTTGGATGGGGCAGATCTGCAGGAGAACGTGGAAACAGGATGTGTGGTGCCAGCAAGGTCCATGCTGGCCTGCTGCAGGAGACCTGCAGCTACCTGGGAAAATTCCTTTCAAGGCCTACCAGTTTGGAGGGAGCAGGTCCACAGGAAACTTGGGATGTCAGTTGCACGGTGCCTTCAAAGTCTATGTTGGTCCACCCCAGGAGGATACCTTTAGCTGCCTGGGAAAATTCCATTCAAGGCTGGCCAGGTTGTTGGAGATGGATTTGCAGAAGTGTGCAGGGTTAGGGATGTTAGTAAGCTAGGCGGAGAGTGTTGGCACTGAGCTGATTCCCACAGACGTTCAAGTATCTAGGCTGAGGGGAAATAGAGGAGGGAAATGGCACCTTTCAGCTCTTTTGTTCTTAGAGAAGTCACCCCAAGATCCCTGCCTATCTAGTACATGCTCTGACATTAGTAAATTAATCTCCTTCCCATATGCCCTAGGTATTTTTCAAACTGCTGCTTCTGTGCTGTATGGCAGCATGAGTGTTTTGTTATGCTGTTTCTTTCAGGGTGGGAATTCAGTTTCCTATGGCCCTCCAGCTTTCACAGAAATGAACCCACTGATTTTTAAAGTTCCAATTGTTAAGCCCTTCTATGGTAAGAACTCATAAAACCAAGCCAAATGTTATGGGGATTTGTCTTCCCTGTGTGGGTCCCTGTATCAGTCACCCCCATGCCTAGGGTGACTGATATGGGGGTCTACTCCTCCCCCTCTTCACATCTGTTGTGTCTCTCTCTCCTGTGGACAGTCCAGTGGGTCTGGGTCTGTTTAGCTCCTGACTGTGTCGCTACCCTTCCTACCCTCTTTGATGTAGTCTCTTCCTCTACATTTAGCTTTGGAGAGTCTGTTCTGCCAGTCTTTGGGCTCATTTCCTGGTTTATTTACACTGATGTGTGTTTTAACTAGTTGAATCTGTGGGACAAAGTGAATTTAGGTTTCTCCTATTCTGCCATCTTCCCTGAACATTCCTACTCTTTTAATGCTTAAAACTGCCCTATGGATTTAGTGCTATTATTATTACCATTTCACTGGTAGTAAAAACCAAGGCTTGGCATGATCTGGTAACTTTCCCAAGTTTATAAGTATTAAGTAAGTGGGACAGAATTTTGAGTCTGATTCCAGAGTTTGTGTTAAATACCTGAATAATTGGGGCACCTGGGTGGCTCAGTGGGTTAAAGCCTCTGCCTTCGGCTCAGGTCATGATCTCAGAGTCCTGGGATCGAGCCCCACATCGGGCTCTCTGCTCAGCAGGGAGCCTGCTTCCCCCTCTCTCTCTGCCTGCCTCTCTGCCTACTTGTGATCTCTCTCTCTGTCAAATAAATAAATAAAATCTTTAAAAAAAAAAAAAACCTGAATAATTAGCTGGGACACTTTTCACTAGTAAGAAGTAAAAGGTCTCCATTTATGTGATCATAATATTGATAATATTTCACAGACAACCAGATAGAATACTATGGGTTTGTTTTCTCTATGCAAACAAAACAAAACACAAAAACAAACAAAAATAAAAAATAAAAATTTAATTGGTCCCCCCCCAAAAAAAATTTTTTAATTGGTCCCAAGACAGTGATTCTTTGTGATGGGCCATGTCATCTTAGGGAAAATTAAATGAAGGAGATGAGATTTTCTTTTGACAAGTAATGGGGGTGAATAAGATGAGATTATCTTCAGATAATTAAGTAAGAGGGACATGGCTTTTTAAAAAAGGTGAAACAAGCTTGTTCTGTGATCTTTCCTGCTAGGAAGAAGCTATTTACAAGTGTTACTTTGCTCCATTGGGATTCTGCCATCTAAGGGTTAAGTTTGATTTCTCCCTGATACTGTATGGAGTTTATAGGGGGTAAATAACCCTGAACCTAGGCATTAGGGAAATAAATGTGAGATTGTACAAGCTGTATGCTATGACATTTCTGTCACTCCAAATTCCCTGGGTGGGTATAATGTCTTGGTGCCAGCAGCGGTGATGCTTCCTTTTATCGTCTGCTCAAGAGAACTACCATGTGAAGTCAACTCAGTAAAGGAAAAGTATTGACATATACAAATACAAAATAGGTAAAGTCTGGTTTGTGTAGAGAAATTCTAGACTGAGAGCTCCTGCTTTCTAGTGAGACCCTTCTACCCAGGGAATGATTTCACTGTGATTTACTGCTAGTGCCCCTTCCCTGATGGATCTATCTCCAAACCTAGAGAATGTTCTAGCTTTCACAGAGATTTTCCCAGGATAAGCCCAGTTCTTGGTACAGCTTCCTGGATGTCGTCTTCTATAACCGTAAATAAGTTGGCCCTGTCAGGACACAGAGGAGCCTCAATGAACTCAAGAAGGTCTCCAGAGGCTCTCTGGGGGCAACTATTATTGTAATTTCAGTAACATTAGGGTTTTAAAATGGTTAGATTAAATGATTTTTTTAAGTCTCACTAGCTCTAACATTCTATGAATAAATAGAGTTTGTGGGCAGGCCTGGAAACATGCTCATCACATTTCTCTGGGAAAATAGATTATAAATCCAAATAGACTCAATTAATAGACTTCTGGAACACAGTTCATTAGAGTTGGGAACAGACTGTGTGGGAAAGAAACATATAGACTTTGGAGGAGAATATATTGTGTCCATGTTTGGCAGAGCCCAGGGTTACTTTGTTACTCTAAATGCTGAAATGAGCATGGGTCCCATTTGTGGGGGCTGAGAGAGCTCCTGAATGCTTTGACTTAGGTAATGGTTTATTTTTTCTCTAACTTGATCCTCCTAGCTGGCTGTCTTATTATTGCAATGAATATATTCACACAAGGAGAGTTATAAAAATAATAGGAACTGGAAAACTGGCTTCATGAGAAAGGGCTTAAATAATTTCTCTTATTAAGTATATGATGCTATAAAGGAACTTCAAAATATTCTTTTTGAATTTGAAAGGAGGTTGTATAGGTAAATATATAGATAAAACATATTTTGTACAAAAAGTGAGGACACACAACCAGCTAAACATGAATATTTTCAAAGGCAAACTAGCAAATAATTTTTGTTATGCAGTAGAAAAACCCAGCCATCATACAATGTACGGTCAATATCCATTAAATATTCAGCAAGTGAAAGATTCTTTGCAACAGGGATTCTTAATTGGGATTGCAAGAAGATGGGGTCACACACCCTGTGGAATAGATTATTCAGAATCACAAATCATTTGGGGGATCATTTTTACACCATGTACTGAACTTCAGAAATTCTAATATACAACTAGGGTTGTGTTTTGATTGTTCTGTCCTCCTTCTCCCCTGCCTCCACATTAAAGTAGTAATAATCCTGTGTGTTGGGATTAGGATGGGAAAAAGAAATCCCGACAACTAGTGACTTATATGGGGAAAGAATGTATTTGAGAAGAATAGTTGTTGGAAACGAGCTTGTTGGAAAATTTTCCTTTTCTAGCTATAAAACTTTGGTCACTCTGGTATCTCTAAAACCTAGTTTCTATACACATACCCACATCCTAATTTCTTTTTGTTTGTTTTTTTTCTTGTTTTGTTTGTTGTTGTTGCTTTGAGTATGTAACTAAGGTAACAATTGAATTCTCCCAGTCCTGGGATCATAATATGACCCTTGATGAGATTTTTATTAATTATCAGAATTTATTCTATCTTGAGGCTCTTTAGATCTGTCCACTGGTACAATTTGGAGTAGATAATTTTTTTTAGTAAGTCTGTCCTCTACAAGACAAAATATTTTTAATACTAACCATGAAACTCAATAAATAAAACTAGTGACCAGAAAAGATAATGGCAATTCTTGGTTATTGTACTTCATATATATATTAAGTATATTTAATTATGCCAGCAAAAATAAATAGTACAGAAAGGGAAAATAATGGGCTAATATTTTTAATTATACTGATGCACATTTTGGAATAAGAAACAAAAACTTTTAACCACATTTTGCCCTGTCGCAATAATAAATAATAACATTACAATATCTGGTTTCAATCCCTAACTTCTAAAAAATTGAAATGACTTCATAGATACTATTTTTCTTTGCATTTATGTTCAATAGACAGCATAGTCAAATTTTTCATTGATATTTGCTCATAACTGATCAAAAAACAATTTTTTATTAATTTTAATTTAAAATATTTCTTTCACATGCAGTAAGTCATAAAAATTGTTAGAAAATTGTCAAGAGTTTTTATAACTTTATTTTTTAGAACAATTTTAGATTTATAGGAAACTTATGAATATGGCACAGAAAGTTCCCTTGTACCACACCCAATTTCCCCTATTAAAATCACACATTAGAATGGTACATTTATTACAACAAATGAACTGATATATGCATTATTATTAACTAAAGCCCATCTTTTATTCAAATTTCATTAGGTTTTTTTTTGTTTTGTTTTGTTTTTTGTTTTTTGTTGCTTTTTTTTTTTTTACCTAATATCCTTTTTCTGTTAGGAAATAAGTATAAACATAAGAATGTTAGGAAGAGATCCAAAAAAAAAAAAAATTCCATTTCATAATACATTCAGGAAATTGCAAAACTATTGTGTCTGTTTGGGCCAATTCTAGCAACTTTCAAATGATATATTCACAAAAAAATTAAAATTTCTATGTATTGCATGGGAAAGCTTGAGATCACTTCTGATATAATAGTATTTGTACTTTTGAATACTCAATTTGAAATATATAACGATACCCCAGTGATTATCAAATTAAAGAAATAGAAATTGAGTTCTTAGTCTTGAGATGACCACATGACCCTGAATCTGTGTGTGTTGAGGGCTGCTGGTTTAACTGGGATTTCTCCAAATTAACTCCCATGTAGAACGCAATGCTTATTCAAAGATAAGTATTAGACATGTGCCAATTTGTAGCTTATTTATATATTATTAAATTTCAACAGTCCTTAGTTGTTTAGATTTAGCACTTAGACCAACAACAAAAAGTTTTTTTTCAAGGATGAGTATTGTGTCTTTTGTGTTGTTTAAAAGCAGACATTTAGTTGATTTATTAATGTCTTCAAATCTTCTGCCGAAAATCCCTCGTCCCCTAACTGACTGCACCCACCACTCTGCATTTAGCAACTCACTGGGCACATCAGTTCCCACAGCACAGAGATGCAAATCTCAGCTTCCTTCATCTGTTTTCATAAGAAATCTGCTTAATCTAAGCAAGCATTTCGTAAGATTTTTCCCCAGCTTTATTGAAGTATAATTGACAAATAACATTGTAAGATATTTAAAGTATATAACGTGATGGTCTAATATAGGTAAACAATGTGAAAGAGTTCCCCCCATCGAGTTTAATAACATCCCCCATCTCACATATTTACCTTTTTTTGGAGAACATTTAAGTTCTACTCCATTAGCAGATTTCAGTTATAACAGTGTCAACTATCGTCACCATGTTTTACATGAGACCTCAGACCTTAGTCATCTTACAGCTGTAAGTTTGTAGCCTTTTACAAACTTCTTATCTCCCCACGTCCAGTCCCTGGCAAATGCTTTTCTCTTCTGTTTCTCTGACTTGGCTTTTTTTTTTTTTTTTTTTTCCCCTAGATCCCACATGAAAGTGATACTGTGTATTTCTCTGTTGGCTTATTTCACTTAGCATAATGCCTTTCAGGTTGATCTGTATTGTTGCAAATAACAGGATTTTTTTCTTTTTCAAGGTGTTGCTATTCCACTGTCAAGTTTTAAAAAAACATGCTGATGGGGAGGCGTGTGAAGGTCAGGCTCACACGGGTTAGTCTTTTGGTGTCCTGGCTGACACTCCCACGCTCACCCATCTTTCTCCTTCCCCTCAGAAGCAACACACAAACCGCTCCCGCTTCTGTCACAGCATGCACTCCTAGGTATCTTACCATTTGCTTTTCTCCACCATGGCCAAGATGATCAATGACTTTTTAAATATCAATTCTCCCATCAAAGGAATTCCACATGGACTGGCAACAGAATGGCACTTATGTGTTTCTTTGTATAAATGATCAGGCCATATATAATTTTTTTCAAAGAGTAATTAATTTTTCCCCATAGGATTTTGGTTCTAGAATATTATGTATCAGTAGTTGTCATCAGTCAAGTTTGTGATTTTTACCTAGAAAAATATCATTACTAAGAAGTGAAATGGTTTCTCCCTCCTTTCGAGACTGATTATAAACCTAATTCTACAGCTTGTCTCACGTGCTTAAAAATCATCATACTTAAAGCGTTGCTATGGGTTAAGCCCCTTTATTCACATTTTAGGAAAAGCAAAGGAAAAGTAGACATTCTTTTAGAAACTCTTTACATATTTATAAGCAATTATTAATAAATGTTTAGCTGTTTTTTCCTTTTGACCTAATTACTTAACTTTCATGTGTCCAACTTACCCTCTTGCTTACCATTTTCAAAAACTTTAATCATTCTTCTTGCTCTTTTCTTAGCCTTCCTGCATTTACCTTTATTTGTATTTATTTGATAAACTGTGATTAAATAGTAATAATATACACAAATATTTCAATATTTTGGCTGCTTGTAATGTTCTATAAATGTGTCTTAAAGCTGATCACATTGAATTAGTGGGTTTTAATCTGATATAAGTCCTTTAAGTGTCTTCCATGCTCCCATTTTGGTTATTTCCTTATACAACCTATTTCCTGCTTTTGCTGGATGCAGAGCAGGGTGTTTTCTATTTTTGTTTTTAATTTTACTGTTCCCCGAGGCTTCTTTAATTGTGTTTTTCTTGGGTAGGCAACATCTTGCCTGTGAATATATAAGGCATGACTAAAGTATATCCACACAGCACTTAGGCTTGTTAAATGAGATTTTTTTTAATGAAAAATTTGGTTAATAAATAACAAAGATGGTTTATAATATATCACTCCACAGCCTACTATCTAGAATTTTCTCAATGGAATAAAATTCCAGAAATAATCTCTTTTCATAATTGTTATTTAATTTATCATATTGTGGATCTCAAAGGTTGTTGGTGCCAGCTAGTGAAATGCGATGCTCAAGGAAGGAGGTAAATAATGTTATTTGAATGCATTTGATAGCTTTCTGCTTTACACAAAACACTGTATTATATTCTCCCAACTGTCACAATATAATAATTCCAATTTAGAGATGAGGAAATCAGGATTTATTGATGATCAAAAAATTTTAAAATCCTAAGCGATGAGGGGTGCCCAGGTGGCTCAGTCAGTTAAGCATTTGACTCTTGATTTCATCTCAGGTCATGATCTCGGGGTGCTGGGATCAAGCCCCAAGTTGGGCTCCATGCTCAGCGGTGAGTCTGCTTGTGATTCTCTCTCTCCCTCTGCCCCTTCTCACTCCCTCTCTCTAAAAAAAAATAATAATAACAATAATAAATAAAATAAAATAAGATCCTAAGTTTTGAAATATTTATTTATTCACATTCAATTTGATGTTTTATTTGGCTCATTTTTCAAAATTGCTGCAATACTTGGGGCTCTTATTCTATAGAATTGATACTTATTCAGTTTTATGAATATCCCATGCCCCTATATTTTTTTAGATCCTTCTATCTTCACATGGAAAAACTGATGGACTCCAAAATTTGCCCCAACCCCAAATACATCAATATGCTAATCAGATGAGATTGGGCGCATTCAGGGTGGTATGGTCATAGACAATATGTTAATCTGAATAAAGGGTTCTTCCATTTGTCAAGATTTACCTCATCGAGAGACAGTTTGGACTATAATAGTAATAGTTTTCTGTTTCAGAAGAGGTGTATAGAGAGCAAACAAGCTGGCTCTGTTTTCATCTCTTCTAAGCAGTCGATGCTAGAAATTTGACATTCAGTTCTGGGTGTTGCACTTAGAGGGATGCTGATTCACTGACATCTGTCTGGTAGGTATGGTGAATGGTTTTGGAGCATGATCTATGGGGAACATTTGAAATTCTCAGAAGAAAAGAGGATGTGGGGATTATCTCTCTGATTTTAAATGTTTAAAGTCTTGTGAAATGAAAGAGAAATTAGACAATCCTAAGTACCTTCAAAAAACAAAACTTTTATTATGGGTGGATGTGGGTGGAAGGCAAATTAGTTTGAGGAAGAAATTTTGAACAGAGTTGTGCAAAAGGGGGAATTCTCAGAATCATGATGTCAGAAGCTTTTCCTTATTGGCAGTATTCATGCAGGGGAAGAATATTTTATACTACGATCACTGGCCAGATTGAATTTGTCCAATGCACTGGAATTTAGTTTGTATAGCAAGGAATGGTTCTTATATTGTAAGGTACCATTTGGTGCTCTGGGAAGGCTTATTTCCTATTACAAAGTCTTGTGTTAAAGAATGCATGATGTCTGTGTTCATTCTTTAGGTATGTCATACCACAATACCACAAAGTAGGTGGCATCGCACAACAGAAATTTATTATCTCAGAGTTCTAGCGGCTAAAGTCCAAAACAAGGTGTTGGATCATGCTCCCTCTGAAGCGTGTAGGGGAGTGATTTTCCTTGCCTCTTCCAGCTTCTGATCATTCCCGTCAACCCCTGGCATTCATTGGCTTGCAGACTATCTTTTTCTTTATTGTCACATGGCATTTCTCTTCTCAAAATGACATCAACCATATTTAATTGAGCCCACTCTAATGAACTCAACTTGACTACATCCAGAAAGACCCTATTCCTAAATAAGTTCACATTCATAGGCACCAGGGGTTAGGACTTCAACATATCTTTTTGGAGGACACAATTCAACCTGTAACAGTGACCCAATGAGGCTGACAAACTGCCCTTTGATCCTGGCTCTGTCCCTGCCACGTTCATTTATGGAAGCAAATCAATTTACCTTTTGGAACATCAGTTTCTATTTCTGTAAAATGAAAGCAGTAACCTTCTCTGGCCATCTGACAGGGTCTGATGTGACTATATAAAGAGTTGGCATGTAGATATGTGATCTCAAAAGCTTCCTATATGGATAACTTTACTGCAACTCTCTCAATATAAGTGTGTCTCCAAATGATAACTCATTTTTTTCTCTTGAGCATAATTAAAGCATGAACTGCTTAATTTCCAGATGGTATGAAATATCTCATGAACATTAGCTACAAAAGGCCAAAAGGCAGGATCTGCAAAGAGAACATGAGAAACAGCACACATTTATTTCATTTTGCAGGAGTCTGAGAAAATGAACTAACTTAGTCAACACCATCTACCCAGTCCACATGAGGAAAAGAAAAACACAAGGAAACTGTTTTAAGAATTTATTCTAAGATTTATGATCTAATTTTTCACTATGACAGTCACTTTGTTCCCACAACATCCTATTCAAAGACTTTCTGGTGACCTAAATCTGTCATTTTCTCTTAACAGGCCCTTGTTTTCCATCCTGTCCTTGATTTCCAGCTGCTTTTTGTGCTCACTGTTGATTACTGTCAGTGATAATTTGGGGAGGCATGCAACATGTTTCCAAACAAAGGGATGAATGGTCTGGCATTTAAGGAAGGACTAAAAAAAGACATTTCAGTCTGGAACGATATAAGCTGGGAGGCTGTGCTCTCAAAGTCTTAAAATAATGGATATACACTGAGAATGGTAAAAACAATCTTGAAGAAGAAGAACAAAGTTGAAGGACTCATACTTCCTGGCTTTAAAACTTATTACAAAGCTATAGCAATTAAGATGGTATGGTACTAGAATAGACATACAGATCAATGGAACAGAATTAGAGTCCAGAAATAAACTTATATTATGGCAAATGTATTTTCAACAAGGGTGCTCAGACAATTCAGTGGGAGAAAGAATAGTCTTTTTAACAAATGGTACTAGTAAGGACAATGGAGTGTCCACATGCAAAAGAGTGAGCTTGGAGCTCTCCTTCACATATTTGCAAAAATGAGCTCAAGATGGATCATAGACCTAAATGTAGGAGCTAATCTAGAAAACTCCTAGAAGAAAACAGGAGTGACCTGTTACTCAAGGTCACTTAGTGACCTTGAGTAAGGCAATGGTTCTTTGACAGGGTCACCAAAACACAAGACCTAAAAGAAAAAAAAAATAAATAGGCTTTATCAAAATAAAACACTTTTGTGGTGCAAATGATACCCACAAGAAATGAAAAGACAAACTATCGAATGGGAAAAGATATTTGCAAATCATATGTCTGGTAAGAGCCTTGTATAAACAATATATAAAGAACTCTGACAACTCAAAAACATAAGTGCAAATGGTCCAATTTAAAAGTTGGCAAAGAATTTGAATAAACTTTTATATAAACCAAAAAGTTTTACCAACGACCAATGAGAACATGATAAAATGTCATTAGTCAGTAGGGAAACGCCAATCAAAACCATAGTGAGATGCCACTTTACACTCGCTAGGGTAGCTATAATAATAAAAAAAGATGGAAAAAGTGAGCTTATTGAGAAAGGGAGGGTGGCAGAGAGCTCTGTGCCCTGATGACCAAGGATGATTTCACTAGGCATAAGGATGTTTCGCTGGAAACAGATGAGTAGACATGGAGACAGAAGTTCTAGCCAGCCTTCCAATACAAATACCCAGAGTATGAGTCATCAATCAGACACCCTCCACATGCCCTGTGGTCAGCCAAAAACGTGAAAGACCCAGAAGGAATTATCTCTTGACAGTATATTGTGACCTTGCTAAATTTACTTCTTAGTCCTAGTAGTTGGGGGTGGGGTGGGAGGGGACTTTGAAATATACACAATCACGTTGCCTGTGAATAAAAATGATTTTCCTTCTTCTTTTTCAATATTTATGTTTCTTTCTTACTTACTTTTCTTTTTAAGAATGCACTGCCTAGAACCTCCAGTATGATGTTGAAAAAAAATGTGAGAGGATATTCTTGTCCTGTTCTCAGTCTTGGCAGGATTGAGTTCTGTCTCCACTTTCAAGTACAGTATTACTATAAGTGTTTTATACTGTCCTTTATAGACAGAAGTTTCCTGCTGCTCTTAGTTTGCTGATTTTTTTTTAAAGATTTTATTTATTTATTTGAGAGAGAGTGAAAGTGAGAGAGATCACAGAGCTCTGGAGAAGGAGAAGCAAACTCGCTGCTGAGCTGGGGGCCCGATGTGAGGCTCGATCTCACAACTCTGGGATCATGACCTGAGCCGGAGGCAGTCGCTTAACCAACTGAGCCACCCAGGTGCCCCGTAGTTTGCTGATTTTATCATGAATGAGGGTTCAGTTTTGTCAGACGTTTTTACCTGCATCTCTAGAAATGATATAATTTTTCTATTTTAATTATTAATGTGGCAAATTGCATTTGTTTTCAGAAAAATGTTAAACTAACTTTGTATTTCTGCGTTAAGCCCCATTTAGTCATGATGCACCATTCTTTATATATTGTTGAATTTGATTTGATATCTTCTTAAGAATTTTGTGTCTATTTTCGTAAGGACTATTGTTCTACAATTTTCTTTTTTTCTAATGCATAGTTGGTTTTGGTATCAGGGTAAGTCTGGCCCCATAAATGCATTGAGAAGTGTTCCTTCCTCAATTTTCTGAAAGTTTATGTCAAATTGATTTTTTAAAAAATTTAAATATTTGGCAAAATCCACCTGTAAACCTCCCCCCCACCCCCCACCCCCGCCAGAATAGGACAGTAGCAAGTGTTGACAAACGTGGAAAAGTGGAAACCCTCCATACATAGCTGGTGGCAGTGTGAAATGGCATAGCCACTTTGGAGAATAGTTTGACAGTTTCTCAAAATAGAATCACTCTATGACTCAGTCATTCCACTCCTAGGGATATATCCCAGGAGAACTGAAAACATATGTCTAGACAAAAACTTGAGCATGAACATTCACAACAGCATTAGTCATAGGAACCTCAAGTTGGAAACAACCCAAAAGTCTACAACTGATGGATAAATAAACAAAACGTGATATATCTATACAATTGAATGTTACTTGAATTGAATGCAGTAAATAAGAATGAAGTGCTGATAACATGCTACGGCATGAATGAACCTTGTAAACATTATGCTAAGTGAAAAAAGCCAGTCATCAAGACCGCATATTGCGTGATTCAACTTGTATGAAGTGTGTAGAATGGGCAAAGGTATAGAGACAAAAAGTGGATTCGCGTTTGACTAGAGCTGGTGGCGGAGAGGGGTGGGTGATGGCTGCTGATGGGTATAGCATTTCCTTTGGGGGTAATGAAAATATTCTAAAATTAGGTAATGATCACACAACTCTGTGCCATGGCATACTTTAAATAGGTAAACTGTATAATATGTGAATTTCATCTCAACAAAGCTTTTGAAACATGCTATGGCAAAAAATACAAGCATGTAGTATTTATAGGGTAGTCCAGAAAGGAAAATGAAGAAACAATATGCAAACCGAGCTCTGAAAAATGTTTAGGAGTTAACTAGGTGAAGAGCGACTGAACAGACTGAAGCGACAGTGTAGACAAATCTTGCCGTAGGAAAGATTGCATGGATGGCTGTGGGAGGTGGAACGCTCTGCTGGTCCACAGAGCCCCAGAGTCCCCATCCTGATGTTTACGCCCAGTGCTGTCTCCTCTCCGTGAGTGTGGGGGAGACCTATGGCTTCCTTCCAGACGATAGAGTATGACAAAGGTGAAGAGATTGTCTAGATGTGGTTGAAGTCCCAAATCAGTTAATTTGAGTTAATCGAAGTGAAATCGAAGTTAATGGGTCGGACTTAATTAGATGAAAACTCATAACAGAGGGCCTGGGGACTCTGAGGAGAGAGACTCTCTCTCTGTTGCTGTCTGTGAGGAAGCAAAGAGGCCTGTTGTGAGAAGGCCTCTGGAGGGAGCCATGTGGCACAGAACAGGGCTTCTAAGAACTGAGAGTGTCTCTCAGACGAAAGCCAGCAAGAAAACAGGGATCTTACTCTCGATGCAAGGAAATAAATTTTGTCACAAATGAGATTGGAAGTCATTTCTTCCCCATTCATTCTATAGATCAAAATGCGGCCCAGCTGCCCCCTTGACTGCGGCCTGGTGAGACCTGAAGGCAAAGGGCCGAACTCAGGTGTGACTATAGTCCTGGTCCACAGGAACTTTGAGATAATATACATGTGTGGTCTCAAGCCGCCAAATTTGTGGTAATTTTTATGCAGCAAATAAGACCGAACAATGTTGCTAGAGCTTTAGGAATGGGGTGATAGGAAGTAGGGGGTACAGGAGTGTGGGAGAATGGAATAAGACACTCCAGAGAGGGGCATGTCCAGTTCAGATCAAGTAATCTCTTCTTTTACATGTGAGTGAGAAACCATAGCTGGTTTCTGAGCAGGTGATAGGGATATGATTCAAGGGAAAATTTAGAAAGATCTCTCTGGCAGTTTTCTAGAGAATGGATTGGAGATGGGCAAGATGGATGAATTGAATACTCATAATTCTAGTGAGGGATTTAATTAGGTGGTAACTTTTAAAGTAGAACAATGACTGAGAAGGAGGAAAGCTTTGCTGAATGAGTACAAGATGAGGTGGACATTCAAAGCTGGGACTATTTGCGATTCATTTCACTGACTGGAGCAACATCATACAAGACACCTATGTTTTCTTTTATCAGGAATTGTGAGTCTATATCTCTCAGTTGAAATGTCTCTTTCCCAAGGCATCCAGGAACTCTTAAAGAGAATCTTCTCTGGCACCATCCCAGTCCCCATCCTCACCACGGTGACTGTATCAGCCATCTTTCTCTCTTGAAATGGCTCCTTTTTCTTATACATGATCCACAATGTGGCTTTTCCATCTCTTCTTTTCATTATGTCCCTGGCTTTTTTCTGACTCCTCTTCCTCTTTCTGCCCCCTAGCTGTGGACAAGCATCAACATTTTCCAAAACCATGGTAGAATTCTGAGGCATCTTTACTTTTCTCTGTCCCTCAGTTCCTTTTTTTCTTTTCTTTTCTTTTTTCTTTTTTTTAAGATTTATTTACTTAATTATTTGACAGAGAGAGAGAGAGAGAGTGACAGAGCTTGCGCAAGCAGGGGGAGCAGCAGGCAGAGGGAGACGGAGAAGCAGGCTCCCTGGACCCCAGGATCATGACCTGAGCTGAAGGCAGATGTGTAACCGACTGAGCCCTCCAGGAGCCCCTCTGTCCCTCAGTTCTGATATCAACGTTTCTGGATGATACTTAGACTCACGTATTTTGCAATCACATTTTGGAGAGGTATGAGAGATCATAACTCTAGTTCAACAATCCTTATTTTACAGATAAGGATTCGGAGCCTAGTGGGGCAAACCAAGCTTTTACATCCTTTCTTCTTCTTTTTTTCTTTTTAATCTCCATGGTGATCATTTCAGGCTAATCTATTATCTTCTATTTAGATTATTGTCATGGATTCCCATATTATATGCCAATCTTCCTGAAATTCTTCTTTAGTTATTTGGTAGTTCATTATTCTATTAAGATGTTATTAATTCCTTTAATAAATACTTCTTGAACATTCCTTTTGTTCTACCCATTTTCTAAGCTTTGGAGTAAACGTGACAGAGTCAGGATATCCATGCTGCATTAAATTTATTTTTCAACTCCTTATACAGGAGACAAATGACAGATAAACAACAAAATGAATGTATCCCTGTGTAAGAAAGAGATATATTAGGTAAAGCTATGAAGAAAACCAAAACAGGGTATAAAAGTATAGAATGATAGAATCCCTATTTGAAGAACATGCTGAACAGTGCAAGAATGAAGTGAGAGACCCAGCTAAACAAAGATCTGGAGGAAAAGCATGGCAGTAGTAATACATTCCATTAGTTATCTTGTTTGAATTTGTCCAAGTTGATCTTTCATAGCTCTCTTACCTGAATTCTTTATATCAGTCCAACTAGTCCGTTCATTAGACACTAAGTTACTTTGCATGGCCATGCTATGAGAATGTTCTCCCTCCCCTATGCAATCTCTGACTATTGAAATTGGCAGGATCTATAGGATCTAGTCCAAATCTCTTCAAAGAATCCTCCTGATTGGAAAGTTCTGCTTGTCAGTGCCATTATAAAGCTATATCTTCTTTACATTAGACTGCGTGTGTATGTCTCTGTGTGTGTGTGTGTATTGTCTTTTCTATAATGCATTCCAAGCTTCTAGAGACTTGTTCATCATAGTTTTGTATCCCCTTTGTATGTTGAGTAGAGTCTTATAGAAATTAAAATATGATTTAAAAGTGACTTGATTAAAGAATCACATGTAATAGCTTCGAAAGAAAAATGATTGCAAAGTTTCATCCTTTCATTTCTGCAAGATAAAATGGAATACTGTGTAAACATACAATGTAATTTACTTTTATTTATTTTCTATTTGTTTTTTACTTTCTAATTACATTGTCCAATAATATTGGGATGTTCGTTTATTCATTCGTTCACATTTTATTTATTTATTTGACAAGTATTTATTGCATATCGTGGTAAGAGTTGGGGAAATAAAAAAAAAAGATCAAAAGTACACAGGATGGTTTATTTTAATGGGAGTTGTATATGTATTTAGTGATTTTAAAATCAGAGGCAGTGTAATATAGTGGAAAGAGGGAAACAAACTAGCATTTATGAGTACTTCGTATTAAAATCATATGTCATCTCATTTCTCACCTCTCACTATAGTACGCCATCTTATGTCATGAATGCGTAGATGCACACGTTTACCATTTTTAAACAATTATTTATAAAGTTCGTCTGGTAGGAAAATGTCAACATATCTCCTAATTATAAACTATTCACACACTTATTCGACAATGAACATTTGTTCAAAAACTTTACCGCCAGATGTGGTGAGGTGGGTAGTCTAGCAAATAAGATGGGCAATATTCCTGCTCTCACAGAGATTGTCTTTGAATAGTTGTAACAATTTTAAATTAGAACTATGATTATACTATTTCAGTATTAACTAGAATTAATCTTCTTGGCAAAGAAGAGACATTCTTTCTTCTGTGGATGCAGGATTCTTGGATCTGTATTCCATAAATCGGTGAGGGCAGCTCGCAGTACCAGGAAGGTCAGTGGGGCAGCCATGTCCACCTTGCCTGGGTCTCCAAGAGAACTGCAGAATATGGGTGTTATGCCCAAGATAAAATTTATCTTCCACTCCATTTCATAATAAATGTAATATTAAAATGAAAGATAGGATTTATATAAATAGATAGATATTTGCCCACTCTTTTCTTTAAGTGTTGGAAAATTGTGAAAATGTTTTCGTGTGGGGAGGGGGTGGGAGGTGGAATACAAGTTGCAATCTATTTTTATTGATTTTAATTTAACTTTTAGGTAGTTTACATACCTTTAGATTGTTAGTTAGTTGATATTCAACAAATACTGGTTATATTAATGAAAGGATGCCATTGAAATATCAGGAAGAATGGTCTAGTTTTTTTCCAAACATGATAAATTCTTATATCCTTAAACAAGAAACATTCTTTCAACGCTTTTCATTTGCAGGACTAGACTGCGTAAACTAATCTATCATTTCTGAATCTCCTTTTGTAAATAATGGAACTATAAAAACTGTAGACATCTAACAATAATACACATTTCTTCTGAGAGTTCTCATACTCTCAAAAGGTTTTATCAGTGTTATTGTTGACAAGGAAATTGTACAGCTTGCTACAAACACACCTCAGAAATTGAAATCGATTTTTCCTCAAGGCTTCTACAAAGTTATCTTTCAGGACCTGCTATAATCTTGATGCTCCCAAAGCAATCCACACAAGTTTTTGCCCACTTCGTCTCTTTTTCTGTTTTTCTTGTTCTTATTCCTTTCTCTTTTCTCCCAAATTGTGAGTTTTCTTGCTTGTTGTTTTGTTAAAAGTATGCATACTAACTTTAAAGATAAAATATTATGGAATAAAGAAATATAACCAAAAATATAATTTGCACAAAAACATTATTAGCATTTTGGTGTGATATTCTGTAATCTGTTTCTGTGTATTTCAGTTACTATTATTTCATGAATATCAATAAACAAAGATCTATTCACAATTGTAATTACCACACAGTTCTTCTTTGCATATTTGTGCATGTTTGATCTGTTCCCGCTTACCATTAAGGACCATATTTCTGGTTTCAGAAGGAGCTCATGATCTTTCACTGAAATAATGGAAGAATTATTATGAAATATTGCTTCCATGACATGATTTTCAAACAACGTTGAACAAATAATGCTTTGATATTTTTAGAGATATCATTTTCCAGTAGAAAATATTTGGTTAAATGTGACATACGCAACATATATTGGGGTTGGATGAATTTCTAGAGGTCAATTAAATGCTATATAATAAGGTTACTTTTACCCTGGGTCACTGGTTCTTAATCCTGGCTGCAAATGACACATATACCTTGAATTTTGAAAAAATAACCATACTCACATTGTACCCTGAACCAAGGAGAATGAATCTTTGAATGAAACCAAGGCTTCTGCTGGTTTTAAAAGCTCTTAAGTGGGGACACGTGGGTGGCTCAGTCAGTTGAGCATCTGCCTTCGGCTCAGGTTATGATCGCCGGGTCCTGGGATCGAGTCCCATATCAAGCTCCTTGCTCAGCGGGGAACCTGCTTCTCTCTCTACCTGCAGCTCCAACTGCTTATGCTCTCTCTCTCAATCTGACAAATAACTAAGTAAACTCTTAAAAAAATAAGATAAAATAAAATAAAAGCTCCTAAGTAGGGGCACCTGGGTAGTGCAGTCAGTTAAGCACTGAC
This sequence comes from Potos flavus, assembly GCA_028534135.1. Classification (NCBI taxonomy): domain Eukaryota; kingdom Metazoa; phylum Chordata; class Mammalia; order Carnivora; family Procyonidae; genus Potos; species Potos flavus. The sequence goes on along the minus strand of CM052895.1, from coordinate 106,550,753 downwards.
TCCTGGTTCTGGCTCAGGTCGTGATCTCAGGGTTCTGAGATTGAGCTGTGCGTGGGGCTCGGTGCTCAGCATGGGGTCTGGCTTGGGTTTCCCTTTCCCACTCCTCTGCCCCTCACCCCCGCTCTCTCGCTGTAAGATAAATAAATAAATCTTTTTTAAAAATTTAAAAGCTCCTAAATGAGTGTGATAATTGAAGGTTGAGAATCACCGAGTGTGATTCCAAAGTAATTTGGATCTGTAGTTATGCATACTACAAAGCTGGATAAACAATAGCATCTTTTATTTTGGGGGAGAATGGAAGTTCATCTTAAAATAGGGGAAATATGCATACATATAGTGCATACACCGAGTTTGTTCAGTGCAGTTTGTAGAATCTCTTCTTGTGTATGCCTCTTACCCCCGGGCATTCTCTGAAAATCAAGTTTAATGCTAATGGATGATTTGAAAAGAACAACTTTTGGCTATTTCTCCTTTTACCTGAGGACAAACCACCATGGTTTTCCTTGAAGGCTCAAAGCTAGGTTTGTGGATTATTTACCCCAAGTGGAACATTTTCATAATGTAGCATTTTGGATTAGCCGAATTAAAGTTATGATAAGGGCTTCCGAGAGAGACCAAAGTGTAAGAAGGAGAGGAAAATGGGAAAGATGAGGAGGAGTTTACTGTCATTTCAAGGGACTGAACTGGACGTTGATATGAATGGTGCCTCAAAGCTGTAGGGACAATATCGTGTTTTCATTTTACCCAGGTATAGAAAGAAATGGAAATATGTCTGCTTGCACAAATCTCAAAGCATACAAATCTAAAAGCATCCAAAAAGGATGACTTTCATTGAAATAAAATCTGTAGAAAGCAATGTTTCCATGGGACACTGAAAAGTTACAGGCAAAAATGTCTCACAAGCATGCTTATATTTTTGGGTATTTCTTTTCTTGTATTTTCCTTAATCACAGATAAAATGATTGTAGGTTAAAGGCTAAAGGGCAACTTTGAACTAAATGGAAAATTTTTGTGTTTGAATTAGTATTTCTTCAACTCTCTAATGCCAGGAACATTTGCATTTTGAATGCATTTTAAAATATACTGTAATTTTAAAAAAGCAATCAAAATATGTCTACTATAGTTCAAATATGTGAAATAGGTTAAGATAGAGGAAATTATCAATATAATTTGATATTTTCAATTATTACTGTATAGGCATGATTTTTTTTAATCCAGTTTAAGAATTTATAGAATATATCTCACACAAAATAATTCAATGGTGTTTTTTGTTCTTTTTCAAATTTCATAGGCAGTTACAACAAATTGGAAAAAATTGTCTTATAACATTTAATGATGATGAAAAGTGTTCTTTGCATATTTTGTTTTTGAATTGTTTGGGTTTAAGTTCATAAAGAACCCACATTGCTGCTATAACATAATTTATGGTTGTAACAAACATTCCCTGGTTAAGACATTGACTATATAACATCAGGCAGACCTATAATTTTATGCAAAATTTTGATGAGAAAAATGAACAGGAGAACGCAGACAACTGTGGAAGTTTTCGATATCTAGAAATTTGACAATATATAGATAATACCTATAAATTTGACAGATACAGACAGTATATAAATCTTCAGATGATTATTTCAATATTTATAATTGTTGAGATAATCTTCAGGTATAAAGCTATATTTCCTATTCTCCACAAAGGATAAGATCTTTTTTTTACAGCATTTGCTTTAGATAGCCTCACTTCACAGTTATAAGGGCTCATTTGCTGGAGCTCTTGAGATTCAGACAATTAGATGTTGTCTAATTGAGCTCTGAGCTCACAAAATGAGCACTGAGCTCACAAAATGACTCAGAAAATTATCAAAAATAGAAGAAGTAAATGAAAAGATTCAAATAAGCAGAATTTCTAAATTCATCAGAGTTTTGGTCATTTTTCCAGGGAATGGTTTAGGACAAAGAGTTATGAGGTGGTGGCATTGGACCAAAAATTGTTCTTTCTTAATCCTAGGAAGGCGTACTTACACAATTAAAGAATTTAGTTATGAACATGTGATTTTTTTACATCACTGCTTTTTGTTTTAGTTTTATTCTAGCCTGACTTCAGAATTGTACTGTTTTGGGGGGCATCTAGGCGGCGTGATTGGTTAAGCATCTGCCTTCAGCTCAGGTCCCCTGGAATCGAGACCCTCATCGGGCTCCTTGCTCCGTGGGGAGACTGCTTCTCCTTCTCCCTCTGCCTGCTGCTCCCCATGGTTGTGCTCTCTCTCTCTTTCAAATGCATAAATAAAATCTTTAAAAAATATAAAAATAAAATATATTTAAAATAAAATAAAATAAAAAGAATTGTACTGTTTTGAAGCAGTTTTAATTTTAGTTTATGTGAAAGTTTTGTGTTAGAGTTAAGTATATATATACATTTTTATATTACATATGATAGTGGATGGAGGGATCCTATGAAAAAAAAAGTATCAGGCAGGCCTAATTGAATTTGGTGATGAGACTAAGAGAGTAAAAGCCAGAAGCTCTCAGTTCTAGCTTAAAGTTTGCCTCATTCTCCTTGTGTGGCCGCGGCAAATCATTCACCTCCCTTTGTGTCTCTTACCTCATCTATCAGGAAGTGAGAATAATATTTACCCATCCATATACAAATCAGCTATTTCTTGAGGATAGAGACCTTGTCATCTTTAAGAATTTTTCCCTAGCATTTTTTATAGTGCTGGTCATTGGTAGTCACTTGAAAACAATTGGTCTAATGTTTAATATGTGAATGAAATGAATTGAGATGGTAGGTGTATAAAATATTAAAGTTATAAGTATTAAATGATTATACCATGATACTAAAGAAGACATATAGATGGATTACGGAGACAGCTGTTAGTCCAATTTGATTACTTTGATCAAATCTGAGAAAGTACCTGTATGATTTAGCAGAAATTTCACTGCACTGTAGATCAGAAGCCATAGGGCCTAAGAACGGCCTAAAGTCTCACCAAAGTCATGGAGTCTTGGATTTGAACAGCTGGAGATGTTCTCCAAGGTTTTCTCTCTCTCATTTTATGAATAAGAAATTTATCCATAGTCCTACAGTTACTAACACCCAATTCTCCTTGTTTCCTCCTCAGGGCTCTTCCTTCCACAACTTGGCCAAGTCCTTGACCACATCAGCTGAATGTCTTCTTCTCTAGGAGGTTGAATTAGGTGATCATTAGAGTTTTTTTAGTATTACAATTTCTGGATCATTTAAAGGGGAAAATCTTTTTTGTTGTTGTTGTTGGTTTCTATTTTCTATTTGTATCCCTAGTAAATTAAAACAGTAAAGGATTCTTCAATAATGCTTATTGTCACCTTGCTGACACTTTATTTCTAAGTGGAACGATGAACCACAAAGGAACAACGCCACCACCTCTATAATACATTTAAAATGAGAAATAAAACAGTTTGATTCTGAGACTTCTTTGCCAAGGAATTTGTGTGGCCTTTTCCAAATCCAACTAGTAAAAGGCTTAATTCTGTTTTGAGGCAAAACACTTCCAAAGTTGCCAGCAAATGTGGAGGATACAGTTGGAATCACTCCTGGTAACTTGAACAAATTATTCTGCAAATTTTCAGTGCTGTGGGGTAAGAAGGCCACACTAACAAGAATGCCTTTCTTGCCAAATGGGTAAAGTTGACGGGGGGTTGGGGGGGTTGGGGATGTAATGTTGAAAAGAAGAAGAAGCTATCCCAAAGAACTGCCTGAATTCCTTGGGAGATCGCAGAAGACTCCAACAGTTGTTTTACTCTGGTAATGATTAAGGGTATTTTAGTTTTGTTGTGCTTAGAAAGTTAGGTGTTGAAACAGATTGACTATCCATTAACATTTTAAAATAGTATACTTTCCCTGTCTTTCTTTAAAAAAAAAAAAAATTCCTTCCAAGAGATTTATTGGTTTTTCAATGTTCAGATCCAACCTGCTCTTTCTGTGAGGGCCCCAACTTTCTGAGGAATCCATCTTGTTTATTGGTGTGTATTTAGTGAAGGAGTAGGAGACTCCCCAATTATTTCCCGGTTTCTCACGCATTCAGACAGTAGGCAAGGCAATAAATGGAAAGATGAGTCTGAATACCTGGATCTTACTGTTAAATCTTACTTGGTGAGATTGAGCAAGAACTTCCTCTAGGCTGGTTTCTTCACCTGTGTGATCCTCAACCTGAGGAGAATCCTTGAATCCTTTAGAATGTCAAGGGAATCTGAAAACTTTATTGTATTTTAAATAAAGCTTAATTGAAACAGATTATGTCCTCCTCAATTAGAGCACAGTGTCTGCATAAAACCGTCTCTTTACTTTTTGTGGCAATAACAACAGCAACTTAATGTGGCCCCACCAGGTGCCCTGTGCTGAGCAGCTATTCTGATCAAAAGTCTTTTTGTGCATTAAATTATTTAATTAACAAATATATCTCGGTAGACACCATCTTTTAAAGCAAAAGGCATTGCGGGGAAAAGAAGTATTATATTTTTGAAGGATCAAAGGTGGGAACCTATGCACTGGGTCATCTCTAAAGTATTTCCTGGTCCAAGATTCTAGGTCAGGGATTGGTGAACCTTTTCTGTAAAACGGCTACATGGTAAGTATCTCAGGCTTTGTGGCCCAAACGATCTCTGTCACTATTCAGTTTTGCTGTTAGAGAATGAAAACAGCCATAGACAATATAGAGGTGAATAGATTTGTCTGTGTTCTCATAAAAACTTTATTTGCAAAAATAAGCAGTGGACTAAATTTGGCCAGCAGACAATGGTTTGCTGACCCCTCTATTTAGTGATCCCTGAAACTCTGAGACTGCTTACTCATCAAGAAAAGAGAAACAGAGAAAAGGAAAGGTAAACAGGAAGGAATCTGTTTTGTGTCTATTAAAGGCTCATGCCTAAGTTTTTTACGCCAGGTGCATTGATAAAAGGACAACAGAGGAATTAAGTTTTAAATAAAAATTTTAAAATTTTCTCTTGTCAGTTCAGATGGAAGAATGAACAATGGGGGATCATATCAACCTTAGGCACAACCAGACTGGCCAAGACACACACAGCCTTAGGCTCAAGGGATAGGAATGCTTGCTTATCGTTCAAAGAAACCTGTAGGACAAATAGATAACCTGTACTACCCTAGAGATAAAATCACCAGATGTACCTAGTGAATTCTCTAACATAAATAATATAGATACCTATTTTTTTTTTTTTTTTCAGATTCTAAGTCTCTTGAGATGGAGAAGACCTCCTGGGCGACCAGATGAACTAGCACTAGAACGTCTGCTAGCATGATCTCATGGTCCTCCAGTCATTGGTGTCCACCTTCTCAGGAGATTTCTGCCCTAAATTTTGCCCTTAAGAACCTTCACTTGCAAGCCATCAGGGAGTTTGAGACCTAGAGCATTAGTTCCCCATTCTTCTGGGTGATGCTCAACCAATCAATAGCCTATGTTTCTTCACTGCAAAAGTTGGGTGTCAGTTTTTATTGACTTGCTGTGAATTGGGCAGACAAACTCTCCTTTGGTTTGGTTACAATGACCGACGCCCTCAAGTTGTATTTGTTGTTATAGTGTCAAGTCTACTTTCCTACTAGCCAACATTGAGCACCATAACTGGATGCAGAAGAAGTTGTAGTGGCTTTGTCCCAAAGAGCATGCTGCAGGGCTCCAAGCTCAGCTCTCCTTTTGAGATTCCTAAATGGGGCAAGTAGAACACTCAGTACTGTGGACAGAAAATCCCAGAAGATGGTTTTGTTTTGCACAGTAGAAGTTCCTAGTTCAGACCAGATGTCTATGTTCTGTTCCTTCATTTCCACTAGAGCGTCTCATTCATAGCTGCAATCGTGGCTGCCTGGATTAAATATTTTCTGGCCTTTTGAAACTATTATGGTTTCATGATAACCAAACGGGATGTAACAGAGCTGTTGTGTATCATTTAATGGAAATATTCTGGAAGGGAGGTGGTGTGCTTTTCTTATTCCCTTTTTCCTATCAGCTAAAATGCAGACACGATGGGTGGAGTTCCAGCAGGTATATGGATTATGAGGAGAAAGTCACATGCTGAGAATGACAGAGTTGCAAGTTGAAAGGAACCTGGATCCCTGAAGATTTTGTGAGAGAGAAATCAATGTTTAGTTTTTAAAGTACATCATTAATTTGGATTTTCTTGCTTTGGAACAGAATTCTAACTGAAACAACCACTTGCCTTCAGAAAAGAGGGCAGTCCTGGCCTCAATTTAGAAATTTATATTCATCTAAACTTGGGAAAGTCCCTACTTCTATTTTGATCTGAATAGCCCTAGCATTTGCACTGCACTTCTAAGTCACTCATTGGTCATGAGACTTTTCAGAAATTGGCTCTTTGGCTGAAGGTGGAGGCAGGAGGAGGAGGGAGCTGTGATCCCTCTAGCATGTTATCTCAGATGCATTCATCTATCTTGTGAGAGCCACAGGGCTAGGTTTGGATTTGGATTAAAATGTGTTGTAAGGCCTTTCCTGCTTTCATGTACATCCAGCTACAGAGTTTCAAAGGAAAAGGTCAAGCTCTTATCTTCCACTGGTTCTGTGAGATTTCTTACCACATTTGTTTGACCTACTAATTTTTTCTAATAAGCTTCATTTTTTCATACACAAGTGCTGGCATTGTTTTCCAGTTGGGGAAAGCCAGGTAAGCATGAGAGATGTGACTATATAACTCACAAACAAGAAGACCCAGTTCTCTGGAATACAAGAAGGCTACCCACTATGGACCCTGGAATGAACCACAGCTTACCATACAATTTCCAAAACATAAAGGCAAGAGGGGAGAGAATGAGTTCAAAGTGAGAGAGATTTAAGGCTATTGTCCATAGATGTGTTATCGATTCATCCCAACATTTGTGTCTTCATTAAGCATTGATTAAATACTTCTTATATTCCAGGAACTCTTAGAGAGGCTAAGGGACCAGAGGTAAACAAGATATGCAAATTCACTATTCTCACTAAGGTTGTATTCTAATAGGAGTAGACAGAAAATGAAACCATACACTCAAAAGCAAGCTGATTTTTGGTAATGTATGTAAAGAATAACACAGAGACTTGTTTGGGAGGGTGAAAAATCTAGATTGGGTGCTCTAGATAAACTAGACAGCCTTTATGAATAGGTGATATTTGAGCAGAGAATTGAATGGCAAGAAGCACCCTACCATCTTGAACTTCCAATGCATATGCTCTAAAGAAAGAGAGATCTTGGAGGGCTGGAGGAGTAGAAAACAGATCAGAATGGCTATGGAGCAGTGAGGGAGGAGATAATGGTGGGAAGGAAGCTAGAAGGGGAAAGGACAGCCAGGGTATATAAACCTTGAAGACCATGGAAAGGAATTTGAATTTTATTCAAAGAACAATGAAAGCTATTAGAACATTTTTAGTAGATGATTGACACATTATATTATAAAATATAACTCTGATGGTCATGTGGAAAATAGAATATAAAGGAAATGACTTGAACACTTACATGTAAAATTAGGCATTTTTGAAGTACTGATATAAGTCTTTTCATATCAGCCAAGCTAAAGGAAGTTTGACTTGTTCACAAAACGTTGTTTTTCATGTTAATTCAATTTGAAAATAAAGTGGTATAAATAACATAATGAAGTTCTTAACTCAGAGTAGACAAGAGTCTTTATTAACCTAGAAATTAAGATACATCAGGAAGTACAGGCCTGTTTAGACCAGTCACTTTCAGCTCAGGAAAAGTTTACAAGGTTGTTTCTGAACTTGAATGCCATTCAAAGGCTTTGGAAGACTTGCTGGTTAATACAAGAGAAATGGCAAATGACATGTGTCATGTTCCAAGGAAATGAAAATACTTTCTGCAATAAAATGGATGCAATAGATAGTAATAGTAATAAAAATAAATTAAGGGAAAGGTTTTGGTGTGTGTTTGATTTTTGAAAGAAATGGTTCATGATAGGAAACTATGTGGTATATATCCTTGGCTGGGAAAGAAGTGTCTAATCTTTATCCAAGTAACAAAATATGACCAGGTAGCATAAAGGAGAGAATCCCTAAAACACTGCCCATGTTCTCAGAGCAAAATGGAGGGCTCAAAGACAAAATTATTGAATTTCCAATGGTTTCAGGCATGTGCGTGCCATGCATTTTTATCAGTTATTTAATTTCACTGAATTTTAATTGTATAACTTTTAAATAATGTTGCCTGCTCAATCATACCTCATAGAACTCTTTTATGTATCAGATGAAGTAAAAACATTCTAAAAACTACATAGCTTAAAAAATGTAGCATATTGTTATTATTACATGTAGTAATAGTGATCATCTCCTTGGAATTAGAGATCCACAATGACACGAAATTTGTTTTATGACATGTATTACTATACATTTTATTTATTTGATTTTATTTCTTAAATTATTTTATTTATTTATTTGACAGAGAGAGATCACAAGTAGGCAGAGAGGCAGGCAGAGAGAGAGGGGGAAGCAGGCTCCCTGCTGAGCAGAGAGCCCGATGCGGGGCTCGATCCCAGGACCCTGAGATCATGACCTGAGCCGAAGGCAAAGGCTTTAACCCACTGAGCCACCCAGGCGTCCCTTACTATACATTTTAAACATAATACTTAAAAAAGTACTTCCCAGAGACTAGTAGATAGAAATAATACTAACTTGCATATATTGAGCATTTTCTCTGTGTCACGCACTAGGCCAGTTTTCATGATTGTAAGGGCACATTCACATAGGACTAGCTACTGTTGTCCTTCATCGTGATGAATTGAAACTTAGAGAGGTTATACAGCTTGTCAGGGTGAAAGTAAGTGTTGGTAGTAAGTAGTGACTCTTGAAGTTAAACCCACAGTGATCTGACTCCAGAATTCAAGGCCTTAACCAAATTGCCGTCTTGCTTCTCCACTTTTCAATCTTTAATTTAATTTGTTACAAAATCACGCAATTGGTCCGTGGGGATACATAGAAAGATAACTGTTAGTTCAATATAGCAAAACATTCAGAACTGTTGCTGCCTGTGACAATCGTGCCTCAAATCTGGTCCAGGCCTGCAGGAGCCAGGTCATCCTGTGTGGGGGCCAGGCAAGGACATGGGGTGGGATGGGCTGCATGGAGGTTATTGCCAGGGGCCTCGCCTTTGTTTGGGGGTGGTGGGCCCATCAGCCTTATTACATTATTAAAAATTATTAATTCAAAAACTTACTAACTAAAAGCAGACCTTGCCTTAAATGCAACAGTGATGACTCTGTCATGAAGTAGGACTATGACTAACCCAAAATCTAATTCTCTGTACTTGATGTCAGCAAAATAAATGAAAATAAAAGAAAGAGGATTAAATTTGAGTGTTCTCAGTTTGAGAACATTCCTTTAAATACCATTTTAGAAGCATCTGAGGAAACAATACTCTCTTTCCCCAAAGGGTGGCACTGTTCTTCTAGCTAAGCCATCTGATCCTCTGCCCTCGGGAAATGCTTGCTTCAGGCCTTAAAACAAGTTCCTCTCTTGCTTCTCAGTTTCACCTGATGACTCATCTTGGCTGGCATTAGTTGTTAGAGATTGGAGTGGAGTTTTTTCATTAAATAGAAAGCTTTAAGCAAATTATTTTATTGAAGAATCTTGAAGAGAATTTAGGAAACTGGACATGTGGGGAAATTTTGGATGATCTGGTTTTAAACTTGGTGTTAGGGGTGGAATTAGGAGAAGAGGAGACCTGCCTGATGGCCAGGGTTCCCTACACTCTGATATGCCTTACCCCTTTCTTTCCATTTCTGCTGTTTGTTCACCTAACTCTTCCCTAACATCTTTGTATCCCTCTTTTCGATATTGCAAAGGTGAATTCTTATTCAGTCAATTTGCTGAAAGGAAGATGGATGATTGAACATAGATCATGGTCCATTTGTTTCACTCTTTAATCTCATTCTGTGAGATTCTTCTGCCTTAGTTGGGGGGTAGGGAGGCTGAAAGTGAGGGTAAGGGTATAGGATACTTCCATTTAAACATAGGAAATGTTTTTGTTTTAAATTTTACAGCTGGTTTGGCTTTTGGTGGTCAGAGGTTAATGGGAAATACATGTCTATAAAACTCAAAATGAGCAACATAAATTTAAGATCAGTGCCTAGCACTCGTTACTTCGTATTTTCCCAATAACTCCACAGGATGGATTATGATTATCTTTAGTTTACAAATGAGGAAACCGAGGCTTACTGAGTTACATAGGTTGCCTCTGGTTGCACTGTTAGTGATTGGCTAAGCTGGAGTTATGGCCGGGTCTACTGGCTGCTGGGGGGGCACACTACGGTTCTGCCCTCTTGAAGTTTATCCACAAAACGCCCTGTCCATTAGGTCAGTGATCCGAGAGAGAAGACATCATCTAATTACTGTCTTTACTAGAACTTCAGTTTCCAAGCCATCATATCAAAGAATTTTGGAAAGAAATACTTAATTTTATTGCTGAATTATAAGAAGGCAATGATTTATATCACTTATTTGACTAATATTCTTACTTGGTTTCCCCACACAGTTAATGATATTGTTTCTTCAAGTGTTGGGTTGAATTTAGTGGTATGATTATGGGAAAGAATCACTTCTCATGTCTCACTGATGTTAACAAGGGAATGAATTCACTTTAACCATGAAACATTCTGAGGCAAAGGGCATATTAAGAGAATTAAATTCAACCCTGGCTTGGCATCTTGTTACTTTTAACCATTAGTGACAATTTATCCAGGAGTAAGAACACATATGCCTTAATTATTTCAAGTAGTAAAGCATCAAATTAATGGTGTTACAAAATGCCCCAGAAGCTTTTTTTTTTTTAAGTTCTAAGATAACTTTTAAAATTTGATTCTAGCCCTAATCACCAGTTATTAGTTGCTTTTAACTTTGCTTTCTGATTTGTATTCTTTCCTCATTTTGAAGTCTCATTTCTCAAGGAATGAAGTTAAATATGCATCATCAGTGTCCAAAGACTTTCTTGATATTTAATGATAAGATTCATCTGCCATTTAACACTTGAAAAAATCTATGCATTTTGGACTTCTTACTAGGAAATCTAAGTACTCCTTAATAGAATATGACTAGCAAAGCCCATTTAAAAATGCCCTTCAATGTGCATTCAGTAGCAAATCAAAATCAAATGATTCCAATGTCAAGGATGTCCCTTTTCATCCTCTATTATGTGGCTGATGATTTGAAAGGGAACAATTTGTTTTTCTCAGTCAAAGAATGTTACATTTACTTTGAGTCTTAGTGCTTTATAAAAGCAGACAAAAGAAATGACTGGGCTTTGTCTACCAGCGTACTTTCCAGGTAAATGTACTACATACTAATTTTTTAAAAGCGAATTGTTCTCTAGACTGTTTTTCTTATAACTTTTAGTACACAAAATAACTTTTCTGGGTAGTATCAAGAAAAAATGAGAAAGATGTGTGAAAAGGTTGTTCCTTACATGAAATAATGGGCATAAATGGGAACAGACAGACGGAAAGTAGCAAAGGGGCACATTTTGTCCTGAGCCCCACTTCTATTTTTTAAGCCTCTCATCCAGATCAATTGAAGCATGAGCCATCACAGGCCTTCCCTGGGTCACAGGACCACTTGGCTTATTCTGAACAGGAGTCAGCCATAGGCAGGGTCACAGCCTCCAAGTGAGACTGCAATTCATTCTCTCCTTCCTGTCTCCCTGCACTCCTATGTTGGTCCTCTTTACGATCTTCTCTTTGCTAACTTCCAGCGTAGTTTGCCCTAAATGAACTTTTCCATAAGAAATCATTTTAGGCTACTAGACTGAAAACAGGGTTCTTTGTTTTAAATTTCATCCAATCCAATGGTGCCTTGTAGAGGCAATGGCTTAATGGTGGGATTTTAAACATCCTGGAGAGGAAGGAGGAGAGATGATTTTAAAATGCAAAGCCAGGGGTGCCTGGGTGGCTCAGTGGGTTAAGCCTCTGCCTTCAGCTCAGGTCATGATCCCAGAGTCCTGGGATCGAGCCCCGCATCAGGCTCTCTGCTCAGCAGGGAGCCTGCTTCCCCCTCTCCCTCTGCCTGCCTTGCCTCTCTGCCTACTTGTGATCTCTTTCTCTCTGTCAAATAAATAAATAAAATCTTTAAAAATAAATAAATAAATAAAATAAAATAAAATGCAAAGCTTCTGGTTCCTCTACCCAAAAAATATCGGCGATCACCCTAGCAAGCAGATCAATTCCAATAATTTTAATCTCCCAGGGGGTTTGCATTTTAATTACTTCATGCATTCAACAAATATTTGCTGAATGTTGACAAAAAGTCAGGCACTGTCCTAGGTGTTGGGCCAACAGCAATGGACAAGATAGGTCAGGTCTTTGCCTCTGCAGAATCTATAATCTGACAAGGTAGACGTTGATGCATGTGCCAAATAAGATATATCTGAAGCACATAATGAAATGCGAAGGACTGGGTTGCTATGGGAACACATGGCAGGGAGAGGTAACCTACCTGGGGAGGCAGAGAACGACTCTGGGATGAATAAGTCAAAAGCAAGGACTGACCAGGTAAGTTAGCCACCCAACAATGCCCCACATGCCTGCCATCTCATCACCCAAAGATATTTCTCTGCTTTCTGTCAGCCTGTTTCTGTCATTCCCAGACTAATAATGGTTGGCACGGAAATGAGAGAAATCATACCCTTTGCTAAGGACTAACATTTATTCTCACTCTTTATTCTTGATTGGGTTGATTTGGTCTGCTTTACTAAAAGGTAGAATTTTAGAGCATTATTTTTAAATATGGCAGGTCTTGTGGTCACAGTTTTCATTAGTCTGTCATGAAACTGAAGGTTTGGGAAATACATAAATACTTAGAATTATAAATGATTGATACACAGTTGGGGCTGAGAAAGAATGCTTTACAAAATACTCAGAATAATTACTTAGTATGACTAAATAGTTCAATAACAAAACTCAGAAAAGAAGGGACTTTTAAATGACCTGGTAAGAATTATAATTCACTTTGTATCGGACACACCACACTAAAAAACCACATAGGCAAGAGCACACCCCCCCATAAATTCTCTCAATGACTGTGTTTTTCTCAGAAGGTTAGAATAGTGCTTTAGTAATAGGAGTATTTTGATCATTGTACTGTTTGGTTTTTGTTTTGTAACAAAGTCAATATTCATTGAACAGACATTTCTGGATGGCCAGGTTCTAGGCACCCTGCCACACACTAAAAACAAAGAAGGACTCGAGACAGTCCTGCTTCTGGGCTTCTGGCAATACATTTTTATTGTTTTCCTCACACTCACAGTGTTTCACTGCTCTAAAAACTATTAGATACACTATTTTATTGCAGAGACCCTTCAAAACATAATTTGAAAAATACAGCATATAAAAATTTGTCATCTACTTCATCTTAAGTGTGCCATAAAATTCCTCCAGGTTCAACTGGGTATGGGTTTTGCTTGACCAATCCAGCCAGCAAGCACTCCACGGCCTTGCCATCATGTGGAAAACATGCATTGTTTTATAACTATCCACACTGAGAAGTGAGAAGTAGGAACTGTTGAAAAGAATTGTATCATCCTCAGCATTTATTTAAGTTGTTCAATAACTAAAATTACACAAGCATTCATGTATTAGAGTGTTTTTAGTACTCGTACAGATTTTGAAATGCTTATTTATTTAAACAAATAATGTTACATATCTCTGCACATTGATATACTTAGTAAAACGTTTGTTCAGTATAAGAAGTATAAAGATAACTGACCCATGAGATAGACCACTGAGAAACCGTAGAAGTGCCCTTGAAAGAAAAGCTAGGTTGACTGAGAAATGAAAAAGAAACTATGACAGTAAAGATGAACAGAAAACACTGAAGAAAACAAAGATGGAAAATGAGAAGAATAAATGATCTATGATTAATGAAACAGAAGCAATAGATACAAATCATCAGAAAGCTTGAATCAGCTTGAAAGGGTGGAAGGCAAGAGTAGGTGTTTTGCTTCCATGCATCGCAAAACAATATATCAGAATTTGAGACAGACATTAAATACAAGTGTGAATATAATACCATATAATACAAACTACAAAGATAAGCCAAGACTGTGCGTGCTACACTGGAAAAGTTAGTTTCTCCATCAAGCACATATGGATATGGTAGTCTACCATATTGGAAGAACACAAACAAGACAAGACTTTGTTGTACAGGCTAAAGCTTTAAAAGTCAGGTATTGTGACTATCATGTTTATAAGGAAATCAAAATGGGTAATTCAAGACTTCATGTAAGAAACACAATTTTTTTTATTCTGGGGAATTGCATTTATGTATCCATTTCTTTAAGTTCAAAGCTTATTCATCATGGTTATTTGTATTGTTGAAAGGAACTCTTCTGAGAAGCACTTAATGAGAGGATGATAGTATCTATGTTGTGCTTGGTCTTTGTAGATTCTGAGATGAATGCCAAGCCCACGTCGGTACGTTGTCAATTACTAAAGTTTTACTCAATATCTAAAGAGAGGGGCCAAAGAGATAAACGTGAGATCGGAGTGACAGCTTATTCCCCTGAGAGAACACTATTTTTGCAATTATAAAAGATCCTCAATGGATAAATATTATTTTAAAGATGCTGAATATTCTTGGTATATTAGGATGTTTAAATCTCAGAACACATGTTATAAAAATTGAAAACAAGATGCATTTTAAAAATTAATTTTATATTAAAAGCAAATTTTGCACATGTATAATATTGAATACAGTATGAAAATATGGTAAGCTAATGTGAGCTAAATGTCTGATTTATTTGAATATTTATAAGAAAGTGTGCTTAGGAAAAAATAGGGTGACGATCTACATGCCTCCTTTGATAAAAAGTTTTCTAAATGTGATAAATAAAAGGTATTATTAAAAATAAAATAGAGATACTATGTGTATTTGAAATTATGTATGTTACTCTATGTTGGAGGAGATAGTCAAATGGGCATGACCACATCTTGACCTGAGAGCTGGACCCAGGCAACCGGAGGCCCCTCACCCCCTACCTCTGGTCCTTGGAATATACATTTTGCCCACTGTTCCCACACTGGGAGCTCTTCCAAGCATGCTGCCTTGAGAGAGTATGGTGTTGTTGAGACCACCTGGACTGAATACATGGCGAAACCCAGTTAAGGCCTCTTTATAAACTGTTATGATTCGGTGGGCAGGTCTGGATCTTTCATGAGCCAGGCCCTCTCCTAAGTCTGTATCTTTTCTTTCTTCTTTCTTTCTTTTTTTAATTTTTAAATTAAATTTAATTTTTTTAAAAGATTTTATGTATTTATTTGACATAGAGAAACACAGTGAGAGAAGGAGTACAAGCAGCAGAAGTGGGAGAGGGAGAAGTAGGCTTCCCACTGAGCAGGGAGCCCGATGCAGGGCTCAATTCCAGGACTCTGGGATCATGACCTGAGCCGAAGGCTACGCTTAATGACTGAGCCACCCAGGTGTCCCTAATTTTATTTTTTAATTTAAATTTTGATAGTTAACATATGGTGCAATATTGGTTTCTGGAGTAGAATTCAGTGATTCATCCCTTACATACAACACCCAGTGCTCATCACAAGTACCCTCTTTAATATCTATCACCCATCTAACTCATCACCCACCCGCCTCCCTCCATCAACCCTCCATTTGTTCTCTGTCATTAAGAGTCGCTTATGGCTTGTTTCCCTCTTTCCTTTTCTTCTTTTCCCCCTTCCCATATGTTCATCTGTTTTCTTTCTTAAATTCCACATATGAGTGAGATCATATGGCAACTGACTTTCTCCGACTGACTTGTTTCACTTAGCGTAATACAGTCTGGCTCCATCCATGTCATTGCAAATGGCAAGATTGCATTCTTTTTGATATTTTTTGTTTCTGTCTGGACTACTTTTTTCTGAGTTTGAACTCTAAGAAGAAAAGCATCATCACTTTTTACTCCACTCGGCACAATGCTTTGTAGGTAAAAGCCAATTACTCCGGGCAGAAAGCTAATTCGAGTAAGATTAAGTATTTGTGAGGAAGAAGCTACATACCTCCTTTTAAGAAATATTTAATAAGTACAGGAAGTATAGATGTGTGAGGCACTAGTTAAAATATGGAGAAGTTAGTTTGAGAATAAGCAGGTGCTAATTTTTATTTTAGAATAAACCACATGAAACAATCTATAAAACTCATTAATTTAATGCCTGGTATAGGCCTCAAGCAATCTCTAGATCAGGGTTGGCAAACTGTCTTGCAGGTCAAATCTGGTCCATGGTCTCTCTTTGTAAATAAAGTTTTATTGGTACATAGCATTACCTGTTTGTTCATAGATTTGTCTACAGCTGCTTTTACACTAAACTGTCAGTGTTTGAGTAGTTGCAGCAAAGACTGAATGACCCACAAAGTTGGAAAGTATTTACTATCTGACACTTTACAGAATAAGACCTACTCTAAAAAAAATATACTCTATTTCTCCTTTTACGGTCATCATTAGGCCAACCTCTGTTATTCTAAGATAGTAGTCCAATAGAAGCCCTTCAGAATTATATAAAATTGAGCAAGAGAATCAGATTTATAAGCTGATCATGAGTTACATTGCTTTTTACTACCAGCAGTAAGTTATATGATATATGACCTCAACTCTGCAAAATTCTTGGAACCCAGATCCAGGGAGCTAAATGTTTGTAAAAATACAAAATTCAGAGAAATTACGTCACTCATTATGAAGCTAAATAATTCAGAGAAATACCTTTGTGACTTCTTTCACAAACTCAGCTAGATATAATGATTACAGCCTAGGGCAGCAATCTATTTTAAAAACAACAGTCCGTGAGTACATCTGCTTTGAATTGTGATTGATTTTCTAGGTGAGTGTTCATATAACAAATAACCTGATTACTTGCAAATATCAGCTTCATCTAGGACTCAAGTAGAAAAAAATAATAGTTGTGCTACAACTGCAGAATGTACATTTCATAGATTTGTACCTGGTTTGGGCTTAATCCATCAGAAATCATCTTCCTGTGTAAATTATCTGCCTTTCCAACTTATGCTTTTTTTATTGATTGAGCACTCTAATCTTCATATTCCTATTCTTTTTTTTTAAGATTTTATTTATTTATTTGACAGAAACAAACACAATGAGAGAGGGAACATAGCAGGGGGAGCGGGAGAGGGAGAAGCAGGCTTCCTGCCGAGCAGGGAGCCCCATGAGGGGCTCAATCCCAGGCCCCTGGGATTGTGACCTGAGCCGAAGGCAGACGCTTAACAACTGAGCCACCCAGGTGCCTTTATATTCCTGTTCTTTGTGTATCTTTCTATTTCTACAGCCTCACGTCTGATCTTGGTATATAGGTTATAAGATAAAATAACAACACGATCCTATATCAAATTATATCAAATATAAATTATTATAGCTTATACAGATCATGTGAATATTATCTGATGCCCTCGCCATCCCCTTGAGATAGAGCAGATAGCTTCAATTTGCATGTGGAGAAACTAAAGCAGATCAAAGGTAAATGGTTTGTCTACAGTTAGATAATAATAAGTAGAATCAGTACAAAAACCAGGTCCTTTTAATCTAAATCCAGGGCTCATGTCATTGAAGTGATAGCCTTCTCAGAGACCCAGGTTATTTTTAATCTGTAAAATGACATGACACATAATCATTATGTTTATTACTATTATTGTCATTTATAATGCAGTGGTTGGTTTTCACACTGTGGACAGAAGCTAAAATTTGAGGATTGACAGGATTACAATTAACTATGTTAAAAATATTTGTGTAACTTGCAACCAGTTTAATTAGGCACCACACTTGATTTTCACAGAACTCTTTTAGGATTTCCTTGAAAGAATCAGTGGGTTGGATGGGAACATTATAGGAATTTCATTTGTATACTCTTTCATTATCTCTGTAAGGCATATTGGAGAAATTTGCAAGTAGGAACAGTTGAAGCAAGATTTTTAGGGAGTAAGGGTGAGACACAGAGACCACTGATACTTATACTGTAAGCTCATTTAATACGTAAGCTAGTATACCCTTCTTTGTAGCCTTATATTGTACCTCTAAAATTTTTATTACGCTCCTTTATCAGTAAAAAATATTTGAGCATGTACCTGTTGAGCATGTTTTATAATCAATATGTATGTTTGATTAATTTATAATTTATGTATGTATTTTAATTATAATGCACTGTAAATTTTAAATAAAAATGGAAACTAAAAATAATATGAGGAAATGATTTTAAATTAATTTTAAATTTTAGTTGTTTGCAGCCGCCCCTTTTCTCCCACCAAAATAAAAACAAAAACAAAAATGAAACTAAATTCACACAGGCTGGTGGACTGTTTTTTTTTTTTTTTTTTTGGTGGGGGGGAGTTAGGAATGTGATTTAATGGAACTCAGTATTTTTTTTCCCTTGATTTCTATGTAATTCCTTGTGACACTTACTACTACTGGCTATTATGATAGAGGACCATCCCCACAAATGTTCCAAACCCAAATAAAGCAAATGCATGATTGGTTATGTTTACTAACTCAAGATACTGTTTTAAAATCTCAGTCACAAACTGAATAAAAGGGTTGTTTGGTAATCTGATTAGTAAATTTTTATAGTCCTCAAGGTCAATTTGTTATTCATACAAAACAATTGGATTTTGTACAATTTTAATAAATGAGTTCAAAATCCACTGAAACCCCTCATTTGAAAAAATCTTAAATGAGTCAGAAAATTTTAGATCCAGGTGATTTTTTTCCAAAGTTTTTAAACATCGCATACTTAATTGCTTTCTGCCTCAAAATCATATAATGATGAAAATTTCTCCAAATATCCATTTTCAAAATACTCTTTCCACAGCAGAGATTTCTTTAGAAAAATGTTACTTCTTCAATCATTTAAAAAGTGCCTTCTTTACAATAAAGAAATTAAAGAATATCTTTTAATTTTTTTCCCCAGGTACATCCTAAGTGACATCAAATTATGAGATCATTACTCTCTAGCCCTCCCATTCATGGTGGCTAACAAAGACTGGAGAAGTCAGCTCTACCACTTTGGGATGGATCATTTGGGCTTATAGGGACAATATTATATTCAATTCCAGTTTCTTAAAAGGATACTTTATTCCCATTTTTAAAATATATTTTTAATATATTATATTAAATATATATTTATTTATTTTATATTGCCCATTTTTAAAATAATTACTTGAATTAAAATAATCTAGTAAATACATTAACTGCTTTCCCTAAAGGCTCTGGGACTTTTACTTTTCCTTCAGGATAGTTCTCCCCTTTCTGTTACAGAGGTCTGAGTAAGCCTGACAGCAACAAGCTTTACATTAATATTAACTGAGCTTAATTTTATTCTTTTTTGCATAACAATGAAATATGTATCATGGCTCCCAAATTTGCTTCCTTTGTTCCAGTCTAGTGGACGAGCGTGTCTATCAAAGCTTGCCTACAGCCCCCTGTAGAGCAAATGTGGATGACGTGAGACATCGCAATTGACTACCAAGTATTTCAAATGCAGAAGTCTCCTAGATAGGATTATTTAAGGGTTGGAACACCACTTCAGTTAAGGTGAGTCTGGGGCTTATGAAAGATCAGGTCCCAGGGCAACATTTTGTGCCCCCCACTCTGCTGCCCTTTTGAGTCACGGCAAGAGCTATGGTAGCATTGGAGTTTGTCATACTTCGGAGTCTAGAATACTTTAATGTTTTACCCTAGGATCATCTCTGTGTGACATCTAGAGAAAATGAGCCCTGACTTTTCAAAAATACTTACAGTAAGATAATGTCCAAAAGGCACTAACGAACAGGACCTCTGACTTCACTTAATGCTCTGACCGTTAGAGCAGGCTAATAAACGCATGAAGTCATCACAGCTTTCTGTCAAAGTGAACTTTATTTGAACCTGTTTCAAAGTAAACACACCAGGGGCTGACATGGATGCATAAAAGTTTGATAATTTAGACATTAAAATGAGCCAGATGTCCTTTTATTAAATACATACCTCATATTCTGAGCGCAATCGGCATTAAAAGAGGTGAGCAGGGGTGGGAAGCATTCAAAACAGCAGCAGTAATGGTGTAGTTGGTGGTGCAGTATTTTAGCTCTTGGATTTGACCACAGTTTGTCTTTGATTCTGGAAATTTAAATTATTTTATACGGAATTATTAAATATGTGTGTCTCAGAAGGCCTTGGGTGTGACATAGTCGTAAGACAGAAGGAGCCTGTGTCCCTGAGTCACCCACTGGGAGATTCTCTAGTAAACACCCCACTGGACTCTGGTGGACCCCATATGGATGTCCAGTGGATTGTGTTAAGCCACCGAGAGTTGTTTGGTTAAGCAGCAAGACTATGCTAGCTGGTCTGATACACCTTGTCCTGCTCCCCTTCTCCTCCATGAACTGGTACCATGTTGGTGTCATGTACAAGAAAAGAAATGGTTAATTCTACTTAAAGAGATGGAAGATACTGTCCCTGAGTGGTAGCTTGGAGAGTCATAAAGTGGAGAGCAGCCCTGTGTACATTAGGACAATTCCTAAAGAAAGATTTGGCTTTTTTTTTAAGTTATAAAACAACTTTCAATTTATAAAATTGACGTTTTATGTAGAGTAATGCGAAGGACAATAAAAGCCCCTTCCTTCCTTTCCCTTTCCAAAAATGCCCTCTCATCTTTGATTTGATATGGTATTCAAAGGCCCTTTTGGCTTAAGAGATTATCTTCAGAAGTCTGCTACTAAAGCATCAATTTTAACTAAAAGGGAACAAAGGTATGTGGACTTTCCTCTTCCTCTAAACTGCTATGCATGTTCTTTTATACTATGAACATGGCACTTTGGGAAGCCATAGTAGGAAACCTAAACATATCTAAATCCTCCCATGGGATTTCTCGTCATTAACATCCACATAAAGAACCTGAATTTCCAGTCTACGCTTTGTGAGGGGTCTCCACTTCTCCCAAATCTCTGGAATTTCCTGGGATTATATGTACTCCTCACTCTGTATTTCTGATAATGCTGAATTATCACTGGTGTCAACTGTCGCCCCATTTCCTTGGTTGTCCTCTTCACACCACTCTCACTGCCATTCTTCCCTCTTCTCTTCCTTAACTCCTCAAAATGATAACGTAAAGATTTTGAGTGTGTCAGACTGTGAAAGCAATGATCCCTTGCCTTGCAGCCATATGGATGGGAACCTCACTTTGCACCCTTATAGAAGTCCAACATATAGTCTTCCGAAGAAATGAAAACACTAACATTTCTTTGAAGTTGCTGACTCTTTACTGCGAACAGTTTCATTCCTCTATTTTACAGTGCAGTTCCTGATGATAGGAAGCCGTTCATGGCTGTGACGTTCCTGGAAGAAAATTGTTGTTTTCCATTATGAGTAGAGGAAGTCTAAACGTGCTAATATGGTTAAACTTTGGAAGTTTTATCAGGAAGTACTTGTTTATTTTTTGTTTGGTGAGTCAGTCTTCCGAAGTCTAGACCCCTTGTCAACCTTCTTGACAAATAACTGTCTTTTCCAAATGCTTTCTCTCTGAATATAGAGAACAGAGAAAGCTTTTCACACATTTAAGTAAAGAGAAATGAAGGAGTATTTTTTTTTTTCTCTCTCTGACCAGGAATATGTTTTCTAAAATACATATGGTGGCCAAGCCTACCAACATTAACTTGAAAGATATTTGTGAAACCATTTTCTGTAAATAAATTCATGCTAGTTGAAATCAGAAAATAATTTTCTTTCTTAAAAGTGAGAGTTGAATCCAGCACACTGTCACCTACAGTAGTAGCACAAACTTGAATACGAGATGATTATTATATACAAGGAAACGAGATAAAACAACCAGTCAGAAATTCTTATGTCTCTCAGTGTAATTTGGCCTAAAGCCCCAGCAATATGGGCAACTTTTTTCATGATCTTAAACATGTTTGCTGTAGAAATAGGCCATACGGTACTCCACTAATGAAGAAACAGGAAACCGGGCTGTGATCTCAAGCTCATGAACATGAAGACAGTTCCTGGCAGCTTATTATTTTTGTTGTAGCCCTGGTTGGGCTCCTTAGTTATATGTGAACAGAAACAGAATTTTCCAAATGAAGACAAGTGCACACTGCTGGATTGTCGGGTCCTGTCATCTACTGTGCATTTGTTTTTCATTATTTTAGAGTCTCCATTTCAGACAGTCTGCCTTAACCCAATTTGCAAGGATTACTATGTTAAAAGCAGCAGCTCTATTAAGTCGAATGTGCAATAACAAAGTTAAATCCTTTCACAGGGAAGGGGCTGTAGGAAGTGGTCCTATACCTCTAAAAAACAAACCATTAGATTTTTATTTTATCTAAGAATGAAAAAAAAATAGTGAAAACAAAAGGGAGACGACTGGCAAGTGAACCTGATTCCCATTTGAACAACCTAGATCTTTACAGACATGAATTCTGGCGCCACTGGGCTCTTCCCTACATTCTTCTGGTACACGGAAGGGATTCAGGATTTGGATAGAGAACTCCCAGTGGGGCCAGTGTTGGACCAAGTTCTCACAAGACTATTTTTATGCTTCCTCTATGTTATTCAGTTCCGAATAGATCCCAGTATTATAAGTTAGAAGTGGGGAAATGGTCACTGGATTATGTTTTTTCTTCCCTATTACTCAACTCTTTGAAAGAGGTCTTGAAAGTAGAAATGTATCTTTTTGTTTGTCTCTGACCAAGTGGAAATGGATTCTAAGTTTTTGGAAACCTTGGTTCCTTTTAGAAAAGAAGCAGGATGACACAACAAGAAAATGAAGAAATTGCTATTTAGTAACGAGAACAAACACACTGGAACAAGGTTCCTTGTGGGATGACTTACTCAGTGGACTATTGTTTTCACCCTTCTTGCTCTTCCTACCCTTTCAAAGAAAGACACAATCAGGGGTGCCTAGGTGGCTCAGTCACTTAAACGTCTGCCTTCAGCTCAGGTGATGATCTCAGAGTCCTGGGACTGAGCCCCGCGTCGGGCTTCAGGCTCAGCGCAGAGCCTGCTTCTCCCTCTCCCTCTGCCTGCAGCTCTGCCTACTTGAGCTCTCTCACTATCTTTCTGTCAAATAAATAAAAACCTTAAGAGAGAAAGAGAAGGAGAGAAGGAGAGGAGGAGAGAAAGAGAGAAAGAGAGAGAGAAAGAAAGAAAGAGAGAAGAAAGAAAGAAGAAAGAAAGAAAGAAAGAAGGAAAGAAAGAAAGAAGGAAGGAAGGAAGGAAAGAAAGAAAGAAAGAAAGAAAGAAAGAAAGAAAGAAAGAAAGAAAGAAAGAAAGAAAGAGGAAAAAAGAAAGAAAGAAAAAGAAAGAAAGAAGAAAGAAAGAAAGAAAACCTATGTCTTCCCTTTCTGGCTTAGCTCTGGTGATGTCAAAAAAGTTGCTCAATTTAGTGAACTCAGGGAAAAATATTACTGAAACCATTTTGATATATTATTAGATATTCAGTTGATTGAGTAGTTTATGTTTCAGTTTTCAGCTGGGTTCAACTGTGTGTTTCCTCACATGGAGAGAGTATTACTGAGAAGGAAATTGATTTGATTTCAAACGCCAGCTTTGTGACTTGAAATCAACATGGAGTTCAGTAGCAGAAACAAATCTCTGATCCTTTTTTTTTTTTTAAAGATTTTATTTATTTATTTGACACAGAGAGAGATGACAAGTAGGCAGAGAGGCAGGCAGAGAGAGAGGGGAAAGCAGGCTGCCACAGAGCAGAGAGCCCGATGCAGGGCTTGATCCCAGGACCCTAAGATCATGACCTGAGCTGAAGGCTCCCTCAGCCATACAGGCACCCCCAAATCTCTGATCCTACCACCTCCTCTTTTTACAGTCAGTTCACTGTTTTGTTTTTCCTCACTTCCACCCAAAAGTACAAAATGCTTTTCTAATGCTTCTGGTGAACCCAAGCATGCCGTTTGAGCTGGTCTGCCTACAGGAGTGCTGAAGCTCTGTGCTAGTCCAAGGCTCCTCATTCTTTTACAGTCTACTCTTGATGTACATATTAGAAAGAAATTGATATACTTAACATGTTATTCACTTCAGGAGTGTTTAAAGTTAAACAGAGATGTATTAATCTTATAACCAAATGAAGCTCTAACTGTGAAATGTTGACACCTAGAAATCTAAGGAGAGCCTCATTGAACCTTAAGATCCCAAACATAGGTGGTTTTCTCTACCTCCTACACGGTCATCACACGACAACATCCAGATCGATTCTTAACACAGAATATATTTATCTCCCCTCATCCAGATCTGAATGCTTAGTTAGTCATAAGTTACATGTATAAACTTTCAATACTTACTAAAGCCCAGCAGAAATCAGTAAAATTGGTAAATTAAAGACCCACTACCTTTCAAATTGCAACTGGCAACAAAAGTCGATGATCTTGGATATTTGGCCCCAAGAATGGCAAGAACTATGAAAACTATTCTGAATTTGGGTAGATCGTGTATGAGCCTTGCTGTCTGCACATTGACACGACACATTTATAAAAGTTTTGTTTTCCTAGCATTCTCCTTTGATTTTCATAACTTTTCCCCCATTTTATTGAAAAATAATTAATACACATTCATTGTAAAAGTTTTAAACCTAATGGCATGATTATTTGATTTACATAAATTGTGAAATAATTATCGCAATAGGTTCAGCCCACATCCCTCCTCTCATACAGATAGGATATAAGGAAAAGAAAAAAAGTAGAAATAAATATTTTCGCCCTGTGATGAGAACTCTTGGGATCTACTCTCTTAACAACCTTCCTATATTCCATACAGCAATGTTAACTCTAGTCATCATGCTATACTTTACATCCCTGGTACTTATAACTGGAAGTCTGGGTTTCATTATGCTAAAAAAAAAATGCTCTTATGATATAACCTATATACTCTCTTCAGTAAGCCA
Source organism: Potos flavus (assembly GCA_028534135.1). Classification (NCBI taxonomy): domain Eukaryota; kingdom Metazoa; phylum Chordata; class Mammalia; order Carnivora; family Procyonidae; genus Potos; species Potos flavus. Next base: position 106,525,858 of record CM052895.1, on the reverse strand, counting down.
AGGGCAAGCCAGTTCAGCCCTGTCCTAGATATAAAGGAACAGAAAAAAACTCCTAGGCAGTCATATTTTGAAGTGAAACAGGGCTATGCTTTTAAAGTTTGTAAAAAGCAATCCAGTCCAATTTACAATTGAATGTCACTTAGGATGGAAGTCATTTTCATTTTCATGATCCTGAGTCATGCAGTTTCCCACCAATGTGCTATTACAGAAAAAAAAACATCAGTTACAGTTCAGCAATAGCTCTCCATTCTTAGTACTCTGATGAGAGTTTTTGTTGGTATAAAACTGACATTTTCAGGGACTCCTGATAAATGTAAGTTCTCAGACTCGAGGCTGGAAATTGATAGCAACAGAGAAATATTTCTAATTTCCAATCTGATTCTGATAAAAGAGATCAATATTTTCACTTCGAATAGTTATCTCAAACTTCAATAACAAATATTAAAATACTGAGTAATGACATACTCCATACACAAAGAGAGTGACAGGATTAGCTGTAGAAATTAATTCTTACAAGATATGAATTAGAATCAAGAATCCAAGAAGATAATCCAGGTATCAAAGAAACACATATTCTCAACCGGGACTCAAGTGCAAGTCTGTGGAATGGAATACGAAGAAGGCAATCCAAGAAAAGGTGCAACATATCTCAAGAAGAGCATAACTACTAAAAAATTAAAAGAGACATTTAGTTTATATACCATTGTATAATGAAATAAAGCCTAATAAAATAGATCAGCAGGAGTAGAGAGCCATGCAATATAATCTTTCACATTTCTAGTTGCAAATCTAACCTTCTGTGTTCCATACAAAACACTTAAGAGACTAAGCTTTTCTGTTCTTAATTCATTGTCATATTTCTTACACATTATAATACTTTTTGTATTTTTTATTTTATTTATTTATTTGAGAGACAGAGAGAGCATGCATGTGAGTGGGGGGGGGGGCATAGGGAGAGGAAGAGGGAGAAGCAGGCTCCCTGCTGAGCAAGGAGCCTGATGCAGGACTCAATCCCAGGACCCTGGGGTCATGACCTGAGCTGAAGGCAGACACTTAACAACTGAGTCACCCAGGTGCCCCTTCTTGTATATTTTATATTATACATGACAATATCTTTATAATAAGAAGCATACAAGAAAAAGGACTGGCATAATCCAAAATCCTTCAGCTAATTTTTCAGCATGAGATTTTCAGTCACAAACTTTACTCAATCCCAATTCACTCCTCACCTGAAAGATCTGCCTTATATCACTGGAGCACAAACCTTCAAACCCTATAAAATTCTCCCTTAAACTTTCCAGTCTAAGACACAGTTCAAGCTCTATCTAGCTATTATTTTCTTTAGTTGTTGTATCTGTAGTTGAGTCTGATTAACCTAAGTTCATTTGATTACCAGTTTTTTTCTGGTGGTCTTTTGGGGAATTAAGAGTAGAAATAAGGAAGTCATAATGTCATTAACAGTGGCTAGCTGTGGGTTAACATATTCAAAATCTAGATTCTCTTTTTCCAGAAGAATTTATAAGCTATATACCACTACCGCTTTTTACAATAGATAAACATCTACGAGTTCTACGTATGTGACTTTACATGTATTGCCTTTTAAAATCTTTACAAAACCCTCATCAGGATTGCGGTATGGTTATCTCTATTTTTCCAAAAGGAAACTGAGGCAAAAAGAACTTATATTAGTGGGACGCCTGAGTGGCTCAGTCAGTTAAGGATCTGCCTTTGGCTCAGGTCATGATCCCAGAATCCTGGGATCGAGTCCCACATCGGGCTCCTCGCTCAGAGGTGAGCCTGCTTCTTCCTCTGCCTGCCACTCTCCCTGCTTGTGATCTCTCTCTCTCTCTGACAAATAAATAAAATCTTAAAAAAAAAAAAAAGAAGAAGAAGAAGTTAATTATCTTTCCCAAAGTTATTCGGATGATAAGCATCATAGCCGCTTAAAAAGTTCTGTCCGGGCACCAATGCCCCAGATGACTAAATATAGCTTTGTGAGAAAAATGGAATAAGGTGCTCCAGCCGGACCCAGATTTCTCCAGGTCCCATATCACTCACCCCAGCCTTAGACGGTGTTCCACTTAAGACTGTCAGTACTGAACAGACAGCAAGACAAACGGATTCACCTACCGGCCTCATCCTTGCTCGCCATAGTCATTCCCTTTCTGTGTTTACTGGCTACAGACTTGCTCCTCAAAAACTGGTGGGACTTGTCCCCAGGGAATAGTCTTAGTGACAATTCAAACTACCTCCCCAGAAAACTTAAAATTTTATCATTTCTGTTCAGGTTTTCATAATATAGATGTTCAGAGGGAAACAATACACAAATCTTATGTCCCTGAATTATTTCGATAACAAATAGGAAGACCAAATTTTTTTAAAATTAAACTTATCCACATTAATGTCTTTATGGTGTAGAGTTGTCAACCTACCCATTGTTTGCTGAGAAGATTGGATTTGCAACAGGGGCTCCCACTCAATCTATTCAGCTAGTGATTTTATTGGCAACAAAGTCTCCGAGGGACAAAACAGTTGATACACAGTCTTTTACAAAATTTTTGTTGCTATCAATTTTCTATTTATAAACTCACTGCTTGTGTAAATATTTTCTTGTGATTTTTGCCCGAAGATTTATTACTACAATTATTCATGTCTACTGGGGTCAGACAGAAAGAAAGAGAGATTAAAATGTTCACATTTTAGCCCTTGGTGGTTCCTCAAAAAATTTAAAATACAATTGCCATATCATCCAACAATTCCACTGCTGGGTGTATACTCAAAAGAATTGAAATAACAATATGAGATGCTTATACACCCAAATTCACAGCAGCATTATTTGCAATAGCCAAAAAGTGGAAGCAGCCAAATTGCCCATCAGTGGATGAATGGATAAACAAAATGTGGTATATATATTTACAAAGGAATGTCATTTAGCCTAAAGAAGGAAGAAAATTCTGACACATATTACAATGTGGATTATTAACCTTGAGGACACTATGATAAGTGAAATAATCTTGTCACAAAAAGATAAATATGGTGATTCTCCTTATATTAGGCACTTAGAGTAATCAAAATCACAGAGACAGAAAGTAGACTGGTGGTTGCCAGGGGCCGATGGGAGTGAGGAATGGGAAGCTGTTAAGTGGATATGATAGTTTTGCAAAATAAAAAGTGTCCTGGAGATTGGTTGCACAACAATGTAAATGCATTTAACACTACTAAACGGTACACTTAAAAATGGTTTAGATTGCAGGAGCCTGGGTGGCACAGTCGGTTGAGCATCCAACTCTTGGTTTCAGCTTAGGTTGTGATCTCGGGGTCATGAATTCAAGCCCCATCTGAGGCTCCATGCTGAGTGGGGAGTCTGCTTTGTTATCTCTCTCCCTCTCTATCTGCCCTCCCCCCTTCTTTCTCACTCTCTCAAATAAATAAATCTTTTTTAAAAAATGGTTTTAGATTGTAAATTTCATGTAACATCTGTTTTGCCATGATTTAAAATGTTACAAAACTATTACCACCAAAAAAAAAAAAAAAAAAAAAAATCAACCATGATGCCAGGCTCATGGTAAGTGATTAAAAAATTAGCTATTATAATTTGAAAGTAATATTCTTTTAAATAATTAATACAGCAAGGTTGAGGAAAGGCAGAGATTTTCTTTATTTTTCCAAGTGAATAAACTGAGGAGGGAGGTGGGATAGCCATGTTCACACAGAACAAATCCTAAATATCAGATGGGTGAAGTGTGGCACCGTGAGAAAAGGCTGGAGCTGCCATTTAAGAAGACATTTGTTACTCAAAAAGTTGAAAATAGAGCTACCCCATGACCCAGCAATCGCACTACTGGGTATTTACCCTAAAGATACAAATGTAGTGATCTGAAGGGGCAAGTGTACCCAAATGTTTATAGCAGCAATGTCCACAATAGCCAAACTTTGGAAAGAACCTAGATG
>CM052895.1:106220068-106521407 GCA_028534135.1 Potos flavus | reverse complement strand
AAAAAAAATAAGGAAAAAAAAAAGAAAAGAGAAAAAAGATAATCAAATCAAAATCTTGATTTAAATTTTAATGCTTTTTAAATAGTATGCAATGGTTTTCTTCATTAGAACATTTTGACCACTAAACTTCCAGATTCAGAGCATAACCTTTTGATTAATTGGCATAGGTAAGGAACAGGCTTTTTAGCCAAAACCACATGGCATGGCTAGACTAAACCTGGAACCCAAACATTTTTCTCACTGACAATTATACTTCTTTTGTGTTGCCAATGTTTACCAATGAACCTAAAAATGTAATTAATTAAATTGCTGTTAGTTTGGGAGAGGAGAATTTGTGGAAAAACAAAGTGTAAAAAAAAAGCTATAATTACTCTGAGTTACTCAAGTGAATTTGTGGGAAAATGAAAAAGTACAAAATCTGCAGAGAAATTTTCCAATACAATTTTAATTCACCTAACCTGGCAAAATCTACATCTACTGAAGACAAATGTCTTTAAATTCATGCCTTGTTAGAGCTATATTTCTTTAATATCACAAAGTTCAGAGTTGTTTTCTTTTTAGTTAGGGAGTTCTGATTTTCCCAACATGCTGTGTCAAAGTGTGTACATTCCTTTTAGAGCCTGATAAACAGTGAAGCAATCTGTCATCTCTGATATCATCTACGATAGCAGAAGTCTGGGCAAATATTTAAGTAAATACCCATGAGCAACACGGAGATTATGAGCTATAGAAGGCATTTATAATTATCCTTTGGAATTTTCCCAGGGAGAAAGGTGCTTTCCCACCCTTATCTCATATAATTTTCAAAACACTCCGGAGTTTGGGGACTAAACTCAAGCAAAAATTCCCAGAGGTCATTCAGAGAGTTTGCAGTAAAGCTAGTAGTTAAATCTGGGCCCACCTGGATTTCCTCCTACCTAAATGCTATGTGTGTCCGGGCCTTGATAGCTCCTTCCAGCTTTGTGTCACTGCCCCTTTTTGGTCTGTAGCTTCTCCCATCCTGGAGCTGGTCTCTCAGAAGATGTTCATGGAATTCCAATTCCAGAAGGTGAAAGACCTTGGGGTCATCTAGATTATGTCCTACACCTTTCATTTTTTTTATGGAAAAAGAAATCTATCCCCAGAGAAGTGGAAGATTCCATCATAGTTAATAAATTTTAAATCCATGAATAGAATATTCACTTTTTGTTTTGGGATCACTGCTTTATTTTCAACTCAACAGAACAATTCTGGTCATTTAATTTTCTAATAGATCTTTCTAGTAGATCTTTGCCTCTGGTCAAAATTTAATCTATGTATTTTCAGATTCACATACTTGTCATTTTAATTGGTTAATTGTTAGTCACTTTTTTTTTAAAGATTTTACTTTTTTAATTTATTTGACAGAGAAAGAGAGATCACAAGTAGGCAGAGAGGCAGGCAGAAAGAGAGAGGGGGAAGCAGGCTCCCTGCTGAGCAGAGAGACCGATGTGGGGCTCGCTCCCAGGACCCTGAGATCATGACCTGAGCCGAAGGCAGAGGCTTTAACCCACTGAGCCACCCAGGTGCCCAATTGTTAGTCACTTTCATCTTTAATCAGTTGTGTGATGGAGTTGCAATTTGAATTTAACAGTTGCCATTTCACTGAAGTGTAGCCTTTATTTCCTTTTTCGACTCAAGGGTTTTCCCACGATTGAACATTAGGCATTTGTTCAAGCAGATAGCAAAATGATAGAGTCAGGAAAGGCCATGGTGGTAAAGGCATATGGTAGATTTTTCATAAGTATTATGTCTGAGATATCAAAATTTAATTAAGAATGTTGAACAACATTCTCTGTGGGTGTTTCCCCCTCACACTGTTGAATATTATTTTCTTATCATTGAAATAAATAGTAACACATTAACATAACCTTTCAAAGATCAAGTATTATTACATAAAAGCTATATTTCTATAGTAGAAGTTGTCATTTTCCCTTATTTTTTGGCCTATGCTGGGATAAAACTCCATCTAGTCTTTATAGGATTTTAGTAATGTAGGCAATCTGTATAGATGGTGATTGGAGTATAATTATAGTATTTTATGGTTTACATAAAACTTTTCTTATGTGATCTCAGTTGAGATTCATTAAGGTCCTCTAATTTATAGGCCTATTATTGTTATATTATGAAATTAGCATTTAGTGATGTTAAATAATTTATTCAGCCACAAAATGAATTCATAGTGTAGTGTAAGATTTAACCATGTTGTCCAGCTGTAACTGAACGAACCTCAGTTTGCTCCTTGGTGAATCACAGAAACTACACCAGCTGAGTATAAGAAACTATGCCAGTTTCTTATGCAAAGAAAACTTTATTTGCAGCAAATAAAAAGATCATGGTGGGGGGAGGGGATAGCTTCCAAAGCTGTGACTCCCCTGTTGAGGGTGAATGGGTACCTTTTGTTTAGGGTTAGAATGAATATTTAGATAGGGAAGACCTGTCATCCTGTCTGTACAGACATTGTATGCTATGTAAATGAGGCTGAGGCTTCTCCTTGGGCAGAAGTTTTAGTATTATAATGAGGTGAAGGTAATTGCAGGTCATTTCAAGGGTCACCACATGTCCCATCTCCACAGGCATGAGGTGAGTCAGGGGTTTAGCACAACTGGTCTGGATGGTCTGGGCCAGTGGGAGGGCTCAACTGGTCTGGATGGTCTAAGCCAGTGGGAGGTCTTAGAAGGGCAGGCGCTATTCTAGGGGTGGTGGATTCAGGTGTTTCTCAGAGAAGAAAGTAGATATACTAGAACAGTGTCAGATGCCCATTAGTAGAAACACAAATTTATAGTGAGTGCTCTCAGTAAGTATGTGGAATTTCTCCAGGGTTTTTAGCTGCTTGGACCCAGTTGTATCAAGTAAGCAGTTGGTTGAGTTTAACTAGGGTTAGGGTTTTCCCAGTCCAGTATGATGGAAGGATTTTTGTAAAGGAGTCATTACAGTTTTGGACCATGGAATCTGTGCTTGATAGGGAAAAAAGTAGGGACATAGAAGGGAGATATAGACAATAAAAAAAGGTAGCAGAGCCAATAGATTGGAACTAGCTTAGGGAAATAAGACAAAAGAGTATAAGTAACTATCACGGAGTGGAGATTTGGGAGTATAGTTGAGGTAAGGAGGAGGAAAAGTCTATTGGGTCCTGAAGGGTCCAAGCATTGAGAGTCCAAGATGTTAGATGGCCTTCTGTGAATGTTGAATTCACCATGACTGATGAATGGAGTAGCGGAGCCAATCAATGAGATAGAGTTTGAAAGTTTGCTAGATGACATATCATGGTATAGTGAGAGTGGTTAGCCCTCTGACAGGTACTTCAAAAAAAAGAGGCAGTAGATGTAAAACAGTTTGGAGGTGACAGTGAGGGAAATATGAGAAGACTCATTCAGTTTCTGGGACTGTAAGGAACATAGGGAACAGAATAATTTATGTCTATATTTGAGAGAGAAATATATGCAGGCAAGAGCCAAATTTCATTTAGAGCAAAAAGGGGTAGGAAATTTTCAAAGAAGAGATTGTGGGATGTGAGACCAACAGACTAGGAGTTCCAGAAGTCACGAGGGAAGCATTTGGAAGGATAGAAAAGGGTGGGAGATGAAGTTAGATTAACAGTGTTATAGAAGAGTAGGGGACTGGCATTCATGTAATGATCCATGAGACTTAGACTGGACACATGATGTTGACTGAAGGCAGCAGTATTGTGTTGTGAGCCATGCTGCATGTGGCAACTGGAGATTGATGGCTGGCTCAGTCCATAGTACGAAGAACAAGGCAACTGGAATCACCTGAGGTAAAAGCCTTGGGTTATGAATCTCACCTACTTATTCCAAATTTAATATTTTCCTTTCCTCTTAGCTCAGTCTCTTATGCCATAATGTTTTTTCAAAGCTCCTATTTGATATGTGAGTATATTATATGCTATACGGGGGTACAAGGAAAGAAAATTTTGCTCCCAGTTCTTGTGAAACACACAGAACAAGAAAAGGAAAACAACTAGACAAAATAAATTATGGTTGCTTTATACAATACAAACTACATTTATATTAGGACAAGATGTAAAGGATGGGCTAAACAGAATGCTGCTACATTCCAAAAATGTAAATTTTGAATAATGCCTAGAAGAGATTTTTCTTTTATGGAAAATAGAATATAGGGTATTTTGGTCTGCTTCCTACAGTTGCAACAAATGGAAAAAATTCAAGTTAATTCAATTTATTATAAGGCTGCCCTTGGGAAAATAAATGGCTTCTCATGAAAATTTAGAAAGAGACGTCACACCAAGGTCTCACTAAACTTAGAGCTTGATAGGCAGGGTTTGGATTTCTCAGGAATCCTTGGAAGCTTAGAATTCGTAGTTGATAGATTTTATCCTCTAAGACTTTGCAATTATGACTTGGGCATATTGTAGGAGTTCTGGTCCTACTGTCTCTCAGCTTTCCAATTGTGAATTTTTTACTTCCAACTGTAGTCAACAGAGAGAATCTGATTAACTCTCTCGTCAGACCAAAGGATGTAACATCCCATGGACTCAACATCCCATGGATTAACTGCCTCTAATCAAGGACTAGTCCTGCTTCAAATGGCCAAGGTCGGGAATGAGAGGGATTTGAACATGTGGCTGCAGGGTTTATGGGTGGGGAGAATCCTTTAGAAGGATATACGATCAAACGGGTGATGGCCGCCATCACTGACTACTAAATTATTCCAGGCCAGAGAAGAACACGATCAAATGCCTGAAATTATTTTTATTTTTGGATTGAGAAGTGGTCATTAGCATCCTGAATTCATGCATATTTAGCCTTCTAATTGTAATTTTTATTGCAAAATGCTATATTCCATTTTGACTTATACTCTAGAATCCTTTGTAAACTTGTATATGAACCACAGGAAGGGAAATGACTTAATAAGATAGTTCTCAGAGGATTGTCTTATTACTTTTTTTGCAGTCTGCTAACTACTTGGTGTGGGCACATATAGGAAGCATAGTGGTAAGAAATGTGTAACTTACTAGTAAAATATGCTTCTGTTCCTAGAATTATGCTAAGTGAATGGACCAGATTGCCTTTTACTAACATAATGAATGTATTCCTTAGTAGAGCTATGTCTCTGCAAAGATGAGGATAAGGTTATTTGAGAAAGAGGGGTTGGGGGATACTCATCGTTGGCTTTGTTTAAGCTTTGTTTTCCTTCCCCTTAGAAAACTCAATTAAATGTCTTTTACTGAACAGCCTGGCACTTCTTACTTGTATAAACTTTTAATGCAATATTATAGAAATAAAAGAGTTTCCATAAACTTTGCAAATAAAATTAAAACTGTTAAGAAATATCAACTAATGTTTTTCATTGCTAAAATCTTTTCTGAATTCATGCAAAACCAGGCAGGCCACCCATGGTCTTCTTTTTTCTTTTCAGTAGGTCCCAAGGACACAAATGCTTTCTTTTTCTGTAAATGCTACCTTATCTTCAAGCCCCTTGGATTTCTCTTCTGCCCTCCAAAATTGAGCTCATAAATGTGATACAGTGACCCTAGTTCTTTTGGTTTTTGTTGTTCTCAAGGATAAGCAAGAAGGCTGCTAATAACAACTAAAAGTCACCATAACAACCTCAAAATTGCAGACATAGAGAATCATAAACCTTGCAAATTTCTCATAATGGTAGTCCCTAGCCTGAATTTAAGTTGGTAACTGAAACTCCCATGGACTACTATTTTTAATTTTTTAATCTTTAGGATAGGATTTATCAAAACTCTATTTTTTCACATTGCATCCTTCGCTGCTGACAGAATGGAACAGGTGGAACACTATCATCTTGGCTTAAGGGGACAAATAAGAATTTTCAAAGGCCACCAGACTAACTGACAACTATTGCACTAGACATTGGCCTTGCTCAAGAAAAATCTTTGATGCCTTTCCCCCTCAGGTTCACAATTATTGTTTCCCATTGATTAAGGATAAAATGACTCACCCAATACAAAGGTCCTTATGGCCTTCCCTGTTAGCCTATGCCATGAGCTCAGCTCCTTGTCTTACCTAGGTCTGAGATCTATTCTTCTCCTCCACTGGGATTTCTTTCTTAGTCAGTCTAATACCATTCTTTTCCAGGTCAGGGTTAACTAGGAAAAAATCTCCCATTCCATCACATATTATAGGACAAAGAAGTCCAGGATGATGGTAAAGAAGAAAAACATGACATAAATTTTGTTTTCTCTCTTCCATTTCTGATCACCAGCACCGGTCACAAACATTGTTGCTGGTCTTTACACTTCAAGTTTGCATTCCTAGGGCTGTGTTTACTGTTCTTTCTATAGAGTATCCGAGTGTGAGTTGGGGTAGGGAGTGGGAATACAGACTTCTTTTTTTTTCTTGGGGAGTTATTTGTTCTAAAAGAGGCTCATAAGAGAGATCAAGGATAAGTTAAGAGAAACAAATTACTGCAATCTCTATGGGCTACACAACTGACTTTATCAGTTGTAGCTTTCAAGGAAATATATGAAATATGGTTGCTATCTAAAAACAAAGTAAGAAATTGTATGTTACTATTTACAGAATAAATGGGATCATTTTTCACAACCTGACCTTTATATTGGGTAATCTTTCATCAGAAAATGTATCAATAGTAGAGAAAGAGAGAGAGAATGAACAGTGGAGAGTAGTATGATAAATACGAAAATAAATTTACTTTGAAGACAACAGGTTTGAAATCCTTGAACACTGGCTGGAGTTTCTTGTTTTCCACATAAATCAAATGGTTTATCTAAGACAGTGTACCCTACTTTTGACCACATCTTATACAGAATAGAAGTGGGTTTTGAATTTATAGATAATGGGTTCCTTTCCCACTGTAATGCAGATACTTTCAGGTTCCAATAAGAAAGCAACTGAAGGGGTGCCTGGGTGGCTCAGTGGGTTAAAGCCTCTGCCTTTGGCTCAGGTCATGATCTCAGGTTCCTGGGATCGAGCCCTGCATCGGGCTCTCTGCTCAGCGGGGAGCCTGATTCCCCCTCTCTCTCTGCCTGCCTCTCTGCCTACTTGTGATCTCTCTCCTCTCTGTCAAATAAATAAACAAAGTCTTAAAAAAAAAAAAAAAGAAAGCAATTGAATTTTATTTCATCTGATAATTTGAGTATAACATCCAAAATGGAAAAAACTAGACTATACTAGTATCATTTTTGGCGAATAGTAAAGCATTTAAATTAAAAATAATCTGTGGCAAAAGAGTTGATGTTATTTCTATTTCTATTACTTCAAAATCTAGAGAAGTTATTCAGTATAAATGCAGTGTCATTCAAAACGTACAAATGCCTACCCTAAAGGTGCAAATAAATTACTGTGTTTTTTCCTAAGATTTTATTTATTTATTTATTTATTTATTTATTTATGAAAAAGAAAGAGCACGAGTGGAGGGAGGGGCTGAGGGAGAAGCAGACTCCCTGTTGAGCAGGGAGCCCAATGATGCGAGGGGCTCCATGTGGGACCCTAGGATCATGACCTAAGCCAAAGGCAGACACTTAAAAAACTGAGCTACCCAGGTGCCCAAATTACTATTTTTTAAACTATTTTTTTAATATTACTGAAAAAAATAAAACAGCCTCGACCACAGCATTTTACAATTACATAAAGAGTGGAAAAATTACCAAATATTCCCTCCGAAAACATTAATCCAGCATAACCACTGTTAGGATGTCAGCACACCCCCTTGATTTTCCTGTGCTTTTTCTCACTTTTTCTTTTTCTCACACTTCTACCTCACATAGTTCCATACTGTTTTAATACTTTCAGGTATTTACTTCTAATCAAAAAAGATATAAAGTGTATAGATTATCTCTTACTGCCTATGCAAATAATGATATCACAAGCAAAAAAGTCAGAAACATTGACAAATCTGAGAGTTTTAAAAGTACATACCTACATAGCTGGCTAACTACTCTTTGGGCTATGAATCTCAACATTTTATTTAGTTGAAACATGAAAAGTTGAAAAAGGGTGAAAAACAGAGCTACCAACTTCATTTCTTGGGAAATGAATATATACTAAAGGTATATTCATTTGAAATTTATCTGGGGTGGATATGAGCTTTCACTCCTATATCTTTTAAGAGTTTGTAGATATCTTATCTCTCTGCATCTACTAATCTGCAGAGAAGTTGACTTCTTGGGGTTGAGGAAAGAGACTGGAACCCATGTTAATACACTAAATAATGATATACATGTGTATTTGATCAATTTGAATGGCCCCAACAATGCACAGATCACAGAAAAAGACAACAGAACCCCAGAGGGAAGGAAGAATCTGGAATCGTGAGTCCACCTTTAGCAAAAAGTCTTGTTGGCATAAGGACCATAAGGTATAGCTGATTTTGAAACTCATTCCAGTTGGGGACTGTGAAGGTATTCGCATGACCTGGGACCAACGATGAAATACGTGAGCCCAGAAAAAGCTACATGTGGGGACTCCTGCCCCTTTGCTGTGGAGTATTCCCTGACTGAGCGCAATAAATGAATATAATAGTTGTCAAATATTCATCTCACCACATGTAATACTGATGTCTGGGTAAATCAGGAGCTATTCCGTGACAGAGGGGATGGTGGCAGTGGTGATACTTAAGGTCAAAGAAACTGGTGGCCGCATGGAGCTGCCCCTCTCAGTGGGTGCCTGGGGTATGAGACCCTGCCTTCGTCATGTACTCATGCAGCAAATGGGAGAGCTCTATCATTAACCACCAGGAGATTTTAAAGCAGGTATGCCCTTGCTAGAAGGCTTTTCCCCAGGCTGAGCATCACGCAGAAAGCATAGTGATAAGATAATGGACAGGAGTAGGGTTTTAGCTCCAAGGTGGCACTTCGGCTAAGAAGTCAAACCATACTGGGGAGCAGCACCAATAGCGATAGGAGGCAAATGGCCAGAACTGATGAGACATAGCTTGTAAGCACTAAGCACCCTTGAGAATCCTCAGAGACATTTAAAGAGATGCTTTCCATTAATAGGCAAATAGGGATTTGGAGTTCAAGATTTTAGTACTAACAGATGTTAATGTTCCTAGATTGCATTTGCTCTGTTGCGAGTGTGTTGGTGGAGGAGATGTCTCCCACATTACCTAAGACAAATCTTGAACAAGTTTTTCACAGACGATAAATTAGAAATTATTTTTCCAAGTCACTGTGGCTATTCTTCATTTGTGCATGTCATCAGATCATGATTTGTGGCTTTTAATTGTCTTAGATAACTAAAGCTTATTCACTAAAAATCACAAAACTTTATTTTCAACAAGTGAAGTTACTATTAAATTAACATTTTCTTTAGTTTCTTCCTTTAAAAAATAATGTCAGAGTTTATGTTTGTTTGATTGTTTTAATTTTTTCTGTAGAGTGATACTTGCTTGGCTTACAAAAATGTAAAGATAAGGAAAGCATGAAAAGGAAAATAAGTATTACTTATAATTCTACCACTAATTCCTTCTAAAACTCACATGGCCAGTGATCAGGATGTGCCAAACCTGAGAACACTTTTACTACTCTGTTTTGACCCATCTATAATTAATGCCCCCAATTCCTTTTATCTCAGATTCTCTAACTTGGAAGTTAAACTGACTATTCATAATCTCTCAAAATAAGATGCCATGCCTGTGAGAATTATCCTTGTTACTTCTTGACTTGGTTAGTTGGTTGAATGATTTCATGGTAAGAGTAATAATTAATAACAGAATGTCACCCAAATGTACAGAATTTGGTAGCAATGATATTGGTAGCTAACACATTTGGTACTTATTATGTGTCAGGCTCCATGAGTTTTACATGTCTTCTCTTGTTAGGTCTTCACAAGAACCCTGTGAATGCATGCTATTATTATCTCTACTTTACAAATGAGGAAATGAAGGCACATAAAATTTGAGTAACTTGTCTAAGGCTACATAACTACAGCCAGTGGTCACATAGGCAAACCACCTTAATTTACTAACTAGGGGAGATTAGTGGATGAATTACTGGCATTTACTAGTATACATTTCATTTGGCTTTGGCTATTGATATATAATTCCTTGCAATTTTTTAACAGGGAGAGCTTCTAAATTAAAATAGGACATATATGAAGGGCTACATTTCAAAATGCCAGATTGGCAAACATCATAAAGGAATATAACTCGCTTTGGAAGATGTCATTGATGTCTCTTCCGTTAAGGAGAAGGGGAATCAATGTGCTTTAGTTACAGATCAGATTTCCAACTCTGAATAAGGAAGAGACACACTTTGCTGTATTTTAAATGTTATCCTTAGGCAATATGTAATTGTGAAATTGGCCAATTTATTCAGGTCAAAGGAAAGAGGTATAGAATTTAATATTACTGTAAATTCATGTTGGCTCATACAGCTTTTTTCCCAAGAATCTAAATTTAACTTTATGGTTGTAGGAAATCTAATAAATTGTGTGAGAACAGATGGATCAAGTTATTCCAGATGACCCAAGTAAACCATTTCCAGCAAATGGAAAGCATTATTATCCCACATCATCCTGTTACTCATTCAAGGTACAGAAATGTTAAGCAATGAACCTTATACCTGGGAAGTTTATTCATGTTACCTTTATGAGAAATCACACCTGATATGATCCGTATTTTGCCAACCTTATTTGTCTGGGGCCATGAAGTATAGGAAGTAGAAGGCTGAAGATATACTAGGGAAATTAAATCACACAGAAATCCAATTTAGATAACTTGCACATTGTATAAAATGAGACTTTTCCACTTAAAGCAGCACTTGCTAACAGGTATCAAAACTAAATGCTGTTTTTTATCACAACTTTTTGAAACTGATGACCATGAACTTTGAGAGGCCATCTGCTGAAGGTGATAAATGACAAAGTACTCTGAGAGATATCAGTAGCCTACATTCTCACCAGATCTAAATGAAAATTCTTTCCCGATTTCCTGAACAAGAGACAGCAGGACTCACTTTAACCAGTTAAATACAGACTTAGGAACCCATTCTGTCCTATCCTGAATGTGATTTTCTTTTCTTTTCTTTTCTTTTTAAAGATTTTATTTATTTATTTGACACAGAGAGAGAGATCACAAGTAGGCAGAGAGGCAGGCAGAGAGAGAGGGGGAAGCAGGCTCCCCGCTGAGCAGAGAGCCCGATGCAGGGCTGGATCCCAGGACCTTGAGACCATGACCTAAGCCAGAAGGCAGAGGCTCTAACGCACTGAGCCACCTAGGCGCCCCCCGAATGTGATTTTCAATCCTTAATTAGCAATTACCCTAATAAAGCCCACTTTTCCAGCACATTGAAACCCCACTGATTTTTTTCCACTAAGATAATCCACTAGGATAAAGACATTCCACCAAGCTAGTGATAAGTTGCTTTATTGGTCTGTGTCCTTTGCTTGGCAAAGAAATAAACTCATTGATCACATTATTGATTACTGAAATAGTCCTCGTCATTTCTGTAGCATTTCTTCTGTTCTGTTCTTCTTCCATATGTTAATATGTTACATTCGTTTTTTAATACTTAAACTTTCACTTTTTCATTGAAAATCCAAATAGGAATTTATGCCAAAAATATCATTTTAATGCATTTAATTCTTATAACTAAAATATTCTAAAAAATCTTTCAGCTTGAAAGGGGACTTTGTCACCTTTTGCTGGAAAGTTGTGCGATGAAGTTACTGCATAGATTATAAGTGTTGTTGGCAACATCAAAATTATGTTACAAGGGCTTAGGCCTGCCATCCTCATTTCATTAGATTCTCTTCATACTGTAGTTCTCATCTTCATGCCTTACCTATGTTATCCAGGCTTTTCTACCTAGAAAACTTCTTCATCCATCTAAATATAAAGGCTTACTCTTTCAAACTAAAAAGATTCGATTCTATTAATTCAATCAGACTTCTTTCTTCCATTAAGAGTTGATTTTTTTTAACTTGTATGGTAATTTCACTTTTTTCATTTTTTTTTTAAACCATTTTCCCCAAGCGTAATTAACATACAGTGTCATGTTAGTTTCAGGTGTACGATATAATGATTCAACAACTCTATACCTCATTCAGTGCTCATCAAGGTAAGTATACGCCTTTTTTATTTTGTTTTAATTCCAGTATAGTTAACATACAGTGTTAGATTAGTTTCAGGTGTACAATACAGTGATTCAACACTTCCATATATGACTCAGTGCTCCTTATTCCCCATCATCTATTTCACCCATCTCCTCAAGCTCCTCTCCTCAGGGAACCACCAGTTTGTTCTCTATCTCTAAGTGTCTGTTTTGTTTTGTTTTTCCCATTAAGATCTGATTTAAAGCTTATCTCCAGCAAATTTTCTCTGATCAATTCCACTACTCTTTGATTTTGCCTCATCTTTGATATTGGCATACTTAGATATATTGGTTTTAGTGTTTTGCTTAGTAATTGTACTTTACCAGTAGTTTAACTCACAAGAATATTCCAAGCTCCTCACTGATGTTCACGACGTCCCCTTCATCTTTTATAATCTCTTGCAACATCTGTTGGTTATAATAATTCATCGTCTTTGGTAAGCTTTCAGAACTGATTGATTCAGCCATTTATCAATTGTCAGAATTTTCTTTTTCCTTTTGGAGGTGATAAATATCAGTCCCTCTAGCTTTTAGAAGCTCCTTCGTAGCCTCTTTATGAGGTGGAATACTGTAGTGAAAGCCAAGTTTAAGCTAGTATCTGTCAAATATCAAATAATTATTAGAAATAATGCACGAAGCAGTCATAAATCCTGGGGTGTTTTTTGTTTGTTTGTTTGTTAATCTCAGGGAGTCTTTGTACTCCATCGTCAGCCACTTTGGACAATTGCCTTACAGGAACAAAATATAAGAACACACGATGTGTGGCATTATAATCCCAAAGCTCTGTTTTGTCTGGTGTCTCCACTCCTATCACAGAGTAATTCATTGCCATATCTGATAAAAAGGTGGATTGATCTTGCTGTTAAATACAGCTTCAAGATAACCCCTTCCTTCACACAAGGATGGGGGGATAACAGAATATTCCCAACTAACGTGGAAAATCCCTGCTAGCAGAAAACCATTCTGCAAGTGAAAGCATCAACCAAAAGGTATTGAGGGACACTGTTTGGATGTTACAAAATACATTTTGGGTATATGTGGGAATTGGAAATGGACCAGATGATGATACATTCAGGAATAACTTTTAGTTGTATTAGGCATTATTTTGTTATTTTGTTTAACAGGAGTTAATGTTATTCTGACAATGTAAAAAGACCCTTTTATCTTTTAGAGTGTGATATTATACTGTCTGTGTAATGTTTGGTTTTGACTCTCCTACACTACCACTCCATCCCATTTCACAAAGGAGTCATTTTGTGGATTGCCTAAAGTGTTGGATGATTCCGCCAAAGGACTGCCGAAGTGCTTTGTACTTTGCTCGGGAGCGTCCATGAGGACTGAGTGGGCATGCTCCTGGCTCGCCTGACTTGATAAGGTGATTTCTTGCTTGCTAATAAATGTGTATTTATCAGAAGATAGTTTAAGATTTGTTTCTATTCTAACAAGCCATCTGTTAGTGAGAAGTGATAGCTGAAGGCTTTCTACATATGACAAAAAGAACTCCAAAATTTCTAAAACACAAAATTGGCTTGTGTTGGTTAGCAACAATAGGATTTTCTCATTGACTGGGCATTTGAATGATATGTTCTCTAAATCTTCTTCCCATAATCAGATACTAAACCACCTAAGAAAACCTATACTGACCTCTCAGTAATGCAATTTTCTTCCAGACCTTGTCTCTGAAACAGTAGCTGCTTCACAAAAATTTTTTGTCTGAGTTTTCTAATTCCCACCTTCTCTCTAAAAATATGAAGGTGTTCTAGAGGCAGTAACAATCTAATCCAAGGTCTCATTTTGTAATATCAGCCAGTATTTCATTTTTATGGAAAGAATAGCTGGTGTGGGTTAATACAGCAAACCAGGTAAATGTAGATTAAATAGGTTTCCATGACAGTTCTTTTTTCCACACCCTTCCATGCAGCAGAGGGCAGTAGTGAATTGTGCATATGTCCTCTAGAAACAAACCAAACAAATATAATTAGATAATTTAAAAATCATATTGAAAATGATGCACATTCAATAGTATTTTTGGTTCCCTGAACAAATAGTAATTTACCTGGGCTACAATTCAGTATATGGTAACTAATTTCATATCTCAGACTTACAGTCTCATTCAGACAACTTAGGATTTCAGCGTAACTTTGTATTGTGTAGTCACTCACAAATTAGATGTGGGCTGGAATTAAATATTTTTTTCTAAGAAAAATGTAATAGCCTAAAGGAAATTTTATAGCATAGAGGTATTTAGCTATTTCTAGACTTAAAACATTGTCTTCTTCAAGATAAATATAATACTATAACGAACTTTTGTCTTCTTTAAAAGCTTTTTTTAATAAGTTAATCTAAAACAGTGTTTCTCGGGGTGCCTGGGTGGCTCAGTGGGTTAAAGCCTCTGCCTTCGGCTCAGGTCATGATCTCAGGGTCCTGGGATCGAGCCCCATATCGGGCTCTCTACTCAGCGGGGAGCCTGCTTCCCCCTCTCTCTCTGCCTGCCTCTCTGCCTACTTGTGATCTCTCTCCTCTCTGTCAAATAAATAAATAAAATCTTTAAAAAAATAAATAAATAAAACAGTGTTTCTCACCAAATAATCACATTTATGGAGTTTTTATTAACTTATTTTTTGACTTACGCAATTGAAGTATCAAATTTCAACTTTTTAAGTTTTTTTTTTCTGGTTTTTTACCTACATATTTTCATACTTATCCATATTTTCCCTTAAATGTCATCTATTGTCTTCCTACCAAAGAAGATGAAAAGTTAGTGCCCTTACACACCCCTCAGGTATTACTTCACCATATTCCTCCAAAATACCATTTTATATTATTCAGTTTTAGGCTCTTTGCCTTACTCATAGAGGGCAATTATTAAACATATGTCTACTGAGTATTCAAACAGTTGAAAGAAATTTCCAGTTAAGGAAAGTGTACTCACATTTCCTGAGTCCTGACTCTGTGCATAGGGTTTCCAGTTGCTGTTAAACCACTGTCACACAGAAAACCATTTCTGTTTATCTTTACATATTGTACCATTTGAATAGATTTTTTTCAAAGTAGAAAAGCGTATGTGTTCTTGGAAAAAAGCTTATTAGAAGAGAAAAGATCTTAGATTTTAGAAACACAATTCATGTTTAAATCCTGGCTCCACTTGTCAGTTGCCAGACCCTCTACTTCACCACTTTTGCTACCCATCTAAGTCTTCTCAGAGATATGTGGCAGTGGCAAGGACCACTGTCGTATCCTGCTTATCTTGTTTGCTTCCAGCCTTACTTGGAGGAACCTGCCACTCCCTTGAGGAGGCCCAGTATTTAAAGCCAAATATCTTAGTAATTATATTACACATAAATGGAAGCTATTCCAATTAAAAGACAAAGTTTGCTAGACTAGATAAAAAGGAAAATTGAACTATATGCTATTTGAAAGGGGTACACATTAGTTAGAAAAATAGAGAGGATGAAGGCTGCTTGGGTGGCTCAGTCAGCTAAACATCTGACTCTTGACTTTGGCTCAGTTCATGATCTCTGGGTCATGACATAGACCCCTGCGTTGGCTCTGTGCTCAGCAGTCAGTCTGCTTGAGAGTCTCTGCCTCTTATCTATAGATGCAATACCATCTCAATGAAAATTCTAATTTATGTGTGTGTGAAATTGACACATTTTCTATGGGAATGCAGAAGACATAATCAAGGAAAACAATTTTGGTACAGAAAAACAAATGAAGGATGTACAGTACCAGATACAAAGACTGGCTATAAAGCTATGATAACTAAAATAGTGTAGGATTAGCATAAGCACAGACTTGTCCATAAGCAATGGGCTAGAATAGAAAGCCCAGAAACAGTTCCGCGCATGATAGTCAATATGCTATATGACTAAAACACCACTGCATTTGAGTAGGGTAAATAGTGCTGGGTTCATTGGATATCTATATGGAAAAATGAACTTTGATCTTTTATGTAATTAATTAATTAATTAATTAACTTGAGATGGACCATAGACCCAATATAAAAAAGGAAACAATAAGGCTACTTGAAGAAAACAGGAGAAAATCTTCAAGACCTTGTCATAAACAAAGATTTCTTAAAAAGCGTGCGAAAACCCAATCCATAATAGGAAACATTAACAAGTGGACTACATTAAAATTAAAAATTTATATTTATTGAAAGACATTTTTTAGCATTAAAACTGCTAAAAGAGTGGATATTTGTGGCACATATATTTCATAAAGGACTTACATTCATAACAAAGAGCTCCTACAAAATAAAACAAACTGACAAAAGAGAATGATGTGTTTTTTAAAAATGAGCAAGGACTTAAACACACCCTTCATAAAAGGATGTATCCAAATGGTCACTAAGATATTAAAATACACATTTCACAAAGAAAGATGTCTAAATAGCCAAGCAATCGGAGAATTGCAAATGAAGGCACAATGAGATAGAGATACACATCTACCACAAGAGCTAAAGTTAAGAAGATTGTCAATTCCAGCAAGGATACAGAGCAGCTGGGAAAATAGGTGGTGGAGAACAGTGAACCATAAGCACTCTTAGTCTGTGAGAGCTCAAATAGTGAACTAGCAGAAGCCCACGCAAAGAGAAACCCTGCAACTGCCAGGTAAGTCCTACCATGGAAGGAGCCTTGTCTTCCAGTATGCTTGTGCCTCCCTTTGGCCAACCCTAAGTCGAAAGCCAGAGGGCAGTGGATGTGGTGATGCAGTTTATAAAAGTTAGGTGTCCCATTGATCTATGTCTCTATTTTTGTTCCAGTACCACACTGTCTTGATGATTACAGCTTTATAATATCACTTGAAGTCTGGCATTGTGATGCCACCAGCTTTGGTGTTCTTTTTCAACATTCCTCTGACTATTTGAGGTCTTTTCTGGTTCTATACAAATTTTAGGATTATTCCAGCTCTGTGAAAAAAGTTGGTAGTATTTTGACAGGGATTGCAATGAATGTGTAGATTGCTCTGGGTAGCATAGACATTTTAACAATATTTATTCTTCTAATCCATGAGCATGCAATGTTTTTCCACTTCTTTGTGTCCTCCTCAATTTATTTCACAAGTGTTCTGTAGTTTTTAGAGTACAGATCCTTTACATCTTTGTTTAGGTTTATTCCTAAACAAAGGAATAAGAGTGCTTATGGCTTTTGGTGCAACTGGATGTGGGATCGATTCCTTAATTTCTCTTTCTTCTGTTTCGTTAGTGTATAGAAATTCAAATGATTTCTGTACACTGATTTCATATCCTGCCATGTTGCTTAATTCCTGTATGAGTTCTAGCAATTTTGGGGTGGAGTCTTTTGGATTTTCCACAAAAAGTATCATGTCATCTGCCCAGAGTCAAGAGTTTGACTTCTTTGCCAATTTGAATGCCTTTTATTTCTTTTTGTTGTCTGTTTGCTGAGGCTAGGACTTCTAGTACAATGTTGAACAACTGTGGTGAGAGTGGGCATCCCTACACTGTTTCTTTTTTTTATTATTTTTTATTTTTAATTTTTTTTTTTATTTTTTATTATTATTCTTTTTTTATTTTTTATTTATTTTTTTCCCTACTCTGTTTCTGACCTTAGGGGAAAAACTCTCAGGTTTTCCCCATTGAGAATGATATTTGCTGTAGGCTTTTTGTAGATGGCTTTTATGATATTGAGGTATGTTCCCTCTAACCCTACACTGTGGAGAGTTTTGGGCCCTCAACTCTATGGTCAACTAATCTTTGAAAAGCAGGAAAGAATATCCAATGGAAAAGGACAGTCTCTTCAATGCTGGGAACATTGGACAGCCACATGCGGAAGAATGAGACTGGACCATTTTCTTACACCATACACAAAGATAAACTCAAAATGGATGAAAGACCTAAATGTGAGACAGGAATCCATTAAATCCTAGTGGAGAACAGAGGCAGCAACCTCTGTGACCTTGGCTGCCACAACTTCTTGCTGAACACATCTCCGAAGGCAAGGGAAACAAAAGCAAAAATAAACTGTTGGGACTTCGTCAAGATAAAAAGCTTCTGCACAACAAAGGAAACAGTCAAAAAAACTAAAAAGCAACCTACAGAATGGGAGAAAATATTTGCAAATCACATATTAGATAAAGGGCTGGTATCTAAGATCTATAAAGAACTTATCAAACTCAACACCCAAAAAACAAATAATCCAGTCAAGAAATGGGCAGAAGACATGAACAGACATTTCTTCAAAGAAGACATACAAATGGCCAAAAGACATGAAAAATGCTCCACATCCCTTGGCATTAGGGAAATACAAATAAAAACCACAGTGAGATATCATTTCACACCAGTCAGATAGGAACAACAAGTGTCGTTCCTATTAAAATTAACAAGATAGGAAACAACAAATATTGCCAAGGATGCAGAGAAAGGGGAACTCTCTTATACTGTTGGTGAGAAAACAAGCTGGTGCAGCCACTCTGGAAAACAACATGAAGATTCCTCAAGAAGTTAAAAACAGAGCTACGTTACAACCCAGCAATTGCACTACTGTGTATTTACCCCAAAGATACAAATGTAATGATCCAAAGAGGCAACTGCACCCCGGTGTTCATAGCAGCAGTGTCCAAAATAGCCAACCTGTGGAAAGAGCCGAGAGGTCCATCAACAGATGAATGGATAAAGAAGATGTGGTTCATATATACAATGGGATATTACTCAGCCATCAGGAAGGATGAATACTTAACAATTTACATCAATGTGGATGGAACTGAAGGATATCGTGCTGAGCGAAATAAGTCAATCAGTGAAAGACAATGATCATATGGTTTCACTCTATGTGGAATATAAGAAACAGCACAGAGGATCATAGGGAAAGGGAGGGAAAACTGAATGGGAAGTCATCAGAGAGGGAGAAAAACCATGAGAGACTCTTAACTATAGGAAACAACAGAAGGTTGCTGGAGGGGAGGTCAATGGGGGAATGGGGTAACTGCGTGATGGGCATTAAGGAGGGCATGTGATGTGATTAGCACTGGTGTTATATGCAACTGATAAATTATTGAACACTACATTTGAAACTAATGAGGTACTATATGTTGGCTAATTGAATTTAAATAATAAAAAATAAGTGAATTAAAAATTAAAAAAAAATAAAAGTCAGGTGGATCTGAAGGGGCAAAGATCCAGCAAGGTTTACTTATTTATGTATTTATTATATCTGTCAATCCATAAATTGATCTATTTATCTACCTAATCTACTTATTTTTGACTTAGCTAGTGTGTGTGTGTGTGTGTGTGTGTGTGTGTGTGTGTGTGTGTGTAAGTTGTGTCATGTGTAAAATGAAATCAAATGGCCAAAGAGATTGAGAATCACAAATAACTAACATCTGTGTACTTACTACATGCTAAGCATATTGACAGAAACTTCCAGGCTTCTTGCTTAAGGTACAGTATGATTAGGTTTTTTTTCCAGTATGATTAAATTTTGGCAGTGGGAAAAGGACATTAACTGAACATAGTAACATAAGCTGCAACAGAATTTTTTTTAATGTTTCAAGGGCAAAATGGTCTCATTTTATAGTATATTTTATTAAAGGTTCCATAATCAAAATTTATGAGAAAAGAGAGACAAGCATTGCCTATATTATGATAGCTAGTAGTTATAATTAATTTTATTAATGTTATAGGAATTTAATATAGCAATAATTAATATTATTTATAATTTGAATGACATGGTTTGGTATCTTTTTCTCTTACAGAAAGAATCTGCAGAAAGATATTAAAACAACTACTACATTTTGCAACTTGGGGTTTTTCACATTAAGTACATGGTTTTACCTTGACATGTAAGACATGTTGTTTGTTGTAGAAAATGGAATATGTGCACAAAAAATACTTGTCATGTTTAACCATCAAAAACAATAATACATTTTGATATGTTCTGTAGTCTCTTTCAACATATTTCTAAATATATAAACCTTAAAATAAAAGATCCTATTTTATGTATAGTTGAGTGTCTTCCATTTTCACCTATATCATAGACATTTCAACATCTGAATATTAATGCATATATTTTTATTGTTCATATTGGTAATAATTTCCTAATGAGAGATTTCTAGAAGTAATAATACTTCATTAAATTCACATTAATTATTTTAAAAATCTTGATACATAATAGCAAATAACTTTCTTGAAAAGATTCATCAATTTACATTCTTAGTAGTAGCTAATTAGAATGAAGGCTTATAGTTCCTTCACTATTTTTTTGACAACTTGATAAGTCTGGTATGTCATTATTTTATTTATTTTTTTTAAAGACTCACATATTCATTTTAGAGAGAGAGTGAGCAAGTGGGGGGAAGGAGAGAGAGAGAGAATCTTCAAGTAAACTCCCCATTGAGCACAGAGCCTGACACAGGGCTGGATCTCATGACCCATGAGATCATGACCTGAGCCAAAACCAAGAGTTGGATGCTTAACAGACTGAGTCACCAAGGTGCCCCATGGTATGTCATTATTTTAATATAGATTTGCTTAATTGTGAGATTAGATGTGTGTCTGGTTCTTGACCACTCATATTTCTTCTTTCACTGAAATCCATTTAACTGAACCCACATCTTCTGTTCTTTTGACTAGTGAATATTTTTAAAAATTATTTTTTAACAAAGAGTAAAGATACCAACATTTGTTATATAAGTGCCAAATAGTGTTATAATTTTTAACACTACAGCAGTTTTTTTTTTTTTTTTGTAGTCAAATGTATCATTATTTGTTTCATCTTTAGTATTTTGGGATTTCACTTTGTTTTACATTTTAATATTTAACCCATGTAAAATGTACTTTAATGTATATATTTTAAAAAAATTTTTGCAAATAGAAAAGCTTTTAAACAGTGTTTAAAAGTAACCTATACCTTCCTCACTGGATTGTTTTGTTCTTTACAAAAGCTATAATTGTGATTATTTTTGTTTTATGCTTTACAGCAATTTCTAGAACCTCTAATACAAAATTAATAATGCTATTTACACAAATCCTTATTTCTTCTTGATTTTAATAGAAATCCTTTTGCTATTTGTTGTGAAAAACTTATTTATTATTCCATCACAGTCTAGATTTATAAGATTTATAATTCTCTTTTAGATGTACTAGTTAATATGTAATATTTTAAAATTTTAAATTGTGTGTGTGTGTCTGTGTATACCATGATGAATAAGATTTAGAATTTGTTTTTTCTCATTTACTTTTAACCGAGTTGTATTGTGGTAGAATAATTAATATCTATAATTTCTGAATTTTATAATTTATTGAGGGAGACTTTGTGATCCAGTGTATATTTTCTCCCCAATCTCCAATGAATGCTTGGAAATGTGAATTATAAAGTTAAATTTGTAGCTGTCAATTTAACATTTTAAATTATTTTGTATTTCCTTTTTGTCTACTTGATTGATTAAGAAATGTGTATTGTAGTTGTAAGAGCAGAAATCCTCATGGTAGAACATACCAATACAAAATAATCCTTAATTTAATTCCTTTTATCTCAGATTCTGCACTGATATGATTAGCACTTCAATGTTTCAGAACTTTTCACATGTATCTTAGTCCATCTCTTTATGTTAATCTTTTATTGCTATTTTGTTTTAAATGTAATTCTTATAAGTCAAATGCTTTTGAGTTTTATTAATTAATTTTTTGAACTTTTCATATGTAATTTTATTTTTGCCTTTACTTCTACTCTATATAAACAGTGGGCCATATTTTAGGTGCTTCTTCCCTGTATCTGGAAAAAAAGCTCTGTTGGATTGGCATGCCCATCCATCTTTTTTTTAAGTTTTTATTTAAATTCCAGTTAGTTAACATACAGTGTAATATTAGTTTCAGGTGTATGATATAGTGATTCAACACTTCCATACAACACCAGGTACTCAACACAAGTGCCCTCCTTAATCCCTATCACTGTTTAACCCATCCTCCCACCCACTTGCCCTCTGATAACCACTCAATTTGTTCTCTATAGTTAAGAGTATGTTTCTTGGTTTGCCTCTATCTCTCTTTTTTCTCCCTTTGCTCACTTGTTTTGTTTCTTCAGTTTCACATATAAGTGAAATCATATGGTATTTGTCTTTCTCTGGCTGACCTATTTCACTTAACGTGGTACTCTCTAGCTCCATCCATGTCATTGCAAATGGCAAGATTTCATTACTTTTCATGTATGAGTAGTATTCTATTATATATATTGATTATATATATATAATGGATTATATATATTCCATTACATATAATCCATTATATATATCATATACATATAATCCATTACATATATACCACCTTTTCTTTATCCATTATTCAGCCAATAAACACTTGAGAAGTTTCCATAATTTGATTATTGCAGATAAGGCTACTATAAACATTGGGGTGCATGTATCCCTTAATGCAATCCTTATCAAAATACCAACAGCATTTTTCACAGACCTAGAACAAACAATCCTAAATTTTTATGGAATTATAAAAGACCTCAAATAGCCAAAGCAAACTTGAAAAAGAAAAGCATAGTTGGAGGCATCACAAATCTGGACTTCAAGTTATATTACAAAACAATAGTGATCAAAACAGTATGGTACTGGCACAAAATAGACACATAGATCAATGAAACAGAATAGAAAACCCAGAAATGAACCCACAACTGTATGGTCATTTAACCTTTGACGAAGCAGGAAAGAATATCCAATGGGAAAAAGACAGTCTCTTCAAAAAATGGTGTTGGGGAAACCGGACAACTACATGCAAAAGAATGAAAGTGGACCACTTTCTTACACCAGACACAAAAATGGATGAAAGACCTAAATGTGAGACCTGAAACAATAAAAATCCTAGAGGAGAGCACAGGCAGAAATTTCTTTGACATTGACCATAGCAACTTCCTTCTAGATATATCTCCAGAGGCAAGAGAAACAAAAGCAAACATTAACTATTGGGACTTCATCAAAATAAAAAGCTTCTGCACAGTGAAGGACAAAATCAACAAAACTAAAAGGCAACCTATGGAATGGGAGAAGATATTTGGAAATGACATATTTGATAAAGGGTTAGTATCCAAAATATGTAAAGAATTTATAAAACTCAATACTCAAAAAACAAATAAGCCAGTTAAAAAATGGGCTGAAGACATGAATAGACATTTTTCCAGATATGCAGATGGTCAACAGACACATGAGAAGATGCTCAATATCACTCATCATCAGGGAAACACAAATCAAAACTACAATAAGATATTACTCACATCTGTCAGAATGGCTGAAATTAACAACTCAGGAAATAACAGATGTTGGAGTGGATGTGGAGAAAAAGGAACCCTCTTGCACTGTTGGCGGGAATACAAACTGGTGTAGCCACAGTGGACAGCAGTATGGAGGTCCTTCAGAAAATTAAAAATAGAACTACCCTACAATCAAGCAGTTGTCTTACTAGATATTTACTCAAAGAAAAAAATGATTAATTTAATATGAGAATTTTTAATAGGAAAATTTAATCTATTTCTATTCATTTCATAACAAATTAACATGTCCAAAATAGAATTCCTCCAGAAGAATTGTTATTCTCCAGTAGTTCTCATCTCAATAAATGACACTGAAATCCATCCAAATAAATCCATCCAAATCCCAAGGTACTGGTCACAATTTCTCCCTCTTGCATACTTTGAAAATTCAATCCATCAGCAAAACCTGTTGGCTATACCTCCAAAGTGAATTTCAGTTCTACATCTTCCTATCTTCCTTATCATTCTTCCTCACTTAGATTCTCACAATGTTCCATCTATTGCCTCCTTTAATGGATTTTCCATTTAGGAGCCAGAGTTGTATCTTTAAAATGTAAATCAGGCTATGAATTCTTATGCTTAAAACCTTTCTACGGATTCTCATTGCATTTCAACTTAAATGCAAACTTTTTACTTTTTCTCACACAGGACTTATTCTGCTTTACTTCTGTATCCTTTTCCAACCTCATGTCAAACTCTCAGTTTCTCCAGCTCATCCACACTGGCCTGTTAGATCTTTGAACCAGTCAAGTTCATCCTTACTTTAAGACTTTTGTGTATGTGTTTCCTTTGCTTAAAATCATCTTCAACCCCCACTTTTAGTATCTTGGCTCTTTTTTATATACAGTGCCTCAGTTCACATATACCTCAGTCGTGAGGCTTTCTTCTACAACTGTTCTATCTAAATAAGTTACTCTACCTTAACCCAGTAGAGTTATCACAGTGGCATTCAGACAGAAGACATTCCCATGGATATCCCAGCAAGAACGAACTTAAGAGATTCTATGAATTTACATAACTTTCAGATATTTTATTTTCCCAGGGTTTATGAAAATCTCCCGGTTGCCAAGCAAAGGAGCAAAGAAAGCTTACTGGAATGTTTAATCAAGACCATAAACCATAAATCTTTGAGGCCACTTCTCTTTCCCTGTGTTATAAACATTTCTCTTAATGGTAAAATGTGGCACTGGCAGCAAGGTATTTTGGCTCTGTTAGGATGTTTCGAATGGAGATAAATGGTGGAGTGTACAGGTAGGAATAACTCATTTAACAAATTCATATGAACAAAATCAAAGACTGTATCCCTCTCTTTTTTTTTTCCTACAATGGAATATTACTCAGCCATAGAAAAGAAAGAAATCTTACCATTTGCAACAACATGGATAGAGCTGGAGTATCATGCTAAGCAAAATAAGCCAGTCAGAGAAAGACAAATACCATATGATTTCATTTGTATGTGGAATTTAAGAAACAAAACAGATGAACATAGGGGAGAAAAAAGGGAAGCAAGACAGGAAACAGACTCATAACTATAGAGAACAAACTGAGGGTTACTGGAGGGGAGGTAGGTGGGGGGATGGGCTAAGTGGGCGACAGGTATTAAGGCATGCACTTGTTGTGATGAGCACTGGGTGTTGTATGTAAGTGATGAATCATTAAATTCTATAGCAAAACTAATAGTATGCTGTATGTTAACTAACTGGAATTTAAAGAACTTGTAAATAAAAGACTGCACTACTTTTTAAAAAACATTTATTTATTTATTTTTAAAGAGAGACAGAGAAAGTGAGTTGGGGGAGAGGCAGAAGGAGAGAATCCTCAAGAAGGCTCCCTGCTGGGGCGCCTACTTGGCTCAGTTGGTTAAGCGTCTGCCTTGGGCTCAAGTCATGAACCCAGGGTCCTGGGATCAAGCCCTGCAGGGAGACTGCTTCTCCCTCTCTTCCCCACTTGTGCTTGCTCTCGCTATCTCTGTCTCTCCCTCAAATAAATAAATAAATAAATAAATAAATAAATAAATAAATAAAATCTTAAAAAAAAAAAACACTCACTGTTGATGCAGAGCCTGATGCTGGTCTTGATCCTAGGACCCTGAGATCATGATCTGAGTTGAAATCAAGAGTCAGCTGCTTAACTGACTGAGCCACCCAGGTGCCATAAGACTATCACTCTTAAGAGAGGTTATTATGAGAGCAAAGCTAAGAAAGCATGAGAAAGAAATGTTGAATGCAAGAAAAAAATCTTAAAAACATATTTAAATTCGAGCAATTATTTTCAGAAATTTTAATGTTCATCTCTAAAATGTTTTATCTTCTCTTAAAAGCAATCATTTTCAAAGTGTCAAAGCTGCAACAATTATAATGCTAATAGTTACTTACTAACTAGATGTTTTTTAACACTATCAAAATTTTCAATATACATTTGATAAAAATATGTGGACAAAACTCATATAATTTTATAACTTTAAGTGAACATTAGCCAATCAGGTAAACAAACTCAAATCACATCTTGACCTATTTTTCTAATTTTAGTAAATGCTCATTATTTTATCTCATAAATTTAATATTTTCTTCCTCCTATTAACAAAAAAAGAGAAATTATATGCTATATGTTGTAATTTCTGTTATGTTTCATTACTATGTATTAGCATTAATACATAGAAAAAATTTTATCATGATGTTTAACAAAGTCATCAACATTATTACTGATTTTTATTATCAATTCTTGTTTGTTTTTTCCCAAAAGCCAACCATTAGAATTTGACTTTGTACTCACACACATTTAAGGCTGTATCAAATCTTTTGTCATGCTCTACCATAAATAATTTTAGTTACTGATATGGCATCATTAAAAATTAAGTGGAAAAAACTATAATAATATATTATCTCATTTTTATAAAGTATAAAGGTTGATTAGATAATTTCTTTTTTTGATTAGATAATTTCTATATCTTTTTAACATTCACTGATTTTGCTGATCTTCCACAGTGTATACTATAATTCATTTCTTAGTGATTTTTATGATACTTATTGAAATGCTTTATTAACACTTGTCTAAAATTAAAAATGAAGTGTTCTTCTAAAATACAATAGAACTAATCTGTATATTTGAAATGAGAGTGAAGATTTGATTTACCAACTTAAATAACAAGGGAAATATTTTCCACAAGTTGAATATGCTAATACAGCTTCAAAATTTTAATAAGAATAGATTTGTGCACATAATAAGATAAAAACCTTGTATTAAGAATATTGTATTGGTAGCTGTGTAATATATAATAACATTTGGATTTTGCAAAGTTTTCTGAGCTTATTGAATTAAATGTGAAAATGAGTAACCAGTGTAATCAATAGTTATTGGATAGTTCTTGGAAAGGGCATTTGAGTATCTACTGAAACTGAAAAAAAAATGTATGTCATTGTGGTCTATCATCAACATTATTTTTAACAACATAGCATTTGAGAATTCAAATAAGACTTTCTGATATATTGACATATAACTTATATGACATTCAAAGAAATAAAATTGCTCTAATACAGTTCCTTCAATTATAATCTAATTATATATGGTAAGTAGTTTTCTCAAAGCTTACAAATATTAAAATGAAAAATAATGATGGAATTGACTGACTCTAGCAAAGTATTCTATTTAACCATCGACATATAAACTAAGTGAAGTGTTAAAAAAAACCAAACTCTATTCATCTCATTAAGAGATGCATTTCCTGGGGTGCCTGGGTGGCTCAGTTGGTTAAGTGTCTGCCTTTGGCTCAGGTCATGATTCCAGGGTCCTGGGATTGAGTCCCACATTGGGCTCCCTGCTCAGCAGGGAGCCTGCTTCTCCCTCTCCCTTTACTGCTCCCCTTACTTGTACTCTCTCTCTCTCTGTCAAATAAATTAATTAAATCTTTAAAAAAAGAGGTGCACTTCTAAACATACACATTTGTATTGGACACATTTAAGAGTATTGCAACTATTTTATTTTAAAATGTCAATATATGCTATATTGCAGAAATTATATTGTTTGTTAGTATTTAGGCTCCTATGAAGAAATTGGATGTCACTTAAAAACATGCTGGAGGTCCATACCAGCTTAAAATTTCTTGAGGGAGTTGTGAGCAAAAATTGTCTGGGGACCACTGCTTTTTTTTTACCAACTGGTTTGTTTTCTTCACAGTAGTTAGCATTTTACAGTAGATTATTATTCAGAGGTTCTCAGGTGTACATAACAGACTGCTTTCTGACTGGTATGACAGGGCATGGAAATTATTAGAACTATTTTGGACAACTTTCAGGACGTGGGCTATTTGGAAATATGTAGGGTCTTTACAGAGGTAATCTCATTAAAGTGAGGTAATTGGGATGGGTCCTCATCCGATATGACCCGTGTTCTTATGAAAAGCGAAACTTGAATACAGACACGTGTTCAAATGTCATGTGAACATGAAGGCAGAGATTGGGGTCATGCACGGGGTGAAGACAAAGAATGCCAACTAGTGCCAGCAACCACTAGAAGCGAGGAGGGAGGCATGGAACAGGTCTTCTTACAGCCCTCGAACGGAGCCAAGCCTGCTGACACTTTCTTGGACTTCTAGTCTCCAGAACTGTGAAACAATACATTTCTGTTTAAGCCATTCAGTTTGCTACAGCAGCCCTAGCAAATGAATAAAACCTTGTCTGATATCAGCTCTCTTCACGTTTTCTTTTGTGCATGTGTCTCTGTCACCTTGAACTTTTTTTTTAATCTCTAGAACTTCGAAGTTTATTTTTACATCCTACTTCAGCTGCAGGAGGGACGCTATCAGACACATCACGGAAAGAAAATTTGTGGGACCACTGTGCTCAATGTCAGCTTTTCTAGGGAACTAAGGAAAAAAGGATAAAGCTCTGGGGGCACCTGGGTGGCTCAGGCAGTTAAGCAGCTGACTCTTGGTTTCGGCTCAGGTCATGATCTCAGGGTTGTGAGATCAAGCCCCATGACTGGCTCCACACTCAGCACAGAGTCTGCTTGAGATTCTCTCCTTTTCACTCTCCCTCTGCCCCTCCCTTCATGCCCCTGCCACTTCCCCCCCCACACACACACACAAAAAAAAAAAAAAAAAAAAAGGATAATGTTTTGGAAGTCAAAGAATTCTAGTTTCCTTGGGGGTCCGCATTTACTGGGATGCATCTTTTTTTTGAGTTATTTGTCTGCTATGCAGCTGGTGAGAGATAAGCCTCTTCCTATGTCTGAGGGGCTCTATTCCAGGCAGCCTGCAAATGTGAGGTTTAGATAAACTGAGTCAGGCCTTGAGAACAGCTTTTCATTTACTTTGTCTTATCTTTCTGATCTTTCCTTGGATTGACTTTTCTCACTCTTTTGCAGTGAAATAGTTGCATGTAAATAGCTGAGATTCTGATAGCTGCCTGGAAGGACCAAAGAATCAGCTCCCTCTGTATTGCCCTGGATGCTTGCTTGCCACTCCATGTTGTCCATCCTCACTTACCAGGACACCACATTGAATTTATAAATGAAGTTAGGAAGAATTGACATCTTGATGACACTGATATTCCAACCATAAATACAGTATATCCCTCCATTTATTTACATCTTTGATAATTTTCCTTAGAGTTTGGTAATTTTCCACATGTAGAGCCTATGCATATTTTCTTAAACTCATAACAAAGTTTTTTTTTTTCTTGTGTTTTTTTGAACTATTGTAAATGGTATGTTTCTAATTAAAAATTCCAATTGTTTATTACTGGTACCCAGGAGAGCAAAAATAACTATTACATATTAACCTTTGACCCCATGATGTCACGATTTCTGCTTATTAGTTCCAGGAAGCTTTTTGTTGTTGTTGTTGATTCTTTGGCATCTCTTGCATAGGCAATCATGTCATCTGTAAACAAAGACAGGTTCATTTCTTTCTTTCCAATACATATACATTTTATTTCCTTTTCTTAACTTATTGCACTAGCTAGGACTTCCAGTATGATACTTAATAGGAGTAGTAAGAGAGGACATACTTGTCTTGATCCTAATGTTAGGGAGAAAGCATCCTGTTTCTCACCATTAAGTATGATGTTAGCTCTAATTCTTTTGTAGATGTTCCTCATAAGGTTGAGAAAGTTGTCTGTTCTTAGTTTTCTGAGAGATTTTATCATTTATAGGTGTTGAATTTTGTCATCTTCTTTTTCTGCAACAGTCGCTACAATCACCCGATTTTTTAGCCTATTTATGTGGTAGATTACATTAATTTTTTTAGATACTGAACTGGCCTTGCATATCTGGAATACCTTGGTTTGGTGTACATTCTTTTCATTTATTGTTCAATTGATTCACTGATGTTTTTTGGGGGATTTTGCATCTACATTCTTGAGAGACATGGGTCTGTAGTTTCTTTTATTGTAATGTTTTTATCTGACTTTGACATAAAAATAATGCCGATCTCTTGGAGCACCTGCGTGGCTCTGTTGGTTAAGTGCCTGACTGTTTTCAGTTTCAGTTCATGATCTCAGGGTCGTGAGATGGAGCCCCACATCAGGCTTCATGCTAGGCATGGAGTTAGCTTAAGATTCTCTCTCTCCCTCTCCCTCTTCCCCTCTCCCTACTCTCTCTCTCTCTAAAAAATAATAATAATAATAATAATTCTGTTCTCATAAAATGAGTTGAGAAGCATCCCCTCTGCTTTTATATCTGTTGAAGGGGATTATAGGGAGTTAGTATGTAATCTTCAAATATCTGGTAGAATTTAGCAGTGAACACATCTGGGCCTGCTTCTTTCAGCTTTGGTAGGTTATTAGTTTCTCTAATAAATTTCTTTAATAAATAAGAGCCTATTCAGATTGTCAGCTTCTCCTTGTATGAGTTTGGTAGATTGTGTCTTTTGAGGAATTGATCCAATTCATCTAGGTTATAAAGTGCGTGGGCATAGAGTTGTTCATAATATTCTCATATTATCCTTTTAATGTCATAGGATCAATAGTGATAGGCCATCTTTCCTCTTCTTACTGTTTTTCCTTTTGAGTGAGAGAGATAGGCCATCTTTCCTCTTCTTATTGTTTTTCTTTTTGAGAGAGAGAGAGTGCAAACAGGGAGGGACAGGGGGAGGAGAGAGAGAATCATAAGCAGGCTCCACTCACAGCACAGA
This sequence comes from Potos flavus, assembly GCA_028534135.1. Classification (NCBI taxonomy): domain Eukaryota; kingdom Metazoa; phylum Chordata; class Mammalia; order Carnivora; family Procyonidae; genus Potos; species Potos flavus. Next base: position 106,490,926 of record CM052895.1, on the reverse strand, counting down.
GCTCCACATGGGTCCATCTTACGACCCTGAGATCAGGACCTGAGCCAAAATCAAGAGGAAGATGCTTAACCAACTGAGCCACCCATGCACTCTAGCTCTCTTTCTTATATTAGTAATTTGTGTCTCTTCTATTTTTTCTTAATCTGGCTAGAGGTTTATCAATTTTATTGATCTTTTAAAGAATGATCTTTTGATTTTGTTAAGTTTATTATCATTTTGTTTTTAATTTATTAATTTCTGCTTCAATTTTTATTCTTTTCTTCTTCTTTCTTTATACTTAAATTCATCTTCTCTCTCTACTTTTGTAAGATGGAAGCTTAGGTTATTTATTTTAGATCTTTATTCTTTTCTAATTTATGTACTTAATGTTGTAAACTTCTCTGTTGGCAGTATTTTTGCTGCATCTCACAAATTTTGGTGTTATATTTTTATTTTCATTTAGTTAAAAAAATTTATAAATTCTTTTAAGACTTCTTATTTGACCTATGTGTTATTTATGACTGTTGTTTAATTAACAAATATTTGAGGCTATTTTCCATCTTCCTTTCCATCATTGATTTCTAATTTAATCCCTGTGGTCTGAGAACATACTTCGTGTGATTTCTTTTAAATTTGTTAAAGTTGTGTTTGATGGCTACGAATGTGGTCTCTTGGTGAGCTTGAGAAGAATATATATTTTGCTGTTGTTGGACAGAATAATTTATAAATGTCAATTATATCAAGCTCTTCAGGTCTGCTATATCCTTACTGATTTTATGCTTGTTTGGTTTATCAGTTAATGAAAGATGGAGGTTGAAGTTTACAAAAGTAATAGTGGACTTGTCCCTTATCTAGTTCTTTCAGTTCTTTCTGTTTTCAGTTCTTTATCTATCTATCTATTAGTCTTTACCTCGTGTATTTAATACTCTGTTGTTAGATGCATTCATATTTAGGTTTTTAGGTCTTCTTGGAGAATTATTCCTTTTAGGGTTATTTAATCCTAATAATAAATAATCCTAGGATTCTTTAACCTGTGGTAATTTTTGTTGCTCTGAATTCTGCTTTGCTTGAAATTAATATAACTATTCCAGCTTTCTTCTGATTAGTGTTTTCTCTATGCCTTTACCTTTAAGTTATCTGAATTTTATATTCACAGTTTATTTTCTTGTGAACAAAATATAGTGGGGTCCTATTTTTGTATTCCACTTTGATGATCTCTGTCTTTCTGCTGGCATATGTAACCACTTAACATCTAATGTGATTATTGATATAATTGGATGAATAACTTTATTATTATTCCAAAAAATAATTAAAAAGAGAAAAAATCTTTGAATTCCAATTTGAGAAGAATTCCAATTCTACTGACATATCTTCAAACTCACTGACTCTTTCCTTGGTATTATCCAGTTTACTGATCAAAAAGCATTCTTCATTTCTATTATACTGTTTTTATTTCTATTATTTCCCTTTGATTCTTTCTGAGTAATTCCATATTCCTGCTTATATTATCTGTTTGTTTATGCATGTTGTTTACTTTTCTCTTTTGGAACCCTCAACAACTATTTGTAGCTATGTAAGTAGTCAAAATGAGAATGCCAATATCCATCTCCATATATGAGTACGGTTCTGGTGATTGCTTTGTCTGCTCAGGCGCTGAAATTTTTTTCTTTTTGGCTTGCCTTGTAGTTTTTATGAAAACTGAATGTGTTGCATCAGTAACAGAAACTACAGTAAATAGGCCTTTACTGTGAGAATTTGTTAATCTGGCTAAAAGTTGGGATGTATTTAATACTACCATAGTGCCAGGTTTCACTTTCCTCTATTGTCTTCCTTTCTGTCTCCCCTCTTGGCTCTGGGCTTCTTTTAAGTATTCCTCCTCTGAGGGAGTCTGTGTCTTGTAGTTCTTTTAGCTGTTACCCACTGTTATGCCAGAGCCCTGTTGACATGGTGGTCAGTTGCGGGAAACTGGAAGTATTCTATAATCTTATGATTAAATTTTCATTGTTTAGTTGGTCTGGATCTCTGTGTTATGTATTTCAGAAGTATTTATCAAGTGATATAGCCTTTCTCCTCCTTACATAAGAAAGGAAGTCTACAAGGGGCTGGAATGGAAGAAAGAGTCTTGAGTTGGGATCAAGCACTGGCAAAATCTTTTCCTTAGAGAACAGACTTTTTTAATGGAGAATTATCTAGACATGTGTCACAATGATTACTCTTCCCTTCTTCCTGCCAGAGCCCAGAAGGTATCTTTCTAGGATCTCCATCATGAGAATATAGTGAAGTTACTAAAGATAAACCAATGAAAATGTAGGAGACGCACTAAGACTGCAGCCCCTAGAGATTCCTTATTCTAAGGCTAGTCCATAGTCTGCCTCCAGAAAATCATCAAAATTACCACCTAAGTGTTCCTATCAGTTTGTGTCTAAAAGCTTCTGTTCTTTAATAAAAATAATGACAATAAGAAGTAATAATAACAGCAATGGTATTAATTCTAAAGGCACAGTTGCTTTAGATTTAAATACATATTAATGTCTTTGCTTCCCATTCTTTCTTGCATTTCAGAGAATTTTCTTATTCCTTCTGGGACAATTTTTTTTTTTTTCTTAAAGTATATCCTTCTGTAGTCGTGGCTAATTCTCTCATTTATATGTTTATATGAAAACAAATCTTAATTATATTATTTATTTATTTAGAAAGAGTGTGTGAGCAGTGGGGGAGCAAGAAGGAAAGAGGAAGAGGGAGAAAATCTTAAGCAGGCTCCACGCTCAGCACCCTACATGGGGCTCAGTCTCACAAACCTGAGATCATGACCTGAGCCAAAATCAAGAGTTGGACACTTGACTGACTGAGTTCCCTCAGAAGTCCCCCCTTTATTATATTTTCCTTCTATAATGATAGTTCTTTATAGGCCACAATTTCAGAGTAATATATACTTTCCAGCAAAATGTCGAAGATTTTAATATATTTTCTGTTGGCTTCTCTCTGTGCCATTGCAATATTTTTGTTAGCCTAAAATCATTCCTTTGTAAGGCATCTCCTTCTCCTTTCCTGTTTCTCTTCCTTCTTCCCTTTCATCTCCTTCTCCTTCTCTTTTTTCATCATTTTCTTCTCTGCCTTTAGATATTTTCCTGTCTTCTTATAAGCTCAGAAATTCTTTATAGATGACATCTCTTATAGTTTATACAGTATCTAATTGTACTATAGTCAAAGGGCCCCTTTCATTGTTTTGCCTGCAATGTGTCGCACTTCTTTTGCAATGCTAGCCTCCACTCATCCTTTTACTGAAACATTTATGAAATTGTTTCCATGTGCCAGCATTCTACATTAAGTTCCCCCAATTAATCCTCTCAGCAATAGTATAAAGTTAAGGATAGTTACTGTCTCCATTTTACAGATGAAAAAAAATAATGAGCTGAGACATGCTAAGTAAGGGAAAGGCTTGGACTCTGAGCCCAGATCTGTCTGGCCCCAGAGTCATCTCTCTCAATATCACCACCACCCTTCAACATAAATTCTCAGCCTGGCTTGTCTACTGACTCTCCTTCATTGGAATTTTTCCAATTGTTACTAGCTAAACTATGAATTTCACTGATAATAATTGTATAATTACTTTCATTTTAACTGGCATATATTTTTTTCTTTCCAAATGTGGCATTGGACTCCCAAGAGCATAAAATGTATCATTTGCCATGCTCAACAGTACCATCTAATGCAGTGTTATGAAAAAATACAGTGTAAATAGTAAATAATATTTCAGTCATGAAAAAATCCAATTACGTGTCAAATCTTAAAAGGAACAGGTAGTTTTTATTTTCTGAATAAACCTATCAATCAGAATCATATAACAATTATTTTGAATTAAAGTGCATGTATATGGGTGACTCAGTGGGTTAAACCTCTGCCTTCAGCTCGGGTCATGATCTCAAGGTCCTAGGATCGAGCCCCGCACCGGGCTCTGTGGTCAGCAAGGAGCCTGCTTCCCTCTCTCTCTCTGCCTGCTTCTCTGCCTACTTGTGATCTCTCTCTCTGTCAAATAAATAAATAAAATCTTAAAATAAATAAAATAAAATAAAATAAAATAAAATAAAATAAAATGCATGTATATACGGGCACCTGGGTGGCTCAGTCAGTGAAGTAACCAACTGATTTCAGCTGAGGTCATAATCTCTGTGTCATGAGTTGAGCTTCACATTGGATTCTATGTTGAGTCTAGAGCCTGCTTACGATTCTCTCTCTCCCTATGCCCCTCTCACCCCCCCCACTTACTCTCTGAATAAATAAATAAATAAATAAATAAATAAATAAATAAATAAATAAAATAAAAAGGCATGTATGTAACTATTAACCAAAAATAAAAGAAGATCTATGTCCACTAAGGAGAGTGTCACAAAAGGAATAGTGATGTTTGGGTTAATAATTTGTCACTAAAATGACTAAAATGATGATTTTCTATTTTGTCCCTTGTTAATATATGTCAATATTTCAGGTTATGTTCTACACTTCTGAGATTTTGTTTAAGCTGAATTAACTTGTCAATTTTTAAACATACCAAGGCTTCCACATTTCTCCATGCACCCTGGATGATAATTTTAAAAGCAGGCATCAGAAATTAATCTGTGACCAGGACCACAGTCAGTGTGGACAAAAAATGTGTTGTTAGCATTACCGTAATAGCCTGACTTCTTTGACATCAACAACATGCTTTCTTACCGCAATTTGTTCCGCTATATTGTTTCATCATTAGAAGCCCTTGTTTAAAACCCATTTACAAAGCTGATTGCCAAGTATTGTCTAGAACTATTGCAAGAGATTTAGATGTGTGAAGTTTATTTACTTGGTTATTGGACTTTTAACTGCTGTTTGCTTGCCAAGCACAGTTAATACTTGAAAACACTATAACCAAGATGATGAAAGTTCAAGTTCCCCATGGCTGTCTTTACTTGCCTATCCTCCCCATCCACCTTTGATTCTAGTTCCAGAAAATATACTGCCTCTCAGTAAATTCTTGCATTCTTGGAACCGATACCAGTAAGGCTAATTCTGTGGTGGTCTAATCCCGTCTTGCTGTGCTCCAAGTTGGCTTTTGATTGTTATTTCAAATAAAAGGCTTTTACTGCCTTCCTAATTTGTCCATGTAGTAAAAGTCCCAGAATAGTCTCGATGCCTCTTTTTCTGAGATGAATAAATTCTGCCTGGGGGAAACTGTGGTGAGATTTGGGCGGTTACAGATATCATGCAAAAGAGCTTACGATGAGTCTGTGATTCAGAAGCAGCTAGGCGTCCATGTGTGACCGCACACACACTTACCAGCCCTGTGACCAGAGGTGTTGGCAAGAATGGGTGGCAATCTGGTGACAGTGAAGCAGGGATCTGGGGAACGGGGCCAGAGGACTGCTGGCCTGCAGGCTTCCCCGAGTCCGCAACCGCTTGCAACCGCTGTGACGCAAATGTGCTATCAAACTGAAATTAGGAACACAAAAGAATCGACAGAATGATAGCCAGATATAGGGAGGAGGACCCACTCAGCGAGACTGGAAAAGAACAAAGAAAATTAGAGGTCGGTGTGGGGAGTACATTTCTCGGCCATTATCAGCACTATTAGCTGTGCACGACAGGATTCCCAAGCATGCAAACAGCCGGCCTCTTACCCATGGTGAGAATCACTTCATTCGTGTTATTCAGTTAGAGATGCTGAGAAACATATTGATTTGCTTTTGCTGGACACAGACCAGGTTGTGGCTCGCAGGCCAGCCATACGTTTAGTGTGAATTCAAAGCTTCGTTGTGATTTGGCTCACTAGGAACCCGCTTCGGGAGACTGTGCAGGGCGCTGTATCGTGCAAATGTGTTTCCTGTTCGGTGCAGGCTGCTCTCTCCATCTTCTCCCTGCTCATCCAGCCCACAACGACACTTGCTATTCATAACACAGCTCCTTTGAAAGCATTAAGAGACGTAAATAATTATACATTGGTTTCATCCCTCAACAAGAGAAAAAGTTACTTTTGTCTTGCTACAAGTACTTCTTTGGTATTTAAAAATAGTTTTGGTTTTTTTCTGGGATATAGGACTTAGGAATTGGTACTGGAGTACACACACACACACACACACACACACACACACATTATAATGCATAGGGTCTTTTCTCTCAAATTTTTAGGGTAAGAGCAAGCTCATGATGCTTACTTGATTTAGCCAAACTTAAAGTGCATAGCCATAATGGATATTTGTGGGACTATATTGTAAGTGTTAAGTCCCTTTAGTGTAAGGTATTGACATTTTCCTGCTGCTGATCTGTAAAATTGGTGTTTGTTTGTTTTTTAAAACATAGGATAGACATAATTAGCTTCTCATAATTGAATTAAAAAAACATTGCTAGTTTTAAAATTCTCTATTTCAGATTTGGCCTCCTGTAAATACATTTTCTTGTTAATTTTAATAGATAATTTTAAATGTTTCAGAAAAAATAAACTAAAAAGTTTATAAAAATGATGTTGATAATTTCTTTTTACTTTCACTGTAGTTTACATTTCCAATGAAACTATGTCCAAACTTGTTATACTTTAAATACATCACATGTTATTTTTAATCTTTTAGATCACTACTGACACTGAACAAAAGTTATGTGAAAATTTTAATTATAACAATATATAGTGATTGGAATTCTTCTAAGTATCACTGAGACATCAGCAGAATGACAGATGTGCCAAAATAATTTAATACCCTGTCTTGGATATTTCATTTATCCTTAGTTAAATAAAATCCACAGCCTTATACATATTTTTCATTTTATTGTTTTGAATGTGCATTAATCAGTGTAGGAGGATAGGGCATATTTTATTAAATAGTTTGTGGTTTGTTTTGTGTCTTCTAAATATACAGACATATGGTTCATGAGACTTCCTTTGTACTCTTGCTCCAGGCCCTGCAAATCTTGGGACGGTCTAAGTTTTGACAACCTTGATATAATACAAATTTTACCTTTGCCAGATGCGTGAGAAGAGCTGTTTCTCCATGGATGTTTTGTTAAGGCGAAGGTCCCTAAAAGACCGTATTTCTAATTTATTTTGAATAGAATAAAATATAGAAATCAATTCATACAACATTCTGAAGTTGTAAGATAAGTTATTTCGAAGTTCTTTTTTAAGTTCTTTTTTGAGTATGAGAGATTATTTACAATTTCAGCAAAGATCCAGGATATTGAATTTGGAATTATCCAGTAATATGCCATGAAAAAAGCAGCTCTCATGAACAATCTTTACATAACTGATTATTCATTGTTTTTCTGGTTATACATTATGTCTTTTTATGGGCAGTTCCATGTGATGTATTTCTTCCATCTGAAGAATGAAGACTGAGACCGTCCACAGAGGAGCATGGTGATGAATCTGCCTCATCAGTCATCTTTTCTCTCTTCCACCCAGTTGTTCGGCCTTCTTGACTCAAACTTCATGATTCAAGATGCAAGTCTGTCTAATGCTACGAGAGACACATGGTGGGGTCACTGTGTTTCAGTGAATATCTTTGGTAATTAACTCAATTGAAACCCCCCCTCCTTTTGATATTAACTGCACGGCTTCCACTGAAATAATCTATAGTCAGTTTTCTTTTCTCTTTCTAATATAAACCCTTAACGTTCTTGCTTTTAGATTGCTTCGATCTTTACTTTCAAAGGAATCATAATCTGTAATCTTTTACACCTCTCCTGGGTCTGGAGTCAGTGCATTAAGGTAAGACACTTTGTCGTTAGCTAAAGAACATGGTGACTAGTCTTACTGAGCCTTTAACAAGTTCTCTGTGTGATATCTTTACTCTCTGGGCCTCTTACCCTGGGAAAGTCTATACAAGTAGTGACCGAATGGGCTTTTATGTCTTTTGAAACTCCCACATTTTCTGTATCATTACTATTCTTTCAGACACCTTGATACTCATTTGATCAGTTAAAGAATAATAGGTAGATACTTATACCATTGTGTAAGTTGATACGTATAAGAAAAAAGTAAAAAACAAACAAACATTGTTTACTTCAACTGCCTCTTTCTAATTTCAAGAACTACTGCACAGTTTTAGAATTCTATAATAATGTAATGTCCTTTTTTTTTCATTTGTGTCATTGCATAAGAATAGATCTTTTCAATCTGCTTCTTAATCTTCGTGAATTAGAAGAGCTCTTGTGTATAACTGTCCTTTATTAATGGTCCTTATTCTATTGAGAGGTTAATTATTCAGTTCCAATATACTGCCTTTTTTTATGATCAGAGCTTTATTGATATGTAATCACATATCATACAATTCACCTTTTAAAGTGTACAATTTAATAGTTTCTAAGTATAACCAAAGATAAGCTATATCCCATAGTCAATGTGAGACCAAATCATAGTTTTATACAGGGATAGACTAGTGCAACAAGTCAGAAGCATATCTTCTGCTTATAAATGTTTTGTAATGACACTCCCCCCAAGCTCTGCAACACACACACACACCCACACACACCCACACACACCCACACACATTTTGTTGTATTGGAGAAAATAGCAAGGATAAGATGGAAGCATGATATTTTTTGTAGCCATGTATTATGTTTGTATCTGAGAAAAGAATGTTGTACTACATCTGGTGTGACATAATAAAATACAGGCCAGATACTGAGTATGGGTAGAATATACTGAGCAATTACAAAATAAAAGAGATCTGTTGGGTGCTAAGATATCCTGGTTTAAGTTGGGAATTTCAAGAGCAACTTTACACCTCTGTATCTAAACAAACAAACAAACAAACAAACAAATAAACGACCATTTCCATACAACGTACTTTATTCATTCTCCTCCAAATGCCAAGGTTTATTTTTAGGGACTTCCATCCTACTCTAAATACTCCTCAGTATTTTCAGAGATTTTCAAAACAGCATTCTTCAAGCTAGGGTACATGTATCCCTAGAATATATAAGAAGGGAAGAATAATGTGGTAAGAAGAGAAGAATAAAAATTTAAGAGATTAATTTTAAGGGAATCAATTACTAGGTCTTTAACATTGACTCCCAAATCTTTTTTTTTTAAGATTTTTATTTATTTATTTGACAGAGAGGAGAAGGACCACAAATAGGCAGAGAGGCAGGCAGAGAGAGGGAGAAGCAGGCTCCCTGCTGAGCAGAGAGCCCAATGCGGGGCTCCATCCCAGGACCCTGAGATCATGACCTGAGCTGAAGGCAGAGGCTTTAACCCACTGAGCCACCCAGGCGCTCCTTGACTCCCAAATTTTAACTGCTAAAGTAAATCTTGAGAACTCATCTGTGGTCTAAAGATCCCCTTCAAACTCACTCTTTTCTCACATTTACACAACAAAGTCATACCTCTTACTAATAATATTCAATTTTAACCTTGGCATATACTCCTGGGTATTAAAACTTTTGCAGCACCAAACAAAGAGATAATTTCAAATATAGGTGATAGTGATGAGAAAATGAGTAACTAGTAAATAGTTATTAAATCCTTTTTGCAAGTCTGGTGGTTTTCAATTCTTTATTTTCAAAAACATGGAAGGAAGACATAATAAAAATGCTAGCCAATACGTCATCAAAAATAATTCTGATGAAAGATTACTATGTGGCTTTTGTCGTAAAACTAGGATGGAACTTAAAGAATTGAGTGACAGTGCACTAGGAAAACTCTTTGCATTTTTATTTCCTTACTATGTGAACATAGTTTCTCAGCACTTACATCTATAAAAGCAAAAAATAAGAATTGTATTTATGCTGTCTAATCTAGCAAAAAATATACTATTTATAATCATATTAACTCATTGGTGAATAAACCAGTACAAATCAACAACAGATGCATTTCCAAAAATACTTCTTATGATTAATAATTTTTTTCAAAATGTATAATATTTGCATCATTTTGATCAATTGTGGACTAATAATCATTGTAATGATTTTTCAACACAAAAGTTTCTATCACTTAGAGACTTATGGGTCAGAGAATTTAACAATTTTAACTTTAATATGTACATATTTTTCTAAAATAAATGTATAAGTGATTAGCATAAGACTTTCAAGCATGAAATTATATTACATTGGGATAGAACTCTATGTGGAAACTAGAATGAAAATTAGCTCATGATGAAAAAAAAGACAGGTATAAGTTTTAAGACTATTGAAGAGATTGCTTATGCATTTGTAAATGGATAATGTTGAGTATCAAATCACCATGGTATTTAGACTATAGTGAATACATTTATAAATGTTATAATAGTTTTTTAAGTCATTATTTATAATCTACTAATTTATCTTTTCAGCTAATTAAACTTTTGTTGAAAACTTATTAATATTAACTTGCAAATAAATGCACTAGGGTATTTTCTTCTATATTCCTTTATCAGTAAAAGAAAAAACGCTTTGGAGATTCTACTCTTTAGTTATTGGTGAAATCAACACATATCCTTCAGTCCCTTTTAAAGATAAGAAGTGAATGAGACTGGGTTAGCTAAACTACCCAGAAAACCTCCAGACATTATGATTTCATGAAATTATTAAATATTTTCTTTAACATAGCCTAAACATCAAATGTTTTCCCTTAAATGACATATTTCATGTTTGGTTTTGGAAATTAACTTCATTATTATTCTGGAGTTACTGAGCAGAATTGTGCTTTCAAATATGTCCTTGGTGCCCTCACCTCTAATTTCTGGTGCTCGCTGCCACTAACACCTGCCGTAATATCTGGGCCATGATTTTTTTCGTGCTTCTCTGGTTCTCTAGAACTCCAAATTCATCTTGGCCTTGCTGGGCAGTTATTTATGCTTCTATACCCTTTAGTTTACCGAAATCACTGTGGGCTTTTACAACATTATTACTACTTATTTCATCTATTTGCTTTTGAAGAGCTCCTGTTATTTCCCAGAAGCCCATAGTTTTAATTATCATTTGGTTAACATTGCACAGAAAGGGTTATCAGTATTCTAATAACAAAAAGAATGATAGTAATAACACCAACAATATCACAAACAACAGTAAGAAATTTACCCACGGCTACATGGCAACTAAATGGCCAGGTAGTTTGATGCCAAACCCAAACTCTTAACTGTTACATCAGAGCAGTAGCTGGGGTTATTACTAGTAGCTATGTGTAAAAATTACACAGATAATTGGCCTTCCAATTTTCTAATTTTTGAAATCTAAGTTTATTAATCTAAGTTTTAAGTGGCTAGGTCATAAAAATAATATAATTAGGAATAAATGATCAAATTCCATAGATCCTGGATGGAAAATCACAGAGCTTTGCCTTGATATAGTCCATTTGTCCTCAGAATGATGCCATTGGTTATACTGGGGACCAGTCTGGCTGGGGCTGAATCACCACTCCTGAAAGGCTTCGAGTTCAAATTTTACTGACTGACACTATTTAGAAAGTTGTCTTTGTTAATATATTGTTGGAAAGGCAGAAAAGTTAAATGTTCATTTCTGCTGGAGAGTTTATTTCCTCTTTGAAAGCCTGAGTTCCAAAATCAGTCTGAAATCAGATTTTGTTGCTAAAATTAGTCTTAAAAAAAAAAAAAAGCTCATGGTGTGTTTCTTAAAGTTGATTTATGCCAGTCCCAGCCATGTTAAGGGAGAAAAAAGATGACAATCAAATGTTGTGCTCGGAGAACATTAATACCTTTTATGTAAACCACCACTCTAAAATATTTTTTTAAAAATAGCCATAGGAATTGCAAATATCACTTTATGCTCTGAATCAGATATGAAGGAATCAAACCAAATGATTTTTGGAAGCTTTTTTTCTTTTAATAAGAAAGTATTTACCAGATTTTATATACATTGCATATCGTTATACGTTCTCTCAAGTTATCCTTCATAGAAAATATTATTAAGCATTATTCTGAAATTATCACAATAGAAAAATGATCTGTAGATACGGCAACCACAAAACAATATGAGTTAGAGAAAGAATATTCAGGGCCATAGTAAGGGAGTGAAAACCAGCCTAAATTGGATGAAATTCAAAGAAGAAAGAATGTAGAAGTTGACTTACTCAAAATAAATCCAAGAAGTTGGGGAAAAAATTAAAATTACATATTATGCTTAAAATAAGACAAAAAGCAATGGACAGATAGTTTTGGAATTGAATTGCTTCCTTCCACTGTTTTAAGATCATGGGGAGAACATTAATGATCCTGTACAAAATGAAAGATGAGAAAATCACCTTCTGTAAAATTTTCATTAATTTTTAGACAAACATCATATGATTTCACTCATATGTAGAATTTAAGAAACAAAACAGATGAACATAGGGGAAGAGAAGGAAAAACAAAATAAGGTAAAAACAGAGAGGGAGACAAACTATAAGAGACTCCAACTCTAGGAAACAAACTGAGGGTTGAAGGAGGGAGGTGGTTGGGGGACGGGGTATCTGGGTGATCGACATTAAGGAGTGCACTTGATATAATGAACACTGGGTCTTATATGCAACTGATGAATCACTAAATTCTACCTCTGAAACTAATAATACATATATATTAACTAAATTGATTTAAAAAATTTTTGTAAAAAGAAAATATTTTTAACTTTAGTATGACTAACTTGTTCTTCATTTTAGTTTGCTATCTTTGTAGAAGCAGATCAATATACACACTGGATTTTATAAATGGGAATTTATGAAGGATCATGGAGTTGAAGGGAAACTGCAAAGTAAGGTGCAGCCATCATTCATTCACCCATTCGTCCAATATTCTTTCATTCACTGAACAAATATATTCTTCAATAACCGGGGACAGAGCCGTGAACAAGCAGATGGGCTTTACTTATATTCTCATGGGGAGATATAAACAACAAACAAGTTAGTAAATATGTGAAATGGCAACGAGGGCTCTGCAGAAAGAAAACAGTCAGGGGAAGTGATACAGAGAATGGAGATCGTCGCATTCATACATAGGATGATGGAGGGATGGTTTACTGCGAGGATGACTCCTGAGTTAGGTAAAGCAGGTGAGGGGCAACACCTGTAGGTATCTGGGACAAGAGTTACTCAGGAACAGCAAATGCAAAAAGTCGAAGATGGTGTGTCTGGTATCAGGGCAAATACGGGCAGTACAGAGCATGCCAAAAGCACATCCTGGGTAGGAAAATCATGAAAAGATGTTCCATTTTATGGACTGGTATGGGATTTCAATCAGGGCCACCCATAGGTCGTTCGGAGTCCTAGGCAAGTAATTTCTGTGGGCCCATTATTATAAACAATTTGATTGAATTATAGTACATTTTAATGGGCACATACATGAAGAGTTAGAATAATGGGTAGATAAGAGGTACTTATGTTTATAGTTAGCAATGATCCCAGGTGCAGATGAGACGAGGATTATTATTCAACCTCTTTGCTCCTAGCCCCTGGTACCCAGATCCTTCTGTAAGGCACTTTCTGCCATCCAATGTTTTGCTTCATTTGCCCTTCTACCTAATCACCAATTCAATCTCTAGCCTGTGGCAAGATTCTGTACAATTGCTGTAGATTCTTACTGACCAAAGAGTGTGCTTGAAACAGAGACATCAGTTAGGAGGCTATTGCAATAATCCAGGAAATAGATGATTGTGATCAGCTGTGTCAAATACTGCTGGTACATCAAAAATGATGAAGACTGAGAAATGATTATTGAATCATCAGTCTTTCCTGACTGTTCATGTTGGCCAATGACTGAATACCACAAGAGATAGGAAATTTCTTGCTAAAATACTCATTCCATACTTCTACAGCTCTGGCTGTTATATTTTTGCTTAAGGTATACAATGTCTAAAAATTAATGTGTAATTCCCTGATGTGTCCATGCACTAGTTTAGTTTTTATCTTCTGATAACACCACAAAGAACAGATGGGCATGGCAAATCTTCCTCCTTCATTAAACTTGTTAATAAAGGAGAAGTTCAATTGAAAATGTAGAGACTAGTCCAAATAAACCTTAAATTCTTGTCCCCTTTCTTAGTCTCCTAAGAAACTAATCCATCACTGCTTTTTTTGCCAAGGGCTAGAGACTGAATTGGTGATTTAGGCAACGGGGCAATTAAATAGGCAGTAGAATTAGCAGGATGGTAGAAAGTGGCTCAGTAAAGACCTGAGGACCAGGGGCTGGAAATGAAGGGGACTGTTACCATAGCTCCTGCCCCATCCTACAGCCAAGGTGACCCCTGACACTGAACCACATACCCAGTTAGGCAAGAGGTACATACATGCTTTTTGCATTGGGTCATAGCCAGTCTCAGAATGTGGGTTAATTCAAACTCATGGGTAGAGGTCAATAGGGACATTTGTCAGGCCGTTTCTGACATCAGAAAATAGTTAAGAGGGGCTGTAACTGGAATGACCCCCAAGAATAGCAACTTCCAGCCTTCTGACAGTAGAAGTATATCCTACATTCAAAACGTGGCTGTTACGTGGTTCAGATGAACTGATGTATGTGACGTATTTTACTATATAAATATAAAATAGTATTATGATAGTTGAGGGACCGTTTTCTTTTACAGCTGTCATATATTTTATGGCATTTTCCAATCTCACTTGAGATATTCCTGGTAAGTGAGGTACAGATCTCAAAATACCAATCGAAGCTGCAGACAGTAGATTTTTCTCTGTGTGTTTTATATTTTCTTAAAATTCTGTTAAAGAAATAACTTGAGACTCTGGTTCAGGTTATAAATAAGAAGCATCCAGGGATAAGACCCATCCATGAGTCAGCATGAGTCAGTAATTCAGTAAGCCTGGGAACTGGAAATGAGTTGGAATGTAAGAACTTTCTAGCACTTAAATGAATAAAGCTTTTGAACGCCTGAAATTTCAAATGTCTGTGGTTGTCTGTTTGAAGATGATTTTGTAATACAAAGTAATTCAGGGAAAGGTCTTTCAGACAGGACGAAAAGTTGCACCCTGTCGTATTAAAAGAATTACTTTACTTGAGTAACTCAAACATGGTGAAATAAGTTAATATCATGTGAAATCCTGCAGCATCCACCACTAGTGAAAGCTTGGACTGCTTACAATGAAACTTGAAATAAATAATTTCTGGGACAGATTTAAACAAATGTAATATTAAAAACAAATGGAACTTTCAAATCTTCAAATATTATAGTCCTATAAAGAGGGGTTTCTACTTATTGAAGGAAGAAGTTACATTTGGTTTTATTAATATCTTCAGATCTATGGAAGGTGATGATGGTATAGACATCCAAATAAATTGCTTGTGAATTCCTATTATAGAAAAACAAACAATTGGGGGGCACCTGGGTGGCTCAGTGGGTTAAAGCCTCTGCCTTTAGCTCAGGTCCAGATCTCTGGGTCCTGGGATCAAGCCCCTCCCTCATCAGGCTCTCTGCTCAGCGGGGAGCCTGCTTCCTCCTCTCCCTCTGCCTGCCTCTCTGCCTACTTGTGATCTCTCTTTCTGTGTCAAATAAATAAAATATTTAAAAAAAAAGAAAAGCAAACAATCGGGGCGCCTGGGTGGCTCAGGGGGTTAAAGCCTCTCCCTTCGGCGGCTCGGGTCATGATCTCAGGGTCCTGGGATGGAGCCCCGCATTGGGCTCCCTGCTCGGCGGGGAGCCTGCTTCCCCCTCTCCCTCTGCCTGCCTCTCTGCCTACTTGGGATCTCTCTCTCTGTTTCAAATAAATAAATAAAATCTTAAAAAAAAAAAAAGAAAAGAAAACAATCAAATAAATAGGCAGATAATTACCCATGACCGACTATTGAGCGAATTAACTTAGAGATACAAACAGGGACATTGAGAAGTTGTAAATTATAAGCAGTAATGGCATTCCAAGTGATTAAGACACCAAAGTAACACAGTCATAGGCCAGTCAGAATGAGGGGCACGATTATTCAGAAAGAATGCCAGTAGTGCCTTACTGGGAAGTATCTGCTGAATATTAGTCCAGGTTATGAGTAAATTCACCTAGCAATTTAATGATACAAAAGAGACTTTGATTTCAACTAAGTTTACTCAGGAAACTTTTATGTACCATAATTTTGTTCATCTTGATATGTTGGAATTTGATCACTACCTCATAAGCTGTTTGGAAAAGTATACAAGTTGTTTAAGTTGCTGAGAAATAATTAAAATTTTTTTTTTCAAACAGTAAATTAACTTGGGTAAGTGTAGATAATAATAGACTTGCAATTATTTCTCAAGGTCCTTGGAAAAGTGTGATAGCTAACGTGACTCCAAAAAAAGACACTCGCTCAGTTTGTAGAATATATTTAATCTCAGCAAGAGTATATGCTTTCCTATGACTTCGAGTAATATTCTGTGGTTTGCACTGAATGCTTGGTTAGAGAGATAAGATCAGCGTTGCTGGTTTCTTATTTATGGTGCTGTTACTCTAAAAGCGGCAACTTGGAATTACTGATGTGGCAGCTGATATCTTCCCCCACTTCTAAATCATAACGTTGGCTGTAAATTAGAGCTTGATGATCCTGGATGCATTCCCAAGCTCCTTCAGACCCACTTGTGTTGTAGGTCAGTGCTAAGTTACCGAAAGCTTCACGATGAACTGTTCATCTGAACAGGGAATTGCTAAGTAAATGCTGCAGAGAAAGACGTTTAGGAGAGAGAAGGAGCCCCCTCCCCCCCCCCGGTTTTAAACTATTATGTTCGATCTGATTATATATTTGATAATACCAAAAGGGTTTTGATTTTCATATATTACTGCGTACTTACAAACTACCCAAGACCTATTCCATTTTTTTTTTCATTTTTCTAAAGTATCTGGAAATATAATGTATACAAAATAGGAAAAACTTGCAAGATAAAAAGAATTCTGGAGATTGGTTGCACAGCCATGTGAATGTACTCACTACTGAAATGTACACTTAAGAGTGGTTAAGATGGTAAATTTATGCTACGTTGTGTGTTTTACTATCATTTTTTAAATGCTGAAAAAAATGGACCAAAGGCAAGCAAAAAGTGAGGACACGTACTGGGGAAACTCTTAAGTCACTTCACTCATGGAAGGTCCACAAATAACTTAGACTATCTTTAGTCATTTAGCTTCTTAATCAGTCAGCCTTTTTAAAGCCCCGTAGTAACTTAGGTCCTAGAGATTGGATACATGAGGGTAGAGGATGCTGTCTACTTTGTTCACTGTTATATCCTCATTATCTAGAACAGTGACTGGCATAGAGTACACAATAAATACAACAAATGGTAGACCACATTTCTTATTTTCTATGTTGCGTTATTTGCTAAAAGTAAAAAAAAAAAATCAATTCATGAAGTTAAGTCATATTTTTATGACTCTCAATTCTAGAAGAAATGTATTTTAAAGCCCTGTTTTCAAGCCTCATATGCAGGCCACTTCAAAATATTGTTTCTGCAACCACGTTTTCCATTCCCATGGCGGTATCTCCCAAACTGATATCCCACACAGTGCTTTCTGGAAATTTAGCAGATGTGTTGAGCACAAAAGAATTTTAGATTACAGAAGACTAGGAAGGTCTAGGTTACATCTTCCCACTTTTCTTTACAGTAAGAATACTCACACTTTTGTAAGCCAGTGAGAACCAGGGACCCTCAAAGAGGGAACTGACAACATGTTTAGCTTCCCAAACACTTTTAATCTTAGAGCACTGTGAGTGTGTGTAGGTACCTAGTACTCGTTATATATTTCATGGGAGGAATGTTCTCCAGCCCAGCATTCCACAGAATAGAGCTGGAAAATGCTGTTCCAGCCACAAATCAGTGTGTTGAGTCTGTGTCAGGGACAGCCTCTATTAGGTGGAACCATATTAAGTTTCTACTTCGTGGGTTAGTGTGGTCCAGGTGTCTTTTTGGGTGATCTCATCAGGTTTAAAATACACAGAATTTCAAAGAAATCCCTAAATCTCCTTTCAGTGTTAATTTAGCTTTTGAACTAAGATATGCTGGGAGAAACTGTATTCTCAGGATGATTCATTCCAATCACACACAGGCTGTGAGCAGATTCTTCCTTTCCGATATTTTTATCATAGCTCTCCAATCTTCATCTCCAAAGATCAACACAGTGGTTCTGATATAAAGCAATCCACCTGAATTTCTTTTCTGCAACAGGAGAGTACTGTTTTTATGCTCAGGAATCTGGTAGAGAAACATTTTATTTTTGAGTCATGTTTTTGTATTATATTTAAAATCACAAAGATTTATGTGTATATACACACACACACACACACACACACACACATATATATATATAAATATTTTTCTAGTTGATATGTACACCATAAATTCTGTTTAAAGGATGTTTTGTTATAGGGTATTGTGGTTGAAACATATGATTAACATGATTTATATGGAGCAACCCAGGAAGAAATTCTTTTGGTAAGGATATGAATCCTTTCTGCCTTCATTTTAAAGGATATATGTATTTGATTATTTTCATAAAGTAGGATACAACTGCAACCATGAAATTTCGGTTGTGGTGGTGTTGGTAAAAACGTTATTGATAATTTGGAATTTCCAAAAAGATTTTGTCTATCTATTCCCACTTATTTTTTTGTAAATAAGTAAGGTAGATACCATTAGAAACTACATAATGATACTGAGAATCAAAAAAGTTTAAGTGGCTTGCTCAAGTTTCTGTAGTTAATAAGATGAACTGAAACTTAAATTTAGGTTTCCCAAATCCAGTCTTGATTCTTCTTTCATTAGGCTATAGCTACTTGCATTCTTGCTAAAAATATGATGTAATACAAACAATTCAGCAGGTGCATTTATATGATGAATTGATGGGTCAAAAGAGACATGCACAAAAAATTTGACATATATTGTCAAAATCTTTCTAAAGGCTGAGTCAATTACATTTTCATGCAGGAGTTTCTATTAACTCATGTCCTAGACAGCTGTGTATATTATTAAATATTAAACATTTTAATAAAATGTTCTCCCAGTAGTTTTGATTTCTTAAGTGGTTGAGCTATTTTGAGAGCCTTGTAATGTGTTTTTAGACAAGTATAGCTCTCTTTCTATAAAATACCCTTGCTTTTCTTTTGCTCTTTTTAGAAAAACTTAGTTTTCCCCACCGATTTGTAGAAACCCATTGTACATTAAGAAGATTAGCCTTAATTAATTGCATATAAATTAGTGTGGAACCGAATTTATCCTTATAATAACACTTTTCGCCATCATTCTGATATACTTTCTTTAGTGGGTGAGAAGGGGTGGAGTGCTAGCTAATACACTGAGAATTCAACATTACCCGTGGTCCATTTCATCTGTGATTTGGTCTGTCTGTAGCATTATTTGCTTTATTTCCCACCAGATTTTCTTTCATATCAAAAGATAGACGTGCTCATGAGAAATTGTCACATATGTGAAAGTCATCGGCTATGAATGTCACAGAAGAAAAGAGTCTGAGAAGTATTTTTCGGGTACATCATTCCCTTTTGCTAACTCGGGCCTGGAGGTGGGGTGAATAGGTGAGCGGGGAAGAGCCCAGATGCATGGAGGTCAGGTGACTCACCAACAGTCATGGGATTAATGAGCACCAAAGCCAAAGCCTACGACTGTCTTAGAAGTCTCACATTTCTATCCCTACTCCCCAACAAATAAATTCTACTGCCCTGGCATTCCATTTCTTTTTCAGATCCAAGCAAGGAAAAACAGCATCCTAGGAAGCTCTGCAACATTCTTGATATGGTTTCCCATAAAAATCCCCTTGACAATTAGCTAATGTGAAGCATTCACATGAGTTTATTTGGGAATTGGCCGCCGCTGTGTTTTTGCTGTTATTGCTGCTGCTGAAATAGTTGGAGTCTGAAGTCATGATGGCTGTGGTTACATTTCTTTGGCCAGAGGATATTGTGAAAGCCTACATCACCACAGAAACAGATGAATATTCCTCCGCTCATACTGGAAAAAAGTGAATCGGTGACAGCAGCTCCAGCTGCTTCATGGGAGGCCTTGAGCGGTGACTCAGGCTCGTTGAGTTGATGTCCCCAAACATGATGACCCATTTCCTCTCCTTCTGGTCCTTGCTGCTGCTCACAAGACCCTTGGTATACTTTGAACAGTCTCTTTGAAGTTACTTTTCTCCCGATTATTTTCTGGATTTCAAATAGTTTTTGTGAAGAAAGGATGGCCTCGTATTCTTATCTGGAAAAAGAGACTTCTTTCATGAAGTTAAGGATTAAAATTGCTACATTCTTAAAAAAAATAAAATCTTAGGTTCTGATTGTGGAAACATTATATTTTCCTTTAATATTCCAAAATAATAAGTGTAATTATAGAAAATTTACAAGATGCAAACAAACAAAACCCAAAGACATCACTGGCTATGCCAGACCCGGATATTAATTCTGTTGACCCATCAACAGGGAGGTTTTTTTCTGTGAATTTTTGTCTTATAGCCTTTTGAAGCTTTGGTTTAATTACAAGTAACCTCAAAGAACACAAGGACAATTACTTTTATATACTCAGATAATATAATATTTTTATTTGGTGAAACATTCATCTCCATTGTATGAAAAAAATCAAATATGCAATGTGGCTATGTGGCTAAATTCAGCCAATTTTAGAAGAACAGTCTTAGATCTGGTCTCTCAGTTCACTTAATTGTGAATCTTTCAGTGAAAATCACTAAAGTCATTAGGATTTTCTTTACCCCATCTCTGAAATGGCATTTGATGACCCCAAAATTTTATTTTGAAATCCATACTTTTATGATTCCACTCAAAAGCAAAGATAGGGAAATCCTCCAACCCAAACTCCCGATTCTGTAAGCTTATAGGACGCCTCACGGACTAGCTAGAAAATCTTAGTTTACCATCTCAGAAACATGAACAACATCAGACCAAGGGGTTATTTTTAGTTACAGATATATTCTGGTTTTCAGAGAAACCAGGAAAATGACTACTTCATTGCAACAATGCTATCTGTTTCATCGTTTAATATTTCCTTTGAAAATGTGGTCAACTATCCAAAGGCTTCTGGCATGTATCAAGATGGTATCTTTCCTTTTTTTTTTCCCCCTTGTATGCAATGATCTCATTATTTTTATTAAAAAACATGAGTACTTTATGGAAAATACAAGCAATTCCCAAAAAAGTTTAAAGAAGATATAAAAACAACTCCAAACACCACCACCATAAAATAACCAGACTCAGCATTTGGTGAGCATCACTACAAATACTGTCTGTGCGCAGACAAACAGACTAACATGAAGATGTAGGGAGAGTGTAACAAATATATGTGGTACATATAGTCCAGCCATACAGATAGCATTAATTTTATAACACTTTGATAATTCTACATGTACAATTTTAATAACATTTTAAAGTTTAATTGTACTTGAACCTAACGGAAAAAAATAAGAAAACTGCATTTGAAGTGAAGGGAATGCTCAATATCATTCTGATCAATGCTTCTTCAACTCAAGGGATAGGCGAAACAATTATGTTAATATAGAAATGTAATAATCAATTTTTTCCTTGATTTCTTTTTTCAATTTTCTGAAAAATTGACTCCCTGATATAAAAGGTACGGAACTTGGGAATCTAACACCCTCTCTACCCTTCCTTTACCCATCTCGTTTTATTCGTTTTATTATTACTATTGCTTTTCAAGACTTTGATGATTTCTATAGACCTAACAATCCTTACGTTTGTTTAATGTTTATCATATGTTCAAGTAGTCAATGGTTATCATCAGATATTTTCGCAAAGCTTCTCCATTTCTGAGTAGGTTATTTTTAATTCATCTCTTGATTATCTTGATTTTATCTACAATATAATTTTTCAAGATGGGCTCTGGTATTACATTCCTCGACCTCTCTTATTTAAAATTGTTGAACTCTTGCCTTTATATTTGAATTATGATTTTTCTAAATAAAATTATGGAATAATAGTTTTTATTCTCTGATTTATATGGTTAATAGTCATGATTCTATTGTATTGTTAAGCTAAATACTATCACGATAGTGGTTTTAAAACACGTAGAACAGTGCCTGGAAAGCACTTCAAAAGTCCTTTTTTAATAAAAAGCTGAGACTGGGCTTCTTTTTAATCTTTTTACAGGTGGATTTCTTAGTTTGTTTAGATGCTTGAAGATTTTTTTTATATTTATATTTTAATACATGAGCAGAATGTGCCACAATATTAATTATTCTGCATCAACATTTCTTGGAATATGAGTTATTTCAAATTGCAGATTAAGTTTTCTCTTCATTTTGGGTAATTTTCTTCTTTTACATCTCTGAGTACATTTTTCCACTGTATTTATTTATGTCTCTATTTCAGGAATACCAATTTTGCTTCCATTGTTTCAACTCTGCTTCACCTCCATATTGATAAACATCTCATCTTTTAAATTTCCTCATATTTTTCCTCCTGTCTTTACTGCAAGTATCCTAAATCTTTCCACATAATAATAGTTTTAGTCCTAAGTGTCTTTCTTCTTCCTATTCTTTTTAACTCACTTATTAAATATGCAAGAGTGTAACTTTTGTTAAGATATTTCCATAGCTTATTCTATTATTTTATTATCTTTACATTGATTTCATTTTTTTCTGGCTTTATTGAGATAAGGTAAAATTATGCAAGTGTAAAGTGTACAACATGATTATTTGATACATGTATATATTGTGAAATGATTATCACAATCACGTTAGTTAATACATCTATCACTTCGGGCGCCTGAGTGGCTCAGCTGGTTGAGCGATTGCCTTCGGCTCAGGTCATGATTCCAGAGTCCCGGGATCAGGTTCCACATCGGGCTCCCAGCTCCACAGGGAGTCTGCTTCTCCCTCTGACCTTCTCCCCTCTCGTGCTGTCCCTCTCTCTCTCTCTCTCTCTCTCTCTCTCTGTCTAATAAATAAATAAATAAATAAAATCTTTAAAAAAAATACACCTATCACTTCATAAAATTACAATTTTTTGTGTGTGTATGATAAGAATATTTTAAGATCTACTCTCTTAGCAGTATTCAAACATACAATACAGTATTGTTAACTATAGTCACCATGCTGTATATTAGATCCCCAGAACTTATTCATATTATAACTGAAAGTTTGGACCCTTTGATCAACATCTCCCCACTTCTCCCAACCCCTGCCAACTAGCATTCTATTCTCTGTTTCTATGAGTTCAGCTTTATTAGATTCTACATATAAGTGAGATCATACAATATGTGTTCTGTTCCGACTTATTTCATTTAGCTTATGCCCTTTAGTTTCATCCATGCTGTCAGAAATGGAAGGATTTTGCTCTTTTTCGTGGTTGAATAATATTCCATTATATATATATATATCCATCGACAAACTTCCATTTATAAACAGTTAGGTTACTTCTGATACTTGGTTATAATGAATAATGCTGCAAGGAACATGGAAGTGTAACAATTTCTTCAAGACAGCGATTTCCTTTTCTTACATGCCTGTGCTTTCTTTTCACTGAATTTCTTTAAGAGGATTGTTCTGAATTCTTTGTCAGACGGTTCATAGATCTTCATTACTTTGGGGTCAGCTATTGAAGTTTTATTAGTTTCCTTTGGTGTTGTCATATTTCCTGGATCTTTGTGGTCCTTGCATTAGTATCTGGGCGTTTGAGAAAGTGGTCTTCTTTTCCAGCCTTCTTGAGGACGTGCGTGGGGTTGCTGACTCGCTCCCCTGCCCGGGTGGGCCACTCGCTGCCTGGCGTCTCCAACCAGGATTCCCGCTGTAGTGAGGTGGGAGGCTGTTCTGGGTTGGCATCCTGTCCAGCTGCCGCTCTAGCCGGGGCCCCAGGGTTGTGACAGCCTGCCGACTGGGAACCCAAACTCACACAACTACTGACCAAACCCCTGTACTTTCAAACACAAAGATGCAAATGTGGATTTCAAGATTTTGTTGAACAATTCTCTTTTAAGAGCTACTTCTAAGAAAATTTAAGAACAGGAGTGACTGGGCAGCACAGTCGGTTAATCACCTGACTCTTGGTTACAGCTCAGGTCGTGATAGGAGTTGTGAGATGGAGCCCTGCGTCCGGCTCCGTGCTGAGCACAGAGTCTGCTTTGGACTCTCTCTCCCTCCCCCTCTGCCCCTCCTGCTCATGCTCTCTCACGCTCTCAAATAAATAAATCTTAAAAAAAAAAAAAAAAAAGAAAATTTAGGAACAGAATCATACTGTAACAGAATCTTGTGTTCTTTTCCTCAACAACCATTTTTTCAGGCAGAATTAGGTCCTATCTAATCCTTCTGGTGAGTTTTTTTTTTTTAATAATTTTTTTTATTTTTTAGTAACACATTATGTATTATTTGCCCCAGGGTACATGTCTGTGAATCATCAGGCTTACACATTTCACAGCACTTACCATAGCACATACTCTCCCCGATGTTCCTTCTGGTGAGTTTTTATTGAGATTTTACAGCTTCTCTTTGGTTGGGAGTTGGGAGAAAAATTTCTATAATCTGGCTTTATTCTGCCTATTGTACCCACAAAAGCAAATGGATTGATTTTTCTTTCCTTTTTATTCCTTTGTCCCTTTATCCCTTTCCTCTTTCACATTGTTATGGTTTCTTTTAATTTGATTTCTTTGTAAATGTAATACACTAGCATAATTTCAAAACTAAGAAGTTTATTTAAAAGGTCTCATTCCTATTCCCAACCTTTTAGTTCCCATGCATCTCTCATAAATAATAACTTCTAGTTTTCTCATACATACAATTCCAAAGTTTCTTTATGTGTATAAAAGCACAAATGGGGACACCTGGGTGGCTCATTTGGTTAAGCCCCTGCCTTTCGCTCAGGTCATGTTCTCAGGTTCCTGGGATTCAGTCCCACATCAGGCTCCCTGCTCAGTGGGGAGCCTGCTTCTCCCTCTGCCTGCTGCTCCTCCTGCTTGTGCACTCTCTTTCTTTCTCTCTGATAAGTAAATAACATCTTTAAAAAAAGAAATTAAAAAAAGATTGTATAAAAAAAGCACAAATGATTACAGCATCTAATTTTTCCCATTTTACACAACACATGCCATATTACATACCTTGTTTTGCATGTATTTTTTCAGTGCTTTGGAGATTTTTCATACCGGAACACAGAAATCTCCCTCAGTTTTTACAGCAGCTCAAACTCCACTGCATGCCTCTATCACAACTTTACATAACCGTATATAAAGATTTCATTTATTTATTTGCCAGAAAGAGAGAGAGAGAGCACAAGCAGAGAGAGCAGCAGGCAGAGGGAGAAGCCAGATGTGGGGACTTAATCCCAGGACCCTGGGATCATGACCTGAGCCGAAGGGGCTTAACTGACTGAGCCACGCACGCGTCCCTAATTTTTTTTGGATATGACACCAAAAGCACTGGCAACAAATGCAAAAATATACAAGTGTTATTATATCAAACTAAAAACTTTCTGTACAACAAAGGAAAAATTAACAAAATGTAAAGGCAACCTATAAAATGGGATAAAATCTGCAAAGCATACATCTGGTGAGAGGTTAATATTTAAATTATAAAAGGAATTTTTATAATTCAGTAACAAAAACCAAATAACTCAGTTAAAAAATGAGCAAAGGACCAGAACAAACAATTGCCAAAGAAGACATACAAATGGCCAACAGATATATGAAAAGGTCCTCAACATCACTAATCATCAGGAAAAGGCAAAGCAAAACCATAGTGAAATACCACTTCACACATATTAGGATAGCTATTATAAAACAACAACAAACAAACCCTAAAGATAACATATTGATAAGAGTATGGAGCAAAGTGTACCCTTTTGCATAGTTGGTGGGAATGTATATTAGTACAGCCATTATGGAAAACTGTATGGAGGTTCCTCCAAAAATTAAAACTAGCATATGACTCAGCAGTTTTATTTCTGGGTATATATCAAGAAAAAAAAAAGGACTAGGAGAAAAGTTATGCAAATATTACCTTATGCAACTATGGGAAAGATCATTCTCTGAATAAAAGCACAAAAAGACAGGTTGTTAAACTGCATGAAAATTAAGGTATTCTACATATGAGAAATACCATAAAATTGAGAGTCAATATGACAAAAAGTATTTTCAAATAAATGCATAGATAGATGTCTCTCAAAATACTTTTAAAGGTAACAATCTCAACAGAAAATTGCATTTTCAGTCAATGCTTAGAAAATGGTTAATGATACAGGGAAATGCTCATGATCTATTATCAGCTAAAATTGCATAGAGAACCAATTGACAAAAATATGCTAAAAATGTCCATGGTGGTTAGCTCTGTGTGGATGAGATTATGGAAACTTTTAAAATATTTTCATACTTTTCTGAATTGTCTCAGTTTTCTTTTATATTCGGAAAAGAACATTGTATTTAAAAAATGCAAAAGTCTAAAATAAAGTAAACACAATTATTGATCACTAAATCAATTTCAGGGGAATGGTGTGGGGAGATATTTGAATAATGTATGTGTTCTCCCTTTGTAAAAAGGTTACTTTGTAAAAAGTTACTGTTAGAAAGGTTGGTCCTATTGAAAATATGATGGAAACTACTCATTTCAAAAAGGGTTTCTTTGAAAAGCTTGTTTGAATGTCTAAAACTGTACATCCTATAATCATTTTATAAGGTTATGAAAATGTCATAAGTGAGAACAAGAACACAGTAGGTTAAGTGTTATCTAAACTTCATCATTGTGTGTGTCCATGGGTGAATCATTTTACCTTTCTGTCTTTTAGTTCATTTATTATAAAGATATGAGCTTTAGGCTTAAGCAACATATGCGCATGTCAGGGAGCACCTCAATGTGAGTAGCTTGGCATCTATTCGCGTGAAGGGCAGAGGACCAATTAGGCCGTAATATTCCAATGTTTGTAGGGAGTCAGACTGGGCAGGAATGCTTTTTTTTTTAAGATTTATTTATTTATTTGGGGGGGGGCAAAGGGAGAGAAGCAGACTTCCTGCTGAGTGCAGAGCCTGTCTTGGGGTTCCATCTCATGACCCTGAGATCAGGACCCTGAGATCAAGACCTAAGCCAAAATCAAGAGTCAGATGCTTAACCAAGCCACCCAGGTGCCTCAAATGCTTCTTTTTTTTTTTTTTTTTAAAGATTTTTATTTATTTATTTGTCAGAGAGAGAGAGAGCACAAGCGGGGGAGCAGCAGACAGAGAAGGCAGAGGGAGAAGCAGGCTCCCTGCTGAGCAAGGAGCCCGATGCGGGACTCGGTCCCAGGACCTTGGGATCATGACCTGAGCTGAAGGCAGTGGCTTAACCGACTGAGCCACCCAGGCGTCCCTGCCTCAAATGCTTCTTCGCCAAGTTTTTGCCATGAGTTTTTGCCATGATCACAGAGAAGTGAGTCTTAAGTACACATAGTTTCTCTTACTTGAATTTGTTTCTGGCTATTCCCCATAGAATTGTGACTTAAGAAAATAGCATGTATGTAAAAGCCAAAAGAAATTTTCAGTAAAAATTTCGTAAGGTAATGGAGCATAGGCTGCCTTACGAAGGAACCTAGCTGTTTCTCATGTCGCCAGAGGGAGGCTTTCCAGTAGCTCCACAGCGGAAGCTGAGCGATGATGCCTGACAGGAGAGGACAGAATAGCCACACTACCCAAGACATCCAGTGGCCAGACTCCCTAATGGGCTCTCCGGGAGAAGCTTGGTAGAGGAGGGCCTTTTAGAAAAATGCACCAACAGCTGGAGCAAGAAAAAGCACAAACGTCATAATTTTACTTGAGGCATAGATGAGATAGGATATGTGGAAGATCTTCGGGAAATATGGGTCATTATATAAGTGTTTACAAAGTGTATTTATTTGCTCAGTTCAGATACAATGTGAGCAACCGAAGAGAAGAACGACGCTCAGTCCCTGGGCGGCCTATTCTTTTACTGTGCTTTCTCTCTGAGGCCCCACTCTTCTCTGTTACTTATTGTGAGGCAGTGTCTACATTAGGCATTTTAAAAAAGATTAGAAATCAACAGAAAGAATTCAAAAAATTAAATGCAAACTGTAGAAGTTCTTTATAATAGTGCTGTACGTATACACAAACATATATAATTTACGTAGATTATATTATGCATACTATTTGGCAACTTAATGATTTCACCCAGAGCTATTCCCTGACAGCTTCGTTCTCTTTAGAGGCTTCACAGTATCCCATTGTATGGACAGATCATAGTTATTCAACCAGTCACGATTTGATGGAGAGTCATTCATTCAACAAGTCTTTATTGAGCACATACTACGCGACCGGCAACTGCACTGTTCGTGGAGGTCCTGCGGCGAACAAAGTGGGAGATGATTCTGCGGAGCTTCCAGACAGATGTGCAGAGACCCAAGATGAAGAGGCAGGGGGTTCTGACCTCTTCTGCGCTAACCGTAATTGGGCAGTGTCTGAGAGAGTAGGGAGGAATTTGGTTCAGTTGCCCCGGGCTGTGAGCAGCCCGGGTTGGCGCTGCCCGCAGCGGGGCAGTGATTGACCCTGTGGGCTGTGAACGTAGGGAGTGCCCCGAGCACGTGCTGTTTCATTACGACACAGTGAAAACGGCAAGGAGGTCCTCTCCTGCTTGGATGTCTGCAGCGGCCGCCGGCGGCCGAGCTCACCACTGCCCTGGGGATGTCGAAGGAGTTTGGATTCCAGGTGCCAAGGACCGTGCAGCAGAGACCAGCGGTGGGTTGCGGTGGAGGGAAAGGAAGCGCCATGGGGCACCTGGCAATGGCAGCTCCAGCCAACTCCTCCACCTCTGTTTCCATGTCTCAGAAAATCCGTTCTCTTTTTTTCCTCATAAAATATATTTAATTAACGCACAGAGTCCAATGAAAAGAGGAGTACCAACGGAACCACACAATCCTCCGAGGTTTTTTTTTTTTTCTTTTTTACTTAATAGTTTTTTTTTCTTTTTATTTGCAAACGTTCTCTCTCTTTTAAATTCAGAATACAGCTGACATACAATGTTCCGTTAGTTTCAGGTGTACAACTTAGTGATTTGGCAAGTTTATTTATTATGCTCTGTTCGCAAGTGTAGCTTCCATCTGTCCCATTACATCACCGCTATAATATCGCTGACGGTATTCCTTATGCTGTGCCTCAGGGAATTGCAACAGGAGTGCTCCGACAATGTATGATTATTCTGCAAATTAGAGTATCCTGGATACTTTGAAATACTTGACATAAAAATGATCTATTTGGATTAAAATAGCACTCTCAAACAAAAAATGTCAAGGTTTTATTTGTTGAAGAAAGGAAAGGAACACCTATTAGATTCCTTAAATATAAATTCAACTTTTATGTCCTGATGCAAAGAATCACCTTCACAGAAACGACTCAAAATTTCTAATTTTAAAAATATTGGAAAATATTTTATGTGGCTCAATAATTAATTTCTTCCCTGTTTTGAAATATGCTTTTCTTATAAGTATGTGGTGTAATTATATTTTTTCATCCAAATCCAGTTAGGAAGAAAGTAAAGGAACATATATGTCCAATTATTTTTTTGGCAAAAGAGCAAAGACAATTCAATGGAGAAGGGATAGCCTTTTCAATAAACGGTGCTGGGGCAATTGGATATCCACGAGAAAAATATGAATTTCAACCAAAACTCACATTTCATACAAAAATTATCTTAAAAATGGGTCATGGACTTAAATATTAAAGCAAAAAGCTATAAAACTTCTAGGGAAAAGAATGAGAGAGAATCTTTGGGACCTAGGATTAGGCAAAGAGTTCTTAGATTTGACACCAAAACATAAAGGAAAAATTGTTAGATTGGACTTTATCAATGTTGAAAAATTTGTGCTGTGAAAGACTCTTTTAATAGGATGAAAAGACAAATTACAGAGTTGGAGAAATAATTGCAAATCACACAAACAAAAAAGGGTTTGTATTTGGAATATATAAAGAACTCAAAATTCAACATTAATAAATAAACAACCCAATTAAAAATGGGCAGAAGGCACACATAGACATTTAATGAAGAGAACATACAGACGGGAAATAAGCACAGAAAAGATGTTCAACATCATCTGAGGGTCAAAGAAAGTCAGAGTTTTCCAGCTATACTCAGAGAAGGAGCTGTGAAAAATGCTATCATCATCATCATCATTGCTGTCATTATTATTAATCATGAGAGAAATGCAAATTAACACCAAAAGGAGATCTCACAACACACCTTCAGAATAGCTAAAAATTTTTTAAACAGTGATTACCCTAAAAGCTGGAGACGGTGCAGAGAAACTAGATCATTCATTTATTGCCTCTGGGAATGTAAAATGGTATGGCTACTCTGGAAAATAGTTTGGTAGTTACTTTTAATGTTAACAATAGACTTACTACATACATTACAGAGAAATTTAAAAAATATGTAGAAATGTGTACATGAATGCTTATGGCACCTTTTTTTTTCTTTCTAATAGTCCAGAACTGGAAACAACCCAGATGGTCTTCCAGTAGGTACATTCACGTCATGGAATACTACTCAGCACTAACAAAGAAAGAGCTACCGATACAGATAACTTGGATGAACCTCAAGGAAATTATGTGAAGTGCAAAAAGCCAATCTCAAAAGGATACATACTTTGGACTCATGCATGAGTCCACTTATGTAACATGTCTGTGAAGTGACATAATTATAGATATGGAGAACAGATGAGTCATTGTGAGGGGCTAGGCATGGGATTGGGACTGGGGCAGATGTCGCTGTGAAGGGGTAGGACAAGGGAACCTTGTGGTGATAGCCCAGTTAGGTATCTTAATTATGGTGATGGTCACACAGAGCTATACGTGTGTTGAAATTGCAGAGAGCTATAAACACACACAACACACACACACACACACACACACACACACATGCATATATGATTCGTGAAATGTGAATAAGCTCTATGGTTGTATCAATGCCAATTTCCTGGTTTTAAGGTTGTGCTATAGTTAGACTAGATTTTAATGATGCGGAGGCATTAAAAGTTATTTATATATTTATAATCAATTTTACAATTTAACATCCTATTTCTAATGACTCAACATTAAAGCATTTGGAGAAAAAAAAAAGTCACACAGCGATGTGAGGAAGGACCCTGGGAAAATTTTCAAAACGGAAGAGAGATAACATAGCATTTGCTAGTATAAATTATATGCATATTGACATCTCAGTTTTATGCTCTTATTTTGTGGTACAGAGAAATTGGAGAAAATGGGCAGGGGCCTACTAACAGGAATTCCAGGCAGGCTGGTGATTTGGCACTTGGTTATTGAAAGCACTCAGCATTCCTTGGTATAAGGGCACTGTCCAAGTTCATGGCATTATTATGCCTATGACTTCAAAAGCCTTATAGGGTAAAAGCAAGGGGACTTTCTATAAACATACTGTTTTTATCCAGATGATTTCCTAGAATAATAGTGAAAAATGATAGTGAAATATTAAAAGAATGGGCACCAAGTAAGGAGATTGCTTTTGAAATGATGCTTAGGAATATTTATACTTCACTCACTGCTTGAAAGATTTCTCTCTGCCCATCAGTGATAATACTATTGTTATCATGGAATCACCAGCCTACCAAATAGTACCCTTTCTGCTGTACTTTTCCTTGGGTTGGTTGGAAAGTCTAGAACTTTCCATCCCTGATATGTATTGGGAAAATGGGGAAAGAGATTCCAAAGGAAACTTGAGAAAAAAAGAAAAGGCATTGAAAGGGAGAGAGGATGATATGGTTCAAGTGAGAAAACCAATCAACCAACCAACCACCAGACAAAAAACAAGCAAACCCACTATCCTCTCTGAGTCTGTTAGAGAAAGCCAGGCATCCAGGTTGCAGCTTATCACTACAACTCTCTGTCCCATGTGATCTCAAAGGCAGAAGACAGAGAATAGGAAGGAGGGCCCACCACAGGGAAACCCATATGGAGGATCTCTGTCTATAGGCACCCCGAGTGTGGCAACTCACCATGAACAGCAGACATGAAATGGCATCTGTAGGGTGTGAGAAAGCGGATAGAGAACGAAGATCTACCAGTATTTTTCTTGGGCCCTGAAGTAAGTCAAACATTAGCATGTTTGCTGATTAACCTATGTAATGACTTAATAGATATTTAGAGTCATAACTTTTACTAAGTGGATTTGTCATAATTAAAAAAAAACTCTTCAGAGGTCAGATAAAAATTATAGTTGCACAAAAGCATAGATGGATCCTTAGAAAATCTAGTTGGCAATTTATTTGCGGTATTATGTACTTTTTAAAGGATTATGAGGCAGATGTCCATTCAAAGCCACCTCAACCAGTAAGTAATAAAAGACAATTCATGTTCTATAAAGAAATTGTTTCCATGCTTCTGCCATGAGATGGGTTCTGAAGTGTGACTAGGTAGTGAAGCCAGTTTATAGAGTCTGTGATGATGAAAGAAGAAAGAAAAGAGAGAAAGAGAGAGGAAGGGTGGGAGGAAGAAAGAAGTAAATATTTACAAGAACATTATTTTCAACTTTTTTTTGGTTAAGATAATGAGCACTGGAACCCATCTGCCTGGGTTTGAATCCTGGCTTCACCACTTACCAGTTGTGTGAACTTAATTTAGTTACTTAACCTCTCTGTTCTTCATCTATAAATTAAGGGTAATAAAATAACTTGCCTTACAAGTTATTTGTGAGGGTTTAATGAGTTAATAGATGTTTTTATTTTTATAATTATAAACTCAGTGCAGAATCTGAGGGCCAAGGAAGGACAAGGTTTACCAGCTGTGCTCAAAGAGTAATGAAAAATACCATCATCATCAATCATCATCATCATCATCATCATCATCAATAGGTTTAAATGGTTTCACTGGTCAATTCTACCAAGTATTTAAGGAAGAAATAATACCAAACCCAACACGAGCTCTTTTTAAGAAAAAAGAAGAGGTTAAAATAAAGAAAATAGAATGAGCTCCCAAATCATTCTCTGAGGCTGGTTTTATTGTATTAGAGCAGAACAAAGACATCACAAGAAAAGAATACTACAGACAATACTACCTATGAACAAAAACTCAAAAAAAATTAACAGCGAAAAGCAAAGTGAATCCAGAAATACATATATTTATAAATATAGATATATGACTACACATTATCC
This sequence comes from Potos flavus, assembly GCA_028534135.1. NCBI lineage: Eukaryota > Metazoa > Chordata > Mammalia > Carnivora > Procyonidae > Potos > Potos flavus. Next base: position 106,457,951 of record CM052895.1, on the reverse strand, counting down.
AAGGGGATATTTCTGCAATGTATCAAGGACTCAGGAAGGTCACTCTGGGGATTAATTATTATTTTTTGGGGGGGTTAATTATTTAATAAATTAATTCTCTGTAAAGAAATTTTATGTCTCATTCTTCAGGTCCTCACACTTGTTTCTCAGTCTCTTTAATGCTTGCTATGAGCTGTGGTAGGATCAAAGACAGAGTACAACGATCAGGGGGAACAATGCAAAGGGAGCAAATCTAATTATTCAGGTCTGGGGCTGGCTGAAGTATAGTAGTAGAAATTTGATGTGCATCCCACAGTGACAAAGAGATCCCTCAAGGATTGTCTCTATCCACTAGCAGTCTTAAGAAACAGCCATTACACTGAGTTAGGTGAGTGCTAGACAGAAATCTCTCCACGTTTATAACCAATCATTACATCTTCTCTGGATAGTACGGAAGGCTGATTGACAGAGCAATTTCCCTTCCTCTGTCCCCTTCCTCCATTCTGTGATACTTTGTTTCTCTTATGATATGTATAACTCATTTACAAGAAAATGTTTATAAATATAACTACCTAAAATCTATATTTGTTTAGACTTTTTAGACTAACCAGTGTGAATGGACACTAAATTGAAAGCACAAATAATTTTCATGCCTTGGCAAAAAGCAAGTCCAACATTTGACTAAAGGTCAAAGGAGATAGGCGGATCACTAGAAAAACAAATTATAAAAACTGATTCCCATAATAGTTTTCCAAGACTTTTCTTATACATGATACACTTTCTTGCTTGGAATGCAGTGCTGTTTTTTCAGTAGTTACAAAAGAGTGATAACGCATTTTCTCACATTGGAGATTACTTTGGTGTCAATGATATGCTCAGATTGCTATGTCCTTAAAAATTTAGCATTATAATAGAATGCTTAAAAACATTTGTCTGGGAACCATAGTCTGCTAGAATGTCTATGGAGGGAAAACTGCTTCTGCCTTCCAAGGCAAGTCTAGTTTCCTCCGTATTTCAAGTCAGTGAGACTCTTCCTTTAGGGGAAGCGGCTGGCTTTAGTGTGAGCTCATAGGGCCGGGGGTGAGCAATACTTAAGGGGCTTTGGCAGCTGCCTCCACCAAACCAAGTTTCTCTTCTGAGGTCAGCACTGAAATACTTCCTGTTGTTTTCTGCCTCCTTCAGTGAGATCTCCTTGCACTGGGCAAGATCTTGCCCAGAAATATGCGGCTTTGAATCTTAATAACAGTTTGTGCTGCTGGTCAGTGGGTGAATGTGAATATAACTTGGCAATGCTTTACCTGACTCCGACAGCTGTTGTTGAAGTTTAGCTAAGCTAGGAACTCATAAAAATGGCTCCAAACATTCCACATGCTTTCTTTAATTGTATTTCCCTGAATCGGCTTGGGGGAAGTCTTTTAGCAGATGTCCTAACCATATGGAACTGTCCTAGCAATTAATTTTTATAACTCGTGGGCTGAGAATGTATTGAATGGAACTATGCCTGCTGGATACATATGTGTTGTTGACACTTTTTACAGAAACAGCTTGAAATACATTGTGGCGAGTACATTTCATTTATGGGAAGTTCATCCTTTCTTCTCTGGAGTATTGCTCAGACATTCTACCTTCATTGTGCCAGGCCGTTTGTTAAGATGCAAGATACTTTTTGCTCTGAGCACTTTAGTATTCTCATTAGGGTCTCTGACACTACTTTTTTTTCTATCTGAATAGACAGATTGGTTTTTTCTTCCTGTCCTGCACCTCTGACTACTTCATTAAGTTCCTCTAAGTCTTACTCTTTATCTGCCTCAATCGATGATTTTGAGGATGGATTTTGAGATTCTGAAACCCCTAATTAATTATCTCCATTTAAGTTTCACACTTATGGCCTTGACTTCTGTAATATGTTATTTCCTCTCCCACCAAGCATGCACACCTTTAGTGATTATAGGCAAGTTGTCTTTTAGACTTCTATCCGATGCATGCCAAAAATGTACAAGAGAAATTTACAAGAAAAGGCCAGAGCAGGGTTTTAAGAAATCTTTGTTGGCTTCTTACATGTTCATATATATATATATATATAGGTTATTAAAGGATTTACGTTAATCAATTGTATTGTGTAATAAATACGCATTTTAAAACTGTTATTATTACTGTTGTTGTTATTTTAATCTACTTGCTCTCCTTATTCTCTGGGCACGCACCTTTAGGAATGCTGTGTCCCTGCATTTAAGGAAGGTGGAGAGTTAAGTTTGTCATCCACTCGCAGAGATTCGGAAGTATACCTTTACCACCATATAAAGCGTCCCTGCTCTCAACCGTCCCAGATCCCATATTCTCTCCCTGTTTACTCCTTTAACCAGCTTTCCATGGAAGCGTTTAAGTTCTGTAGTTGTTTTCAGTCCGCTCCTCTCCCCTTAAAAAGGTGTGAGCATGTCCTGAGAAAAGGAGTGGCCAATGAAGTTGGAAGAAAAGTAAGGGAGGCTGGTGCCCAGGAGCTGAGTGGTAGGACACAGCGATTCCTAGTGTCCAACCTGAGGAAAGCCCGGTGAGGTGAGGACTGAGAAGCCGCCCTTAGTAACATGGGGGCCATTTTAATGGAGTGGTTGTGACTGGGTAACTGGCAGGGATTCAAGGAAGAAGGAGAAAACTGCAGGCAGGAAGCATGTATAAATCATTTAAGAAATTTTGTAGTAAGGAGAAACAGACACTAAGCAGTGAGTGCAGGGGTGAAAGCAGGTCGAGGTTTATTTGTTTTTATGTTTCCTTTAGTGGAAAATCGCTTGCTTTTTAATTTTTTTTTTTTTTTTTTTAATTGAAGAGTAATGATTCAAGAGAGGGAAACTCAGCGGAGTGGGTGGAATGGAATAGACCGCAAAGGGTAGGTTTGTCCTTTACAGGAGCACAGACAGTTCCCCCGTTTCTTGAGAGGGAAGGCACGGTATGTGCTCACACAGGCCTGTGAGTGGGTAGATTGTTGGTAGGAGAAGGATTTCAAAGGAAATCTTCTGATTGCGTCTGTTACCTCCATGAAATACGAAACAATGTTTTTAGCTAATTTATGTAAAGCCTTTGCCCGAGAATGTAAATTTCATTCCAGGGCAACTACTGAACCTACCTTGGTCTAGACACTCTTCCGTACATTTACTTCACTTTGTGTTTATAAAAACGGCTCCCTCAACTCATTCCTTCCTCTTCTTTACAATTATAGATCCAAACTCAATTTAGCACTCTCACGATAAGGGAAAGCTTGCAGAGTGTACTTGTAAGTAAGGACTTGATGCGTGTGTGCATTTGTGCAGGTGTGTGTTTTTTTTTCCTCTTCAACTATTTTCCAAGACTCCAGGAAGTGCTGCACCAAAAGGCACACAGCTGGTAAGACTGCGCAGATGCCGCTGGGGCCCTGAGTCGGTCTCCTCCGCCCACCTGAGGGCAGCAGCACCCTGAGGATCCTGCCTCCAGGCTAAAGGCCTCCTCTGAAGCCCCGCCCACCGCAAAAATAACCCAGGAGGCGCCGTCAGTGTGGGGCAAGAGCTAGTGTATTACCTAGTGTATTATCCAAGTGATGAGTCTACTTTATATGTCAGTTTCTTTCACGGGATAAAGGCACCAGTTTCATTCTTCAGGGCACTTCGGGGAGCATGCCATGCCGTATACGCCTAAGGGTCCGAATAAACTGAGCCCCACTGCCCACCTCGGTGATGCTGTGACGGCTCTGACTATTCATCTCCCTCTCCTCTAGTCCCTGTTTTACTCCCCGCCCCGTTCTTCCTTCCAGGAATGACTCCCTAACAGATGCCTGAGCCTAAGTACTCTTGACTCAGGCTCTGTTTTGGGGACCATTCAAATGAAAAGAGAGCATTTAGAACCATAGAGGGGGCTATAAAATACAATAATAGGATAAATCTGAGCTGGTAGGCCTATTCGAGTAGCTGAATTTTATTCTGAAATTTCCTGGTACCCAAAGCTCAAAGAAGAAATGATGTCCAAATAATCATTATTGTCTTAGAAAAAGGAAGCATAATGGTTGATTTGGCAAAACTCATTTATATCTTGGAAAAGATTATAAAGAAAATTCAAACTTGGGTAAGATATAATAATGCCTTAAAATGAAATATTGTGATGTGGCAGCCGTATTCTTCACATCTCCCCACCTGGAAAACTGAGCCTCTAGTGCTATTCATGCACAGCTCAGACAATCTGGCGGTCGGGGGGTGATCGAGCACATAGAATGCATCGCGTGTTGATTATCTGCAATGTTTCAGGTTATTCCAAAATCTAAAATTTGCTAATATACCGCGATACTGCTGAAGAAAATTTTGAGAGCTTTTTTAAGAAGTAGAGTACGAAAATCTGATGAAATATGTTCTCTTGTTGCGCAGACTCTATAATAAGCTAATAAGGGCTTTGATTTGCCTTGTAATTGAGCAGGCAGACTCCTCTTCCCTTGGGAAAGGGTGCAGACTCTAGATTTGTAAAGCTGTGAAGAGGCGAGGTGTGTCACAGCCCTTACAATGCTGTCTTTCAGGTTTAAATGGAGACATTTGCTGCCATCGAATGCCTAGACCAGTTCAAAAGGATTGTCTTTGTCCTTGTCATCTTGTTTGCCTCCAGCCTTACACGGTCAGAAGGGAGTAATTCCTGCCCAATATTTCTGGGTAGCTGTTCAGTCTATAAATAGCGGTTCTGTGCACTATTAGTAACAGAAGCTTCTCACAAAGCAGCGCTCCCAGTGTGGAGAGGGAGGTTTTTCTGAGGGGCCTAAGATCTAGCTCGATGATGCTGGCGCGGGGCTTCCTGGGTAGTTATCCCTTGTATCACTTGGGGTTCAAGCAGAGAAGCAGAACCGGTAGGAGAGGTATATTAGGAAATGTATCATGGTGGGGCGCCTGGGTGGCTCAGTCGTTAAGAGTCTGCCTTCGGCTCAGGTCATGATCCCAGGGTCTTGGGATTGAGCCCTGAGCTCTGCAGCGGGCCCCCTGCTCAGCGGGGAGCCTGCTTCTCCTTCTCCCATTCCCCCTTCTTGTGTTCCCTCTCTGGCTGTCTCTCTCTGTCAAATAAATAAATAAAATCTTTGAAAAAAGAAAGAAAGAAAGAAATATATCATGGAGTCTGACTAGATGAGTCCAAAATCCACAGGGCAGTCATCAGGAAGGGTGGGCTGGGACCCTGGGGCACGGAGAAAAGCTGCTGCCCACGAGTGGAAATTGCTTCTTCGGGGAAACCTCAGCTCCACTCAAGGCTTTTCAATTCATAGAATCGGGTCCACCAAGATTATCTAGGATAATCTGCCTCCCTAAACTCAGTGGATTATAGTTACATCCCATGAACAAAATATTTCCATAGCAACGCCTCCATTAGTGTTTGCTGGAATCCCTGGGGACAGTAGCCTAGCCCAGGTGACACATCACACTGACCATCACACCCGTAAAGAAGAATTATGACCTTTGCAGACCTTAGCAACACAAGAAGCAGTCTGGCAAAACTTGTTTGGATGAAAGTGAGCAAGAAAAAAAGAATTGTGAAAACCTCTCTTCTTGGTAGTATCTTTTTTCCAAAGTACTTTGTGCTTAATATAGTCATTCTTCAAGTACAGTACTAATCTAGCTTATGCATTTGAATACCTTTTAGCAAAGGGTCTCAGGGTTTCCAGGGATTCATACTGAACAAGGCATATTCCCCAAAGAACCTCGTTGACACCATTCTGATTTTCCAGAAGATCTTTGGTGAATTGAGGATCTTTGAGTGGCTAGCAGCAGATAAATCCAAGAATTCTCTATCAGGGAAATCCCAGTAACATGACCACGGTCTCCGAAGATGTTTACATTAACCGGATTTCTAGAGCATGCACTAGAACATCTCTCATGCTACATAATACCTGTGCTAATAACACTGGAACCGCCATGCCCAGGACTGGTGGCTTAGGGTGTGTCCCTAGCCCTCGTTAAAGAAAGGCTAGCATCCTGGGAGGTCACTAGCATAGATTTCTAAAGCAACTTCTTACCGTATTACATCCTCATGCCTGAGGTCCTTTATATAAATTTAAAACCCTGGGCGTCTGGGTGGCTCAGATGATAAAGCATCTGCCTTCGGCTCAGGTCATGATCCCAGGGTCCTCGGATTGAGTCCACATCCGGCTCCCTGCTTGGCAGGGAATCTGCTTCTCCCTCTGCCTCTGTTTTTCTCTTTCTCTGTCTCTCATGAATAAATAAATAAAATCTTAAAAAAAAAAAAATTTAAAAACCTGACTCGAGGCACCTGGGTGGATCAGTCAGTTGAGGGTCCAACTTTTGATTTCAGCTCAGGTCATGACCTCCGGATCATGAGATTGAACTCCATGGCAAGTTCCCCACTCAGTGAGGAGTCTGCTTGAGATTATCTATCTCCCTCTCCCTCTGCCCGCCCCACTCATATGCTCTCTCTCCCTTAAAATAAATAAATCAATCTTAAAAAAAAAAAACAAGGGGCGCCTGGGTGGCTCAGTGGGTTAAAGCCTCTGCCTTCGGCTCAGGTCATGATCTCAGGGTCCTGGGATCGAGCCCCACATCGGGATCTCTGCTCAGCAGGGAGCCTGCTTCCCCCTCTCTCTCTGCCTGCCTCTCTGCCTACTTGTGATCTCTCTCTGTCAAATAAATAAATAAAATCTTTAAAAAAAAAAAAGAAAGAAAGAAACAAAACACCTGACTTGCATTCCTAAAATAATTTACTCTTCTGGAAAGGTTACCTGGTCCGGCAATGACAAATAATTTTGAAAGAAAATGAGAATGGCCAGACTGTGCTACATTAATGTGATGTTAGCTTGTGCAGTTTCTTGATTATCATTGGAATGAGTGGCATTTTTTGTTGTTGTTGTTAGTTACAGTAACTAAATCTGGGAGCACGCCTCTGAGGAATAAAATGAAAGTGAGATAGAAGTTCAAAGTTGATACTGCACAGCTGGTCTTGAAAAATCCCTCGTGGGTATGGAATATCTGAAGTGCAAAAATTGTAAGGGTTAATGAGAATTATAAATTGCCTGTGACTAATGTAGGCCAAGAAGACAGTTACTACTTCCTTATGTACTCATCATCTGCCTTTAGCTAGTCTTCATGTGTTAAGAGAATCTCAATTGGTGATAATGTGAAGTAGTTAGTTGTCATAGTTTGTGTTCCTTCCACGTCACTTTTTCTGTGATGAGGATTGTGCCTTTCAAAACTTTCATATTTAATTCCTGGCTTTTCCTGTAGCTTTATTTTTATTACAAATATTAGAGAAATACAAAACTGCTGCCCATACTGAATTAAAGGACTTGCAGTGCCAATCAGCTTGGCTTATGAAGTTAAGGAAATAATGAAAGTTTTAAGTAAAAAATTGGAACTGGCATCATACTTCTAAACATATTATCCCTTCAAGTAGGCATTCAAAGCGACCCACCGCACATTCTGTAATTAAATTGTTAATGCGTTTCTAAAAATATACTTGAGCGAATTTTCTTGAGAGCTTGCATTAAATAGTTTTGCTTATTTTTGAAGAAGTAAATGAAATACACACATGTAAATAAAATTTGTATTTAAGCCTCAAACATAGACAAGTTACGCAGTGAATCATTCTATCTTTGACCAAGAAGCTATGAAGCTAAAACCATAGATGGGTATGTATTACACGACTGAAACTGTACACAATTTTCAAGAAGGAATTATCAAAACCTATCTCAAGGTGTAACATACATACATATCATTGCAGGGGCATAACACCGACTTGGATATATATTATTGTATATGTTTGCTTTACAAAGTGATTTAATATGTGCAACACTGTGCTGCTTTAAAATTGTTTCTATGTAGTTTAAAATGATCAATTCATTATCTATCTACGAGGGAGTCTAATAAAGAGGAATTATTGTTAGAAAGGTTTGTTGCTTACCCATATGCAGTTCTTCTCTCCTTCTAGATCCATGGCTGGATTTCACTTTTCTACCTGCTTGTAAGTGGGCAGGGCTCTATGACTAATTCCAGACAATAGGTTTTGAGGCAAAATGATGTATGTAAGTTACTGGCAGAGATGGCGTTGAGTTCATGTGTAATTTCAGTCTCTGTTCTCCAACCGTGAAGACCACAGGACACATAGGATGCAGATAAAAGGTTGTGAAACATACAACGGCCTGTGTTGTGTGTGACTATGTGGAGCCAAACCCCCTCCAGCCCATTCTTGACACGCTGAGTGAACAGGAAATAGCTTTTGTTGTGTTCAAGTATGGAGTCTTTCTGGTTATCCCTTCAGCACAGTATAATAATGAAACCAAGCCAGACTAATACTGTAAGTACTTATATAATTCCTTACCTTAGAATTTAAAGAATGTTGGGCATCATTTGATCCTTTGGTGAAACCTAATTAAACATCAGTTCCATCCTGCATGGCATGGCTCCTCTCTCACTACCAGGCATCAACTACCAGGAAAGATACTAGCAGATAACAAAAGTCCCAGGGGGGTTATTCCAAGGGACTTAGTTGTTACTACAGTTAGGTGGGGAAAGGCAGGCTTTTTTTTTTTTTTTTTAAGATTTTATTTATTTATTTGAGAGAGACAGAGACAGAGAGCATAAGCAGGAGGAGGGGGCAGAGAAAGAGGGAAAGGGAAAAATTCCAAGCAGACTCCCCACTGAGCACAGAGCCCAACACAGGGCTCCATCCCAGGACCCTGAGATCATGACCTGAGCTGAAGTCAGAGGCTTAACTGACTGAGCCACCCAGGCGCCCCAGCTATAGTTTTTCAATGGCCAGATTAGGAACACCTTGAACCTAATAATTCGTGAATATTTTCCATTATTTCATCAGTGGTTATGTTAACCTTATCCCTCTAGTTGGAGAGAGATATTAAGTTTCATGAGACCGTCTTACTGTATTTAAAGAGCTTTTAAAAATCAAACTGTAAGTACTAGCTGTATAATGACCTAACCAAAAGAAGCTAGACATATTAAAAGGACATCAGAAAATATGTTCATAAGATAGTCAAGGAAAGCATTGCTTCTATTTTTGTAAAGACACTATTTGAGGTAATGTGAAAATTTTATTGTCTTGGTGATGCTGTTTTTATTTTAACAGAAATGATCTTCATACATTTATGCCGTTGGCTATATAAATGGAGCATTTAAAGAATGTACCAAAGCATCAATGTTAAAATAATTAAATAGCTATGATCATAGTCAGTGAGAATGAGTCAAAAACTTCAACAAAAGTCACATAGCTAATGAGTATTTTATTCCTTAAAATATACACATAAGTTTACTAGAATAAATAAAAGTGAGTTCCTGGATATTATGGAGACATGAGTAGCACGTTTGGGAAATTCACCCTGAGTTAATCTCTTTGGCTGTCTAAACATAATGAGAGGGCAGCATTCCGAACTCAGTCAGGCCAGAAACAAAGTCAGAGAGAAAATAAAACAATGTCCAGTACCTTTATTTTCAGTCTTGGATTCAAGGCCATCTTTTGGAAATCTACAGTGCCGTATACGTGAAGGTTGCGTAGCATTCATGAGTAACCAACTGAAAATCTCTTTGAAAGTTTCTAATTTATTCCAAAGTCCCTGAAAGTCACTGTCAAACTCAGGGTTTGGCTAGGTTATACTATAGTTGAGAAATGATGAGATAATTCCCCTTCGCACTGATCTGCGAGGGCTTCCATAACAAAATACCACAGACTGGCTGGCTTCAACAATAGAAGTTTATTTTCTCATGGTTCCGGTGGCAAGAAATTCAAGATCAAGGTGTTAGAGAAGGTTTGATTTCTCCTGAGGCCTCTCTCCATGTCATGTAGATGGCTATCTTCTCATTGTGTCCTCACCTGGACTTTTTCCTGGGTGCTCACTTTCCTGGTGTTTCGTCCTCTTTCCATAAGGACTTCAGTCATGCTATATTGGATTGAGGCCCACCCGTATAACCCCACTGAACCTTAATTTTTACCTCTTTAAAAACATATCTCCAAATATAGGCACATAGAGATTTAAGGCTTCAACGTATGAATTTGTGAGGAGGAACACAATTCGGTCCATAACACCCTTCAAATAAAATATTAAGAAATCTGCTCTGATCTTCAAAATCAGAAAAGACGTAGAAGCAAATTCTACTTCTCCATGTTATGTTTTAACATACTTCACATATTCGCCAAGAAGCACACATATAGTTATAAGAATGGCATATAAATACATTGGATATTTAAGAAATGATGGTTATAATTGTAATGATAAGGGGGCAACGTCATTTTGAAAGATGCAATTCTAGATTCTCAAGAAAGTTTTTCCTCCAGGCCCTTACCATGGATAGCATATGCCGTCAGTGCTCTGGCCACAGCTCTTGGATCCTTGTGCGCTCCAGCGGACTTTCAGTCTCTGGTATCTGCACATGGATTCCTGAGGGCTTTTTTTTTATCAGAATGGAGGAAAGCTCTATCGAAGCAGCCAAAATATTCTGGAAAATTAACTTTCTCACTCTACCTCCCCCTCATTTCTCATGTAGGTTCTTAGGAGCTGGAATAATTCTTAGATGTGTAGTTTCCTGAGCTCCCCATGGGATTAAACTTCAGGTGTTTTCTGTAGTAGATGGTTTAATAGTGTACACTTTGTTGGCTGACATTCTTATATCTCTCTCCAGTGTCTCTTGTATTCCATGGGTACTTGCACTTGAATCCTTGTAGCAGAGTCTTTTTCTGGGAAAACCCAATATAAGACCTTCTGGTGAACCAAAAGATCAAGTTTTCTACTAGGACAGATGCATGTACTACATGAGATGTTCTTGCTGGGGGGCCTTCTAATTTAGGAGTGTAGGTCATTTTTTTTTTTTTTTTTTAATTTTCTAGAAATTGATGGCATGTGAACATAAGATGAACATTTTCTGATTGGAGTGGATAGAGTTGCCACTTCTCTGTACTTTCTGGAAGAACTGATTATTTAGGTTTGTCTGAATTGCTAACCTGGGAAAACCAAAGGCATATCAGTGGAGCTGCCAGTAAAGAAGAAGAAGGTAGAAAGGGGGAAGATCCAAGGTAGAAATAGCTCTTAAAGAGATTGGAGTAAGAAGACATAAGCCCAGGGAAGGAGGATTTAAAAGTGTCATAAAAACAGTACGCTGGAGTGGGCTCCTACCAGCTAGCAAGACCCAATTGCAAAACTTTCAGGAATTTTGCAGGGCTGTTGTTTAAAATGGCCAATATTAAAAATTAAATTGTATAAAGATAATTAAATCACATATGCAAAACAAAGCTAATAATCATTACTCCCCTAACATTGCTATTTTCTGTGTTCTTGAGGTTTTAAGCTTATTGTATTTTGAGAGTGGAAATACTATAATGGTGTGTATTGCTGCATCTCTTTTCAACTTTGCATTCAGTGAGAGCTTGTTGGTAGCCCAAAATGGGATATGCCGGGATATTGCCGTCAATCAGGATTGACTTTTTTTTCTGGAGACCCAGTTATAAAAATTAGCCAACATACTACTGATGAGAAGGAAAACTATTAATGATAACTGAGTATCCTGAACACAAAAGAGGTAAATTTGGAAGGGACACATGAGACTTCTCTGACAGATGGATCACTTGAGCTCAGAACACTGTCAGATTTATTAAACTTGTATAGAATTTCTGTCACCTAAGACCTTTCTGTCTAACCTTTACTCCTTCCCACTCTCCTTCCCAAGGATCAGACCAACACTGTGATATTACACTCCCTCAGCCTCCTCCAGCTCTGTTTTCCATCACAGGCATTTTCCCTAATAAATCTCTAACATGCTTGCTTCTGTCTTGGTGCCTGCTTCTCCGATGATCTAAATGAACACTTGTGGTTCCACAGGCAGTCCAAGAAAAGAGTTGATAAGATTGAGATTCAAGACTTTATCCACTGCCCTATAGGTGAAAAGGACAGCATTGTGGTTGGTAGGTGGGGCATGGGAAATCCCTGGACCATGACACCACTAAAGGCCTTGGAAGAATGTCCTCATGGAGAAAAATGATATTATGGGAAAATAATGAAGAAATTTAAAAAATATAAGAGAGAGGGAAGTCCAGAAAAACAGTGGAGTTTGCTGGTTGTTGAAAAGTTGTACTGATCACATGAAGAGGGAAAATGAGAGAGTAAGGGCCTTTGAAAAGCAGGTTTGATTTTGATGGCTATTCATGAGAACCAAACACCCTAACAAAAAGTCCTTATCCTCTGCAACGGAAGAGGAGCCTTCTGAGCAACAGGCCGAGGATCTTATTGTTAAAGTTGTAGAGCTGTAGAGACATTATGTGCATGGGCAAGGAAATTCTAATATGTGGAGATAAGGGCCCTGATGGGAAAGCCTGGAGGCCTGTAATATAAGATGGTAACATCTGGCTGGGTGCCTCTATAGAGGTTGGGTCTGCAGCTCCTCTGACCTCCTCAGGCTTGTCGAGGTGACCCACCCTTCCAAAGTTAAGACCTAGCACTTCTACTTTGCTGGAATATCCTGCAAAGACCTCCTCATTATAAGGCAACAGGTGTCTGCTTCGGGAACTGCCTCCATGTTCTGTCCCACCAGGCAAAGGAAGGAAGTATGCATCCTGGAAGCGATGTCTTATGTGGGGCCAGAAGACACTGCAGAAAATCGTGTTCCATGAGAAAAGCCAGAGGGACACATTACTCACCAAGTCATGAGGAATGTGTTCATAAAAGGGACACCAGCTTCACTAAGAGGTTCAGTGATAGGTTTTCTATGCAGGCCAGAGTTGATGGTAGGGAAGGCCATTGTAGAGATGAGTTATTAATATCCATGAAGATGTAGCCACAAAGTAATAGAAGCTAGGTGGGGGCACCAAAATATCAGAATCCAGGAGGGAGCAATTATTGTAATGGCCAATAAGATGGGATGAACAACCAAGAAGACTTGAATCAAAGGCAAGTTGTGGAGATGGTTAATTGAGTATTGTTCTCTAGGTGCAAAACAAATGGATACCCATGTTGATGCTGCTTACCTCCTGCTGATAACCCAGAAAGGGTAAGAATGAAGAAGTAAGAACTCCAGGAAAACATCAAAATCCCTTGACCTCTGCCAGACTTGAGCAAGTTATAGTTACCAGATCTAGTATCAGATCTAGTATTGATGGAGGAGGTGGCCAGGTCCCTAGGAGAAAGGGGCCTATTGTAGTCAGCTTGCAAACAAATGGCTGGTTCATCCACTCAAGGTATAGATCTGTATCAGAAGTTCAGTGTCAGTTCTCTTGCTGAAAATTTGGACATTTAGATGCAGCAGGACCTGGATTAGCCTTGGCAAGTAAAATCCGTATCAGCCACTGTGGTCTTCTCATTCATGTGACCATCGTGCCTGTTCTGGGTGCTCAATGATGGAGGAATATTAAAGCCACCTGGCAAGTCATCTGTCTGTCTCTTCCATGGTGAATTCTTTCAGGTGGTCATTTACAGATGAGACAAATATCTCACACTTCAGGTGCTCTTTTGCATGTACATGAACTTGTCTCTACCCTAGACTTCCTTGTCTCATCCTTCTGGCCTTTTCCTTCCAGGTCCTTGTTCAGATGGCCAGACCTTTGGCTATTGTTCAGAAATATATCTATATTCTTATTTCAGTCCACTTACACACAAAATGGATAATGAGTACATGGCTCAAAGCTCTCCCCATTGGGAAGTTTTTCCTTGCTATTATCTTTCAAGGGCACAAATGAATGAGGTATGAGGTGTAATTTAACCACTACCTATTTATGGTTTGTACTCATGTAACCAGACCAGCCCATCAATAAACCAAGCTTAGGCTTGCAGTTAAAAAATATTTCATGGTCCTATAAGTATTATAAATACTCATCTATTCTTCTAGTTCATCCAAGAAGCATATTCTAAGATGGGATTAAGTGTGAAAGATGGTATTACATAAGAAATGCCTGAGTCAGAGAAAATAATCCCTTACATGTCCTCCTCCAGCTGCCCCGTGCTGCACACAAATGCAGCACACCCCAGGGACACCCAGTACTGGTGTTTGTGCTTTGAGCCCACTCCAGTCCTTTACCTTCTGGCATCTCCTCTGTAGAGCTTCCCTGCCACTCCGAAATTAGCTGGAGTGTGGAAAGTGTGGAAGGGAATACCACAAACATTCTCTGAAAGAAGAATTCCCACTCAACTATGACCAATTTCTGAATGTTCTCATCTTGCCCTGCTGCTCTAGCACCTTGCACAGGGCTAGGCATAAGGTGGGGTTCAGTGGTGGCTGGAAGGATCTGGAAATTGAGTTCCCCAAAGGTGGGTCCCTTCAAAACCACTGTTGAATAAGAATTATCAGAAATTATTGAGGAGGGAGCAGGAAGGGATTAATGAATTAGGTCCTCAACTTTGTGCCAGGAGCTCCAGCTTCAGTGTGGGGAGCTCATTCAGCTAGGGCAGTTTCGGGTACATTTCAGAAGCTATTCTGCTTCTGAAAAATGGCTCACAACTGCGGCACGCTAGGATGTTGGGTTTTCCTTCACTGGCCCTCAGAATCTAACCCAGGGCTTCTTTCACTTAATAAAAGGCATTTGGATTATTTTCATTTGGGGTAAGTATTAAAAGGCTGCTATAAACATCCATATAGAGGTTTTTGTGTGAGTGTGTTTTCATTTCATATTGGACATATACATATACATATTGGATATATGGAATGAGGTTAAAAAGTTATATGATAAGTGTGTGCTTAACTTTTTTTTGAAAAACAAGGGTTCTCAAGTAAACAACATTGTTTGGAAGCTGCTGCAAATACTTTCCGCAGCACTCTCGGTCTATGCTTCTTAAAAGATTGCAGACTTATCCCCTTCATAATATTTTAAATACAAGGAAACTTCAATTCCTTGTTTGCACTTATCTTATTTTTACCTTTTAAGGAGCTTTACCCATTTATTCTACCCCAAACCCCTGCCTCTTGCAACCACCAACCTGTTTTCTATATCTGTGAGCTTATTTGTTTGTTTATTTGTTTAGATGCCACATATAAGAGAGATCATAGTGTGTTTGACTTACTTCATTTAGCATAATGCCCTAGAGGTCCATCCATGTTGTTGCAAATGGCAAGATTTCTTTCCTTTTTTATGGTTAAGTAATATCTCATTGTTTATATACACCACAGTTTCTTTATCTATTCATCCATCCATGGGCACTTATGTTCTTTTGTATTTTGGCTATTGTAAGTAATGCTTCAGTGAACATGGGGGTGCATCTATCCTTCAGAATTAGTGATTTCTTTTTCTTCAGATGAATAGTGACAAGCGAAATTTCTGGATCATATGGTAGTTTTCTATTTTTAATTTTTGGGGGAACCTCCATCTTGTTTCCATAGTGGCTGCACCAGTTTGCTTTCCCACTAACAGTCAACACTTGTTTTTTCTTGTCTTTTTGATAATTGCTACTCTAACACGTGTGAGGTGATATCTCATTGTGGTTGTGATTTTCATTTCCATTATAATTAGTAATGTTGAGCATCTGCTCATGTACCTATTGGCCATCTGTATGGCTTCTTTGGGGAAATGTCTATTCAGATCTTCTGCTCATTTTTCAATTGGATTGTTAGTTTTTTTTTTTTTTTTGCTATTAAGTTGTATGAGTTCTTTACATATTTTAAATATCAGCCTCTTATCAGATATATGATTTGCAAATGTTTTCTCCCATTCAGTAGGTTGCCTTTTCACTTTTTGGATGGTTTCCTTTGTTGTGCAGAAGATTTTTAGTATGCTATGGTCCCTGTTATTTATTTTTGCTTTTGTTGCTTTTCCTTTTGTTGTTAGATCAAAAAAAAAAAATTCTCTGAGGCCTGTGTCAAGGAACTTACTGCTTGTGTTTTCTTCTAGGAGCTTTATGGTTTCAGGGTTTATGTTCAAGTATTTAATCTATTTAGAGATAATTTTTGTGCACAGTGTAAGATAGTGCTCAAATGGTCAAATTTCATTCTTTTGCATGTGGCTGTTCAGTTTTCCCAACACCACTTATTGAAGAGACTGTCCTTTCATTATTATATATTCTTGGCTCCTTTGTCATAAATTAATTGACTATATATGTATGGGTTTATTTCTGGGCTTTCTATTCTGTTCCATTGGTTATGTGTCTTTTTATGCTAATATAATAGCCAATATAATACTGTTTTAACTAGCCTCCATGCCTAGCATGGAGCCCAATGTGGGGCTTGAATTCATGACTCTGAAATCAAGACCTGATCTGAGATCAAGAGTCAGATGCTCAACCAATTAAGCCACCCAGGTGCCCCATAATACTGTTCTAATAACTATAGCTTTGTAATATAGTTTGAAATCAGGGAGCGTGATTCCTCCAACTTTGTTGATTTTTTGACTATTCATGGTTTTTTGTGGCTCCTTACACATTTCAGGATTATTTGTTCTATTTCTTTGGAAAATGACACTGGAATTTTGATAGGGATTGCACTGAGTCTGTAGATTGCTTTGGGTAGTTTGAACGTTTCAACAATATTAATTATTCCAATCCATGAGCACGGAATGTCCTTCCATTTATTTGTGTCTTTTTGATTTTTTTATTCACGTCTTGTAGTTTTCAATACATAGCTCTTTTACCTCCTTGGTTAATTTTATTCCTAGGTATCGTATCCTTTTTAATATATTTAACTTTTTAAAAGGAAATGACCCCTCTACACCCAGCATCCTTGTACAGTGGAACTCCAGGCCTTTCTGGGCTAACAGTATATGTGAAGGAATTCTAATTTAGGATATTGGGATGATAACAAAGCTACTGGAGTGAAAGAAGTTTCAGTTATAAGGGATGAATAATGGACAATTCTTTTATAGGTGAAATTGAGAACAAAAATGGATGGGGTTCATTGTAGATTGAAATTAGTTTAACTTGTCTTAACTCTTGAGTTACAGAAATAAGGATGGCTAACTATAGCTATTTTTGGAGGTGAGAGAGGAGATAAAGAGGGTTTTTTCATAGCTTCCCATACTGTCTGCATCCACTAAAGATGAATGATGCAGCTGAGATTAACAAAGTACCTTGCATAGAATACTGAAGGCATAGAATATTTCTTGCTGTGGGGAGTAAGGACAAGGATTGATTATGGATAAATCAAAGAGTTGAAGGTATTATAAGATCCTAAAAATATTTAGACATCAAACATTCTTTAATGGGAAAAATCAGCAAAGGTATAGAGGGAACCAGGGCAAAATATACAGCAAGAGTCCTGATAAGTAATCGGTGGCCAAGAGATCTTCAGGAGTTCAAGGTTTCAGAAAACACATAGCAGAATGGACACATTACATGAGATCCTAATAATTTAGATACCAATTAGGATTCACACCACCTTTCTCAGACCTAGAATATATTTTCTGACTGGAGTTAAGGTTTACCTAACCCAAACATTGAAACAAAGAGATGCAGCAACTAATGACAGCCAATATTGTCTTTGTGTATGTAGATGAGAGAGCAGGAGCTCTGCTCTACATACAGAGGTGTGCATGCTTCAAATTTTAGTCCTACCACTATTAGCTCTATGGCTTGGATCTTGTTACTTAAATTATCTCATTCTGTGTTTATTTATCTGTAAAACGGGAATAGTGACATCTACCTCAAAGTAATAATGCAATAACTAGGTGAAAGAACATAAACAGAACCATTTTTCAATAGATATCACTTCCTTGTATTATCTCAAAATATTGAGATAATCAAAGTACTAATTTCCAGAATTTCCAGTACTAAAATCCCAAATTTCTATTTGGAGTGTTTGCAGACCCCAATCTGGATGGAAGCTTGGAGGTTAGGAAACTTCTCTTGGGGCTTTGTTTCTATAGCAAGCATACGGTTTTTTCGTAGATGTTATATTTATTTGGGTTCTCTTTGGTGGGTTGCGTGGCTAGAAATAAAAGGGAATGCTAAAGCATCACTCACTTTGCAAGCCTCCCCTTGGCATTGCTATTGATGATAAAGTTTGTTGCTTGGTGAAATGGGCTGTATCTCACTATTTTTATAGACCCTAGGTGGTAGTAAATGAGTGTAGCAGTCAAAGCTGATGGTTATAGTTATACCTCATGGTTGCTGAGAGCCCAGGCTGGTGACAACTATTAAATCATCCTGTAGACAAAGATTCCAAGCGGTGGATGGTAGGTCAGAGGGTTGCTTATTAAATCTCTGAGATCATAGTTTTCTGTGTCTCACTGGAATTCACAAGCCTCAATGTCTATAGCTAATAGGCCTGAATTTTCTCAACAACCCTTCCTAGGAGGCATACAGAAGAGTGACTGGGCAACGTCAGACTGGGATTCTGTTTTATGAGCAGTCCTTAGGTCTTTGTATATATACTCATAAGGTAAGAAATTCCCCCATCCGAAAGCAAATCACAGGCTCTACAGTATATGGTCAAAGTTTAACTTCAAAATGAGATAAAAACTGTCTTGTAAAACCTATGTGTAGAGTTTGAATGAGTCAGACGTTTGGGAAAATCTTAGTATCAAGGAACAGTACACCAATCCTGACTCAGGAAGAAAATAATTGTGATAATACAGAATCTGAATTTTATTACTTATCTGCAAGGTTAGCTTTTTAATAAGGACTGTATATTATTACAGAAAAAGAGGGGGCGTCTGGGTGGCTCAGTTGGTTGCGTGTCCAACTCTTGATTTCAGCTCAGGTCTTGATCTCAGGGTGGAGTTCAAGCCCCACATTGGACTCCACACTGGGTGTGGAGTGAATTAAAAAAAAAAGAAAAGAAAAGGAAATACTCATATACACATACATTTGTGCCATTTAAGGCTTTGTAATAGGGGCATTACAGGGTAATTGACCAGGGACTAGGAGTTGTGTGCTTAATATCTAGTTGCCTATAGCAACCAAAAGAGAATACTTAATGTTTCAGGGATTTTGTTCTACTTTTATTGTTGCCTTGGGGCAATTGCCCAATTCTGGTGTTTTCATAAATAGATTGTAGAAGTTTTTGACATTTCTTCTTTGCCCCCTTTCCCTCTTCCTCACCTTTCTGGTATGAAAAGTCTTTTTTATGATACTACCTGATTTTTTTCCAGTTTTCTCAAGCAAGATTTCAAAAATCCTCAAAGTGAACTCTATTATTAAGTGGATGTGATTCAGAAATTTGTCATCGTGATGTCTGCCAAACTGTTTAGGCTTATTTAATAGGCTAAGCAGATATCCACTCACTTTTTCTCCTATTTCATGAATCTCCCCCCTGAAACTGAGTTCAGTTATGATGATGAATGATCCCAGGTAAAAGAGTATGGTCATCTGTATATAATGAACTCCAAAGGAACGTTCAAAATACATTTCAGTGCATTTAAGCTCCTGTTTATATTAGTAATAACTAGGATGTCTGGATAATTTTTCCTAACGAGTATACACAGTCTTTCTCTGTTGATGTTTTTCTACTTGTTCCCATTGATTTTCCTTTTTCCATTCATTATATTTTTAAAGACCTTTTCACTTTACACTATATCTTTTTTCTTTTTTCTTTTCTTCTTCTTTTCTACAATTAAATTTTTGATTTCTTGCATGTAGCCACAATATTACTTATCTTTGAATCCTAAGAACTTATCAGTTCCTAACCAATTAAGGATACTCAACTGATTTTTGACTAGTATTTAAATCAATTGACAAAATAATTTGTTATTTTATTCAAAGTAAATGTAAATTCAAAGCAATAATAATAACTCATCAAGGTTTCATTCAAAGTAATACTCAGTTATATTTTGGCCAATAACTTCTTAATTAAATTAAGACATTGAACCTTGTTAATTAATGACAACCCACTGAGCAAAGTTGAGAGTGTTGAAAGGAGAGGTTTGCATTGGTGAGAAATTAGTATTTGTATTTGTATAGTACAAATTTGTATAGTACAGTGATGAGCGGTTAATGAAGAATAGGGCTGTTTTCAGAAGTACAAGTAGAAATCTGACTAATGTACTTGCTTATTTTCTTCTTTTCTGTTACATCTGGTACCAAGATGATGCTCATGGTGCACTATCACTGTCATAGTTGCTGGGTGTTGTTACTGTTATTGTTATTTTGTAGTAACAGTAACAATGGATTCAAACCAGTTCATCCATATTCTCTCCTCAGTATGGTTTGTGACCAGAGGAGATGGTGTATGAGATTAATTATATAGACTTTGCCCATAGACAGAGCAAATGTAAATGTTCAAAATAGCATTCAAGTAGTGATCTCACTCTTTTCTTGTAAAATCGAGGAAATGATTTTGACTACGGATCAATTCTCTTTGAAAACAGTCCTCAAAGTGCTATGGCTTTAGAAGACAATAAGCAAATGAATAATAAATTTAAGTACATATAAGGAGTACAATTCTTAAAATGCCATAAGAAATACTAAAGACATGATCTATTAGGAAAATATTTGGAATACTTATACAGGCAATGAGTGAATTATTTGAATTCACAGAGTCTACATAAACCCAATCTAATAGAAATATTAGATTTATTATGTTTAATATATATGTACATATAGGAAGAGCAGAATAGAAATATTGTATGTATACATATAATATGTATATAATAACAGTAGAAAAATAATAGAAATAATAGAAATATGATTTGGATAAGTTTCAGAAAATATACAAATGCACAAACAAATAAATAAATGGTAAATCCTACTTAAAACTAAAGGACTACAAAATAAATCAGAAAAGTGATTTTTTAAATCTATAAATATATTGTCAAAAAATACATTTGGTATTATTTCTTATAAGAAAGAAATACATTCATACTTTGTTGGTAGGAGAATAAACTGGTGTCATATCTTTAGAGAATAATATGATATTTAACAAAACCAAAATCCACACAGATTTTGACATATTTTTAGTGATTCATTTTATAGCCATTCTTACAAAAGAACACTAAGATACAATAAACCTTATGTCTGCATTTTCAGTTGTTGGAATAACATGAAAATATCTTCAAGTTCCACCAATTAACCCAGTTAGGTCCTGGGTTTTGCCTGTACCCTTGCTGGTTTTCTGTTAGTTTAGCACTTGTCACTCTTAAAAAATATCCTGGTTAGGTGAAAAACTATATGGTCACCCCTCCAATATGGGCATGGCTAATTTATGGCACTGATGGATGTAATTTTTCATTTTATACCTTTCTATACTATTTGAGTTTTTGCCATGTGTATTTACTACTCTCTTTCTCAGAATATTTTTTATAAAGTGTGTGAAACTTAGTTATTCTCTGAAATTCAATCAATGGAAAATTTTTTAAAAAATTTTATTTGGAGAGAGAGAGAGCGAGCACGTGCATGCAAGCAGGGGTAGGAGCAGAGGCAGAGAGAGAGAGAGAATCTCAAGTAGACTCCTCGGTGGGTGAGGAGCTGGACATGACATGGAGCTTGATCTCATGACCCTGAGATCATGATCTGAGCAGAAATCAAGACACAGACATTTAACCGACTGAGCCACCCAGGCTCCCTGGGGAATAAACATTTTTATATTCCTACACAAACTATTGAGAATCACTGTTTTTATGGTTACTTTCAGTGGAGATAAAAATCCCTGCTGAACCCTGAGGTACTAATCCGATGATTTTGATGCAGACAAAATTCTAGTGAATTAGGTTTTAATTGTTTTATGAGGAGCTGTGGTTTGTATAAGACAATATCAAAATCTCTCAGTTTGGTACTAGTATAATGTTTGTGGATTTCATAAGCAGGATGTTAATATTTGCTGAATGAAAAAATTTTATGCCTGAAGCAATGTTCTCAATTTGAGCTTAGATCATTTGGCATTAAGTATTATGCTGAAAATCAGAAGACATAATTAAAAAGAAGGTCTCAGCAACCCTTTAATATGAAACAGACTAGAATTGAAAAGGATAAAATGGCAGGGAAGCTCCTTCACAAGCTTACATATTGTTAAATGTGAAGGTGCCAGAATTGGGTTGCTAGGGTTCAAATCCTGGCTCTTATCACTTGGAAGTTACGTGACTTTGGGCAAATTAGGTAACGTCTCTGTATCTGAGATTCTTCATCTATAAAATCAGGATAGTAACTGTTATGAACTTCATGTGTATGTCCATCCCAAAATTCATACATCGAAATCCTAATCCTTGGTGTGACAGTGTTTGGAGATGAGGCCTGTGGGAGGTCATTAGGTCATGAGGGTGGAGCTTCCATGATGGTATTAATGCCTTTATAAGAAGATGCCAGAGAGCTAGCTAACTTGCTCTTTCTCTCTCCATCCTCAACCTTCTCAAAACCAGGAAGAGGGCTCTCACCAGGAACCTAATCATCTGACACTTTAATCTTGGACTTCCCAGGCTCCAGAACCGTAAGGAGTAAATGTTTAAGCCACTTAGTCAATGGTATTCTATTGGAATGGCCCAAACTAAAACAATAACTATATTTAATTCATAGGTGTATTTGTTTCCTATGACTGCTGAAACAAATTACTACAAATCAGTGACTTAAAGCATCAAAAATTTATTCTCTTATAATCTGGAATCAGAAGTCAGAAGTGGTTTCACTGAACCAAATATCAAGGTGTTAGCTGGGCTATGCTTCCTCTGGAGCTTCTAAGGGAGAATCTGTTTCCTTGCCTTTTCCAGCTTTTGGAGCTCCATTTTTTGGCTCATGGCCCTTTCATCCATCTTCAAAGCCAGCAGTATAGCATCTTCTCTCTCTGACCCTGCTTCCATGTTTCCATCACACGGCCTTCTTCTGCATGTAATAAAATCTCTCTTTCCTCCCTTTCCTATGATCATTTATGAGCATTCTTAGGGTCCACCCATATAATCCAGGATGATCCCCTCATTTCAAAATCCTTAATTTAATCACATCTGCAAAGTCTCTTTTCCACCAGTAAGGTAACACTCAGAGTCTCCAGAGAGTAAGACTTGACTATCTTTGGGGGACATTATTTAGCCTACGGCAATAGTGTTTACTATGATCACTAAAAGAGATAATAAATGTAAATTTCTTGGCATACAAACTGTTGTCCAAAAAATGTTAAATAGTACCGTTATTATTATTGTTACAAGGTTCTAGGTGGGAAAACAAAAGTCAATGCTACTCATTTTATATCTGGTCAAATTGTTCTTTAAGTATAATGACAACCCAGAACATGAAGCAAATAACAAATTAGGGAATAGCACCCAGGAAGATTGCCTTTAAACAAACAAACAAACAAATAAGATCATAGTAAAACCTAAGAAACTAATATATTCATTTTTTTTTTAAAGTAGAGGAAGAAGTAATTATGGTAACAGACCACTAGTGAATATTGAATTCTTTGAAATATAAAAGTTATCTGGGAGCACCTGGGTGGCTCAGTCTGTTGAGTGTCTGACTTTTGGTTTCGGCTCAGGTCATGATCTCAGGGTCATGAGATGGAGCCCCCACACTCAGCAGGAAGTCTGCTTAAGATTCTCTCCCTCTCCCCTGCCCTTCCCCTGCTCATGCTTTCTCTAAAATAAATAAATCTTTAAAAATTAAATAAATAAATAAAAAAAAGTTAGCTGAAAATTGTGCCCATTGTGATTATGGAACAGCACATAATGTAATAAATCTCAACAATGTAAATTATATATATAAATTCTAAAAATGGAAGGAGGTAAAGTAGAATGAGATGAACATGCTGATTTCCTCATTTCCCTTCTCAAAGATAAGTATGGCCTAATGTTGCCATATGTATCTAACAAAAAAATAATGGCTTTTACTTCAAAATTTCCTGTAATCTTATTTTTCCTAAACTATATAGATACATTTGGAGGAAATAATACATTTTTCTATGGTTTAACATTTACCTAAGCTATTGGAGATCTTGTGGGGTTTTTTTTAAACTTTTTTTATTGTTCTTGTTATTTTAAGTTTCTCCACACTCAACACAAGGCTTGAACACACATCTTCGAGATCAAGATCTAAGCCGAATTCAAGAACTGGACTTCTTAACTGACTGAGCTACCCATGTGCCCCAAGATCTTGTTTTTTTTTTTAATCTACTGATAAAGTCAATGTTAATATTTAAATTACAAAAGTGTTATCTTATATTGATCAAATTAGCTCATCTATTTAGCTGTGATGATTCTATAATCAAACAAAAGAAAAAGGACCACCCTGAATGACAGAAAAAATCTTGATGCTAGTTATTTTAGTGTAGCAGAATTTGAGGTTTTATATACTTTTTGATTTTGCATTTTCCTTTGTTATTAATAAGGACTGATTCATAATCATTTCCGGGAGCACTATAGAGTTATTATTTCTTAATGAAATTACAACTCTCCTAGTACCCAAAATAAGGCATCTTAAGACCACCGTGGGTCTCACAGTCACTAAATCTGACGTCATTACTCTGGCTTCATGTTTTCCACATTCTCTAAAGCATTTAATAATAGTTATTACCTTTTACTCTCTCTTCTCACTTGACTTACAAAATACAAAAACCCATTTGGTTTTCCTGCCATCTCTCTAGCTGTTTTTTCCCTTATGTTCTTACTTTCCCTACACCTGTCTACATGTGGTTTGTTTTTATTTTTCAGTCTTTCAAACTACCACCTTGACAAGGTTCTCAAACCTTGCGGCATGTTAGAATTGCCTTGGGAGTTAAAATGCAGTGACCAGGCTGCTCTTTAATCAACACAGTTAGATTTTCTGGGTCTGGGAACCAGGCATCAATTTTGTTTGTTTGTTTTAAAATTATTCAAAATTCCAGTGAGTAGTGACATTTGAGAAAAAAATGATAGAGTTTACTATCCAAAGTGTGGTCATCAGACCAGTAATTTGGGCATTATCTGAATGCTCGAGAGAAATTCCGAATCTTGTGCCCCACCTGAGATACGCTAGGACAAAGAGTACATTTCTGAAGTTCTAGATGATTCCTATCCATATGAAAACTTGAAAAGTACTGATGCAGATTACTAGATTTTAGCACTTGTGCTAACTTTTGTCCTATGTTCTTTTTCTATGTCTTTTGCTTGTGGAATATCTTTACCTGTATCATCCAATGAGGATTTCGCACTCAACTTAAACTTGCAATTGAACTAATATTCTGTGCTTTTCCAGTCATGAATCAGCATTTTTTCTGAGTCTTTATCCACAAATAATATCTCTGTTCATCCTGTCTTTATACTTTTGATAGTATACAAATATTGTTGTCTTTTTTTTTTTTTTAAAGATTTCATTTATCTATTTGAGAGAGAGACAGTGACAGAGATAGCAAGAGAGAGACCACAAGCAGGGAGGAGAGGAAGAGGCAGGCTCCCATTGAGCAGGAAGCTGAACCTGGGCCTTGATCTCAGGACCCTGGGATCATGACCTGAGCTGAATGCAGATGCTTAATCGACTGAGCCCCCCAGGTGCCCCCGAATATTGTCCTTTTTAAAAAATTTTTCTTTCACACAGCCTCAATGTCCTTTTATAATTGCTCTTCCTTATCCCTCACTCAATCCTTTCCACTTGCACCACTAATTCAGACATAATAACCTCTCACTTGAACTTTTCAGATTGCTTCTTTATATATATTATATTTAAGTACAGTCGACACAAAATGTTACCTTAGCTTCCGTGTGCAACTTCATGATTTGACAAGTCTAAACATTATGCTCTATTCACTGGAAGGGCAGCTACCATCAGTCCTGTTGCATTGCTGATACAGTATCATCGATCATAGTCTTCATGCTCTGCTTTTTATTCCCATGATTTACTCATTTCATAACAGGAGGCCTGTACTGAGAGCTCGTCTTAAAAAAAAAAAAAAAAAAGATTTATTTATTTATTTGAGAGAGAGAACATGCAGGCAGAGGGAGAGAGAGAAAGAATCTTCAAGCAGACTCTCCACTGAGCAAGGAGCCCAATGCAGGGCTCGATTCCAGGATCCTGAGAATATGACCTGAGCCGAATTCAAGAGTCGACCACTTAACCAACTGAGCCACCCAGGCATCCCGAGACCACTTCTTAACCAATCTTGTTGCCTTCAGTTGCTCTTTACTGCAATTTGTTGTACATAGTTGGATTAATTTTCCTAACACACACCACTATCAGCTGGCAAAGAGGAGCACCTAATACTAATAATCTTTAGAAGTGATTTCATATGTTACCTGAGCAACTCACTCAAACTTTAAGGAAATTATAATCTACCATTTTAATGACCAGATTAAAATAATTTTCACATTTCCTGATTTCTTTAGAGATGGAAAATTGGTGACCATAAAACAGAGTGCACATTAGTAAAATCTAAAATAGCCAAATCAAGAAACCATAACGTCCTTTGAGAGCGAAACTAACAATAATAAATTACTTTCACCTTTTATTAATTTAGAATGAGCCCTTCATGTTTGCCATTTGATTTAGTTCTTCTTTCTATCATTTATTATTCCAGTAAGAAAGAAATTGTTAGCATTTCTGATCACAGCTAAGAGGACTTCATGTTTTTCCTCAGCAACAAAATGTAATAAAATTAGTTGTTCAGATTATGTCATTTTAATAAGTTTGAAATTTTTGTTCAAACAATAACCATGCCATGCAAGAATAATCAAGTTATATCTGGATTCAAATATTAATGATAATGTAGTTTTCTACTTAGCTATTACTTTTTAAAAGCATCATGAATAAACTCAAGCTCAATGCTTAGGCTCAATTTAAAGAATGAAACAAGACAGTCTTAACGAAAAAAGGATTCTTAAATTTTTTTAATGGGAAATTTAAAAATTTTTTAAAGGAAAGTATTTGCAGAATTCCAGAAACTCAATTTGTAAGTGCATACCTGGAGGAGGAGTTTTTTGAAGGGTAATTAGAAGGATGGAAGTTGGTTAATACTAAGATAATTTCAATTAAATTGATTTTATCTACATGGCGCACTTTCACGGTTAGTATTTATATAATATATTAATCAGAGAATTGCAATAGGAAATTCTTGGGTCCTTGGAACTGCTTTTGAGTCCATGAAGAAACCTGGAGAAATTTATTGTCCATTTAATTGTGCTTCCTGATGGGAAAGCATGTTTCCTGAATTCTCAAGAATACCGTGAGAAAACATATTGAGATACCCCTGCAAGGAACATTTGAGACATCATTTTTTTAACTTAGGAAAAAATAATTGACTCCAAAAAAATGTTCATCAGCTGTGTTTTTTGTTCATTATTTAAAGTATAGGACTAATTCATTTCCATTTGGGGTGGTTATTAAACAAAGACAGATTCTGCTGATTTAACTGACAAACGAATGATAAGATGTCATAAACTTTTGATGCTACAGAAACAGTAGGCAGCAGATGTTTAAAAAAAGTAAAACCACAAATTCTAACCAACAACAATTTAAAGGGTTGAGTCCTCCTCTGGGAAGAAATTGAGACAGCATTTTTGGAATCTCCCTGGCCCCCAACACTGCCAAAAAATTTTTTTAAGTATGAAATTTCATAGATACCAAAACAAACAAATAAATCTCTTCTCAATTCTATGGGAATTTCAGTAAAACTCAAAAATCAGCAATGGGCCTATGCTTAAGTTAGGGGATCAGGTGGGGAGTTGAAGGGTCTAAACAATTGCAATTTTTCTCACTTATGTATAGACCACACTGGGTGAATGTAAAGATGAAGTAAAAGGGTAAGGAGGTCTGGAGCCATTGGCATGAAGTGGAAGATGGCTGCCTTTGATACCATGTTGACAACAAAGAAGAGAGCTATGTCCTGTCTTAGGTTGTTGAGTTTTATTTGGAAATTGCCCTTCTGATGCTCTAGGTGAGGAGAAGCCTGGGTTTAGGTGCCTCTGGATAATGGAAGAAAGTTTTACTTCCCAAACAAATGCATAAATTGATATAACTGGTGGTTTTCATCCTTTGACTGAAGTATGAAGAGGGGATGTTTTGATTGCTTGTCTTACAGAGCTAGGTTTGTTAGGTTTGAAGGTGTATTACAGAAGTATAAGACACAGATAATTACAGGAAAGTGACAGCATCGGTATTCTGCTCATCTCCACAAATCCAGAAGTTTTAAAGATCAGGACCCCTGGGTGGCTCAGTCGGTTAAGCATCTGCCTTTGGCTCAGATCATGAACCCAGGGTCCTGGGATCTTGTACCGGCATCGGACTCCCTGCTTAGGAGAGAGCCTGCTTCTCCCTCTCCCTCTGCCTGCCACTCCCCCTGCTTGTGCTCTCTCGCTCTCTGTCAAATAAATAAATACAATCTTAAAAGAAGAAAAAGAAAAAGAAGTTTTAAAGTTCTGAAGCTGAAGGAAGTGTTTTTTTGCCTTCTTTGTGCTGCTTATGGGCTCTCCTGTGATTGGAGACCACATAGCACACAGAGAAGGACAGAGATGAATTCGTCACACCACAGACCTAGAAAATGGTGTCATCCCCTCTTGGAAATGTAAAGGAACAAATGAAGCAATGGCCACACTGACTTGGCCTGGAAACTAGAAAGGAAGCATTGACTTCCCAGAGGGTTTGAGCAGCCATGACCCTCAAGTGGTTTAAGTGTACTGTTGAGTTTAAAGACAGACAGAACAGCATTCTGTGGACTTATTCTAGGCACATATGTGGCCTCACTCTAGAGATTCACTGAAATATTTGGGGATCGGGACTCTTTAGTAGGTAAGATTACCCACACTCAAGTACATAGAGACTCATACCCATCAATTTTGAATATAAAAGTAAAAAAGTAAACTTTCTCTACTCACTGATGAAACCCAAAGCACTCAGATTTCCCCACTCTCTAGTTAGCAGTTCTGTACCCCTACCTTCTCCCTGTATGGTATACATCAAAGCAAATCCATTGCTGCTCCCCTCAGTAGCCACCATCTACTATACTCCATGTAGAATCCTAACAGTGTTTGCAATTTATCTGAAGAGAGTAGATCAGTAACATTTTCTAAACTTAGTTTGGATCACTTTTCTTCAACACAGACTGCCTTGACAAAAATGAAAGGGCCAAACAAACAAACAAATAAAACATTTCTTCCAATGTTCAGCTTGATTGGAATTGCCATTTTTCTAAATGGGAATTTCAGAGGCATCTTTGGCCCCTCTCTTTCCTGGATTTAGACATCTCCTCATTCACCATATCCTATTGATTCTACTTCCTAAGTATTATTGATTATGTCCCTTCTCTAAATCCACTGTAACTCCCTCAGCTCAGGCCTTAAACTTGTGTTGATTTCTCTAATGCTTTTCTAATTGGGCACCATGTTTTCAGCTTTCCTTTCCTAGGAATCATATACTTTATTTTTTAAAAATCTGAAATGGGTTACTCCATTTCTCTAATTAGACAAAAACTTTAGTTTTGAACATTCAAAGGCTTCATAATGCCCAAACTTGTCACTTAGGCCGAAGCCATACAAATAGCATTTTGTTCTCCGTGTTCCCAGATTCAGAGTAGAGTTTGAAACATAACACTTTGTAATTATGGATGAATTCAAAAGATCTGATGTCCTACAAAGTATACCCACTTATTTATTTTACTACTTACTTCTCTTTTTCTATACTGCAGCTCTCTTAATCTCCATGTGAAGCCATGTGATTTAGGTACCTCTCCTTATAAAATAGTCAACACGGTGTTAAAAAATAATTATGTTCCAACATGGAAAGAACTATATAGAGATTATTAAATGGTTAATAGTGTTAACTTATAAATAAAACTGCCACTTATTTACCGGCAAAATAAAATAAAACAAAACAATGGGTTTATTTGGGAATAGCAGAGAATTGTAATCTGGGAAAAGCAAGCTCAACAAAACCATAGATAAGCCCAAAGAATAAAAGCCCACTCTTTCATAAAGGAAAGAGGGAACTAGGGAAGGCAGTTATAAACAAAAAAGACCATTGGAATAAACTGGGAATTTGAAGCATAGTGGCTTTTTATTGGCTGAGTTATGACAGTCTCTCATTAGCTGGGCTGTTGCCTGTTGCCAAGGAAGAGGAAAAACTTTCTTCCTCCTCCTGGGATAGTAAAGCAGTATTTAAAGTAATACGGACTTGAAAGGCATATCTCTCATGCTGGGTCTGCAATTGATGATGCTTGAGTAGTAGGGTGTAAAAGCTCCCCTTGCTGGCCTCCCAACCCCTTTCAAGATGAGGTTTCCTTTTATTAATTTTCACAATAATATATTCTAACATACTCATAAGTATAGATAAGTAGATAGAGGATAGATGATAGATAGACAGACAGATAGATAGATAGATATTGATAGAAGAAGGGAAGGAAAGGAGAAAGAAAGCAAGAAAGGTAAGTTATGCTGACCATTTCTTACTACCACTAATTTGAGTGTATTGAATTATTGGGCCCTGTTATGGAATCCTATGTTTATATGTCATTTTGTCAAGCACATTAGGAAAACATGGAAACAGATTTATGATGCTTTGATGGAACTAATGTATTGTAATTTTTAAAATTTTTAATTTTTAAAAAGATTTTATTTGTTTATTTGACAGAGCAGGCATGTGAGCAGTGTGGAGGTGGGTAGGAACAGAGACGGAGGGAGGGAGAGGGGGAAAGAATCCCAAGCAGACTCTATTCTGAGCATGGGTCCTGATGCAGGGCTCAATCCCTGAGATCATGATCTGAGACGAAACCAAGACTTGGATGCTTGATGGAGGGAGCCATCCAGGCACCCCTAAACTAATGTACTTTTTAAGAATAAAAAGGTCACTCGATGTGATACTACTTTAAGGGATAAATTTAGAAAGAAGTTTCAGTGGAAGGAACACTAGCTTGAAAGCATACGTTTTAGTCATGTCTTTGGTACTTATTTACTCTGAGAATTTGACAAATTACTATATATTTTTTATTATCTGATTTTATTAATAGCAGATTTCTATTTCTTAGACTATTATTTGAGCCTCAATTGCTTAACAGCTGAAATAAAGGTATTAACACCCACTCCATCTTCTGATACTTCCTAGTTTGATACAATGAAGATAAAATCAGATAAGGAAAACAAAATATCCTGAAAACTATAAAATACTATGGAAATTTATTATTCTCTCCATTCATTCAGCCATTTAATAGGTAAATTAAAACATATTTATTTAGCATATTAAGAAATAGTATTCCCCAGAGCTCACAGAAGTTTGTTATACATCCATGGCAATCTGGAAATTTATTTTTTATAATGCTCTTCTGGGAATTTTATTATGAGGAACTAATTATTGAGCACATTTCCTTTCTTAGCCTTCTCTCTGGGGGCAAGATGCAGTAAAGGTTATGTTGATGTATATTGAAAGCGAGCATTTTAAAAATGGAATACTTTGAATCCACATGAAATGAAAATCCTTTAGAAACTGGTATGTTTTGTTAAATATTTTATTGCTATGTTCCTATCAAACAATGTGTTTCTTCAGATTTAATGTTTTACTTTAAGGAAAGCTCACAGTTACATATTCGAATACATCTGTTATCTTTAAAGAGTATAAAAATAAAACTTATAGATGCTCCTTCACTTGGAGAATTTAAGTCATGGCGAAGAGCGGTGAAACTATCTAAATGTGTTCTCACCACGACTTGCTCTACTTTCAAATGTGTTTGTCTCTCATGGTCACTTGGATTATTGCATTCTGACTGATGCACACTGTATGGGAAATCAAGGGTTAAATCACAGCTGGTAAATCAGTCACCTTTTGAAATCCTCTGACCTAAAATGTCTATCTCCATGATGCAGTACACATAAAATTGAAAATCACAAGTGGTATTTAAGTTTCTCCTAGTGCATTGAACAATCCAAAGTGTTGGTGTATAGCAGAGCAGGCATTACTGTGCCCATTTCACAGATGACTCTTCCTAGTCGTCCAGATGCTTGTCTGACTGGTTCTCAAAATAGCACAAGAGAACTTCAGAAGGCAATGAGTCAGATTTCCCAGAGTCTTTTTGGAAACAGGCTGCTATTCACTAGCTGTGTGACATTGAATTAATTCACATCTTTAAAACAAGTGGATTAGAAGATGATTGCTAAGGTCCCTTTCGATTTTAAAATTTTACCTACTAATTATATTACGCAGTCATCAGAAAGGATGAATACCTAACTTTTGTATCAACATGGACGAGACTGGAGGAGATTATGCTGAGTGAAATAAGTCAAGCAGAGAAAGGCAAGTATCATATGGCTTCACTTACTTGTGGAGCATAAGGAATAATATGGAGGACAATAGGAGAAGGAAAGGAAAAGTGAATTGGGGGAAATCAGAGGGGGAGATGAAGCATGAGAGACTGTGGACTTTGACAAACAAACTGAGGGTTTTGGAAGGGAAGTGGGTGGGGGAATGGGTGAGCCTGGTGGTGGGTATTGAGGAGGGCACGTATTGCATGGAGCATAAACAATGAATCTTGGAACACTGAAAAAAAATAAAATTAAGATGTTAAAAAAAATAAATTGTAAATCTTATTCTGTATGATAAAATCAAATATGCTTCCATGGATCTAAGTGTTTTACTGAAAAATTTGAGTGAAACTTCAAACTCAATCCCATGGCACTCAATATTCTTACAGCACTTTAAAAACAGGTTCTTCATTCATTGTTCTCTTTTCTGCTTGCCACTTAAAAAATTATCTTCTCATAAAACAGAAAAGATATTGAGTCAGATAATTTCAAATTAGAAACTTATTTAGTATCAACACATCAGATTTTAAAATCAACTTTCAGGGGCGCCTGGGTGGCTCAGTGGGTTAAAGCCTCTGTCTTCGGCTCAAGTCATGATCTCAGGGTCCTGGGATCGAGCCTTGCATCGGGCTCTCTGCCCAGCAGGGAGCCTGCTTCCTCCTCTCTCTCTGCCTGCCTCTCTGCCTACTTGTGATCTCTCTCTCTCTCTGTCAAATAAATAAATAAAAATCTTTAAAAAAAAATTTTAAATCAACTTTCATATTTATTTATTCCTTTTATCCCATATTATGAAATTTTTCAAAAATACAAGAAACTTGACTTATATACAATCTAGATGCTAAAACAAACATTTTGATCCATTTGCTTTATCACATATCTATCCAGCTATCCATTTCTCTGAACTTCCATCAATCTATCTCACTGCTGATACATTTTAAAGTAAGTTGCTGATATCTGTACCCTTCACCCCAAACACTTCAGGATGCATATCATTAACTAGGGTTCAATGTTGTTTATAGTTCTCTCTTTCTTTTTTTAGTTTAAATTGCCATGCAATGAATTGCACAAATCTTAAGTGTACCATGTGATAAATTTTGATAAATATGAATATCTATGTAACCCAAAGATTTGTCATGATAACAAATATTGTCATCTCTCCAGAAAGTTTTCTTGTGCCCCTTCCTGGTCAAACCTTTGCATATCTCCCAAAGACAACTACTGTTTTAATTATTTTTCACAACAGAGATTAGTTTTACCTATAACAGAACTTCATATAAATAGAACAATATAGTATGTGCATTTCTGGGTAAGGTATCTTTGGCTCATCAAAAATTTTCAGGTACATCAATATTTTATGCATTAGTAGTTCGTTCCTTCCTACTGCTTACTAGTATTCCATTGGCTAAGTACACCAGAGTTTATCTACTTTTTTTCATGGACACTTGGGCTGCTTCTAGTTTTTGTCTAACATAAATAAAGCTGCTATGAACATTTGTTTTAGGTCTTTGTGAACATATGTTTTAATTTCTATTTGGTGACTACCTGGGAGCAGGATTGTAGGGTTATAAGGTAAAGTGTATGTCTAGTTTTATGAGAATCTACCAAAAGTTTTCCTAAGATTTTTGTACCATTTTACATTCCAACTAACAGGGTTTGAGAATTCTAATATAATATACTCACTAACACTTTATGTTGTGTCTTTTTAAATTTTAGACATTCTAGTAGATGTGTAGTGGCATCTTATTGTGATCTTAATTTCTCTGAAGACTAAGATGTAGGTGACCTCTCCAGAAATATATAGGCCTTTGTCAGATACATAATTTATGAATATTTTCTCCTGGAATTTGGCTTGCCTTTTCATTTTTTTTTTTTTTCAGATTTTATTTATTTATTTGACGGAGAGAAAGAGATCACAAGTAGGCAGAGAGGCAGGCAGAGGGAGAGGGAGAAGCAGGCTCCCTATTGAGCAGAGAGCCCGATGCAGGGCTTGATTCCAGGACCCTGAGATCATGACCTGAGCCGAAGGCAGAGGCTTAACCCACTGAGCCACCCAAGCACCCTGCCTTTTCATTTTTCTTAATTGTGTCTTTTGATGAACACAGTTTTTTAATTCTGATGAAGAGTAATTTATTCATCATAAAAATAAAATGATTTTTCCTTTATGGTTATTGATTGTTGCGGCCTTATAAAAAACATTTGCTTTCTTCCAATCCTAAAGACTTTCTGTTTTCTTCTAAAAACATCACTACTTTTTTACCTTTTATATTCATGGTGTTTAATACAGTTATCCAGTTCTTCCAGCACCATTTGTAGAAAAGACTTTCTTTTCCCCAGTGCATTGCTTTAATGCCTTAGTAGACTCTGATAAGGGTGGGCCTATTTAAGGGCTCTTTATTGATTTGTACCAGGATTATTCTGTCTTGATTACTGCATGTTTATGGCAGGCCTTGAAGTAAGGTTGCATAAATGCTTTTCTTCTTTTTAAAGATCGCTTTGTCAGGCTGCCTGGCTGGTTCAGTTGCTTGGGCATCCAACTCTTGATTTCAGCTCTGGTCATAATCTCAGGGTGGTGGGATCAAGCCCCGGGTCAGGCTCCATGTTCCGCAGGGAGTCTGCTTGGGCTTCTCTCTCTCCCTCTCCCTCTACCTGCTCCCTGCTGCTCTGGTGCACACTCTCTTTTGCTCTAAAATAAATAAATAAACCTTTTTTTGAAAAAGATTGTTTGCTTATTCTAGGTCCTTTGAATTTCCACGTAAATTTTAAAATCAGATTATCAATTTCTACTAAAAAAGCTTGATAGGATTATGATGGTTTATCCCTAATCTATAGATTAATTTGAGAAAACCTGATACTTTTGCAGTATTGAATCTTCCCGTTCATGGACATAGTATTTTTCTTTATTTGTTTCAGAAACTTTCAGAAGAATGAGTGGTCATTACATCTATTTTTAGAAATGAATGAGTAATGAAAATGAACGGCACAATAGGAAACAGAGCAGCGGAAAATAGGTAGAGAAAGGGAAAGTTAGAAAATGTAGGCGTAGCTTCTATGATGTATTTAGACCATACACAATTCTTATGGAACAAAAGGTCAAAGATCTTGAGAAAGCTCTATAATCGGAGTACTTTAGGTACAGTGTAAAGTCAAACCTGCAAAATAGTAACCATTTTGTTATGTAAGTAGCATATCATAGCAACTCTATGAGTAGGTTGTTAATATATAAGATAAAGGAATGATGAGTAAAATAAAATTTCTAGAAACTAACTCTAGTCTTATCCTTAAAAAAAATGCTAAGATTATGCTTACAATTAGGTTTCTGTTTGGAAGTTAATACAATTATTTCATACCCACTGCTATTACGGCAAAACCAGATCTATTGCTGGCTTGACTAATGAGGAGCAATGATGGTCAATGAAGGTGCAGAACTGAATTCCCTTCCCGATATTTCTGTTTCCTACAACATACTAAGACATGAGGATACACTGTGTTATTAACACTATATTTTAGTTCAAGTTTTTATTATGTCTGTAAGCCTGGTAATGGAAGTTTATTAAGATAACTTATTATAAAGAAAACCAACCTTTTTGAAGTGGAAAAATGACGTCATAGTGGTTTCAAATTATCTACAAGATAGTCTTTGACTAATAAAGTTAAATGAATTAAAGAAGAAACAACTGACATATCAGTAATGCTCACTGTTCTCTGAGTTTCCACTATGTATCACAGACACACACAGGAACACACATACACTCACACTCTTTAAAAAAATCAATTTAACAGAATACTAGGCGGAAAGTTTAAGTGGTTTGCCTGACTCACAAAGTGAATGTAATTTGTATTAGGATTTTCTGGCTTTAATAGGACATATTTCCATACACTCTCCAGCTTCCTGAGTAATCTTAGCAGGTGGTTAAAAGGAAATGTGTGAATGCTTACATCAGCCATCCTCTTCTGTATTGCTATATTAACTGGATTTAAAAAATTTTACTACTACGGAGACCATGTCTAAACCAAACCCAGAAAAGCTCTATCAGGTTTTTTTGGATAAGGTTTTTTTTTTTTTAACTAAATATTCTCAAATTAGAAGTTAGCAATAGAATGCTAAAGCACTAAAACTTTTTGTAAAATGTTTTGAATCAGCTTCCAGAAATCAAGTGGAACCTCCCATTCTTCACATGAATGCTTTATCCCAACTCTGAAGCAGGGCTTTCTAGCTCTATCTGTATTTCATTTTAATCCTTCCCATCTGTATAATAGAAGCACAACATACTTTAAAATGTAGAGATATTCTGACAATACCTGCTTTAATATGCCCTTTAGCTTCTGTTTGGTGAATTTGTCTTTTATTGATCATTCCTCACATCACATAATGACTTGTTCCATTTACCGCACTAAAAGAGTGAAAAACACAAGGTTATATGTTTTCTTCTCTAGACTATGCATGAAATGCTACATTAAAAAAAAAAAAAGATGAAATCTGTGGCTTCTTTTAAGTGTTATAATATCTGTCCACTTTTTTCTTTTATAATAATTCCGAAAAAGAACTTTGAAATCAGCTGTCCAGATTCATTTCACACATAGGAAACTGAAAACCAGAGATATGTAGTAACTGACATAGAAAATTAATACTTAGCTCAAATTAGAATTCAGCTGGGTCTTCTGGCTTCTGGCTTCTAAAGCAACATTGCTTCCATGACAGGAGAAAGAGCAACTGTCTTTTATTGTCAAAATGGGGTAAGCAGCCATCAGGAGAATCCCAATCATACCATCTGGTACCAAACACATTCCTCCCTGACCCCTTGTATGACAGCAGCCTTACCAGTATCAATTACCCAAGCCAAAATAGTAACTCATCTTTGCCAGCTGGCCCTGCATATCAACAAAGCTAAGCAAGAGTCAACTACCTCCATAGTCCGTATAGATACTCTCTCTGCTTTATTTCTCAAAAGCCTGATAATGTCATACCAGCTAGTGAATTCTCCTCCACCACTATTGCATCCCAGTTCACCAGTGCAAGGTTTAACAATGACACTGCCACCTTCTACCAGAGGCTGAGTCCATATACCACCAGCGATTGGGATCTTACTGCTCACCAACTGGTAAACAGTCGAGTTCCAAAATTCCATCCCACCATCTGTGTTCTTGAACTATTAGTGATAAGAAATTCTATAGCGTTGGTTCCTCAGGAAGCAGACACAGATGCAGCAATTAACATGTAAATGGTTTCCTGGGGAATAATCTTGAGATCGACACCAATGGAAGGAACGATAAAAAAGCAGGGGGACTAAGCAGCAAGAGTAAGTTGATTTCGTTTCCATGAGGGCCTTGGATAAATCTGTGGAGTGTTCTGAAGTCAGGATAAGGGAACTGGCATTTACGCCTCCACATCAATTAATTACTGGGTGCAGCCACCTGGAAGGAAGCACGTCTCTTCAGCTGAGGCAATTCTGCAGGGGTTGACACCTAAATGTTTTCTTCCAGTATTGGGTGAACGAATCTTTCATTCCTGAAGGGCAAGTGCATGGTGCATCACAGTGGTCACCATACTTTCTTTGAAACTTCACGATTTATCATTTTTATATCATTGTTACCTATTTATTTATATTACCCTGCCTACTAGATGGAAGGCACCTTGAAGAAAGGATGGTGACTTTTTCAATTTTGATCTGCCCGGTAATGTCAGTTATTCAGTTCTATATTTGTGTTATTATGCTGCATGACTGCATGGCCTTTTCTCTTTCCCAAAATCCTTATACTAAATCAAGCATTTCTGCTGATACAAAATCAAACTTGCCAACAACTGGTATATGTGACTTTTTTTTTCTTCTTTTTAAATGTTTTTTTT
The DNA here is from genome assembly GCA_028534135.1 of Potos flavus. Classification (NCBI taxonomy): domain Eukaryota; kingdom Metazoa; phylum Chordata; class Mammalia; order Carnivora; family Procyonidae; genus Potos; species Potos flavus. The sequence continues at coordinate 106,420,108 of CM052895.1, read as the reverse complement.
AAGTAAGGGCTTGTAATCACAACCCTGAGACCAAGCCCTGAGCCAACATCGAGTCAAATACTTAACTGTCTGAGGCACACAGGTGCCCATCTTTTTTCTTCTTTTGCTGGTTATCTTGTACTCTGTTTTATTTATTATTTATTTATTTATTTATTTATTTATTTATTTTAAGATTTTATTTAATTATTTGAGAAAGAGAGAGAGAGAGCACAAGCAGGGGGAGGGGCAGAGGGAGAAAAGGGAGAAGAGGTGAGGGGCAGAGGGAGAAGCAGGCTCCCCGCTAAGTAAGGAGCCCGAAGTGGGAATCAATCCCAGGACACTGGGATCATGACCTGAGCTGAAGGCAGAAGCTTAACTGTCTGAGCCACCCAGGCTCCCTTGTGCTCTGTTTTAAAGATACAGCTGTGCTAGAAAGTTCTTCCATCCTTCCTCAGCTCTGGCGATATCCAGAAATCCCTCCCTTGTTTTCTATTATGCTACCACTTTCCCTGTGCTGAGTTTCTTGCAAGAAACAAGTCTCGTTGGGAGTCACATTATCCAAAATATTATACTTAGCAGAGCCATCCATATAGAACAGTAAATTGAGACAATTTATAAAGTTTTAAATATTTTACTTCTAACAGATGTCTAAGTTTCTATTAGCTCTTTTTATCATCGTGTGTGTGTATGTGTATGTGTGTGTGTGTGTGTAAATTATGGAAAAGATAAAATCTAAATTGACACAAGAGGTCACCTGGATTTTATCTTTAATTACTTCTCCATCTCAGCATGAGGCTTTGTCTATACTGGATATTCGGAACTTCTGTTTATTGAATCCACATGATGGAATATCCAATGCATTGGAGACTTTATCCAACATCGATGAATAAAGTAATCAAGTTACCAGGTTATTGGCCTCTTAGCAACCAAAAGTACATACTGCCCTTATATGACCCCATAATTCCTTCAGAACAATCTGCTTAAGATAGATGAACAATGAAAGGAAAGGTAAACTTTTACGATGTCAAGCTTATATTTATAAACATGAATCAATTCTAGTTGAACCAGAATGAATTGAACATTTGCCCAAAACTTGAAGGAGAAGAAAGTTAGAAAGAAAATGACATATAAACATGCCATATGGAGATCTAGTAATCTTTTAGTTTTGACAAAGTAGTAGACAGTGTTCCCATAAGATTGCCCCTCTCTGTTCATACAGAGACATTATTTACTCTATACTACTTCTTTAAAACTGTCCTTCTTCATTTGCATATTCTGCTGGGGTTTATCAGTCATAGCTTAGTAAGATGACAGATCTTTAGCAATGTGTTTGCACTCCCTGAGGAAGCCAGCTAATAGTTGATGGGATTACAGGCTTAGTGAGCTGAAGGTTGACAATATTTCATTATGCCAACAACATTTACAAAAATAAGGCTCAAGTAAGTTCAGGTAACAATGTTCCTTTTCAGGTAATTGAAAATATGAACTCTTTCTCTGTGGAGAGTCAATAACCTAAGAATATTTAATACTAACTATGATAGAATGTCTATATGCATGGGCTCCTAAGTTAATAAACATCCTAATAATATTTTTCAAAATTCAAAGTGTATAGAGCTATGGAACTAAAGATGGGGGAGTAAATCTGATTGTTAAAATGAATAAGGATATAGAAGTGGTTAGTGGTTCTCTATTTAGCTGCTTCGTGTCCTATATAAATGGCCATTTCTGTTATCTTGAAAATTGACTTATTATTGCTTTAATGTTACACATTCGAAGAAGAAATTAGAGCAATACAGAAAAATAAAAGGTTAAAAAATTCCCAAATTTCTCCAGCTCAAACTAATCATGACAGATATGAGGTGGACATTATTCCTAGCATCTCTAAATCTATGGAGAGAAGGATAGACTCAGGAGCAAAGAAAGAACTTTTATAAAAATAAAATCACACCTTGCATGCTATTTTTAACAAAAAGTATTAAAATGTATTTTTAAATTATATTTAACAGAATGAAAAAACCAAACTGAAAATGAAGGAAATGGTGAAGCTCGGATTCTTTTTTTTTTAATTTCAGAAGATAGTAGCTATTAAAGTTTCCCCCAAAAGAATAAAAAATGAAAATTTTAAAAACACAATTTCTTCTTTTTCTTTTTAAATATCAATTATTACCAATTATCTCCTTGCTTTGGAAGTAAATTAGTACACTCTACAATTTTTCTACCTCTCTATTATTCTTAGTTTTGTTAATTATACTGTTAAGTTACTATTATATAAATCCCATGGTTATTTATTCTTAAATCTATATTCAAATGCTCAACACTGGTATTTTAGCAAAGATTATCTATTATCAGATAATTTATGTATTTTTTATCTTTGCTGTCTAGATTTGGTTATCAATCAATTTTTTTAAAGATTTTATTTATTCATTTGAGAGAGAGAGAGAGAGACCGAGAGAGTACAAGCAGGGGAAGAGGCAGAGGAAGAGGGAGAAGCAGGCTCCCTGTTGAGCAGGGAGCCAGATCTGGGGCTCGATCCCTGGACCTGGAGGTCATGACCTGAGCTGAAGGCAAACACCCAATCATCTGAGCCACCCAGGCACCCCTCAATTTTTTTAATCAATCAATTTTTGAAAGAGAGGACTTTGGGTGCTATATTTCCTCAATTTTTTCACGCTTGAGACAATCTGTAATTTTATTAATAACTCTATGACTTAATGAAGAACAATGCTAGGTATAAATTTCTTGTCATACTTTCTATTTCTTAGACTTTCATAAATATAGATACTGCTTTATTGTTCTCCGGCAGGACATGATGGTAGAAAGATGTCTAAGGCCACCCTATTCCTTCTTTATATAAGCTACTCAAATTTCCATCTATATACTTAAATAAATTATTATCTTCTAAGCTATGACTCATCATGAATATATATTTATCTCTTTTCATATACCTATGTGTGACCTATAAATTCATTTTGAAAAGTTTTTTAGCTATTGTATCATTGAATGGGATTAAATAACATCAATTATGCTTATGTTAGGTGGTCTTTGTTCTTCATTTCTGTTTTTTTTCTTCTGAGGAATTTCATTTGTCTCTATTTCATACTTTCTCTCCATTTATTGCAATGATTTTTCTCCCCAGATACTTAAAATTGAGCTCTTCTATTCTCTTAAATGCTATTAAATATATCGGTTTATAATAATGCCATGTTAATTCTTGATTTTTTTCCTTCAGTGATATTTATTTTAATGTTATTCTGTTATTTTTAATAATCTTACCTTTTAATATTTTTTCCTCAAAATTTGTGTCTTCGCTAAATTATCCTTTAATATGGGGCAGTCATGGAGGTTTTCTTATGGTGTTTATATTAGAATTTCTTCCAGGCTGAGTTCTTCATCTATCTTTTGTTTAATATGTTACCTATTTTTGCTGTAAAATGTTCATGTTTGCAGTGACAATTCTTTATATCTTGCCCACCCAAACATTCCATTTACTTTTATTTCATTTTGATGACCTCTCCTTGACTCTTTTACTCCCTTTCTAAGATCTTGAACATGGAATATGAGAAACAAATTTTGCCTTCTAAACACTTCACTCAAGCCTGAAGGTGCAGGATTGGGAGATTATCTGGAATTTTGTGGAGCCTTGTTGAGGACTTGAACTTTTTTTGTTCTTTATTATTTTGTTGAGAGCTCTCAGTTAATGTTATGGGTTGAATTATGTCTTCCAAAAGATGTTGAAGTCCTTACCCTCAGTCCCTATGAATGTGACCTTATTTAGAAACCTATTTCAACATGATCAAGTTAAGATGAAGTTATTAGGGTGGAGTCTAATCCAATGTGACTGTATTCTTATAAACAGGGGAATTTGGACATGGTGACAGACATGCACATAGGAATAATGCCATGTGATGATAAAGGTCGAGATTCGGGCAAAGCACCTACAAGTCAAATAATACCAGTGAGTGCCAAACAACATAAGAAGGTAGGAAAGTGTCATGCGACAGATTCTTCCTCATAGTTCTCAGGAGGAACTAAACCTGCTGACGCGTGGAGCTCAGATTTTGAGCCTCCAGAGCTGTGAGACAATAAATGTCTATTATTTATGCCACTGCTTGTGGTACGTTGTATGACAGTTCTAGGAAGCTGACAGATCTAGTTGGGAGCGTTTCTTTTTCTCATGGGGAGGAAAGGCATTCAGTTTTGGCTTGTTATCCCAATTCAACCTAAAAGTCTAAATTTTTAGGACTTTTTTTTTTTTAAAACAAAGTAGGGATAAGAATAACTATGTCCTTTTGTTGTTGTTGTTCATTCTTCTTACATGGAGATAGGAAACTTCACCTGGAGTCTTCTCTTTATGTCTTACCTCATTCTTGAGAGTGCTATTCTTTCATTTATTCTCAAAAGCTCATTAAGCCTGGGCACAGAAATTTAATTAATATAAATTCAACCTAAACCCTTTATCTGGATTCATGGTTTGGCCTCGAATGTTCTTGAAGGAAAAGATGTCAATGTGTTCTTAAATGTAGCAAGTCTTATGCCAAGGATCCTCTGAGCCCTGAGCCCTAATATCGATGGTCCTGTGCAGACATGTCTTCTCAATTGCTTTGGTCTCTAAGCTAGTATTAGATCTATGAACAATCCCTCATCTGGTTAGATAAAAGGGAACATTCTAATAACAGAGTCAATATGTCACTTTATTTGTACAAATAATGGTAGTTCTAGAAGAATGGTACATTTGTTTGGATAATAATAACTGAATTTCTAATTTCTCTCATATCTTCCCTTTCTACTGAAGTAATAGGACCAATGATGACATTTGTCTCTATACAAAAGTTATTTTTCTACAAGGAATCCAAGCTAACGGGATCAAGCTAGCTCTTACTTCACTTCTGTTCAGGAGGAAAGGAGAGAAATTGGTAAGACAGTGTAATATAATAAGAACTGAGGTCCCAGTCCTCTCAAGTAGAGTATCCTCATTTAAATTTATAATTCAACATCTTTTTTCTAACTGCCAACATACTTTAGGGTAGTTATTTTTTTTTAGCACTCCCCAACAATCAAAGAAGAACTATTACTCAAGCTCAGGAGAACTGTACTGCAGCAAAAACAAATAAGCAAATAAACAGAAGGCTTAATTATTGATAAATAAAATCTCTGTACTGCTTCTTCATTCTAATTGGTATAAAACTAATTAATGCTATTCGAATAAAGTAACACTCACTCATTATAGACTACTTTGTTAGGAGAATATTTCAATTCCATTATTAGGCAGTGATGGCTGTCTGTGGCTTCCTTTTGCATATTAGTCTGTGAAGGGCAAACACTGGTCCTGGCAGCACCTATCTTGAACACGGTGGTGTAGCAGTTCAGATGGGTTTAAATACATACAATAACAGAACCCAGCTGATAGTGGATTGGACAAATGAACTTAATTTTTTTCTTTAATTACAAAAAGTCTTGAGGTAGATTTCCTTTTATTGTTATGGGTGATGCCAACCACAATGGTGCCTTTCATTAGGAAAGCAAAAGAGGCTGGAGAATTGGCTAATTCTATAAAGAAAGGCATGGAGACAGGATTTGGGAATGCTTATTGAATCAACCATTCACCAGGAAATAATATGAAAATAACATATTTTACATGCTCTTTGTTTTCTTATTAGCTTATTTTCCACATTTGTCAGCAAGCTTCTACTGAGTAATGAATATTCATTTGCTAGATTATACTCTTTGGATTTAAGGTACTCAAAGATCTGAAGTTTTCTATTTAGAATATAATAAAAACTGACTCAGTGGTCAACTCATTTTAGATTCTTCTACCATTTCCATTTGGAAAAAGGACTTTTGTAAAATACTTGCTGACTCTGAATATTGTTTTTCTTGCACTAGTCAAAATAGACTTAGCAATCAAATGAAAAATATGATGGCCACAAATATTTAAACTTCTATGCCGATCCATTTCACATACATATTTGTGAGATAAAACAAAACAAAACAAGTGACAACAGCAAAACCAGGAGGGGTAAACCAAGCAAAGTAAGAGTCTAGGAAATGATTCAGGAGCTCCAAACTGATTTTAAAACTGAATAGCGCTCCTGAGGATCTGCCTCAGGGGAGTCAAGTTATTGGGCTTTGGGTTAAACTAACAATGGGAAGCCCTAGATGTAAGGGATTAAAGTTAATATTTACGTGAGCTTTGAACTGTTGGGACCCCTTAGGTTAACTAGTTACGTAATATTAATGGGAAAATTTAGTTTCATCACTGTTTCCCATAGAATGGGAATGTATTAAATTTGCTTATAAATATTTAACAGAAGTATTATAAAGTATCAGATTTACCTAGGGAAAAGTACACTGTGGGAGCTACTACATCAAGATGTTTAAAAAATAATAATAATAATGAAAGAAAGAAAATTTAACAATATCAAGAAAAACTATTAGGTTAACTTAAGAGGCTAGAGCAAGCCTCTTAAAATCTTAAGTCCTAGTGAGCCCAGCAGGGGGTTGTCCTCAACATCAACCACAACATAATCAATGTCTTTGTGGGTGGTTGGAATAGGAAAATAAGCTACGTGCTGACTTTTTAAGATGTTTTTGAAAACGTTAAAGCTTAGGACTAAAGTGTTTGCTAAGGAGAACGGAGTGAGCACTGATAAATTATTGAACACTACATCTGAAACTAATGATGTACTATATGTCGGCTAATTGAATTTAAATAAAAAATTAAAAAAAATAAAGAGAACGAAGTGGATGTTACAAACACTGGTTGATTATGCACATATGTGGCTAAAAAAAACAAATAACCTTTTCTTTCTAGCAAAGAGGAAAACACAGATATGTGAAGAAAATCAAAAGCAAAATCAAAAGAAAGAAAACAACAAGTTCTCAAAGATAGGCTATGTTATTGTGACCTACATCTGCTCTCGCCACTCAACCTTGCTCAGTTTTCTTTTCAAAAAGATACACAAATCAGAGGAACTTAGCAGTCTGATTTGGAAGTCAGAAGACCTTGCTTCCTGTCCTTAGCTTGGTCACTCCCTCTCCCAGAGCCCTGTTTCCTGATCTACAAATTTCCTTGGAGCACTTTATCTATGATTCTGTGTAAGCTGCACAGGGCATAGTAGAGAGTTAAAAGTACTCAAGACTATCAGCCGAGGTTTACCCTTTTCTGTGAGTAAAACAGACTACTACAATGACCTGAATAGTTCATGGCCCATTGCCCATATCAAAATGACAGGCTTGCTGTTGTTAATGCTATGGAATTGGTTTTAACCATCTGTGAGATTATTAAAGTACATTTAAATTGTACAAAGGCCACATGCATTTGACCCGGACAGAGAGAAAAGAGAGAAAGAGCAGCACAGTGTCAGCCCTTAGGGTTTCATATCTTGGGCAGACACCAGGCAAGACTGAGTCACATAGATTATACTCAGCATTGGATCACCACTCTTCTCAGTGTCTCTCTTAGGGTTCACCCCACAGTCCTCTGGGGGTATCTCCTGGTTGTTAAAGAACTCCATCTTGCTTGCTTTCTCTGCTGGGAACCTAGTTCTTGTCTGGCCAAACGGCCCCAGTTTCTCCCCCCAGTAGCTACCCTCACAGATACTTCTTTTTGTGATGAAGACTAGAGTTTACAGTGGCGGATCTGGGGCACTGTGGACTGTCGGCATCAGTGTTATTTGGGGTTACAGGCTTTTTTGAGTACTTTTAGCATCTTGCTACTTGACCTCGCCAATTTATGCTTTGTTTTAAGGGATGTCTTAGCTTTAGATCCCCCCAAAGGTAGCCTGGGATGAAGGCTTGTTAGGTAGTTCATTTGAGAAAGAGAAGGACAAGACAGAAAGTGGAAGAGAAGAAAAAAAGCCAGTACGAGAATTAGTTACCTAATTACCCCCTCCAGGTGGATGAAGCTTGACCCAATGTGACTTTAAGAGGAGACATTTGAAATATGCTTCAGAGCTGTCCACCCAGGGGACAAAGAAAAAGTATATATCCATCAGTTCCTGGCCCACTGGTCCGGGATGGGGTCATCAACATTAACTCCCTAAGCTTCCCTGTTTGCCTTCCTGAGTGCCCAGAATACCCCTGCAGCAGAGGAGAAGCCCCGTAGCAGAGCTCTGGCATGAGGCTGTGCAAGGTGCTGTCAGGAGGCACTTTTGTGAAACTAAGCAAAGTTTCAGTGAACTGGTTTTGTAGTAGAGGCTGCAGGAAGAAGTGGGACAAACAGAATCTAAAATAGTATATGAGAGGTGTCCCGATACACTAGACAAGGCACTTTCTGATCCTCCTGGCCTCCAAGGTAGTCCCTGCTCAAGACGTACAACAGGAGGCTGGATGAGGAGGGTTAGCCAAATAACCAAATAACAGAGTCAGACATTTTCCTCCCACTTGGCTTCATTACAAGAGAGCCCTCACGAATGGGCCTCGCTGGCCACGAGTTATTCTCACATGCAAGCATGTCCTGAAATGTCACCAACTCTTCAATAAAATAGATAAGGATAAAAGCATACATAATCTATAATAAAATCTAAATATCAGGAAGGATTACAGAATGAAATATTCTGGTTTTTTTTCACTTCTTATGCATTTGCTAAAGGAAGCCATGCTCTACGAAACACTTTTTAAAAAGCAAGGAATTGCTTTGAAATAAACCAGGATATTTAAGTGGGCAAACAGAGAATTCAGAAATCTGATTCCATGGAATGCTGGTAAAAAGCAGGCAGTTAGGCTTCCTCAGGACCCAGCAAGCCCTGTAATCCTGGATTTCCCACATCGACAGCCTTGCATGGTTTGCTCGTCACTTCCTCTTCACCCTCCCATCCCAACTCAAATTCCATCTTTCCTTTAGGTCGGTACCCCAAGCCCTCTCTCCTACATTAAACTGTCCCCGAGTCTGTCAGGCCGTGTGAAACTCTACCTTTCCTTAACTTCGTTAAAAGCAAAATGGAGTCTGCCAGTATGTCTAACCTGCTGCTTCACACACTGAGCAGAATCCATTTGTTTCATTCTCTTTCACTGATAATGGAATTCCTGGCCCAGTTCTTCTCTTCTCTACTTTATGACTTGATGTATATTTATATGAAGTATTACACAAATTGGAAAACATCAGTCTACCTTTCAAAAATGGAACATTCGTGTACTTAGTTGTTCATTTTTAAAAAATATATTAAAGCGGGGCACCTGGGTGGCTCAGAGGGTTAAGGCCTCTGCCTTTGGCTCAGGTCATGGTCTCAGGGTCCTGGGATCGAGCCCCATGTCGGGCTCTCTGCTCAGCAGGAAGCCTGCTTCCCTCTCTCTCTCTCTCTGCCTGCCTCTCTGACTACTTGTAATTTCTCTCTCTCTGTCAAAGAAATGAATAAAAAATCTTAAAAAAAAAAAAAATGTATTAAAGCACTTACTCCAAAGCAGGTACTTGGGCTGGAAGCCATATGCATAAGACTAATATGGGTCCTGTTTCACAGAGCTTATGCGGGGCAAGGGATGGAGTACACACAAGCATGCAATTTGATTTTTTTAAAAAATGCAAAAATTGAAAGCTGCATAGTGTGCTCAGAATGAAATAGGGAGTCAAGGTGGTGAATAACAGAGATGGACTTCAAATCCAGGGTTCAAGGAAGTGCTCTCGGGGAAGGAGATACATAGGTGGAGTCCTAAATGATGGGAAGGACCTAGCTCCAAGGAAAGTTGGGAGGCAAGTACTTTAGGAAGAGGGCTAGGGCATGGCAAACACCTCTCAGCTGAGTGAGCTATAGAGAATGACAGTTCCCAAGAGGAGGTTGGAGGGATGCGCCAGGGCTGCCTCGACCTGGACCTTGTAGCGTAGTAAGCATTGTGGCTTTTTTTTATGTGTGGAATGAAAATTCCTCGAAGGAGCTTATGCAAAAGAATGGCATAATTGAGTTTGCTTTAAAATGATTAGTTTACCATGTGGAGATTTGTTTGGAGAGGAGGATGTGGAGACTAGTTTAAAAGAAGTTGTTCAGCCATAAGATGGTTGATAACCTCCACTAAGAAAGAAAAGAACAGATTCAAGGTGTATTTTAGAGAAGAGATTGTCAGGTATTGAACAAGAGTAAGGAAAAACATGTTTTCTAATATGCATTACCTTGGGTATAATTAAATACATTTTTTGTGTGTGTGTATGCTTGCCTTCTCTCATCTACCAAATTACTAACTCTTCAGAACAGGGTCAATTTTTTATATGTACTCTATACTTTCCTTATATTTCTGAGAACAAGATAGATGTTCAATAAGTACTTGTTTTCTTGTTCAATTTTTATGAACTCAACCACAGAATATTTGTGGAAATTATATTGGATGGCAGAATAAAATAATGTGAATACTTTCAGGTCTTTCCAATGTTGTTTTTACTACTCTGTTACTTGGTGGATAGATGTTAAAAAACAGAATGTTGACTTTTGTGGGTGTTTCATAAAAATGGGAAATCTCTCTTCTTGATTTAGCAGTGATACTGCCAAACTATTCAATGTGGTTTCCAACGGAACACAAACTTGGCACTTAAAATAGGGCACTGTGTGCCCTTGCAGCTGGAGCAGATCAAAGCATTCATAACCCATGTAGATTCTAGACAACTTTAGAAAACAAAGTCAAAATCTTCTCAAGGTAGTCCCAAGCAGAGGGGACACACCAGCCCTCTTGCAGCAGAAACACCTTCTCCAGGCAAGTTCTAAAGAGAAAACTGTCATCTGCACACTTCCCTTTCACACAATTTCCCTTGTAGTGACATCCCTTTTTTACCCCTAATACCAAAATTTACTCTCAGGGAAAAGACCGATAAATTTATTTACACAATGTTATGAAGTTCTTGAGGGGTTATATTTCCCAGGAGTGTCTGGCGCCAAAAGATTTCCACAGATTAATTTTTAGATATGGAGGAGCTAAAGGGCCAGTGCTCTTCATAAGGAAATCCTATTGGCTGGGAGGGCAAATAATGACTCTGCCTACTGCTCTGACTGACATGGGGTCTGGAGAGTATCTGAAAACAAAACTCCAGAGTGGATCTGGCTGAGGACAATTGGGGGGATCTTGGTAGCCCACATATCTGGGAACTTCACTTCAAATTCAGAGGTCCCTGTTTTTCTCTCTGGCGTCCCTCAATCTGCAGCTTTTAAAGAATTCCAGAAAAATTATGTTGCTTTAAACCATGGAGGGCCTCCACATCCTTTTGTTGGTACCGGAAGACTTAGTTGCAGAAGGGAGGTTTGTCTCTTTTGTCTTTGCTAAGGTTTGTCATTTATGCTGTCTAACATTTGAAGAGAATAATCAAATGTTTGGAAGTGTCAGATGGCCATCAGCATACTCTTTGAGTTTAAAGGCTCACATTGGGAAGCAGGGTCCTCACATTTATTAATGGTCCCACAAGAGCATGAGTTTATCTACTGGATCCAGCTTGGCCTGCATGATTCTCTTTTTTGAGCTGCATAGTGCTACTATGTCTTATGGCTCCCTGATTTTGATTTGGTTTTTATGTTATGTTCTTGACTTTTATGGAACAGAGTATATGACTCTAGCCCTGCACCTTTGTCCACCTCTTACATACTGATGAACCTTCACATATGATCAGTGATCATCTATCATGAACCCTTCCTACACACTCTAATGCCTGAACTTTTTGTGGTCCTCTATATTATGTTTGTATGCCTTTAACAACATGGAAGTCTAACCTCTAAAAGCTCTTCGTAAAGCTCTAGATCTCATATGACATTTCCCTCTATGATGAGGATGTTCAATCTCCATGTAGACCCATTCATACTGGTTTTAACCTCTAAGCCATATGAAGCAGTTACCTATTTCTCTTAGGAGAGCCTTTCAAAAATTTGGAGCAACAATATTTTAGCCAAATATTGGAGTCAGTCTTCAATTATTTGTCTTCCTTATTATTTCAACCATTTCTGCTAATAAAGGCTTTAAGACTTTTCACTGTCCTGTGTGCTCTCCCCATCACTATAGCTTTTCAAACATTTCTTCCAATAAGGCATACACAGAACAGAATACCATAACTCAAAGTTCATCCTAAGGTACACAGAAATGACAACCCTTCCTCCTCCTTCAAACTAGGTCCCATTCAGATGAAGGTGACCTTTTCTTATCGCTCTGATCACTTCTTAGATGTCGATACTTATTTGCCATAATTCCAATTAAAAACTCTAAGTAGTCTTCAATGTGTGGCTGCCATGTTCTTAAAATATTATTGGTTTCAAATGTGTAACCTAATTTTATTTATTCTAATTTGATATACATTCCTCCTTTATATTCACTTGTTTCTTTAAAAATTTGTTTGAGAATCTACTAAATTCCAGTCACTGTGCTAGTTAGTGGGGAGACAATGCTGGATTACATATCATGGTCCCTGCCTTGTTCACAGTTTATAATCCAAGGACAACTAAAAGAAGTAACAATCTAATCAATTATAATTACTATAATAAGTTCTCTAACAGGGTACTAAAGGTGTTATTGGTGTATAAATGAGGTAGTTTAGGGAGGTTTTTCTGAAATAAGTGGCCCCTGAATTAAGGAGTTGAAGTAGGTATGAGGCAGGAAAGGAGGAATAGTTCAAGCAGAGAAACTTCTTATCTAAAGAGCCAGACATGAGGCTGAGCATGGTGATTTCTAAGACTGATAGATAAGAAAAGGTAGAGCTTATGCATGATCTCAGAGGTAGATATTAATGGGAGATGACTCTGGGATTATAAGTAGATACAGAATTCTGAAAGACTTGGCACTACAAGCTGAAAGAAATTGGTAGCCATTGAAGGGTTTGATGGAAGGGAGTGATACGATCATTCTTATATTTTAGAAAAATTACTCTGCCTGTTATGTGAAATATACACTCAAATCATGGAAATAAGATAGGAAATTATGGCAGCTCTTTAGGCATGAGATCGTGGTGGCTTAAATTAAGAAACTGGTAGAGGGGTTTATTTGAAAGACCGAAGAGATATAAGGACATATGTTATGAGGACACATTTATTATATTACATGACATTTGGCTGATAGAATAGATAGACTTAGGCACTCACGTATGGGTGGATTAACTACAGTCAAGGAAAGTGAAGAATAATAACTAACTTTCTGTTTTGGAAAAGCGTATAGGTTGTATCACTCACTGAAAGAAGAATCAGGCTCAGAATGCAATAAGCATAATGGATTAGTTTTAGACAAGTTGGATTTGTATTCCTATGGGTTATTCACATGTGGATGGTCAATAAGAAGATACATACATGGGTTTGGAAATTAGTTAGCTGACCTTGGATTTAAGAAAAATAGATCTGTGAATCATTAGTATATATGCATTAACTGAAATAAAAGATTGGATGAGTCATGAAGGAGAATGGTAGAATGAGAAGAAAAGCAAGCTCTGGATAGACTGCAAATGAGGGGAAAAATGTGAACCCAAAAGGAGGATGAAAAGTATGGGCATAAAGATGGTATTTTGAAAAAAGAAGAAACAGCAGATTGTGTTACCATGGAAATCAAAGAATGTCTCAAAGGAAGCAAGCAGACAAGATTGTCAAATGTCGCTGAGCACTCCTGTCCATTAGACTTAAAACTGAGGAATTTGTTAGACACCATGCTGAGTATAGTTTCAGTGGAGTGGTGAGGAAAGAAGCATTGAATTGAAGAGTTAAGGGGATGTGAAGTAGAATAATAATATACTAATGTAAAAGTAATTTCAGACAATGGCTACAAAGGGAAGGTGAGATATAGGATAGTAGCAAAAACAGGATTTTTTAAGGTAGAAAAGATGAGAGTAAATTTAAATGATAATGGGAAGTAGCTGCTTGTCGATAAAGGTGGTGGAGAGGATGCAGAATACAACAAGGTGCCTATAAAAGCAGGAATTTTCTCTCTGTTGCTTCTGAAAATGGTAATGTAGATTTTGCTCATGTCATTCTAGTGATTACTTTGTTACCATTTCCATTTTTTGGATACTTTTTGTTTTATTTTTATTCTTTTTTTTTTTTTTTAAAGTAGGCTCCACACCTAGTCAAGAATCAGATTCCACCCAGACACCCCTGTTTTGTTTTATCTTTAACTTTAAAAAAGTTTTATTCTGGTATAAAGTGGTAGTTATGTAGGATGAATAAGTCTAGAAATTTAATGTACAGCATGGTGACTACAGTGACTACCGTGCTGAATACTGGAAATCTGTCAAGAGATTAGATTTCCAGTGCTCTCACCACACACACAAGGTACCAGGTGAGGAAATGGATATGTTAATCATCTGACTGTATCAGTTATTTCACTGTGTATATGTATATCAAATCATCATATTCTACACCTTAAAATATATGCAATTTTAAAAAATAAAAGACAAAAAGATAACAATAAAATATTCCGTACAGGATCAAAATATTCCTCATGGACAGTTTTAATTGTTAAAATAATGTCTTATGCATAGGAAACTCTTTCTTTCTCTATTCATTTTTTTCATTCCACCAATAATCACAAATGCTGACTAAATATTACAGACACTGGGCTAACTGCTGGAAATAGAAGAATAAGACATAGTCCTAGACTTCAAAGAGGCAATAGTATATATAGAAAAGACATTAATAATCACTCCTTTAGTGCTCATTTTGCCTTCCAATGCTTCATTGAATAAAGTTAATTCACTCTAAAAATTGCAGCTCTTTAATATTTGAAGATATCTATTATGCTTCCATTTGATTCTTCTGACAACAGTGCAAAATTTTAAGGTATTCAATGTGGAAAACAAATCTTTCGATTAGCTAGGTAAGTCTTTTATATAGTGAGCTCTTAAAATGTGACAAGAGCGGAAGATACTCCTAATTATAATCTCATAAGAACAGAATAGTTAATCTAGACCCAAATGATCTTGGATCATATTAAAATGGATAAGTTTTTTTGGGCAACTGAATATTGATGTTGGCAAATAATGAGATTTTAGTCACCTATCCTTGGATTTTATATACAACTCTTAAACCAACAGTCTTCAATCTTGGTCATATGCAGTTGATATTTGCAATGAAAATATGTGACTTCTTGCTTATTTATTTTACACTTCATCTCAGTTTATATCATCATTCCAAACTGTGTTAATCTCTAGACTTTCATTCTATTTTTTCAAAAGATTTTATTTATTTGAGAGAGAAAGTGCATGCATGTGAGCAGGGGAGGGGCAGAGGGAAAGGGAGAGAATCTCAAGCAGACTCTGCACTGAGCATGGAGCTGGACATGGGGCTTGATCTCACAACCCTAAGATCATGACCTGAGCCAAAATCAAGAACTGAACACTTAACCAACTGAGCCAGCCACCCAAGCACCCCTCATTCTATTACTGAAGGCATTGCCAATCACTCTATTCTTTTAAAAATTTAACTTATTCTGATATTAATTAAAATTATCTATTAAGACATCAAATAGCACAGGACTAAACATAAATTTGGAAACTATCCAGACTGATATCAACAGATAATTTAATGTTGTTTGGTTTGGGTTTTTTTTTTGGGGGGGGGGGGTGTGGTTAACTATCCAGAAAGTAGTCCAACAGAACTCAACTAAATTGCATTTTTCACCACTTATACTAAAGACTATCATGAAAGACTTTCAAAGTTCCTGACAAAAATTCCAGAAAGCCTGAGATTTAGAAGGGCTATGTTAGCCCCAGGAAAGGAATCCACCATTTTTTAGTCAAAGGTTAACTTAATGGTATAAGAAGGTCAGTGGGTCATAGCACTTCCATTAGCCAAACAAAGAAACCAAAACCAAATGAAAAGAAACAAAAACACAAAAACCCAAAGACATCGCAAAACAAAATATAAACAATTTTCTTCAGACACATCAAGGCTTGTCCTACGCAAGTAGTGATTTTCCTGTCTGCTTTGAGATTTTAAATGTCAGCCAACAATCTTCTTGGCTTCTTTTTCTGGCACCAACTCCCTTTGGCCATTTCTAAAACCTCATAGAGACTGTTTGCTTCCCCATACTACATATAATTAAGAGTTGGATGTAGCCAAAAATTAACAAAGTCCCCATATAATATTCTGATTACATTTCAGAAGTTCTAAGCCATAATCCACCTTTACATTTTAGTCTTATTTTACTGTAATAGATAAATATTGCTCATCTTGTTATTTAAGTTAATTTTAAATAACATGGTAAAATTCTTTTAAAATTACATTTTTGTTTTTATTAAGAAAGTAAACATACCTTCAACATTGTAGAAAATGTGGAAAATAGAGAAAATATAAAGAGAAAAATAACGTAATTGTTAACATTTTGGTAAAATATTTAACCTTTCAAATACTATTTATAAAATATGGATCATGTATTAAAATCTTACTTTTTTCACCAGGACATTTATTTTGAATTTTTTTCACAGTTGCTTAAATTTTCTCCTACAGAATGATACTGAGAATATAGAATGTAATCATATATAGATATAATATATTTAATCCATGTCCTTATTTATCAATCTTTATTCTTCGCTGTCTTTAAACATTGCATAGTAAATCTTTGTGTGCATTTCTGATTATTTCACAAGACATATTTCTAGAATGAGACTGACTAGGTCAAAGAAACCTATATTTTCAATGCTTTTGATACATAGTTCCAAACACCTCTCCAAAGGCACCATTTATCACCAACTATATGACAATTTAGCAATTTCATTGATATTTACTCTGTTTATTTTATCATGTACTGTATCTATTCATCCTTCTATCTTTCCATTAATCTGATGTAGTTTCTGAATATAGGTGAGGTTTGGTAGGGTGAGGTCTGAAGCCTATGGCCAAGAAAGAATTCTTGAGAGGTCTTCGGTGCAAAATAGTGGTTTTATTAAAGCACAGGGACAGGACCCGTGGGCTGAAGGAGTTGCTGCTGCCTGCTGCTCTCTGCTGCCCCCCCCCCCATTATGAAGGGCAACTGATTATATACTTTGGGATAGGGGGAAGTAAAGATAAGGGAAGTTCCAAAGGGGTTTCATATGCTCACAGGATACGAAAGGCTTTGCTATCGTCAAACTAAGGTTGCTTTCCTTCTACTAAGGCATTAACATTAAGACAGCTGCGAGTTTCATGGAGGAACATTATACTCTGCTTGCCTCAAGTATTTGTCAATGCTCTGCAGGTTATATGGACATTTAATTTTACCTACATTTCTTTCTGCCTTTGTTTCCCACATCAAATCCATCTTATTTTATGAAGTATTTCAAAGCAAACTGCAGACATCAGTACAATTTTTCCTAAATACCTCAGTATACAATTAACTATTCAATTTCTATTCAATGTCTATTTACAGTTTTTTCTTTTAATATAAGAATGCATAAGTTATAAGAGCACTTTGGCTGAGTTTTGACTAATGCATATGCTGTGTAACCCAAACTACCATCAAGGTATAGAATATTACATTCATTCTGATCTCCTAGGTTTTTACTAAACTTTTTTAAACCGTCTGTTTTTCTCACCTCCCACATGAAACACAATGACAAGCCTGACCAAATCTATCTCAAATTGGTTTTCATTTTTTTCTATTGTTCTTCTCATTATCCCCTTTGCTTTGCTAGACCTCTACAAAAGTGTTGCAAACATTTCCCTTACATCCAACTGGTGCTCCCATTCAGTGCATTTTTCATATAGCAAATTGAAAGATCTTTCCAAAATATGAATTTGGTTTTGTTACTCTCTTGCATTCAGTTCATTCAGAATTCTTACTGGGGACTACAAGACCCTGAATGACCTGGTCTTGGTTCCTCTCCCCCTTCATCCCTTGTTGGGCTCCTTGTGGTCTGTGCACTTTAGCCGTACTGGCCTTCCAGCACTTTCTCTCCTCAGAACTTTTTACACCTGTTTATTTTTCCCCTTGCCTGGGGTGCTGCAGCTCCCCCTCCTTGCTGAGCTACCTTCTTGTCTTCATATCTCTTATTTAATGAAGTCTTCCCTGATCACTTAATGGAGCTTCCATTGTTAGTCTCTTGGATCACTCCTTGTTTTCTGTTCTCCAAGCACTTATTGTACGATTCAATTAGATAATGTTTTGTGTACCTTCTTATTTCATGCTTTTCTCAGCCTCTAGACCGTAAACTCTACAAGAGCATTGTATGATTGTGCACCACTTTTGGATGGCCTGCACTTGGTTCCATGGCAAGTGCACAACACACTTTCAGCAAATTGCACAACAAATGGGTTGATGACTCCTTCAGTTTTGCATTTTCAGCTGCAAGCTGCTAAGGAAACCTCTAGCGAAATGTCTTTCATGTGTTTATTATATGTGTTTAGTCCATGTATTCTAAACCTGACTGAAAATGAACCAACACTTCAAAAGATAGATGATGAAGAAAAATAACAATCTAAGTTAGGGCTGACAGAAGGAGTTTTGGTCCTAATTCTTTCTTAGTACATGATTTTCTTTTCCATTATATTTTGAACAAACTTTCTGTCTCAGCCTGTTTTTTTTCTTTCACCTGAAAGCTATAGCATTAACATACCCTTTGCACACAATAGTACTAAATCAATACTTTACAAGTTAAAAGAAAGATGCATGATACCCAATTATGAAGAATCTATCATGACACAGAAGCTGTTAATGAAAAATGTATTGATTTTTCTTTCTTCCTTATATCACTAGCCCAAAACTGATACCACAGCTTGAGCAACTCTTTAAATTCTTTATGACATGCAGATAAAAATATTGGTAATTACCCACTAAGTTGCAACAGCATTTTTAGTTAGAGAAAGTTTTTTTCTGATAGCCTATCCTACAAACTCTGTGTGACTGTCAAAGCGAATGTGTTCAGATTTCAAGTACGTCTCAGTGAATTACTGCTCTGCACGCCTACTATGCTGACCACTGAAGAAGAAGGTGCAAGAAATGTTAAATTTCTCTGTTGCAGAGGTGAGTCAAGACTAAATCTCCCTTTGCCTGCTTTATTCTGCTATAAGGAAAGAGTAGAGTGTAAGGGTATTGATTTTCCTTTACTTTCCACTATCAAATGTGAGCTCCAAAATATTCTTATTTTCTACCAAGCTAGCCCAGTGGGAGGTGAATGGATGCTAATCCAGTACCTAGCAACTTTTTCATGTCTCTATTTCTTGAGTTTCATTCAGTCAATGAGGAAACCTCATTTGTCCTTTGGAAGAATTCACAATCTGTTTTAATTCCCTCACAATATGATCTAGAAGTTAAGAAAATTGACTTGGGAATCAGAAAGGCTCAAGATATAGTTCTAACTCCACTACTAAGTACTTTGTGGCTAGAAAAATTATAATTTTGTTAAATCTCAACTTTATCAGCTATAACAGCAGGGTAAAATTAGTATGTAACTCTCAGAAGTGGGTCTGAATATTAAAAGATACGATCTATATAAATTGCTTTCCAATTTAACCAAGTGTTAGTTACTATTGTTTTTGGTGATATTGTTTTTATTTCCACTGCCTTGGACTCAGTGAGTTGGGAATGAACTTTACATTCTTGCTTAAGGTCATATCAATGTTATAAAATTCCCCTGAACTGAAGAAGAAAACAATCAAATGAGTTAGAAAAGGGCTGTTTGTATATTTAAACTCAAATTAATCTAGTTGCTTGGTTAGAATATTAAACAGCCCTATAAGGTCACAGCAACTGATAGCATCATAAGTCGCTCCATATGTACAGTCAAAGGATTAAAGAAAGTAGAAGTATTGACTGGCTAGAGATATGGTGTTTTTCTAAGTCTCATTCAGCATTATGATTTTCAGTATATGCACTAATTTGATACAATTAAAGTAGAAGTCATTAAAAACAACAAGTTTTCAAGGCTTCAAAGATCATCTAAACTGTTGGTCTCATTTTACAGATGAAAAAAGGGATTTAACTTAATTAACCAAATAGATTAAGCTGCCTGAGGAGGTCCTATATTTGGTTAGTCAAAAAGACAGAACTTCCACTTGATACCCTGATGCCACATTTAAGCCCTGGGAACATGCAAACCCAACGTTGTTCTTCTAGTCCTCTAGTTTGGAAGTCATCTTTGAACTTTTTCTCTCTGCTATGTCTTACATACAACCTAGCACCAACCCTGGTTGCTTACTCCTTTGAAATGTCTATCAGAGTGGTCTATTTCTCTCTGTTCACACCCGATTTGTTACAAAAGCCTCCCTGTGGCCTCTTTTCCAATGTTTGTCTTCCTGCTCAAAATTGTCCTAACTGTAATTACCAATCTTTCTATAATATAACTTCCATCATTTCTTTCCAGTGTTCAAGAATTTCCAAAGGCTTTCTACCAATTATTTTAACAAGTGTAAAGTCTTCTACCCAAATTTACATGTCTTTAGAACATGGTACTTCCCAGCCAGTCTTATTTCTGATATTGTTCATGTAGAAGGAAATCTTGGCATTCAGTTGTGCTGGTTTCCTCACTATCCCCTAACTATGTCACCTTTATTTCCATTCCTGAGTCTTTATTTTTATTTATTTATTTTTTTAATATATATTTTTAAAATTTATTTGACAGAGAGAGACACTGAGAGAGGGAACACAAGCACAGGGAATGGAAGAGGGAGAAGCAGGCTTCCCGCCAAGCAGGGAGCCTGATGAGGAGCTCAAACCCAGGACCCTGGGATCATGACCTGAGCCAAAGGCAGACGCTTAATGACTGAGCCACCCAGGCGCCCGAGTCTTTATTTGCAGTTACCATAAACCATGAATCTATCCCATTCAATTTATCTAAATCTTTCTCATATTTCAAGGCTCAGTTCCATTTTTCCCCCTGATATTTCTGACTATAACACACAGGTTTTTTCCCTCTCTGAACATTTATGGCTTATATTAAATTGGCTGCATACTTTTAAGTTTTGTTTTTCTATTAATCTATTATTGCTGGTGTGTCTTTTAATAGTGAAAGGGAAAGTTGGTACAGACCGTTTTGTTTTTTTGTTTTTGTTTTTGTTTTAGAGAGGGAGGCGGTGGGGGGGGGGGCAGAGGCAGAGAGAGAGGGAGAGAGAGAATCCCAAGCAGGCTCCACATCTAGCACAAAGCCCAATGTGGGGTTTGATCTCACACCACTGAGATCATGACCTGAGCTGAAATCAAGAGTCAGATGCTTAACCGAGTTACCCAGACGTCCCTGGTACAGACTGTCTTAATTAAACAATTTTATAGTTAGATAGTCATATCTAATTCAGAAAAATGTTCAAGATTTTTGCCTCCCTCCTATGTCCCAGTCCATATAAAGAGATGGATACCTCCTCTAGTCAACATAGCTCCAGTTTCTCTCCAGGTTTGAATTCTTCATACTGGAATTTGGTACCCTCCATGACCATTACTTTGTGCTCATTAACTAACAGCCCTCTGCCTTTGGGATTTTTTCTCTTTCTTCTTTTTCTTCATGGTTTTTAAGTTACTTGAATCTCTCTGCTTGACTCATCAGGCTTCTTCTCAGTCTCTGGGACAATCATGAATTAGTTACCTCCACTTTGCTTCACCACAGATAGACCTGAGATTAGAGGTAGTAAACTAGTTAGATTTTGTATGTAGAAAATATAAGAAAAACAAACCTTAATACTTCTCTTTATATGCCTCTTGAGTCTTATTCTAAAAGAAAGCTTCCCTCCCTCTGTTCTAAATATCAACTCATATTCCCAGTCGAGGCCTTGCCTCAGAGCATATCAGGCTCTGGCAAAGGGGATGATCATGTGCCAGACTGAAGGAAAGGAGGAGAAGACAAAAATCATCTGATTCACACCCTGTAGAGTTTTCTCTTTTTAATTAGGTTGTAAGCTCCTTGAAGGTGGTAATCTTTCCTATGAATCTTCTTGCCTAACATAATGCTTTATATAGTAGACTTTTAATAAATATCTTCTGATAAAAACTGATAAGATTACTTATTAAAAAGAGAACATTAATATATCATTATATGTGAGAAGTTGTAGATTTTTTCATACAGACTTTTTGATTACCACACACACACACAGAAAAAAAAAATAGAGGCTCATAGAATAGGGAGTAATGTTTTACAAAATCTTTCAGGATTTAAAATGCTTTATCAACATTTCTTTGCTGGTTGTACCACCACTTTCCACATTTGTGGCTCTAATATTATTGTGGCATAAAGATAATGGAAAAAATCTTGAGGATTTCATTAAGTATCAGATCTTAGAGAGAAAAACATTTCCACACGGACACAGAAAATATAGCGTTCAAAAATAGTGTTTCTCTGTCACTACAATGGCCATGTTTGCTGTCTGGTAAATACCATGGAAACACATAAAGCTTAGGCAGTGCCTGGAGCACGCTAAATTAACTTAGCTTCTTTCTCTAATTGAAATATTGTCTCTGTTTCTCTGCTGCTTACCTAACTTCTTGCCTTTATGCTTCAGATTCCTCAGTTGCTAAGAGGTTTTTATAAATGCTTTATTTATTCCTGAGATACAATATCTCCCTAAGGATGCAGGGTACCCAGAACATCCAGAACATCCCTCTTTGCCATTTTACTTAATCCTATCTCTACAACTAAGCAGCACCATGCTGAGAAGTCTGCTACCTTAGAGAAAGTGCTAGCCTTAGTGGGTCGAAACATAAATGCAGCTTTCAAAGTTAGTCTAAACCCAGAGTTCAGTTTTGCCAATCACACACATGGTTCTTTTGGTCTGCCCAATTCTTCCAAGTTGAAGCCGGGCTAGAATGGGGGCCTGATGGCCAGTAAGAGTGATACCCTATTCTGAGGAAAGTTTTGTGATTTTTATTAATATTTATTGAAAACATATAAAGTTAACAGTAAGAGTTTAACATTTATCTCAATCTCCATAATGATTTTTGAGGTAGGTGCTATCATTGTGCCCATTCTATAGGTGAGGGAATGAAGGTTTGTCCAAAGTCACACAGCCACTAAGCACTGGTTAATAGAACTTGATTCCTGATGTGTCTGGCTCCAGAGTTCCTGATCCTCGTTCCTCTACTCCACGCCTTCCCTCTACATGGGAAGGAATAGACTCAGGTTCACATTTCCTAGTGCCTCTGCTTTTCTAGAAGAGATGAAGGAGAGACACTCTGGCATTGCCTGAGCTTTGCCGGCTTACTCTTTGTTTAATAATATTAAAGAAAAGTTATATACCAGACACTTGTTAAAAATGCCAAGGAAGACATTGCTCAAGACAATGACAATAAAGCTCAAAACTACTGTAATAAAGGATAGAGATTTAATTAAACTCTGAATATAGCACAGACTGGTACAGTTTTCACAGCCAAGGGGAAGGGTGAAAGAGAAGGTGGGAAATTAGTAAAAGGAACTTGGTTGGGTATCAAGGATGGAGGAAGAGGAGCTTGACAAGGAGTCCTTGTCAGAGAGCAACTTACAATACAAGGCTCCTTAACTTCTTTATCAGTTGATTGTTTTCTCCGTGAGAAGAACAAAATGTAAGATATTAATACTGACTTAAAACAAGAGAAGGAACATAGTAATGGGATTCCATATAATAACTTATCTGGACCTGAATACAAGGTCCAAACCATATTTATTCATTTTGATTAAACTCAACTCTCTGAAGTTCACTTCCCTTCAAAGGACACACGCGTATGGAAGCTAACTCCTCTGCCCCATTCCCAGTCCTTCCTTAAATTTAACAGAAACTCAAAGGGAAAAAGGATCCCAAAGTTTATCTTCCATTCTTCTTGTTTTATACAATATAAAACAAGGACTTTGAAAAGTGTAATAATGGCTAATAAAGAGGTGGGTTGTTTTTTTTTTTTTTAAGATTTTCTTTATTTATTTGACAGAGAGAGAGAGATCACAAGTAGGCAGAGAGGCAGGTAGAGAGGGAGGGGGAAGCAGGCTCCCTGCTTGAGCAGAGAGCCCGATGCGGGGCTCGATCCCAGGACCCTGAGATCATGACCTGAGCTGAAGGCAGAGGCTTAACCCACTGAGCCACCCAGGCGCCCCTAAAGAGGTGTTTTGATTCCGCCTTCACCCTATGTGTCCTGGATACTGCTTGGTCCCAGAGTCATGCTCAATGCACTATTTCTCCTCTAGCAGGAATTATTTGGAGACAAAAGATTTTTCCCTTTATCGTGTTTTATTCTCAGCATTATTTAAATAACATTAATGACATTTGTGAACACTTTCTTGGATAAAAATCAGAATCAGGGGTGCCTGGGTGGCTCAGTCGGTTAAGCGTCTCACTTCCGCTCAGGTCATGATCCCAGGGTCCTGGGGCTGAGTCCCACATCAGGCTCCCTGTTCAGCAGGGAGCCTGCTTCTCCTTCTGCCTGCCACTTCCCCTGCTAGTGCTCTCTCTCTCTGACAATAAAGAAATAAAGCTTAAAAAAATATCAGAATCATTATTTCTATTTTAATTTTTTCTAATATCATATTTCTGTTCCTTAAATTTTAGTTTAATCTTGCTTTTTTTTATTAGTACTGCTAAGGGTTCCTTTGGCTGCTTTATGCAGCATAAATCTAAAATAATTTGTGTTTCCAAGTCTGCAGTGTAACTCTATTTTGAAGTAGCTGAACTTTGGGAAAACTAAAGGAAATAAACATCTCAAGCGTAACTTGAGTTTACCTTGGCCTAATATTCCAACAAAGTTACAGGTATATTAGCATATCTAAAGATTAATTAGATTTCATGAGTTTTTATATGTATTCTTTAATATTGTTACTAAATTCCAAAGAAAAGATGTGATTAAATGTTATTACCTCAGTGGTACAATCTATAATTTGAAGGTTAATATTCAATCTATAGTAAAAAAGGAAAACAAATTTTATTAGATACAGAAAAGAATACAAGTAAAATATTCCTCAATGCTAAAAAAAAAAAAAGTGTTGATTCAGAGGAACAACTCGTAACTAAATTTCATTTTTTCCCAAATGCCCCAAACTTGAGAAAAAATTCGAATATTTGACTTTAACCCTATTACTGCACCCCCGTATGACCTCAATCTGTAAGTCTACCACTTTTTATTTTTGCATTATTCATTATGACTCTACTTTCCAAATCTTGGTATACTTCTTAGGATCAGCCAGAGATTAGGGAAGCACCTTGAAGGGTAAGTCAGTCTTTCCTACACGAATACTTGGCAAATAGATGTGTGTGTATTTATATGGTTACCCATTTTCCATTAGGTTCAAATAGCTGCCTCAAGAAGACTGAGATGGATGAAGTGGCTCGAAGAGGCATGTTGGCTCTTTCTGGAAAATATTAACTCACTTCTGTGCAGATGACACATATTTATTGTTTCTTCACTTTTCCCCCATTCTCTTGTGTCCTGACTCTTGCTTTCAACTTTCTGCCTTACTCTATACCTCTCCTCCTTGATTAAAGAACGTGTGGAGAGGGGTGAGACTTTCAGCTGTGAACTTTTGGCCCCTTTCTCTTCTCTGTGCTGGCCTTGGCTTATGCATGGAGGGCGGGGCCAGAATCCCAGGCAGGGACCCAGGGATTAAAACATGAACCTACCTCTCTTGGAACCCACCAATGGTGCTGGGATGCAATCATTATGTTTGGATCCCTTTGAGTCTAGTGGTGCTTGGACCTCATGAACTTCTATAATCATAAATTGCACTAAAGAAGGGTCCAAGGACAGTTTGAGACTTCAATAAAGCACCATTATTGAAAATCAGTTTACCCTGCACTTTGTTCTATTGCCAACACTAAGGGCTAGTCTAGTTGGTTTGCTTAAAACAGAGAAGAAAGCTTAGACCCTGGCTCAGGCCCTGGGCATGGTTCTGGAATTTATGGTTGCAAATTGAGTCAAGTAGTAGAGTTAAAAAGAATTCAATTCCTTTTAAAAATTCTACTTCAGTCTGACTAGAATTTCTGAAACTTTCACCATCATAGTAAGATCTGTGGTCCCAAATCTTTAAGTCAAATTTTCTAAAGGTAGAAAAGTATGTTTTCTTATGGCATGCTTTTTTTTTTCCTGGAGCATCTTTCTCCATTGGTATGTCAATATTAAATACTTCACTTAATTTTAAGATCTAATCCAACCACATAATCATAGGGAAAAAGATATGCAACATTCCTACAAATATCAAAATGTAGGCCAAATTTGATTTCAAAATAGCATTGTTGGGATTGAATTTTTATTCTTTGTCCCATTGCCCAACCTATTCAACAGGGAAAAATTAAGAAGTTCTCATTTTTATGAGAGTTGCCATTTATCTCCCAACTCTTTTCTACAGTGTTATCATATATTCTCTAATTTATAATTTTAATGCTACACATGTACCAAGAGACTAAAATAGGTGATTGGTGACTTGTATTTAAGGCTATTATTTTACTAACTGCATTTTTTCAGCATGAGATTTAGCATGTCATAATATATCAGTATGTCTTAACCCCACCTGCCACCTGGAAGTACAGAGGAATAGATGCAAAATTATATAAGTTGTTTCATTCCTCCAAGTTAAGCATCCTTATGGCAAGTTCCACAAAAAGAACAATTTAGTTAAAGAACAAGATATTATTCAGAGGGCTTACATGAAAGGCCTGTCCTCACTCTCAGGCTTAATAGTCTATTAATATGTGAAAATGAAAGAAGTTCTACACTAAATTTTTTTGGTTATTGTGTTTATGAGTATGTGTGTATATGAAATATTGCATATATTTTCCATCTTAGATGGCTAATTTAAATGCTTCTAAATATTTTCATGATATATGCACATCTAGAAATTTGATACTGAATTTCATTCATAAATGCCAGTATCAAATCTTTATGAATAGTTATCATTTATCCAACATATCTGAGTGCCTACTCTGTCAACAGATGTAACAACATATCTATGTGTCAGCACAATACTCTTAGCAGTTGAAATCCATCTCTAAAGAAAACCAATGACATCTTCCTTATGGGACTTATATTCTGATGGGCAGAAAGCATAAATAAGCAATGAACATGATACATAAATAGTATGTTAGAATTCAATAAGTGCTATAAAGCTAAAGCAAGTTAAGAGTGTGAATAATGTTAAGGGGCATGGAAATGTAATTTGAATAACATGGTCAAGGAACGTCTCCCTGAGAAGAGGACATTTGCAAAACACTTGAAGAAGGTGAGAGAGTGAGCCATGTACATATATGAAGGAAGGTTGGTCTGGACAGAGGACAAAGCACATACAAAACCCTAACATTGAAGTGTTCCTCTAGTATTCCAGAAACAAAAAGAAGAAAAGGTGGCTGGAGAGGAGTGAGCAAAGGAGAAAGATAACGGGGTGACTTTTAATAGGGGCTCAGAGAATACAGTGGCTTGCGGACCATCATAATTGGTTTTAATCTGAGTAGAATGGGGAGCCATTGAAAGGATTTGAGCAGGAGAATTCCATGATCTGAATGAATTGAAAGTATTTGTTTGTAATGACACCAGTTAAGTGTGGCAGGCAAGGGTAAAAGCAGGGAGATCAGGGAGGTCAGGCTAGAATCCACATGATGATGATGGCTCAGATAACTGATGATAGCAGCAAGGGAGATGGAGAGAAGTGGCTTTAAGTAGGCTTAGGGATAGTTTATTAATGGGAAGGCTGAGCCTGTGGGAACAGATGGCAGTTAGAGGGTAGATATGATTTGCCTCACTTTTCTCAGTTAGGTAAGAAGTAAGATAATCAGCTGAGAATAAGAATACGGATGAGGTCTTGGGAGTTTCTACAGAAATGAGAAGATATGAAAGAGTCCTTGAAGAAAATAAGACACTGAAAACATCAGAGGACACTAAAATGATTTCCCGAAAATATTAAGGGCCCACCGTGAGTTTCATGTTCATGAATATGAAGTGAAAGAAGCTCAGCATGGTTGTGTATTTCTCCACAAGGTCAAGCTACACAGGGGCTGGGAGTTGGATTAACCAGGGTTGTGGTGTTGCCAAGTAAGGCAAAGGAAAAGAGTTACCCTGGAGTCAAAAGTATGTGTAAGGGACTATTGTGATTCTTGACCATGGAATTGAAGCTTGCTTAGGAAAGCAAGAGAGAATCAAGTAGATGAAGAATATTGAAACACTGATAATATTGATGAAGCATGTGAAGGGGTTGACAGTTTGAGGTCATACATTGAAAATTTAGGAGGTAGTTGTCAAAATTCAAATTATAATGTGTTGCTCTTATTGGTCATGACTAGGCTTAGAATACAGCGAAGGGAATGGCTAAAATAGAATGAAAGACAAGATTACAGGATTGAGAGGAATTCAATTAATGATAAGAGTCAAGCTGCATTTCTGATTGGTGGGTTTTGTGTTTTTTGGTTTTGTATTTGTTTTCACAGATACTGTGAAAATGAAGGGAGAATGGCAAAAAAAAAAAAAAATGCTTAGCAGGAGCAAAGGGGATACTGAGCCCTCTTCCATGTGTAGTGCTACACCCTGGGGGAAGCCATGCTTTAAGTCTTAAGTGTGCCTTGCTTTTGACCTTGTTGGTAGAGGGATAAGTGGATTATCTTTTGACCTCTGTGGATAGAGCCAAGATTGATGGGGAAAGAGGACCGGGATCTCTGATGGCACACCCAGTGCTCTGTTCTTTACAGAGCCTATCAGATGACTCCAGTTTTTCTATGGGAAGTGATAATACATGTTTAAAACAGCCTTTTGGATCCTTGAAAAAGTTGAAACCAAACAAAATGTTGTCAAACCATTATTTTAAAAGAGTATGAATTTAATGCTAAATTAATGTCTATTTAATCTGTTGGACTGGCATTATTACAGCCAAAAATGTACTTCTGGTTTAATTAATTTTGTTGAATGTCAATGTGGATAAAATATGTTTTTCTCAAGATTCTGGTTTAAACTCTTTTCACAGCAAATGTGATAGCAATTTAGGGAGGCTAAAATTACCTTCTATTTGCACAGGACAGAAGAGATGAGGGTCTGGAAATCATCACTTACAAAATAGAAGTCACTAAGTAAGACCCACAGAAACATTTAAGAAGGAACACAAGTGCCATGTCCAACTTTGATTCATTTCCCTAACTGTAGAAGGAACAAGCTTGCTTAAATGACTGATGCAAAAAGGTGAACTGTTGTTTTTTTGTTTTTTTTTCCCTAGTAGAATTGTGATCATTTGAATTAAGAAGTGGAGTATTAAAATGGCCATTTAGCAGTCAGGATACAGATTTTTGTCTTGTCTTGTTTTGTTCTCCATAAACTAAAATATTTGGACATCAGGAGAGTTTTTTTCCTCTTAGAGGAATCAGAATTTTCTAATTTTCACTGTGAACTGCTTCTATTTTAGCCCCATCAGTTCTACAATTTCCTTAGTACTCATCACAGCTAATTCACTGCATGTATAGAAAATAGAAAAACTTTCTATGTGAAAGTTTTCGTTCACTTTCTGATTATAAATTGTGTTTTGAGACTTCCCTGGAGCCAATACACGTACAGATAGCCAGGCAAACACACTCCTACTTGCAAGAAAAAAAAACCCCAAAACTTTAAGTTTTAGTGCATTCGTGGTTAAAGGTTAAATGAAAAAGAAATAGTGATGTGGGAAACAAAGGCAGAAGGAACCGTAGATAAAATTAAATGTCCTTATAACCTGCAGCCCATTGACAAATACTGGAGGCAGGCAGAGTGTAACCTTCCTCCAGGAAACTCCCAACTGTCTTGACGTTAATATCTTGCTGGAGGGAAAAACTACCTTAGCTTGACAATAGCCCGGCCTCCAGTATCTTGCCAGTCTTCTTTAGCACACAAAAGTCCTTTTGGAACTTCCCCAACCGCAAAGTATAAAACCAGTTGCTCCTCAGGATCTGGAGGCCACAGCTCTTCCCGCCCACAGGTCCTGTCCTCGTGCTTTAATAAAACCACTGTTTTGTTCCTAAGATGTCTTAAGAATTCTTTCTTGGCCAACAAGAAAGACCCCAACACTACTCCAAAAATACAACAATAGTAGAAAAGAGAAAGACAAGAAAAGAAAAAAATTGAGAAAATCAGACCCATTAACGAGTATGGTTTGCTTACAGGTTTACAGACATAGTGTTTATGTTTTTATTATTAAAAACCAGGTGCGAATAAAAGATACTAAAGAGATAGACAAGACTGGAACTAGAGGGAAAATAAAATATAGCACGATCTGTTTTTCTCTTTTTAAACTCTAATTCTTTTTTTAAAAAAAAGTTTTGTTTTTTTTTTAATTTATTTGAGAGAGCGAGAGAGAGCTCCTGAGCAGGGAAGGGGCAGAGGGAAAGAAGGAGATACCCCACCGAGCAAGATTTATTTATCATTTATGTAGTCATGATAATGTGTTTATTGAGTATTAATTCTTCTTCTTTTTTTTTTTTTTAGATTTCGATTATTTGCTTAAGAGAGAGAGTGAGGAGAGAGCACGAAGTGTGGGGAGGGACAGAGGGAGAAGGAGAAGCAGCATCCCCACTGAGCAGGGAGCCCAATGCGGGCTTGATCCCAGCACCCTGGGATGGTGACCTGAACTGAAGGCAGATGGCTAACCGAGTGAGCCACCCAGGCACCCGTAATTCTAATTCTTTTGCAATATTCTCCTCTCCTCTACATTTCACAACCAAGGCCTAATTAATCCATCTCTTAGGAAAGCGTATGTAAATTATTAAAGTAAAATTTCCCTTAGACTTTTTAGTTCATTTGTTCTAAAAAAAATAATATTGATTATACTCCAATATTATATAATTAAATGATTTTTTTATTACTGAATTCACACATTGATTCTTAATCAGTGTAAGAATATAACACTTTAAAAAAATAGGGAAATCCATATTAGCCAGTATAATAACTTGAATAGATTTTGTAATGGCTTCATTAAGAGCTTAGTAATCAGAAATTTGGATGAATAGCAGCAATGTCCACAATAGCCAAACTGTGGAAAGAACCTACATGTCCATCGACAGATGAATGGATAAAGATGTGGTATATATATATACAATGGAATACTATGCAGCCATCAAGAGAAACGAAATCTTGCCATTTCCAACGATGTGGATGGAACCAGAGGGTATTATGCTAAGCGAAATAAGTCAATCAGAGAAATACAATTATCATATGATCTCTCTGATATGAAGAATTTGAGAGGCAGGGTGGGGGGTTGTGGGGGGTGGGGGGAAAATGAAACAAGATGGGATAGGGAGGGAGACAAACCATAAGAGACTCTCAGTCTCATGAAACAAACTGAGGGTGTCTAGGGGGGTAGGGGGGGTAGGGATAGGGTGCTGGGTTATGGACATGGGGGAGGGTATATCCTATGGTTAGTGCTGTGAAATGTGTAAGCCTGATGATTCACAGACCTGTACTCTGGGGCAAACAATACATTATATGTTAATTTAAAAAAAAGAAGAAAAAGAAAAAGAACATAGTGATAATCTGTTCTTTTTTGAGCCCTTGAACTGAAGAAAATAAATAACTAATAAATTAATTTATTATAAATTTAATTAATTAATAATTATAGTGTTTACCATGTAGCAGGCATTATTTTAGAAACATTAATTTAAACCTAATAACAATCCTATGAGATAGGGTCTAGTATTTTCACCTAATTTAAAAGAAGACAATACTGAGGCATCTAAGAGTTATGAAACTTACTCAAGATCAGAAAGCCTGTGTGCCGAAAGTCTTACTCCAGAGGCAGTGATCTTGATCCCTGTGCTATACTTCCTTGAGATAAGTATAAAATAGGGTTTCATGTGCTTTCAAAAATCTTGAAATCCCCTGGATTTGTACAGAGAATCTTGTACAACTATACCTATAAATATTTGATTGGAGTAAGGTTGGGATTTTGTAGTGATGAGACATAGCTTTGATCAGTTTTACAGAAAAATCTAGAACAATAAAATTTATAATCCCTAATAAAGAAAGAGTTTACTTATCTTCAATCAAGTAAACAATATAATAACCAACTCTACTTTGTGTTTTTTACCCTAGAAAATGGAAACCTAAACTATTTTGTAACTGTTGTTTTCTCAGTTCATTTATTTTAATCCAGAGAATGGCCAACTCTGGGATTGACCACCCACATGCATTTTTAGCAATTATAGGCAGCATGTCACTGACCAAAAAAGTTATCCTGCCGGAAATAGTTGAGAAATCAGACTTGACCACATAGAAGCCCAGGGAATTATTCCAAAGACTCCTACCAGAGGCAATCATTGAATCTTTGTGTTTTTATTCAAGTTGGCTGCTGCTTTGTATAGGAAGAAAGGTAAGGTGTTAAGAAAATGCTTTTACTATATGATTTGTCAAAGTGGATGAACTGATATTAGATATACAATATAAAGTAATACAAAAAAATTAAGAGGCATGAGAGTTTGAAGAATCTGGTGAAGACTGAAATCTATGTTAATGTGAGCAATGTTAGGAGAAAGAAGAGAAGGAAAGGCAACTTTGTTGGAGCTAGAAGATAAGCATGGAAGTCTCTCAATGGAGCAGTTCAGCCTTCTGAACTTAAGGAAAGCAGAAATCTAGCATTCTATGGGGCGATACTAGGGAGAGAGATGAGAATGAAACCTAGATACTTTGTATGATATGCTATAGGATACGTCATAGAGGAGAGATACATATAATCCACGTATTCGAAACTACCCTATGAGCCTCTCTTCACTCATATGAGAGGAGTACAGAATTTCTGGGAAAGAACCATGGAGAACTAAGGAAGGTCCTGATGATTAAGAGCTTCAAAACTCTCGAAAAAGAAATGGAAAAATGGCAAGGAATGATAAAAATGTTATTTTTATTTTTCATGAAACATTAGCACTTTAACAAGAAAGGAGAATGAATTATAAGAGAAATAAAGGGATGGCCAAATGTAAGACGGAAGCCCAAGGCCCTTCTTAGGACTGAGATCTCTCAAGCTCTAGGAGCAAGTCATTTGCCCAAAGGATGCTTTAAAGTAAATGCAAAGGAGACAGAGGATACCAAACAATGTTGGTCAGCAAGTGACCATGAAGAACATGTTGTGACAGGAACAAAAGGCCAACAGTGAGGGAGATGTCCAGGGTTTCTAACAAGAACATTTTTAGGTTAAAAACAAAACATACAAATAAACAAAAAATTAATACCAGTATAGTAGGCAGAATAATTGACTCCCAAAGATGTTCATGTTCTAATTTCCAGAACTTGTGCTTAAGTTGTGTTATATGGCAAGAAAGAATTAAAGTTGCACATGGAATTAAGGTTACTAATCAGCCTACCTTAAGATAAAGACATTATCCTAAAGTATCCAGTCGGCCCTGTGTAATCAAAGAGTTCTTTCAATGTGGATGAGGGAGGCAAAAGAGCAGAGTCAGAGAGAGATCTGAAGATGCTTTACCCTGCTGGCTTTAAAGACAGAGGAAAAGAAGGCAAACCATGAATTACAGATAGCCTGTAGAAGCTGGAAGAGAAGGAAAAGAATTCTCTTCTAAAGACTTTAGGAAGGACTTTAGGAAGGAAAACAGCCATGTAGAAACCTTGATTTTAACCCAGTGAGACCCATTTCAGACTTTTAACCTCCAGAACTAAAAGATTACAGACTTGTATTGTTTTAAGCCACTCAGTTTGTGGTAATTTATTACAGCAATAGGAAACTAAAACAACTGGCTTGCTGCATATCTTCCTATGGTAATAAACAGAGTAGGAATAACAAACAAGGGACATTTGAGATTAGAACACACTTTGGTAACTCTAACTCCAGGGATATGATGCAAACCTGAACAGATGAGACTAATAACGGGAATGAGGTGATGGAAGAGAGTTCTGGATCAAGGAAACAGACATGTAAAGAGGCAACTGTGTGTTATTTCATGTAGATATACACTTGTGTGGATCAAGATACTGAACATGGGAGTGTTTTGAAGAGCAACTGAGAAAAGTGCAAAGAAAAAAAGGGTATTATAACTGATAGTATACTTTTACAATGCCTCACATTTGCTTAGGGTTTAAGAAAGAAAGTTGCCATACTCCCCCCACCCCAATGTTGTTGATGTTGTCAGGGAAACAAATTAGGAACAGAGGACTTTGAAAATCACAGGCCAAGAAACAGATATGGGGCCAGAATGATCAACTTTGGTCCAGCTCACTTTCCACAATATTAACTGCAGAGGAAGAAAGCCAGTATGTTCACAAAACTATAAATACAACAATCCTTCAAGTAAATGAAGGATTTAAATCACACAGTATCTTCTAAAAAAGATAAAAAATTAAGTACAAGCATCTCCCCCTCAAAGATGGCTTTTGTTTCATTTCACCAAGTAAATTTTATAGTTCTTTCTTCTTGCCCTTCTGTACCGTATATGTGCACGCGCGCGCACATAACCACCAAAATGGTATCTATAATCCTTAAACATAGCTATTTATACATCTGCCTTTTGTTAAGACCACTGAGGGCAGAAATTATGACTTATTTATTTAACCATCAAGTTTAGGAATTTTTCTAGACCTTGTTAGATACTCATAAATGCTTTTTGAACTTAAAATGAATGAAATAAAATGCCCCTAGGCAGAGTTCAAAACTGAAACAAAATTTAGATACAATATGAAGAATAATTATTAAGGGGGATTGTTTTTAAATGTTATATTTAGACAAAGAGGAACAAATACCTTTGTTATTAAGCTGAAAATTTTTATTTTCTATTTTTCCTTAACTTCTCTAGTGAAAGGAATGGATTTTAAACAAACATAAAGCACAGAGTAGTTTAAAAGCCTGTAAAAACCACAATAAGATACCACTTTAGAAAAGGTCTGGCAGTTTACTGCAAAAGTAAACTTACATTGTTCCTATGAAGCAGTAATTCTACTTCTAGAAAGTTACTCAAAAGATATTAAAACAAATGTCCACAAAAAGATGTGTGCAAGAATATTTATAGCAGCTGCTTTATTAATAACAGTCAAAAACTGAAACAGCCTCCATGCCTATCAAAAAAATAGGTACATAAACAGTATATTCATACAATGGAATAATCAATAAAAAGAAACAGACTACTAATGCACAACAAATGGATAAATCTGAAGCCAACCCAAGTGAAAAAAGCCTGATCCACAGAGGATATACTGCATGACTCCATCTAAAATAGAGAAAACACTTTATGGTAAAAAAAAAAATTGTAACAGTGGTTGCCTCTGAGTGGTGTAGGTAAAAATTCACTGGAAAGGGGCATGGAAGAATTTTCTGAGACAATATAACAATATAATCTTCTGCCTATTTATTAGAAAATAAACATCTATCAAACTTATCTAATGTTATACTTAAAAGTCACATTTCATTGTATATAGATTTTACACCAACAGAAAAAAGTAACCATAAAAAAGTTTTTACTAAAAAAAAAAAATGTTTTTACTCAAGTTAATGGTATGGTGCTGAATTATTTAAAGGAGAATATACTAATACATTTAACTTTTTTTTTTAAAGCATCAAAAATAATATAGATTGATGGGGTGGGGAAAGGATAGATCATAAAGCAAATGTAAAATGTTAATTGTAGAATCTAGGTAGTGAATATATGGGTGTTCACTGTGAAACCCTTTCAACTATTCTTTCAACTATTCTCATAACAAACATTTTTTAAGACTGTAGGAAAGAATCTTGCCTGCTCCAAATAAATTTGAATTTCCTAGGAAATTTTAATTATCATGGTAGAGCTATTTTTGGTAAACTTTAAAAAATTTTAGAGAATGAAAGCAGTATTAGAAGACTGGAGGCACGTAAACACAGTTTTGACATCGACAAGAGGTGGGAAATACCAATGGTTTAACGCTTAATTCTAGAATGATTGGTCCAAATTTCAAATTTCACAGGTCACAGATTAATAAAATTTATGTGTAAAATTATCTATAAATGTCCTCAGCCATAAAAAAGGATGAGATCTTGCCATTTGTGGCAACAACATGGATGGACCTATAGGGTATTATGCTAAGTGAAGTAAGTTAGAGAAAGACAAATACCATATGATTTCTCTTATATGTGGAATCTAAAAAAGCAAAACAAGGAAACAAAAAGCAGAAACAGACTCATAAATACAGAGAACAAACTTATAGTTGCCAAGGGGTGGGGAGGGGATGAACAAAATAGGTGAAGGGGAATGGGAGATTCAGGCTCCAGTTACAGAATGAATAAATAAGTCATGGGAATAAAAGGTACAGCATAGGGAATATAGTCAATAGTATTGTTATAGCATTGTATGGTGACAGATGGGAGCTACACTTGCGGCAAGCATAGCATAACATACAGACTTGTCAAATCACTATGCTGTACACCTGAAATGAATGTAACACTGTGTGTCAACTATACTTCAACAAAAAAATAAGTAAATAAAGTAGTCCAAAAATGTTTAAATTTTAATAAATTGCAATTTTATTTCAATTGTTATCCTTGATAATTCCAGAATTTTCCTATTGATAATGAGTTTTCTTCATTTCCATTTTTCACTAAGGTTACATCCAAGTTCAGGGTACCAGTTTTATTTTATTTTTTTTTAAGATTTTATTTATTTGACAGAGAGAGAGAGCATGATTGGGGGAGAGGCAAAGGGAGAGGGAGAAGCAGAGTCCTCATTGAGCAGAGAGCCCAAAGCGGGACTGGACCCCAGGACCCCGGAATCATGACCTGAGCTAAAGGCAGATGCTTAATTGACTGAGCCACTTAGGTGCCCCCAGGGTGCCAGTTTTAAAGAAATAGGGCATCAGTGAAAAAAATTCATCTGATTCTATATCATAAAAATCTACTCAAAGTGGCAACCTCTGAAATATTTTCATTCTATCATATTTCTCTACATGTTCTAGGTCCCAAAGAAAAGAATCTGTCACCCCCCCCCCCCACTTTGTCAGCTCTATCCAAAGATAATATGGCATCTGTGTCTCCATCTACTATTTTGTGGCCTTGTGTCTACTTTCAAGGTCTGTGTCTAGTTATGACCATTTCAGAATGGTCCTTGCGATCCTTAAACCCCCAGACCATTCTAGGAGTTGTCTTATAAATGTGCTTCAGCCACATATTTTGAAAATCAGAGCAAAAATTAACTCCCTTGCCTTTTTTCTTTTAATTCCTGCACAACCCAGTTCTAAAGCAATGGATTTCTTGGCCTCAAGGTCTGGTTTTAAATGGAGAACATGTCCTAGGGTAAAAAGGAATTTCCAGGTATAAAAGTGCTAATATTTAAAAATATTATCTGCTACAGAATACATAGATGGTTTGTAAGCAGCAAAGAGAAGGGACGTTATTCTGACTCGTAATGTCTACTAAGAGCCAGGAATCTTTCAACTTAAGAGCAAACACATCTTTATTAATAATATTAGATTAATAATTCAAGAAAATTTCATTCACATAGAGAACATATACTTTAGAATTTGGAAAGAGCTCTCAATGTATTATCATAGATCCATATGGTAATAAGTTGCAAAGGATGGTCATAGAATTATGTATATTAGCACCTTGCTAAATGATTATATTTAAATATAAAGAAATCCTTTTACAAGCCTGAAGAGAGGTTTCAAGTGCTATACCACAGTATTCAGTTCTTAATCTTTTGAAGTTCAACAAATCTGCCAATGACTTAGAAGAATAGAAGACACCTTTAAGAATGAAGATGATATGAAGCTTGGTGCGATCTCAATAGTTGGGATGACAGACTCAGAATTTAACAATTCTTAACAAGGTGCAGTAATGAACAAAATTTGACATTAATTGAGCACCTAATCAGTACCTGCTAATAAGGAAAAAAGGATAATTAGAAAAGCCCCAGCCTTCAAGTCACTTTTTAGTCACATTTATTACTTCCAGAAAGGAGTTCAGGAATATGGAATATCTGGGATACTGTAATCAATTTTAAATTATTTTTTGCCTTCTTATGTAAAAGATCTAAACCTAGACCAAAAGATTTGTCAAGATAACTTAATTAAACCATGATGGAAAATGTGAGAAAAATTAAAACTTTCAAAAGAATAATTTTCTGCTAAAAGACATTGCTATTTTTTTCTCTCTTTAAAAAATGTAGAAGTCCTGTTGTGAATAGGGAAATTATTTACAAATAAAGTTTGGCATATTTGCCTGATGAAAGGGTCCGATGTCAAATAATTCATGGCAAAATATAAGTGTACATGTGTGCATGTGTGTGTGTGTATGTGTCTGATAGGAAGGGAAGCAAAAATCCAAAGAAATAACCCAAATAATAATTCTAGACTAATTTTAGTTCAATTAAAGTAACAGAAAATTAGTTCTTTCTCTATTGAAGACAGTTACAATTAAATTTATATAGAATTTAAGTGAAATGAATCATATCAACACATACACTTTATTTCAAAAGTCAAGTCTATTCTCTTTGTAGGCTAATTAGGGTTAAAACCTTGGGGAAGCCTTATAAAACACAATCACAATAGAAACTTATAAAGAAAAGGACATTTCTATTTATAACAGTTGTATATACAGGTCAAAAACACACATTTATACAGATGCGATTGGCCTGTTTTTCTAGTATGTGTCTATAGGAATTGACTTTGCGAGGCTTTCCTGGTAGACATAGTAAATCTGTAGCTTGGGAAATTTCCTTTACACAACCTGCCTCCTCACCCCCACCCCCAGGTCATAGTAGTATGGAAAGTCCTGAAGAATTTCTGTCCCTGATTTCTGCTGTTGCTGACTTGGTGAAAGTCATAGAATTAAAGCATAGATTTTGCTGAGTCGCCTCAGCCTGGTTCCTTTATTCATAGATGTGATGCATTTGGAAAAGTCCTGATGACTTAGAAACAAAGAAACCAACAAAGAATTAAAAAGTTATTCAGGAAAATACTTGACATTGCACAACTAGAAGTCTTTTCAACTTAAAGCCTCGATCTCTATTTAATTGGTAATTTCAACTTCTCTTGGGAGACATGGAAATATTCAGCAGCTGTATTACTAGTCAATTGTATTTGGCATGAATTAAGACTTTAAGAAGAGATTTTTGAAAGGGAGACAGATACAAGGCATCCATTCTTCTTACTTTTTTCCCTTTTCCTCTTCGTTCTAGCTAACCGGGGCTCCCAGCATCTCTCACCTGTACTCCTTGGAGAGCCTCCTAATGAATCTAATTTCCTTGACATTTTCCTCTTTGGCTTCCACTTTGCAGCGTCAGTGATCCCAAACATAAATATGTCCACATCTTTCCTTTTGCAAGGATCTCCCATGTCCTCATGACCCAAAGGATTAAGGTCAATCTAAATACAGCTTGCAAGTTTCGCCATGTTCTGACCTCTGTCAAATCTCTAGGCATACCCTTTTTTTCCCACAAATTTGCCATCCATTCATAACACCCATCTGCTTATATATATTTTTTTTTACAGATTTTTACTTCTGTTCATATTATCTCAATTTAAAATTCAGTCCTTAACTTCCCATTCCCCCATCATGTATTCTAATTCTTTGCAGTTAAAGCTGTATTCTCCTTAGAAAGCTTTCCTATGACTTTCTGGGCTGGGTTAGGTACCCCTCTATTTGCTCTCATAAACACTGTTATTTACTTACTCCTCATTATGTATGTGAGATTCATTCATGTTGTTGTAAGTAGCTGGAGTTTGCTCATTCTTTTTTCTATATATCATTTATAAAAATATACCACAATTTATCCTAGTGTTATTGGATAATTTCTCCAATTTTGGCTAATATGAGTGTTCCTTCTATTAATATTCTTATGTGTGTATTTTGGTGAACTTATATACACATTTCTGTTGGGTATTATCTAGGACAGGAACTGTTCAGTCATGGGGGAAGGTTGGCAGAATACTAAAAATGGCCTCCTGGATCCAATGCCTAATGAAAGGGAGATATCCAGATGGGTTTTATCATAGACAGATCTCCAGATGGGCTTAATCTAATCATACCAGCCGCTTTAAAAGCAGAGATTTTTCTCTAGCTGGGAGAAGAAGATGAAGTCAGAGAAATGTGAAACACAGGAGAGGCTTGCTGCATCGTGGCTGACTTGATAATACAGGGGTTCACATGCAAGGACTGAAGAGTGGCCTCTAGTAGCTGATGGTGGCCTCCAGCTGACAGCAAGGAAACAGAACCCTAGTCCTACAGCCTCGACAACTGAAATTCTGCCAACAACCTGAATGATCTAGGATGTGGATTTCTCTCCGGAGCCTCCAGATGAGGACTCAATCCTCCCAACAGCTTGATTTCAGCCTTGTGAAACCCCGAGCAGATAACCCAGCAGTACTGTGTGGGGCTTCTGACCCACAGAACTGTGAGCTAGTGACGGTTTTGTTTTAAGCTGCTCAATTTGTGGTAATTGGTTACTCAGCAACAACAACAACAAAAAACTAATGCATAGAGTTTGCATGTATTCGTTTTAGTAGATGTTACTAACAGTTCTTCAGAATACCAATTTATATTCTCACCAGCAGTGTATGAGAGTCTAGTTTCTCTACAAAATCCACACATGTTGGGGCGCCTGGGTGGCTCAGTTGGTTAAGCGTCTGACTTCAGCTCGGGTCATGATCTCAGGATCCTGGGATCAAGCCCTATGTTGGGCTCTCTGCTCAGTGGGGAGTCTGCTTCTCCCTCTCCCTCTCTCTCTCTCTCTCTCTCTCAAATAAATAAATTAAAAAAAATCTATGCATGTTGCTTTTAGTGTAGTCACAGAATATAAAGCATCCAGTAGAAATATTCCTATTTAATGTTTAACTATTAATCATTAATGAAATTAAAAAAGTGAAATGTACCATTTTTCATGTAAAACAAACATGATTTTAATAAATTATAATTTCCACTTCTCAAATTTAGCCAAACACATGTGCAGCTCAAATTTTAGCAATTGGTCATTCAAGGGAACTAGTAATGATTATTTATTATTTAATGGGACTGATTTATGGCAAAATGATAGTTGTGTTTTTCATAAATTAAATAGCTATAATAGGAAAATTTAAAAGAACTCTACAGCTATTTCAATCAACTGGTTTCACTGTTCTTTGCTGTGTGTGAGTGTTCAACACAATATATTCCTAAAGATACATTGGATGATCTCTTTTTAAATATCAAGAATATATTATGGAAAACTCCACAGGGACTCTGAAGAAAGATTATATACTTTTTTAAAAATTGAACATCATTTGGCTAGTGGTGTTTTTATCTTTTCTTTTGATACTTTTCTTATTCAGTGTTCTAAATACCTCCTAGTCCTTTTGACTATATATAATTGTGTAATCTTCTAGAGCTTACTCTAGGAATTATACATACGGATTTTTCCCAGTTTTATTGGAATGTCAAAATGTTACCACTAAGACTTCTCTCCCTTATGCTTCAGCTATCTTTTTTATTACTTCTACATACACGAAAACTCCCATCAAAGAACATTCTATTTCATATTTTCAATCACTGAACACGTTTTATGAAATTCAAGAGGAGAAAAAGAAAGTATTATATACACCTAGATATTTTCCCTTTGTTCCCCTTTCTTCACTCTGATGTTCCAAGTTTCCTTCTGGTATCATTTCCCTTCGATCTGAAGAACTTCCTTTAACAATTCTTTTAAAGCGGGTCTGCTGCCAACAACTATTCTTAGCTTCCTTTCATCTGAGAATGTCTCTAATTCCCCTCAAGCACTGAAGGACATTGTCACCTCCACCAGATTCTGAGTTGACAGCTCATTTCTTCAGCACTTTGAAGATGGCATGCCACTTCCTTCTGGTACATCAGAGATTGGGGGTGAGCCCAGGATTGCATAAACAGCTTCTCAGCGTGGCCTTCCTGAACGCCTCCTCTTTATTTTCTGCCAAGAACTTTCCAGTTCCACAGGCTGCTCTTTCCAGACTTCCAACTAGAAACTGCCCCTTCCCACCCAGTTCAGGGTGATATACAGCAGGAAGGAAGAGAAGGAAAACAAACACAGCAGGTCCAGTGACACATTCTTGAAGCCGCAGCTGGATTGAAGGAGGGGACACTTCCCGGCCTTCTAGGTTTTGGCTGGTTTCTGACTTGCCAGTTGTACTTCACAAAGCTTATTTTATGATTTAAAATAGCATACTGTATATAGGAGTTATGTTACCTTCTTATTTGTATGTTTATCACATACTTTGATATTTGAAGTGTTATGTATTGGAAAGGCCACTTATATTTCTAGAACAAACTAGATTTTACACAACCTTTTCTTTTTTTCCTTCAAGGAAAGAATGTTTTTCTCCAAAGAAAAATTAATAGCAATAAAAAAAAAAAAATAGGGGGAAAAAAAACCTCTTGCCACTACCATTCCTCCCAAGATAATGAAGGGGAAAAAATCCAAGAAATCTCCCAACTGTCTCTGAGTTTTAGGAGTTTCCTTTTCAGTTTCTTGAGCTAGAACTAAAGAGATCTCTATCTTCTTCACAGTGCTTAGTGTGCAATGTGCTGAGTTCCGGTGAGGGCATACCAGGGCATACCAATGGCAAACGCATAGCTGGCTAAGTGGTCCTTTGAATTCTGGTGTTCTTCCCCAATCCGCCTTCTTATATTTACTTCTTAGAGTTCTCAAATAGCTGGCCATGCATTCTGTCCAGGTTTTATAATTGAGTTCAATGGAAGCTAAAGGGGCACTGACTCCATCTTATCCAGAACCAAAAGTCTATAGCTTATATTTTAATTCTACTTATGGAATCTTTCTGTATAAAAACTATCTTTTGTTTTTAAATTTTAAGCAAGTAAGTCTTAAGCAAGTAAGTCTATCTTCTCCTTTATGTCTTCAGAATATGGTATTAGTGTATGTTTTTCATCACAATTTTTAAATACTTTCTCTTTTCTTTTCTCCTAATGCACTCATAGATTTAAAAAGTCCATATCTTTAATCCACCCAGACTATATTATATTAATTTTTTTTCTATCATAAGGTAGTAAGTTGCAGTAATAGATTTTCTAATGTTGAACCATGCTTGCATTTTTGGGATGAACTCACTGTGTCTATGATAAATTCAATACATTATTATTTAATTACATACATAAATATATATATTGAGTGAAGTAGGTTCATAATTTCCCTTTTGTTTATGCTATTATCTTGTTTTTGTATCAAATTATCTTAGACTGTTACAATGCCTTAGAAAACAGATCATTTTTTGTTATCATTTTAAGAATTCTGAGCAGTTTAAACATTGGATATGTCCTTATTGATCTTTCTCCTCTAACATAAAATACAATGTCTGGCATAGAGTAACAATTCAAGAAATACATGTTCATGGATAAAAGAATGGAGAAGTGAATGAATAAGTTAATAGATTTATTTTTAAATTACCTTGCAATTATATCCATTGGAAATTCAGCCATCTTACCAGGTTCATATAATCTATCAAGTACTTTACTTGGTATTAGATTCCAGAGAAAAAAAAGGCATTTCCCAGCCTTTAAAGAGTTTGAGTTGCTTGTTGAAAATCCTAGAGGGGTGGCTCAGTCAGTTAAGCATCTACCTTCAGCTCAGGTCATGATCCCAGGGTCCTGGAATCTCTGGGATCTAGTCTTGCAGCAGGCTCCCTGCTCAGTGGGGAGCCTGCTTCTCCCTCTCCCTCTGCCTGCCACTCCCCCTGTTTGTGCTCTCTCTCTCTCTCTGTCAAATAAATAAACAAAATCTTAAAAAAAAAAAGAAAATCCTAAAAGTATGCTCTCCAAATATTTATGTGTCCCTATAAAACAATAAACTACTTAATGCAATAGACACAGTAACTAAATAAAAAATATTCCCACATTGTAAGTATATTACTTATATTTCCATATATTTTATTTCTTGACTTTTTTTTAAAGATTTTATTTATTTATTTGACAGAGAGAGACAGCGAGAGAGGGAACACAAGCAGAGGGAGTGGGAGAGGGAGAAGCAGTCTTCCCACTGAGCAGGGAGCCCAATGCAGGTCTCCATCCCAAGACCCTGGGATCATGATCCAAGCTGAAGGCAGACGCTTAAAGACTAAGCCACCTGGGCGTCCCTATTCATTGACTTTTATTATGTAAGTAAAACTGTTATTTTGGACAATAAACTTGGTTCTCAAATATGCTAATATAAAAATTAGGAATATAGAATATTCTCCAGAGAAAATATAAAAGGAAAATAAATGTCTATTAAAATATCAATTATACCATTCTAATTGTCACCAAATATGAATTTGAATTAGCTAAAAAAGTTCTTTAGTCCTGTAAACCATATTACCAAATCAAAAATAAATAAGTAGAAATAACATGAAAATAATTTGAGAACTAGTAATTGATGTGTTTCTCATATGAGAAACAATTTTATAGCTATGATTAAGGTAATAATTTCAAGTAAAATCATTATAAGCACTCTCCAAAATTCATATTAAACCTGAAAAGTTATGGAAGCTTACTAAAATCTCCAGTATTTTTATAAAAGCTAATAGCTTTTTCTCTCGTGTGTTCTTTTCATAAACTCTTTGATTTCTTCCTGAAAAATGAATTTCTGACTGGGAAAATTTGAGCAGTATATTGATATAGAAACAAATTAACTAAATTGAGTCAGTGACACAGAAGTTAACTTCACAGTCTCCTATAATAGCTACCACAAGTACTAAATAGTGCGTGAATGTACAGTTCCTTCTCTAATCTCTGAACTTTCCTTGAAGAAGAGATGGGCAGGATACAATTTGTGTGGGGTGACAGAAGCATACTGCCTCAAAGTAGTTCTCAATGTAACTTCCTTTAGAGGTATGTCTCAAAAAGAATGGTGTACCATCAATGCTGCCAAAACAAAGTTGAACAGATCCTCTGATAAAAGCTGTTAATTGAGATGATCAAGACAGACTCATAAAGCTATCCAGCTGCCAAGGCCCCAAAGTCCTGTGGGAAAAATAAATACCAGAAACTTTAGAGAGGCGATGCTGGAAATGATTGTTCATGAGCCTCCCTTGGGAGCAGCAGGTGGTAGTCTGGCCAAAGAGCCATTATTGCTTAGAATTCTCTGGCTCTCTCTGCTGTAGGAGAATGAATCATCTTTGACATCTTAGGCAAAGATACAGATTGTAGATATTCCTTCTGGTAGTCACTGAAATAACTATTTTCCATGAGGAAATGGGTAAGGTTAGAGACAGTTCTGGAAGCTACTAAAGTTTAATGATCACACTTTTTAAATCTGTTCTGGTCTTCATATTTCTAGATAATGTTCCCCTTCTCCACCAAGGAGAATTATGGGAGCA
The DNA here is from genome assembly GCA_028534135.1 of Potos flavus. Lineage (NCBI taxonomy): Eukaryota > Metazoa > Chordata > Mammalia > Carnivora > Procyonidae > Potos > Potos flavus. The sequence goes on along the minus strand of CM052895.1, from coordinate 106,375,123 downwards.
TCTGAACTTCTTCAGTCTCATATTGCCCAACTGGTCCTAAGAGGTTCATCCAGGACCTTCCTCTATTTAGTTTATGTGTGTGTGTGTGTGTGTGTGTGTGTGTACTTGGTATTATGGTATTTGTGGACAAAATTAGCTGAAAGTGCTACTGTGGAACCTGTCAAAATTGTGTTTAATTTTAAATATACACCCCAGATACAGCATCTGCTAGAGATAGTTCTGACTCTAACAAGAATTATGACTGCCACATACTCGATTCTTTTTTTTTCTTTCCAATTTTATTATTAACATATAATGTGGTATTTGTTTCAGGGGTTCAGGTCTGTGATTCATCAATCTTACATAATTCACAGTGCTCAAAATAGCACATACCTTCCCCAGTGTCCATCACCCACCCACCGCATCCCTCCCACCCCCTCCACTCCAGCAACCCTCAGTTTGTTTCCTGGGATTAAGAGTCTCTTATGGTTTGTCTCCCTCCCCGGTCCCATCCTGTTTCATTTTTTTCCTCTCTTCCCCTTTGATCCTCTGCCTTATTTCTCAAATTCCACATATCAGTGAGATCATATGATAATTGTCTTTCTCTGACTAACTTATTTTGCTTAGCATAATATCCTCTAGTTTCAGCCATGTTGTTGCAAATGGCAAGATTTCAATTTTTTGATGGCTGCATAATATTCCATTGTATATATATACCACATCTTTTATATCCATTCATCTATCAATGGACATCTAGGCTCTTTCCACAGTTTGGCTATTGTGGACATTGCTGCTATAAACATTCAGGTGCATGTGCTCCTTTGGATCACTACATTTGTATCTTAGGGGTAAATACCCAGTAGTGCAATTGCTGGGTCACAGGGTAGCTCTATTTTCAACTCTTTGAGGAACCTCCATATTGTTTTCCAGAGTGGCTGCGCCAGCTTGCATTCCCACCAACGGTGTAGGAGGGTTGCCCTTTCTCTGCATCCTCGCCAACATCTGTCGTTTCCTGACTTGTTAACTTTGGCCATTTTGACTGGTGTGAGGTGGTATCTCATTGCGGTTTTGATTTGTATTTCCCTGATGCCGAGTGATGTTGAGCACTTTTTCATGTGTCTGTTGGCCATTTGGATGTCTTCTTTGCCGAAATGTCTGTTCATGTCTTCTGCCCATTTCTTGATTGGATTATTTGTACTTTGGATGTTGAGTTTGATAAGTTCTTTATAGATTTTGGATACTGGCCCTTTATCTGATATGTCATTTGCAAATATCTTCTCCCATTCTGTCAGTTGTCTTTTGGTTTTGTTGACTGTTTCCTTTGCAGTGCAAAAGCTTTTGATCTTGATGAATCCCAATAGTTCATTTTTGCCCTTGCTTCACTTGCCTTTGGTGATGTTTCTAGGGAGAAGTTGCTGCCTGTGTTCTCCTCAAGGATTTTGATGGATTCCTGTCTCCATTGAGGTCTTTTATTCATTTTGAGTCTATTTTTGTGTGTGGTGTAAGGAAATGGTCCAGTTTCATTCTTCTGGTTTTTTCCCAACACCATGTGTTGAAGAGACTGTCTTTTTTCCATTGAACATTCTTTCCTGCTTTGTCGAAGATTAGTTGACAATAGAGTTGAGGGTCCATTTCTGGGCTCTCTATTCTGTTCCATTGATCTATGTGTCTGTTTTTGTGCCAGTACCATACTGTCTTGATGATTACAGTTTTGTAATAGAGCTTGAAGTCCAGAATTGTGATGCCACCATCTTTGCTTTTCTTTTTCAACATTCCTCTGGCTATTTGGGGTCTTTTCTGGTTCCATACAAATTTTAGGATTATTTGTTCCATTTCTGTGAGTGCGACATCCTTTCTTGGTTAAAACTCTTCACAGTGTAGGGATAAAGAGTACATACTTCAATATCATAAAAACCATCTATGAAAAACCCACAGTGAGTATCATTCTCAATGGTGAAAAACTGAGAGCTTTTCCCCTAAAGTCAGGAACACGGCAGGGATGTCCACCATCACCACTGCTGTTCAACATAGTACTAGAAATTCTAGCCTCAGCAATCAGACAACAAAAAGAAATAAAAGGCATCCGAATCAGCAAAGAAGCAAATTCTCACTCTTCGCAGATGACATGATATTTTATGTGGAAAACCCAAAAGACTCTACCCCAAAACTGCTAGGACTCATACAGGAATTCAGTAAAGGGGCAAGATATAAAATCAATACACAGAAATAAGTTGCATTACTATACAACAACAACGAGACAGAAGAAAGAGAAATTAAGGAGTTGACCCCATTTACAATTGCACCCAAAACCATAAGCTACCTAGGAATAAATCTAAACAAAGAGGCAAATAATCTGTCCTCAGAAAACTTCAGAATACTCATGAAAGAAATTGAGGAAGACATAAAGAAATGGAAAAACGTTCCATGCTTGTAACCGTCCCTCAGAACAATGTACTGACCAAACATGCTTAGACATGTACCAGCAACAGGCCTCTGAGGCCTTGAAGCTGAGCAGCTGGGAACGCCAGGCCAGCTCAGGATGGAACGCTGCCTGCTTCTTTTTTGTTATCTCCCCTTCTCCAGAGATCACCTGTAGTTAATTAGATGATCCCTTTAAATGTGTTTACTCAACCACAAATCCTGTACTGCTTGATCAGGCATATCTTGCTTATCTATAATCTCCTTCGACTCCTTTGTTGATTGTTATCTTGTATCTAATAAATACGGGACTGAGGAGTTGTTCAGGCGGCAGTCTTCTCAACTGCCGACCCCTGCTCTGTTTCTCTTGAAGCTGACTTGTTTGTGCCTCATTCTTCTCCCGTGCACCTTCAGGAAGTGGCACATGCTCATGTGTTGAAAGAACGGATATTGTGAAAATGTCTATGCTACCTAGAGCAATCTACACATTTAATGCAATGCCACATACTTGCTTCTTACACAATGTCCTGTTATATTTTTGTATTTTTTACTTAAATGGGGACTTTATGAACAAAGCAGTTGGGAGAATGCGATCTTTGAGATTAGTAAGATTTAACTAAATAAATATCAATGGTTAAACCATTTTCGATTACAATCCGTTCAAATAAATTCATACATAGAGGATGTATTAAATCTTTTCTTGATAATTCGAGTCATTGTTACGCCCGTACTTTTTGGACTGTGCTCTAAAACATTGATTTTGTATAGCCTAGGGAAGCCTGAGGAGGCATTCTGGATGTGATTCCTGTGAGCATTTAAGTCTTTAGTCATTGTGCTTATTATTTCATTTTTAAGTAGTCTACTTTTGGGGCGCCTGGGTGGTACAGTTGGTTAAGCATCTGCCTTTGGCATAGGTCATGATCCCAGGCTCCTGGGATCGAGTCCCTCATCAGGGAGACTGCTTCTCCCTATGCCCCTCTCTCTCTCTGTGTCACTCATGAATAAATATATAAAAAAGTAAAAATCTTTAAGTAGTCTACTTTCATTCCTCGATACACTTAAAGTCCTTGCATGTAGATGGTGTTCCACTTTCTTACAGTTGGAATAAGATATGACCAAAGTTGTCAGGTTATATGTAAACTAAGAACTGGGTTCTGAGTGAAAATCTGAGGAAGGATGCAAGACATAAAATATGTTTGTCTAAGTACTTAATATCTGGCATTTAATTTGGCTTTTTTTTTCTTGTTTATTCTTAGCAAGCCAGCAATTTTACCTACTCAAATAAGAAAATTTCCAGGAACTGTAAAGTATCTCTGAATTGGATTATTCTATTGGTATTTGATTTTCATGTATATTTTTCTAAGCTACCAATTATGTTTAGATCCCTAGAGCTGGAAATTTTTTTCCTGCATCTCTGATGGTTTATTCCCAATAGTCAAACTCCTACAAAGCTCTCTATGTTCAGTGAATATGTGAAAATAAAATAAAACAAAAACAAAAAACTGTGAGTTCCAACTCCAGAAAATAAAGCTTTGTTTTAAACATCCACGATGCAGAATGACTACTTAAATGTTATCATAGTGATTAATCAGCAGCGTTCAGAAGCAAACTCATTTGAGATTCATTCTTGTCTCAGGCAGAAGTGAAAATGTCTTGTACCAATGGTGAGTCAGCCTGACTTAATCCCTCTTCCCTCTCTTAGCAAACATGAGCTCACACACTCACATATGAGCAGGTGCTGATTAAGTCATTCTCTAAAGCTTTGAATGAATAAAATCAATTACTAACTTTGTCAATGTAAGATTATAAATTTTAACTTGGTTTTATAAGACCTTTGCTAATTGCCCACCTAAGATTCAACTTCAAACTATTTTTTAAAAGATTTTATTTATTTATTTGTCAGAAAGAGAGAGAGCACAAGCAGGGGGAGCAGCAGGTGGAGGGAGAAGCAGGCTCCCTGTTGAGCAAGGAACTAGATGTGGGGCTCAATCTCAGGACTCTAGATCATGACCTGAGCCAAAGGCAGATGATTAACTGACTAAGCCACCCAGGCATCCCAGCTTCGAGCCATTTTTAAGAAAGGGCTTTGTCACTCTACTGAAAGTCAAATTTCAAATGTGCCCTTCTTGAACAGTGAAGCTCTATGGCTCTAAAATTTAGTGTAAAATTTCTAGGTCTCTTCATTTTCTTTTTCGTCTAAGACAAACCAGTTAGTTGTCTTAGGCCATCTCTTCCTCCTCAGGCTGTATTTCCTTATCCCCTAAACAGTCAGGAGGAGAGTGAGAAATTCAGTTCATCTTGTGAGCCAGAAACCTTTACACATAGAATCAAATCATAACTTACATTTTTTTCAAAGCAGACATTATCTTTTGAAATGTTACTGTGAGTTTTCCGAAAAACAAAACGTCTAGATGGAAGCCACGATTTTTTACTTCTTTGGCTTTTGATTTATCTGCCTTCATAACACAAGCCCAAATATTCCCTCATTTTCATCATCCAGGGAATTCCTAGAGCAAGAAGTAAACTAAAGATGGAAATCTTAGCATGGAGAAACCCATAAAAGTTCCTGTTGACTGATAAATGAACTCCATGTGCGACATCTATACCTGAAGTTATATGGCTGTATACTGGGCCACTAAATGTTGAGGTGTAATATGATTCTTTAACCCTGCTCTAACAAGATTTCTGCAACCTCTTTTTTGGGCTCTCTTCATGCTGACCTGTGTTTAGAAACATGTCAGAGATGCTGTACTGAACAAGCCAGAGAAATTAAACTAACTCATATGAAAAAGACAGATAGCCTCCTGGGAAGAATGAGATACGTTTGGGAGGCAAGAAAAGAATAAGTGGGGAGGATTTTTAAGAATCCATTCAGATTGTGTTGAAGGGGAGAAAAAGAATAAGAATGAGCAGATAGATATGCAGCTTTTATTCTGTGTGACTTCTGTAGCGTGAAATAGTAAAGGAGAGTGTTAGAAGTTTGGCTTTGAATTATAAGTATAAACCTTATTGCCTTTTCAAACCTTAGGCCATTCAAAGACTTTCTTAGAATTGGTTGCGAAGGGCAGAATGGTGTGATATTGAAAGCATGGCTCTGAAGCCAGATTGTCTTGTATAAATCCTGGCTTTCCCATTCTGTCTCAACTTGAGCAAGTTCCTTAACCTCTCTTCCTCAGTCAGTTCTTCTGTAAAATAGAAGTAATAATAGTATGCACTTAATAGGGTTTGGGGAATAAATGAGCTCATATATGAAACATATTTAGAACACCCCTCTGGCTTCCATCTAGACATTTAGTTTTTCTGAAAACTCACAGTAATATATAGATATAGATATAGATATTATATATATATATAACAGATATATAATATATCTGTATTTCTAAAAATTACAATAATATAATATATATTTAGGAGATCAACTATATATTAGGAGACCAAAACAGTATTAGCAATTTGCATTTACATATTTTTTTTGAATCTGATACTATGTGAGATGGATAATTAGGTAAAATCAAGTATCATACAAGTTATAAATAATTAATGCCAAAATAAAATATATCCTTTAGAATATTTAAAAGCTACTGAAATAGTTATCTATTAGATTTTTTCCTTATAAAATACTACCCTAGAAATACTTCCTAAAACCAACTTTCTTATTAAAAAAAAACAAAAACAGGGGCGCCCGGGTGGCTCAGTGGATTAAAGCCTCTGCCTTCGGCTCAGGTCATGATCTCAGGGTCCTGGGATCGAGCCCCGCATCGGGCTCTCTGCTCAGCAGGGAGCCTGCTTCCTCCTTTCTCTCTGCCTGCCTCTCTGCCTACTTGTGATCTCTCTCTGTCAAATAAATAAATAAAATCTTTAAAAAAAAACAAAACAAAAACAAAAGGTTGTTTAAATCCTTTTTCACATATGATACTGTTATCTGAAAGTCACTATAACCAGGGCCCAAACTGGTGAATTTATATGTCAAGTGCAACTCAATCCCATTGACACAGTAAAATGAAACGCCTCAAAGTACCACTGAGCTTCTTATTTTTAGTGAGAAAATTGAGACCAAAAAGATTAAGAGACTTGTTCAAGTTCAGAGAGCTAACTTGTTGGAACAGCATGTGACAACTGACTTTGGAGATAGGCCAGGAAACTAGATTCACAGGACAAAAATTAGGAAGCTAGAGGGTCCTTAGATTAGGCAAGCACTCAAAATTCAGAAATACTCAGGAGAATAGGGAGAAACAATGGGTCAGAAAGGGGAAAAAAATTCAAATAGGAACCATAGGAACATAAGTGACAAGGGGAACTTGAAATTGGAGCAATCCTGACTCATCTAGGAGCTCTGCAGGTGGTTGGAGTGAGTGAGTGTTGTCCATGGGAAGGACGAATCCTGACAGAGGTGGGCGCTGCAGGGAAATAAGGAAGGAGTTCAAGGTGGGATGGGTGGTTGAATAACTGAACAATAGCCTGAAACTGTAGGTATTTGGAAAATTCTTGGAGTGATAAATCAATATTTTGAAATTTGGAGGAAAATTCTTTTGCATGAAGACTATTATTCACAACTGAACTAGTTCCTTCTCTTACCAGCTTATCACACAATAAACGTAACTACTTGTTTACCCATTTAAATGTATTATAGATTACCAGGGACATAATAACTTCCTTCTTATAGAGGTCCATGTGAGAAGAGAGGTGTTAATTCCAATATAACATATTAAAATACAGTAGGCTAAAACTTCTCTTTTTACAGAGACTGTTTGTCAGAAGTCAAAAGACTCAAGAGACTTAACCAGAATCTCTAACAGCTCTAACACATGTCCAAATAAGAGCAATAAAACAGGATATTCTTTGTTAGGTCTTTAGAGATGAACTCTTGAACTCTCAATACTTATTCTTGACAAGCATTTTTAAGTGATGCTCAGATCAGCCTAGAGTGCAATGAAAAAGAGAAAACCACAAGAGCTTTCCTTTTCTCGTGAGGCACATGATGTACATACACTTTAGGCTACCACAGGGCAGTGGGCTATCACTAACACTCCAGACTTGGATAAGAACTGTACTAACCCTAACCTTTCCAATTTTAGTGGACCTTAATGGGCTATTTGTACAATAATTTACTGCTGAAGATAATTCACAGCCCACGCAATTCTACTTAAAGCCCATCCTTCAGTGTCTGAGGAATTATGACTTTGTTCTTTAGCTTTAATTAGCTGGCAAGGAAGGAGGGTTAATAACATTGGTACACAATCTTTGCAGCTAGAGCTAGTTTGTCCCGACAGAAGATATACAAAAAGAGAATTCACTGGATCTCAATTAAAAAATGTTTGGCCAAAAGCATGGAGGACATGATCTCTAAGTGTTAGATAGGTTGGGGATTGGATTAAAGTAGTTAATGCAATGAATTACCCTTAATCTTTTTTTGTACTTTTCTGAGACACTGTGATAAATTTGTCTAATTCCTTAAAATTATAACCCTAACAGTAAGAATCCCAGTTTTTTAATCCATGAGTAGAAAGTTTATGCACACACCTGAACCTGTATGACGGTATTAGTGGATGGAGAATTTGAGTATTCCCCACTCTTACCTGCTGGGTACAGACTGATACAAGGTCCCTATTCTTGCATTCTTTAGTTGGCACTTCTTAGGCCAAGACCCAGGGACATTATGTTTTTCCCAAAGGACTAGTCCTATAAATTGCCTATTTCTATGAAAAAGAAATCAAAAAGTGTCAGAATCTACAGCCATGGAAAAGAATGCAGAAAATGGCAAAGAAGACCTTCTCTCTTTTTGAACTTGGAGAGAGTGTGTACTCTGTATATAAAGAAGAGAGAAATCTAGAATACCAATAAATATGTTTTGATTTAGCATCCTGGAATTATGGAAGCCAACCCATTAAAGTGTTGCCAAACTCTGGAGGCTTACTGAGTTTTTTTTGCAACTGTTTTGGTAGTATGTAGTCTTGATAAGACTAGCATTATGAAAATTTTGTCAAAATTACTATATTATATATTCCGTGCAAAAGGAATAATATCTGTTTTTTTGATTTCTGTATCTTGAATCCTTAGTAAGTACTTGGAACATAGTCAGTACCCAATGTGTGTGTGCGTACACATACATAAATATAAATATACATATATAAAAGTTGTAGCTGACTTATTTATTTATAACATTCAAAGTGGAGGACTGACATAGTACACTACATTTTACAAAGTGCTTTTCATACATACTCAAATTTATGCCTCATCGAAAAATTGCTATAAGCACTCCTATTCCCTGAAACTTCAAGAGACCCAATTACACAATAGGAAATAGAACTTGGAAGTATGTAATTGTGGCTCAGCAAGAATTTCCTTGGAAATTCCTTGGAAATAAGGTGGATCCTTAAAAAATGAAGTTCTACAACTCCTTCATTCTCATCCATCCCCACCATCTCCAGTTCCAAAGAGTGTAGGTAAACTGCAATTGGGAATCCTCTGAATGCAGAAATTTTCAGTCTACCTGATAAACTCGCCAAACTTTGGGCATGTTTTTGGTAGGAATAAAAGGAGGCGACAGAGAGCCATGTCCACTCATTTATAGCCTTGATTTGGTATATATCTTTAATTGTATGTTTCTGGTTTGGTTGTAAACCAAAAAGGAAATGACCTTGTATCTGAGTGATCATTCCATCCAGTCCTCAAACCTAAATTAACTTTTGTGGTCTGGCCTGGTTCAAATGCCCAACGTATTCTAATGTGGATGGTTTCTGTTTTGACTTAACTTATGAAACTATATATTTATGGCATCTTTAGGACAACAAAGTTTTATTTTGCATATTTGATGCAAAGAGTTCTTGAATAATCATTAGTGAATATTTATGGAGCATCTCTTACAACCAAATTAATTCCCACTAGGAACTGTGAAGAAGAGAAATGAAGAATGTAGTTGTTATGGGCTGAATTGTGAACACCTCTAGAATTCGTATGTTAAAGTCTTAACTGAGCCCCTATACCTCAGAATGTGATTATGGTTTGGAAATAGGGTCTTTGCAGAGGTTAAGTAAGTTAAAATGAGGTCCTTAGAGTGGGCTCTAATCCAGTATGACGAGTGTTCTTATAAGATTTGGACACAGAAGATTTGGACAACATAGACACATACAGAGGGAAGACAATGTGAAAACATAGGGGAAAAATTGTCCATCCACAAGCCTAGAATAGATCCACCTTTCATGACCTTCAGAGGAAGCCAACCTTGCTGACAAGATATCTTGATCTTGGACTTCTAGCTTTCAGAACTGTGAGAAAATAAATTACTGTTGTTTAAGCCACCCAGTCTGTGGTCCTTTGTTATGGCAGCTCTGGCAAGTAAAACCACTTCACTTAGGATTCTCATTCACTAAGATCTTACATTTATTTCTATATCCATGTGTATGAGATGAAAATAAATAAAATTTAGGCTACTTAGCATTTTAAATACACATATAATGAAACAGCTTGTATTTCTTATAGCATCCTTCTAGTAGCATGAGAGGATTGGGTTATTTTTTGTTTGTTTGTTTATTTGTTTTCTATTACCAATCAGAAGACGATTTACAGAAGGATTTTATTTTTATGTGCAAAACATACTTAACACAATTTTTGGAACACATAATTCAATAAGTGTTATTCCCTTTCTGCTCTGTTTCTCCACTACATGGTTTCCCCAAAACATCAATGCATAGGTAGAACCCAGGAAAAATCAAGTAGCTAATATAATTTATTTTGAAGCTCTTGTTAATTTTTCCTTTCAGTGACCCTGTTTGTCATTTTGGTAAGCTCTTTCCAAATAACTAATGTTCTTAGATTTAGTTACCAAGCCATGGATCTAGCCACTGAGATGTTATCAGTTCCAAGTCACATTGCTCTTGACCTTTCACTTCTCTGTCCAAAGTTACATGTCCGAGTGCCTTTTTTTTTTTCAGGGATATGCTCTCCTACCCTATGTGGTAAATAAGCCATCCTATAAAAGGTATTTTGGTCCTGCATGTTCATTACTTCATTCCCTAGATAATTATAACTTAATGCATATTGTAATTTTCATGTAATGCAAAAAAATGACTTATTCTAGTTCTATCCATAATGGTAAAAAATAATATTTTGTAGTTAACTGATCCTTTATTATTTATAATATCACATTCATATTCAGTTAACATTTTTCTGAATACTCATTATGTATTAGATGTAGAATTTCCATACCTATTCCACATATGTATTGCAATCCCCTTTCACAAGGCAGGGTGAAAAAGCTTAAAGAGATGTAATAATCTGCCCTAAACCTCACAGATGATAAATAGTGAAATTGATATTCAAATCCAAATTCTGACCCAGGTCCACTTTTGTTATTACTATTATTATTTGCTACTGTCTCCCATTTTGATATCTCAATATGTTTATAAATGTTAGTAGAAATAAGTCAGGGGAAGGAAAGGAGAAAATATTGAAACCAAGTATTTATTTTCTTTTCTATATTCCATTCCCTGTTCTGTACTTGCATCTCTGGGGAGAAACACAAAAATTGGTTGGAAGCCTAAGAATGTGGCAAGAAATAGCAGGCATCAGAATGGCTCTAGTTATAAACAAGAGGTCCTCGGTTCTCCCTTAGGATAAATGCCGTTTAAAGTACACATCAATGTAATATCTGGAAAGGATTCTAAAAACAGAGACACCTATTTAAATCCTTCAATCAAACAAATATTTCATTTCAATACTTTGCTTACTTGGAAGAATAAGCAAACTTACTTCAACAGGCTATGTGTTCTAAAAAATAAAAGAAAACTTGTACATAGAATTTCCCTCTGAACACAACTTATTGATTTTTCTAGATGTCATCCTGAAGAAAGCAAACATATTACAACTTAAGAGCAAAAGTATACTTGACAAATGTAAGCTTCTAGTTTTAGGTTGGGAAAACTCTTATCTTACCACATCTGAGCTGCATAAAAGAATAAGTCAGCAAGACTTACACCACAGTTATCTTTTTTTTTTTTTAACTTATATGGGAAAAAAAAACTCTTCTAGGAAAAAAATATTCAGAAATCCCCTGAAAGGATTTCGATTTTATAATCTAAACTTCCAAGCATAATTCCAAAGAGAAGAATGTGCCCCTCCAAAAAGAAGAAAAAAAGAGTAGCTTTGTAATTCAAAATAAATTGTTTAGGAAAATGATAAATTTCAACCAAAAAAATTTCATAAGACATTTTCACAAATAACAGTTAATCTGGGGAAGAGCGGGATTTAAAAAATGTGTGTTCTGGTTTAGGTTTAGTAGCTGTGGGCCTGGGGCATCAGAGTGATCATCTGCATTTTCAGTGGGATGGACAAAAATAACCATTTTACTGCTAAAATAATTTTTTAAATAAAAGCCTACATGGATATCTATAAATATTTAAAATATGTATTATATAGATACCTTTTAAAATTTCATAAAAATATATCTGTTTTTCATTTTCTATTTTTGTATGGATACAGAATTGTTTTGTCTAAAGTTGAGTTGCAGGTGTTAAGCCTACCTGCTCCTCTTTCCTCTCAAGCTCCCAAGAGATTACTGATGACCACAGTCTGGAAACCTTTCAACCTTGAGTACTCTTCAGTATCTTCTAGGTATGGAAATTACCTTTGCGTGGCTCAAATGTGCAGCCAGCCAATATATTACCAAATATGAACTTTAGTAAGAAGACGACACATACATCAGGCATGGCAAGAACATTTAATTCAAGCGCTAAGGGGCTCCTGAGTGACTCAGTCACTTAAGCATGGGACTCTTGATTTCCACTCAGGTCATGATCTCAGGGTCTCGAGATCAAGTCTAGCATTGGGTTCTGCGCTGAGCATGGAGCCCGCTTAGATTCTCTCTCTCCTTTTCCCTCTGCCATTCCCCTGGTTGTGCCCCCCCACCACAAGAAAACAAATAATAAATAATTAAGTGCTAATTCTTTCTATTACTAGTTACTATATGATACCACTGGGATAAGAGTAATGAGAACACTATGATAAATTTATCGAATTTTGTTATGCATCTGCAAGTTGAAGTTGTTACATCTGTGCACACATTTATATATTTGTGATCCCAGCATTGTCACTTGTATATATTATATTAAAAAATTCCCATGAATAGAAAAATGTGGTGACAATAGTATTGCAAAATTATAACAATACTTTTCTATTCTGTTCTATTAGCAAAAGTATAGCTATGAAAACTCATGACTTCTAATGATTAAGTTCAAACAATTCACGTTTTTCCTGGAAGGAGAAAATAGTTCTGCTTAAAGAAATCTGATTAGGGGCACCTGGGTTGCTCAGTCTGCGAAGTGTCTGCCTTGATCCGCTCAGGTGATGATCCTGGGGTCCTGGGATTGAGCCCTTGAGGCGGGCTCCCCGCTCAGTAGGGAGTCTGCCTCTCCCTCAACATCTGCCTCTCTGCCAACTCCTGCTCTTTCTCGCTCTCTCTCTTAAATAAATAAATAAATAAATAAATAAATAAATAAATAAAATCTTTAAAAAAAAAAGAAATATGATTAAATGGTAAGAGAAAGAAGTCCAATATTAGAGACCAAAGGGATGCAGCTAGAAGAAGAAAAAAAAGTGGGCTCTAGAGCATCAACTGTGTAACTCAGTCCCAGTTCCTGGAAAATTCACTGATGACTGCACTTCTCTCAGGGGGAATATTTTCAGTGATATCCCTTGAAAGAGACAACGAATCATTACAGAAAGATGACAAACTTTGGGATTAAATTCTCTGGGTTAAATCCCAACTCCATTATTTGCTGTAAATGTACTCATTCTCAATTTCTTCATAATAAAATGATGAGTTGGGTTATTGAGAATATCAAAAATACCACAAGAAAAATGCCTGCCCCATGGTAGATGAATGGCAGCTAAAACCATTGGTCTTACTTAACATGGTCCTGGAAAATGTTGAACAGAAATCTACTTCAATTGAGTAATGGTAAATTTGAAAATGAGAATGAAAGGATGTAAACATACCCTGTGTAATAATCATTGTCTATTTAGCATTGACTACTGTATCTCCCCTCTGATACCTGCCACTGATCTATACCTCCCCATTCCCAGATGAGAAGGATTTTGGAAAAAAGAGGGCTCAGCAAACAAAAGAAAACAGTTTTGTTTTGTTTTGTTTTTTTTCCCTTTCCCTTTTTTTGTTTTTTGTTTCCCTTTCCAAACAAAAGAAAACAGTTTTGTTTTGTTTTTTTTCCCTTTCCTAATTCACAGACCAGGCCCTGTGAATTAAACTACTGAGAAATATCGACCTTATACTCTATCTTACTTCTTACACCACACTTTAAAAAGTAACAAATTGTTTATTGTGAAATTTGTTTCCTGGCTGAAAGAGAAGGATCTCTACTCTCAACATGCATAAATTTAGGATTGGGAACTAGAAGTGAAATCTTTAATCTTCTTGTGAAATAGTTCATCATGATACTTTGACAATTAAAAGGTTACCTCAGGCCAGGGGTAGGGCAGGGAGGCAATACAATCATTCTTGTCAGTTATCAGTACTACTTAAATAGGTTTTTTTTAGTCCATCCCACATTTAGATAATTGATTTGCATCAAATTTCTCAGATGTACAATTTAGAGTTATTCCTGAAATCTCATATGGCGTGAGGGGAGGGTGATAGATATTTATGAAAAAAGTAAAACTGAAACTGAGCTTTAACTAATTTTCCTGAACAGAGCTGAGAAATGTAGGGTATTTTCAAGTTTTTAGAAGAGTGTCCTTCCCCAAAGTCCTTCTGCTCTCCCAGGATGTGTCCCCATAGAAGTCCTAGGGCTCACATCATACATCCTCAGCCCCAAATGGAAGGAGATCCCAGTGCAGGCATCTTCTCCCCCATTTCTGGTGAGGAACATCCTTCTGATCCCTTAACTCTTGATTACATTGTTTTTCTACAAATTCCACCTTTCTGCTCAAAATATTCACAAAAAATTGAGAAGAATCCCTTTAGAATATATGAATCCAATCTAGAAATACCCTTTCACATGGGATTTTCATGCATTTGGTGTTGTCCTTTGAGTGTATGAAGGGGCACTACTTATGGCTATCAGTGTGGATGGGATGTCCCAGTGGGTGCAGCCACTCCTGGAAGATCCCACAGCTGTGTACTATTGTGCCCTCATTTCACACAAAGTACATACCTATTTCCAGTTGCTTAGGAAAAAACATTACCACCACTCATCGTTGCCTACTTGTTTGCTGTCACCTAAATTGGAATTTCAGAGAAATCCTCCAAAAAAAAAGCTGCAAAATTGTTCTCCAATAAAAGTTTTCCATTGACTATCCAGGAACTGGGTGGTTTTATCAGTTCTGCTAAGGGTCTCACCACCTCTCTGATTTTGAAAGCTCTCCTAAAAAGAGGGGGGTTGGGAAACAATGCAAATTTGCCGGTTTATCTTAAAGTTGGGGGTTTAGTTATTGCTTTTTTTTTTTTAAGCTTGGCAAAATGAGTGACTTTTTATTTACCATTGCATGTATCAAGATTACAATAAAAACACTAGTGATACCATCAGAACAAAAGCAATGATTTTTTGGCAATAGCAATGAACAGAATATTGACAGTCTCAGAGGAGAATCAAGCAATTATCCAGGAGCTATGAACCTGATGGTAATACGGTCTTCTGGTGTCTTTTGTGGCTTTCTCCTTTTTTGTCAACTACTGGTTTAAAATCATTCGTAGTTGTTGTTTGGACTGCAGTATCAATAAAGGTA
The DNA here is from genome assembly GCA_028534135.1 of Potos flavus. Classification (NCBI taxonomy): domain Eukaryota; kingdom Metazoa; phylum Chordata; class Mammalia; order Carnivora; family Procyonidae; genus Potos; species Potos flavus. The sequence continues at coordinate 106,359,991 of CM052895.1, read as the reverse complement.
AGATATGAAATTATTGTTTCTTCACCTTGATTGGACCAAACAACTATAGTTACACTGTTAAGATTAATAATAATGAAGTGGGACAATGCCATCTTCTTTAATATTATCCTCCATTATTTCCAGAGCTTGAGTTGGTCACTTCTTTCTGCTTCTTCAAAACCCATAGATTGGGGTAGATTGATAATATTTTTTACATGTTTGGACCCCTGACCATTAGCTGGCCCTTGCAATCTCATTGAATAGAGCTTAACAGTTGATTAAATGCTACAGTAATAAGTAGCTGTTCATCACAATCAGATTCCAAGGTCATGCCTTTTTGGACACAGTTGTCAAACCCATGTTCTTTGCTTTCATTAAGATGTTAATAGGAGACATTAAATCCACACAGCCCTTTGGAATGTCTGTGTCCTTACAGCTTCCAGGGTCATTTTCTAAGTACGGCTTGATTTTTTTTTTTTATTCTAATCCCACAGCATCACTCCTTAATATTGGTCAATTCTCACTTTGTTTTGAAAAAAACAGAAATATTGGTGTTGCTGGTAGATTATTGGCGGCAGCTCTTCCCTGACACTGATGCACATCTACTTGCAAGAAAACTGCCTGTGGATACTTGCTGACCTGTAGAACTGAATGCCTCCCCCTTGTATGGTGAACAGGACCAGCGTGAGTCTGGAGCCGGTGCTGCACAGCTCAGGCTGCAAATCTAGGTACCTGCTGACCAGCTTCTCTGTCCCGTTTCTCAGAGAGCCTGCCAGGGCAGCTAACATGCCACCAGCTTCAAAACTGAAGGAGAGGAAGACCCAGGAGAGGGAGGGAGCAGGCTCCTGAAGGCCAAGGCCTGAAAAGAGGAGGTGACAACCAGCGAGTCTTTCCTCTGGACTCTGCAGAGTTCACTAGGAAGCAGAACTGCTGAAAGGGTGGGGGCAGGACAGGAGGGGAGAAGGGAGGGAAGGAAAGGTATGTGGCACCCAGCTGGCTTTACTATTGCTTTTAGCATCTCCTTTGCAAAGCCTGATTGTGACCATCCCAAAGCTTCAGGGGCTAAGGCAAGGGTGTGGTAGGCAGAATAACGGTCCCCCAAAGACGGCCATATCCTAATCCCTGAAACCTCTCCATATGTCCCCTTACATAGCATAAGATTTTGCAGATGTGATTAAATCAAGGGTTTTGAGATGAAGAGATTATTCTGGACTATTCAGATGGGCCCTCTCTAATCATAAGGGTCCTTATAAGTAAAAGAGGGAAGGGGGAAGTCAGAGTCAGAGAAGCAGAGGCCTTGGAGTGATACAATTGCTGGAGTTAAAGATGGAAGGGAGTTATAAGCCAAAGGAAGCTGAAAAAGGCAAAGAATGGACTCTCCTAGAGTGTCTGGAAGGAATGCAGTGCCCCTGCATCTTGCATGTTCCTAATCTTGCCTAGTACCCCATCCTAGTGCCTAGCAAAGTCCTTGCCATTTGATTGGAGCCCATAATTATCTGTGAATGAATAAAGAAATTCTATCCCCAAGTTTTGTCAAATCAAAGGCTCCAATATTCTTCACTAGTATCTTCAACAAGGTCCATATTTTGAGCCATCTATGAACTCAGAACCCCAATATGTATGTCGACATTTCTGCCTTCCATCTTATCATTTCCACTACTTGGGCCTAGTATTATCCCTCATTCCATCTACAGCACTGATCCCTGTGCCTTGCAGATAGCAATACACATATTTTATTATCAATGATGATGACAATAATAACGGAGATTTTGTGAGTAGTGTGATTTTATCAATCATCAGACAAAGAAAGAAGAAATGGAATCAGTTAAGATCTAACCAGAAATAGATAATCATTCCAAGTTTTAAAATAGGAGTGACATTGGTTTAATAGATAGACCTGGGACTCCAAGCAAGAGGAAAATGTGGTAACCCTGAGATTAGAAATAGCAGAAGCTACCACTACACATAGGCTAGGACAAAGGGAATTCATGGGGTTACTGGAGCCCAGAAGAGCTTGGTTCACCGAGAGGAAGCTAGGAGGGCCCGTTAGGCGGGAGGTAGAGGCAGGGAGAGCACAGGTGCAGATGATATGTTGTTTGATGCAAAGAGAGAGGTGAAGAAATGTTTTGGATAATAACACTGCATGTCAACTATACATCAATAACAAAAATTAAAAACATATACATACACACACAAAAATAATACTGAAAAAAGACAGGAAGGAAGGAAGGAAGGGAGGGAGGGAGGAAAGAAGGACGGGAAGAAGGGCGAGCCTTGGACTCTCCCTTCTCTTACCTCTGATCTCCTAATATGGCCCACTGCTGGCCAAATCCTCCCAGAAGCTATTTGACACATGAATGAGGAAGATCATCTTGGACACCCCTTAATACATGGGGTTGAGCATGGGGTTGGGGGATCAGAGAGGAGGGAGAATAAGGAATGACTCTGAGTTCAAATACTCCAAGGAACAGCACGCAGAAAAAAGGGATTTCAACTTCTTATATGAAAGCTACAGTAAATACCTAGAATCTAATTATCTCTTAACTGGTTTGTAATACACCTTTAGTAAAACATTTAAAATAATCTTAATTACTATCATCTATAACAAAGTCTGAAAAAAAAACTATAATAAATGAATGTAAAACTTGAGTTCCAAGGAATACCTCATACACTATTTAAAGCAATCATAATAATCTGTTATTAAATAATGTCAAATGGAAACTAGTTTAGAACACTCTGTACTCCTAATTTGCATTCTATGCTAGGACATATATCTCCTAAGATAAACATAAGAGAAGTGTAAGCCATGCCAGGTCAGGAAAAAAAAAAAAAAAAGAAAGAAAGAAAGAAACTCAGCCAACAACAATGGACAGACACGTATTTTCCAAGAGGTGTACCTAAAGTGTGGGCTGATTTTTCTGTTGAAGACAATATAAACTGTCATTTGACCATGAAGAATTAGAAACAACACCTAGGGCTAAAAAGATAAGAAAAAAATTAAGTAATGCCATGGAATGTGTATAGGATAAAGTGACATAAAGTACTTGCCAATTGTCATGTTTTAAGCGAACAGTAATTTTCCTATGAGCTTAGAGTAGTAGATTAGTGACATTGAAACATCTTATGGGTTTTTCTATATTTTCTTTTTCTTCCCTGCTTATGATTGGAGTGGGGGAACCCATCACCTCATGATTCATGACCTAAATCTCAGAACTTTAAATCCAATGCCAGCTAGACAGAAGGATAAGTCATTTTGTTATGACTAATTAGCTATTTATCCTTTGAAAACATTAAGCTTATGCTGGGTAGACCTAATTTATGTTGAGATTGAAATGTTCATGACAGTTCACTGTTCAGAGTTGAAAGAACATTTTTAAAAAGGCAATATGTTAGTCAATTAAATAATTACAAGATATGCGCTATGAAAACTATGCTGGTTTTTCCTTTTCAACTGCTTCCTGATAATTTCACCATCCCTGATTTCCAAATTCTGGAACCAATAATTTAAATTGTCCTGCTTTTTCCCCCTTTATCCTTAAAAGTCCAACCCTAACCTACTGTCCTCAATGCAGTCACAACTTTTGCTCACCAAAACCCACAGTCATTTTTTTAGATCACAGTGGAATTTGATCTCTATTAATGCTGTGGCACTTGCTAGCTCCTAACCACTGATACAATTTTGTCCATATTTTATTCCTACGGATTCCTAAGCATTTGAACATATTTGTTCCTAAGTTAGTTATGAGCCCTTTGAAGGTACAGACAATGGCTTATTTTATCTGACATGGAACCAACACATATTAAATGATGGTCTCTCCCAGTATATATTTATCCTTTCATTATTTCTTTCCTTGTGTTATTTTCTGCCCCCACTCATTTTTAAATAGAAAATTATACCCCTCACCTATCTCTGAATGTATGGCTAGATCTGGAATTTCCTTAGAAAAGTAATTTAGGGAGCACCTGGGTAGCTCAGTTAAGCATCTGCCTTCGGCTCAGGTCATGATCTCAGGGTTCTGGGATAGAGCCCTGAGTTGGGCTCCCTGTTCAGTGGGGAATCTGCTTCTCCCTCTGCCCCCACCCCCTGCTCTTGCTCTCTCTGTCAAATAAATAAATAAATAAATAATTTTTTTTTTTAAAGAGTAATTTAGTTGTAGATAAGTCTCTTGGACACTTATCATTCCCAACCAAGTATGTTAGGACCAGATAAAACTTCTTTAAAAGCCACAAAACATCATAGTTATATTTCTGAGCTTGTTCAGTTCTATAAATATTTTTAATCAAAAATGATGGATATAAGGAACACAAAGATAAGTATGACATGACTCCTGCCTTCAAGTGGTTCATTTTTATTAGGAGAGAGATCAAGTGAACAAATGCAGTACACTTGGTGTCATGGGCTGGATTGTGTGCCTCACCCCAAATCCATATGTTGAAATCCTAAACCCGAATACCTAAGACTGTATTTGGAGATTGGGTCTTTAAAAAATGATTAAGCTAAAATAAGGTTGTTAGGGTGAGCCCTAGTCCAACCTGATTTGTATTATTATAAAAAGAGAAAATCTGGACACACAGAGAGACACCAGGGATGCATGAACACGGAGAAGAGGCTATGTGAGGACACAACAATAGGACGGCCATTGACAAGCTAAGGGAAGAGGCTTCAGTGGAAACCAAACCTCCTAACACCTTGATCTTGGTCTTCCAGTCTCTGGAACTGTTAGCAAATACGTTTCTGTTGTTTAGGCACCACATCTATGGTATTTGGCCATAGCAGCCCTAGGAAACACATACATTTGGTGAGCTCCACATGGACGTCAGTGTAAGACGCAATAAGAGCAGTCAGAAGGGGGCCTTCAAGTAGATTGCAGCGGAGTACAAAACTGATGAAAAAACTTCCTTCACATTGTACTCTATTATCTGAGCACTATCTGAGGAATATTACTGGATGTCAATGGAAACTGATCTCTATGTATGTGTACAAATACACAAATATACTGTAATTCAGACTGGTGATTCCCAAGATAATGAGCTAGAGATAGCCAGGAGGCAGAAAACTCAAACGACTATTAGATTTGGCTAATGGCATTTAGAATCTGAATGTATGGCCAGGATTACTAATGTAGAGAACAGATTAGTAATTGTAAGGTCTTAATAAAAGTTACACACACACACACAAAGATGCAACAATCATTTTGGGGTTGTTCTTAACAGGGTAGTTCTTAAAACAGCTGCCCACTGGAGTGGTATTATTTTTCTGGCTGCTGCCTGATGTGCATTATAATTCCTCTGATACTTTACACTCAATTTACCTCCAGTGAAATAAGGGGGCAGCGCTATCGGTACAGAGGACAAATAAGGAAGACCTTCTGGCTCGAGGTAGTTTCTCTTAGCTCTAGAATTCAATTTTAGAGAGACCTTGAGTCCCATAAGTAATTGTGCCCTCACGGGAAAGGGCAAGGAGATGACAGAGACTTTTTGCTGCCTAGTAGTAGCACAAAGGTTTTAGGGTAAGTGCCCAGCACCAAGAGAAAGAAAGTGAAACACACCATCAGCACGCTCTGTTCTCCCTTGGTCTGGCTCCTAAATTCTTCAGCATCTGCTCCCCAGGCGTCCAAGCCACTTTTCCCGCAGTCTAACTTTGCAGAACTCCTGCATCTGCCGCTACTCTGCCGGGTGCTAGAAAATAATGTCTGCTAAAAAGTACTTTGCTTTACTAGAGAATACTTAATCTGATAAAAATAACAAGGTGTTTATGGTAAATATCTGTAAGGCACCATTGTAGCAGAAACATAGAAATTCAATGATACGTTACAGCACTGTGAGAGTGTTGAGACCAAGGATCACTAACTCAGGGGAGAGGCAAGGGGTATGAATGAGTAAGGCAGCCATATGGGGAGCAGTGAAGGAACAATGATGTTCCATCTAAATGGACACAGTAGTTACTCATCTCTGTGTAATTATTGTCAGGCTAGACTGCGGCCTACAATTGCCAAGTGTTCCCATCTGTATTTTTTTTTTTTATCTCTCACTTTTAGCGGTAGAAACCATGTAAATTATTAACTCTAAGTGAACCAATCACATATATGTACAGGCTAAATCAGCCTTATGGACCAACATTAATCTATAATTGGAGATACTTTAAGACAACTATTTCTTCGAATGAAAATAACACCAGCCTTTCTTCTCAGAAGTCAATGAGCATTTTACACAAGGAGGATTAAGTATGTGGTGTAGAGAAGTGAGAAGTCTGGAGAATTGGTTTACAGTTTTCTATATTCCACTTACCACATGTGTGGCATCATGTAGATTCCTTGTCCTTTCTGAATTTGAACTTTATTTTTTTATAAAATGAAAGGTTCCTTGTGACCTTATGTGATCTTATGATTCTAATAATATGTCACTGTAAAATTTAGCCTCAAGATGGTTTGTGAGTTTTTGTTTCAATTTATGAAAGATAATCTAATAGGTTAAATCTTTTAAAAATATTAAATATATATTTATCTTGTTTATATTTTTAAAAAATAGTCAGACTCAAAACCAAAATCACCATCTCAGTGGAACATTGTTAGAAAAAGAGGTGGAAAAGGATATGGTAGGGGAGGAAACAAAGATTCATAAGCAGACCACCCACCTAACACCTGCACCTGAAGGTAGCTGAGTAGAAACAACTGAAAAACCAGTAGATGTGGAGAAATAGGTACAGAAAAAGGGGTTAAAAAGAAAGATCTGGAACAATCTTACAAACTTAAATTCTATATTATGTGAGGAGAATCAAGGTCATGAAAGATAGCTTACACCTTTTATAAATAGAAAATTTACTCCTGAGAAATTAGAAATACCATGGCAGTCTAAAAACTAGACATACATGATACATTAGCAGGGATTTAAAAATGTACCATATTTGTAAAACAAAATAAGAAGAAAAGTTTTCAGGGAAAAAAACAGGTGGCTATGAATAATAATAATAATAATAATAATAATGAAAAAGACTAACTTGAAATCCTGGGAATAAAAAAATATTTTTGATATTGAAATAAAAAAGGTCAATGGACAATAAAAATAAACTAGATGGAGAAATAATTAGTAAACTGAATGGTAGCAATGAAAGTAATGCAGAGAGATAAAAATGCTTGTTTAATACTTGGAAGCAGAGTTAAGAAAGAGTCATGGAGGCCAGAATTAGTTGCCCACAAATGCCTAAGAGGAATTCTAGATTTTGAAAAAAAAGATGAGTTATTAAGAAGGCAATATTAAGGAGCACCTGGGTGGTTCAGTTGGTTAAGTGTCTGACTCTTGGTTTTGGCTCAGGTCATGATCTCAGGATCGTGAGATGGGAGTTCCCGAGCCAGGCTCCATGCTGGGCATGGAGTCTGCTCGGAAGTCAATCTCCTCCTCTTTCTCTGCCCTTCCCTGCCAAAAAAAGAAAGACATTTATTTAGTGTTTTTCAGAATTTTAAAAATTTTTTTCCTCAGATAGAACACGAAAATCAAATGCCAAGAAGCATAAATAGAATAAATTTACATCTAAACACATTGCAGGGGCACCTGGGTGGATCAGTCGTCAAGCGTCTGCCTTCGGCTCAGGTCATGATCCCAGGGTCCTGGGATGGAGCCCCCGCTTCGGGCTCTCTGCTCAGCGGGAAGCCTGCTTCTCTCTCTCCCACTCCCCCTGCTTGTGTCCCTCTCTCGTTGTGTCTCTCTGTCAAATACTAAATAAAATCTTTAATAAATAAATAAATAAACAAACACATTGCAGTGAAATTTCAGAACATTCCAAGAAAAAACTAGTAAAAGTTACCTCTGGAGTCGTATTTCCTAACGAAGACATTTTACCTATAAAGAAAAGGCTCTTAGATTGACAACGTACTTCTCAAAAGCAACAATAAATGTTGAGGGACAATAACTGTCAGTCTAGAATTCTAATTCTAATTCTAATTCCAAACTCTCATGATAAAATCAAGACATTTCAGACATAAAGAGACTGAAGAGTTTTGATGCCCACAGAGTCCCACTAAAAAGAGCCAACCAAGAAAGGAAGTATTTCAGCTAGAACTATGAACCCAAACAGAGAAATGCATGAAGCAAAGGTTAAGTGAAATAGTATTTTAAAAATAATAATTAATTACCATGATGCTAAAATTCTTTTTACTTTTATAAAATTAGAACTAATTTTCTAGACATGGTAGATAGGTTGGGAAGAGTTCAGATGTAGTTGCTAAGTTCCATGTCTCTGGCAAAGGACAAAGCTACAGAATATTTTAGATTTAGAACCAAAACATTGAAAGAATAAGAAAGTTTGTTTTTTGTATTGGGCTGAACTAGTTTTTAAATTTAACTTTCATGTATCTGTAAATAAAGACAGTTTAATACACTTTAGTTGAATTACAAATTTTCCAAAGAGGCCAATGATATAATTGAAATTAATAGTATTTTATTATATCAATAGTCAAAGTGGCATAAGGACATGAACATTATTAGAGCCAGATCCTTCTATCAGCTATTCAGAAAATATTCAAGAATAGGTAGGCTTTTGGGGTGCTTGGGTGGCTCAGTTGTTAAGCGTCTGTCTTCGGCTCAGGTCATGATCCCGGGGTCGTAGGATCAAGCCCTGCATCGGGCTCCCTGCTCCACTGGAAGCCTGCTTCTCCCTCTCCCACTCCCCGTGCTTGTGCTCCCTCTTTCGCTGTGTCTCTCTCTGTCAAATAAATAAAATCTTAAAAAAAAAAAAAAAAAAAAAAGAGGATAGGCTTTATATTCAAACCAAGCTATGCTCCTCCACAACCTAAGCACCTGAGTGTCCACAGGCAGGTTTCTTAATCTTTCTGATGTTCAGTTCACTTATTTGTTAAAAGGAGTAGTAACATCTAGCTTACATGGTTGTGGGGTGAAGTTTTGAGGTAAAGTTTATAAAGTGCCTGACACATGGTAAGCATTTAATAAATGGAAGCAAATGTCTATTAATAATAATTATAGGAACCAAATTACACTGGTGAGTACATGGGATATGAGTACAATTTTAACATCCATGTACTTAGTGGACTACAGAGAGAGAGAAAGGATAAGAATTAAATGCAAAGTGAGCCAGCAATGCAAAAATAGTCCCTAATTTGTATCTCAATTATAAATGAGCACATATTTGCAGAAAAAGTAATTAATGTAGAAAGAGTAAATATGCTTCAGAGTAAAATACTTTACTTTTGTCCTTTTTTCTTAAGTCTTCAGCCCAAATAGATTGCCAAATGTACTTTAAAGGATGACAATTTTTTTTTTTTAAGTTAGATTGGGACCTATGGTAACCACATCAGCAGAGCTGTAGACCTTTTAGAAATGGGTTTTTAAATGGAATTGTTGACAGACTTTTGCCTATGGTCACGTACCTGATGTCCTTGCATTTGGCTCTAAGACATTCTTTTACCTCATAAACAATCCCTAGTTCTTGTCACAGAGACTTTTTTTCCCCTAAATTATTTTTGCTGATGTAAAAGATTATTGAGAGAATTTAAGCAAGGCCTCCGAGGCAGTATTTGGAGGGCAAGCATTTTTCACTAGCTTCATTATGTGGACAGGAAATATAAATCAGGCTGATAAATACTATTTGGGGCAAAGGTGAGGGCCAATGGAAATGTTAAAACAAATTGAGTCCATAATGAAAAGAAAGATTTTACTGTGCAGAGCTGTAAAGATTTTAAGATGAAAGGTGTGTTCACTTTCTACTCTACTGCTTGCCTCAGAACCCTCAACTGTGCCTGCAATTTACTGCATGTATTCCAAGTTACTAGTTGCGATTTTACGGTTTCAAAGTGATTAATACCAGAGCCCTGCTTTTTCATTAACCTGATGTATGTGGTGTGTCAATGTGTCATGTATATGCTAGAGAATTTTGTTGAGGATTCGGCAGCAGCATGGAAGTTAATTAGAGAAAGTTTCATATGGCACAGATGTTCGTATGAGAGCACGAATACGTTTTTTCTTCTTAATATAATCATAGAACAGTGTGTTTAATCTAGTCAGGAACACTGTGATGAGATTTCAATGATAACTAGATTTTTTATATAAGTAAAATATGGTTTGTGATGAGATTGATTAACATTCAAATATAGAAAGTAATGTTTAGATGAAATGATGTAGGAATTGGAGCAGAGGGGAGTAGGAATAGTGTTGGATGAATTGTTAGCTATTTTGATACTGCATAATAGATACATGGAGTTCACTGTACTACTCCATTTTTGTGTATATTTGAAATGTTCTTTAATATAAAAAATTTAATATGATGTTTAAGATGTTTTCGATAACATTAGAACATGTTTATGATATGGTAAACAAAAATACAAAGCAGGTCACAAAATTGTCAATGCAGTGTAAATAATGTAGAAAATGTGTAGAAGAAAGGTCATAAACTGTTGAAGACATAAATAACAACTCACTCTTGAAAGTGAAATAACAGGTGCTTTTTCCCCTACATAATTATTTCTAAATTTTAAAAACTATCAGTCCTATGGGCTTATCTCTTCATTATTTCTAGCCTTATAATTTTTAGGCTACTTACAATAATAAGTATTTTATTTTTTTTCTAAAGATCTTACTTATTCATTTGAGAGAGAGAGACAGAGAGAGAGAGCAAGCAGAGGGAGAGGCAGAGGGAGAAGGTGAAGCAAACTCCCCACTGAGCTGGGAGCCCAACGTGGGGCTCGATCCCAGGACACGGAGATCATGACCTGAGCCGAAGGCAGATGTTTAACCATCTGAGCTACCCAGGTGCCCCACAATAATAAATATTTTAATACCATTCTGGATTATAGCAATGTTACAAGATTTCCCCCAGCCCCCAATACACACACAATTGTATTATCTCAAATCTGCCAAGGGTATTCGATTTGTGTTATCAACCAACCAACTGGAAGTCACCACATGGGATAACAATGATGCAAACCTTGAGTGAATAATAAGGAGTCTGTACCCTGCTACCTTTCTTTAAAATCACATTTTCAGTTTTATTTGGTCAGTGTTATAAAACTCATTCTCTTGCTATTTCCTTATATTGTCCCAATGCACTAGCATCATGGGAAACATGTTGAACTGGATATTAAAATGAAATTGTGCTGAGACCCAAAAACAATAGATTTCAGATCCCCAAATGACGTGGGAGACAGACTGGCATTCAGACATTTCAAAAAGGATGGCAAAGAACAAGTTAAAGACCTTGTCCAGACTGAGGACATAAACATTATTCAGACTGAGGCCAGAGAACAGTTTGGTGAGCTGTGTGAGAGGGAGCTCCTGAGAGAGAGCTGTGCTCCGAGTTCTATCTAAACCGGTAAAGAAGGGGGGGTGAGTGTACTTCCCGCTTTGCCACAAGTTAAAAGACCAGGGTTTCAATGGCGGTTCTCACAGAAGCTGCCATATGCCATCTGCAGTTAGGGGGTGTTACAGCTTTTGTTAAACCTGTCATAAAAGTGACAAGGGAGCAATTGGTAGCTATAAGCTCTAGCAGCAGAAGCAAAGGAGAAGAAGCTACATTGGACAGTTTGTACTCCCAAAGCTTTTAAGAGAAGGATGCATAACCATTTCCCATAAATCAGATGTGGAGCCACATAGATGAGGATAAACAGATCTGGCGCCATTTAAAATGGCTAAGGAGGCACCTGTAGTGACAATGGGACCTCAAAGGAGAGAGTCTCTGAATATTGGACCATCAGAAATGCAGGGCTAAGGATAGGAAAGCAGCCAACTAGAGGAAGATGGGTAAGCATCACACACACACACACACACACACACACACACACACACACACACACACAAAGGGCTTAATGTTCTCACCATGGGCATTGAAGAAACCCACAAAAGTACCAAGGAGGGAAAACAAAACAGCTTTAAATACCAGGCATTCTCAGGAATTCTACAGCCATTTTATATAGTACCTGACAAGTAAAACTTTTTACAACTCTATTTACACAGCTAGAGATTCAAGCTATATGCTGTAAGCTGGCATACACTTAATAAAAGATACAAAATAGGTCTATATGTTAAAACTCTTCTGCTCATTAAAAATAAGTTTTACATTAAGCATATGCTACTATAGCTATCCTTCCTTTATATTACAACAAGCCTGCAACATGCTCTATAAATTTTTCTCTTTGAAGCAACGTTATGATTCATATCATAACCTCAACTTTCCATTTAATTATAATTATTATTATTATCTTATTTGGGATATTTGATCATCACAAATTGACCTGGGAATACTTTATGTCGACCATGCTAACTTTTTGTACTCTGAGATTTTCTGAAAGCAAAATTTCTAGCAAAAACAAGATTTTCAAACCCACATTGATTTTTTTCCTACCCTAAGACATGAAATTAGCTACTCTCCAAAGATACTTTTTTCCTATAAATAATATAGTATTAGAATAGTATTAGAGATCAAATATGAAAAAAAAAGGGATCAAATATATAGGCCAAAGAATCTCTATGTGGTTGTTCCCAATCAATACCAGTGATGGTCAGGATGCTACTATTAGTGGCCACACGGTCATAGCTCTGAAAAAATAGTTTATTTTTTAAATCATGGATTAAAACAAATATGCAATTCAACACTAACATTATTATGTCTTTTTCAATTGTTTTCCAATATAAAAACTTGAAACTTATTTTAACATTTTCTTTTATTCATTTTCTTACAATTTTCCTTAAAACATTTTTGATCTCTACCCCAAACTATATTTCTCAGTTATAGTACATTTATATTTCACTGATCACCATCCTATGATCACTTTATTGACACATTCGCATGGGATTGTTATAATTCCTGGGACTGGAATCTGACTCTTCAACTCTAGAGCCTGACCTCTGATGTATCTGGTAGAGATTAAAGTCTTCTACCACAGAGAGCTTAAAATGAATGAGGAGAACAAAACAAATATTTCAAAACAATCTCCAAGTAACACAATGCTAAAAAATGTGCTGTACAATGTAACACAATATGTGAGCTGGCTGTACCTACTAGTGAACACAAAAGGTCTCATTTCTAGCCCAACCCCAAACTTGATCATTTTTGCCCCCACTATGTCTAGGGGTGATTTCAGTTGCTTTCTGAGAATCCTCTGTCCAAATCCTTTCTTTTAGCAATCTGGCAGGAGTTTATACATGTAATCAGAATTGCTCCCCAAAGGTCTCCTAACAACTACCCTTGAGTTTTCTGTTGGGAAAGCAGACAAAGAATCTGGTAGATACAATAAAATAGCAAAGAGAAGCACAAAGTATTGTGGGTACAGACAGGAGGACCAGCCAAGATTTATAGATTACTGGTCAAGGTTTCTTCCCTGAAGGTAGGACTCTGAAGCTGAACCTACACAAGTGGAGGTTATCCCAGGGAAGAGGGATAAAGAATGCGTTATAGACCAGGCAATAGCATGGCCAAAGACCTGAAGAAATTGATAGGAAATAACAGGTTTGATTGTAGGAGGGAATAACAAGATGCTGGGTAGACAGAAGAGAAAGGGCTGAGAAGTGAGAACAGGCCAGTTCAAGAAGGCCTCCACGAAGACTTTCCAGAAGCACAATTCTGGGCAGTGTGGACATGGAATTGGGGAGTGACAAGACCCAAGGCAGAGAATCTGGATTTAGGTGACTGCTCTAGTAATCTGAGAAATAATACAGGCAAAATTAAGGTGGTCATGTGATAACTGCAAAAAGCACAGCAATTTGAGAGCTTATGAAGGAGCACAATGGATGGAATTGATGGAATGATTCAAGGACAGAATTCAGCATAGCTTTCAGATTCTTGGTTTGGGAAAGTGGGCCTAGGAATTTTGTCATTTACTATAATGGAAGAGCTCAGAGGAGAAGCACTTTGGGATTGAATGTGGGTATTTGCAAAACATCCAAGGGGAGATTTTTGTATGTAGTTGCAGACAGATAGACCTAGGGAGCAGACTCCGAGCTAGAGATATTGATTAGGTAGTCATGAGCTTATAGCGCTGAGAGTAGGATTGCCAAGAGATAGCGTACAGGGTGGGGAAATCTGGGAAGTGAAGGAAAGGCAAGGGAAGGAGAGGAGAGTCTAAAGACAAAATTCTGAATAATGCTATGATTTAAGGGACTCTCACATACAAAACAACCAAGTTTAACCAAGGAAGTCAAAGGAAAACTAATAGTATAAAGTAATCAGAGGCAATAAAAAATTGCCTTTGTTGGAGGAAGAAGTGACCAACAATGTCTAATATTTCTACAAATTAAATTTCAGAAAGACCCACTATAAATTAGGTACAAAACTGGGTGACTTGTCAGAGGCAATTCTGGGGGTTTTCATACTTAGTAGTGGCAAGAGAAAGAGTGTTAAGGTGTGGTATACATTCTAAATGTAACATTCAATGTCTAAGCAAAATTATCACTTTTTTATTGTTAAAGGAGGTAAAGCTTTCACCATAAGTGGTCTAAAATACAACAATGTATTTTGTAATCACTGGAAATCCTCCTGTTTGGCATGCTGGTTGGTAAGTGATACAGCACATCCCAAAGGAAGACAGGGTTCATTTTATTGGTAAGCCTTTCCACAGTGCCTGGAACCATTTTATTAGATAGGAGTTAGGTTTCCTTAACTGTGTCTAAGGTTAAGCACCCTTTAAGCCCTTCTTATGAACTCACACAAGCCTACAGTCCACATTGTTCCTCTGTATATAAAATTTAAATGGAAAAACTCATTTAGAGTTAAAATTTCTAATACTTTTGCCATTATCTCCCATTTAAGTATGTCTGTTCCTAATTTCTGTGAAAAATGACACATTTGGACCACGTTGCTCACCTATGTAGAGTAAGTCTGTGGTAGTGGCAGGTGATAATAATCAATGTTTAAAAGGAATGAAATCGAGGGCCTCAGTTGCAACATAAATAGGAAGGTGCCAAATGCATCTACCCATATTTTTTATACCACCTCAGTTATTCTAAAGGTGATTTGTCTAACAGCGAGGCCATTTCAACACAAAAATATCAAAGAACAAGTAACTAATACAACAAAAAGTTATGGAAATGCTGGTCCTTTGTTACTTCACAGCTTATTAAACAGCGATCCAATAATGTTTTCTAAAATTGCCATTAAAATTAGTCCCTCAAAACCATCAAACTCCTGAAAGGATGATTTTCAACAGTTGAGTGTCCAAGTGAGAAGATAACACAGATAATTCTTTGTACAATTTGTGTTTTCATAGAAATACAAAATCATCTTTTGTTGGTATGTATGGTATACAAGGCCCACTGTAAATTCTTAAGAAGATACACTTAGAACTTTCTGAAAATTGTTTTGCTTATCCAGTAAAGTTACCACTGATAGCACTTAGAGCAAAGAAACCTTGAGATTAATCATAAGCACTATTTAGCTGATACTGCTGTGGAATGGGCAACTTTCCTAAATTTAATGAACAAAGCAGGAATCAAAAATTCAGATGCTTGCAGGGAAATAGGAAGTTCGTTATCAATAATAAAGAGGACCAAGTGCTTCAATGCAAACACGATGATCAACAGCAACAGAATTCAGTACTGAGGATCTACATTATGAGGGGTGGAGAAAAAAGTAAACTAAAGTTATCTCACTAATCTATAGAAATGATATTTTAATGCAATGTATTTTTTAAAAAATCAAGATACATGCAAAATGAGCCATGGTGAACAAAATATCAAAAGGCTAAATGAAGACAGAAACAGTAACCATGACCTGCTGAATCATACTGAAGCCTAAGGCAAAAGGAAAACTTAGTAACACTGATCCTATCACCAAGAATATTTGCTACCCATAAATGATCATAGCATAATCAATTGTGTATATATAATATGTGTGTGTGCATATTTACAGAGCTATATTAATTTTATGAATGTATATAATTATCTATCTTACATTTCAATGTCTAATTTTTGCCAAGAGGGTTGATAATTTTCAAAGAGCTAAAATGATATTTTCATTGCTGTCATCAAGTATAGGGAGTCCAAAAGGAGAATCAATTCAACAAGTGCTCTTTAAAGTTGTTTAATTATGTAGTACAGTTCCTGTTTATTAAGATACCTCATCTGGGACTCATTTTGAAGATTTGCATCTAAGAAATAATTAAATAAATTTACTGTTTTGTGCTATAGAATCATGTGATATTTTTTCCCGAATAGGAAAAAAGTAGTCATAATACTTAATATTTTAGTAGCACAATGTAATAATACAATTAATTTTAATAATAGAAATTTAATAATTAAAATAGAACTTTCTTTTTAGCTCAAGAGTATATCTTTGGTCTTTGGTTAAATAATGTTGAAAATTGGTAAATAATTGTGTTTAGAAAAGCCTGAACTAATTTCTATTTGTAGCCATAATGCTTAAAATAAATGTTCATAACCCAGTCAAACTTTTACCCAAAATTTTGAAAATTCTGATTAAATTGTACTCAAGTTCAAATTCAGCTGTAAACAAAATCTTAGTCTGTCAAAATATCTCCAATTATATCTCCATTATATATACCATTATATATACTCCATTATATATATATATATATATATATATATACACCATAATATGAATTAATTGGAATTCTTTTGTTAACCACAAAGTTTTAGTTCACATAACCAAATATTTAATTGACTTGAATAATTTTTTTAAATAGCAGTATATTAGTGCTATAGAGATTAAAACCCTTTCTTAGTTCCAAAACTCAGTATCTCAATGATTCTTCCCATAAATGAATTTTGTACCTCAAGTGCCGTCAGGGACATAAAATATAATGAGGTAGATAAAACCAATACACATTAAACATTTAAATAATTATAAACTATAACATAATAAATTTGATATAATCCATTGCCAGGATCATACAGGATAGTTAACATACAGGATACACACATAACTATCATACAGGATAGTTAATAAATCCTGTGTTGATAACTAAAGTTTTTGTTGACTATATGTTAAGCTGTCTCCACATATTAACTCAGTTTATCCTTATAATTACATAATAACAAGAGTATGCCCTTGTCCTGTTGCTCAATGAGGACAACTAAATTCTGGAAGTATAAGTGATTGCCCAAGGCTGCCTGACTGCTAAGACCAAGGGACTATAAAACAAAGATCCAAGCATGTAGGGTGTGTGTGTGTGTGTGTGTGTGTGTGTGTGTGTGTGTGTGTGGCTATGTATTATGTATAATGTGTCAGTATGTGTTGGTACATATGGGTGGTAGGGACACAATCATATGGGTTGTAGGGACACAATCACAAGTAGATGAAATATAAAAAATATCACACACAGGTGACAATAACAATGTCTTTATTAAACACCACTCTAATAATTCTACCTCTCTTGCAAGCACTTCTATATATCTTCTTAATGGACATTAATTTCACAAACTGATCTCAGAAAACGAAGTTACAGAGAGCTTTAGGAGTTGTCATTTTAAAAGAAAAATTTGGGAGAAGTAAAGTGAAAGTTGAAGCACAACCTTTAAGTCCAGCTGAGTTTAATATTAGTAACATTTTAAAAGACAGTATTAGGCACCCATCAAAGCCCATCACCAACACGAATGTAGGATCAGTAGCAAATATAATGAAATATATAGAGGTCATATTGAAGAAATGAAAATGTTTACAATTCTTGGCCACACAAGATGATAAAATCAAACAATTTTTACATTCACTATTGTAACCGTTAAAGAAAAGTCATCACTGTTCTATAGCTGAAGATATTCAAGGAAAAAAGGGGATTTTTTTTATTAATGTAAGATTAGAAAATTTAATAACTTTTGAGTGGATTTTTGCAATTCCATATAATATTATTTGTTTTCAGCCAATTTCCTCACTGAAGAAAATCTTATATGCAAGCTCGGCTAGAAATACAATTTTTGATTTTGATTTTACTTAACATTCATAAAGTTCTACAAACTTCTTGCATGATTATAAGAAGCTTGTTTAGGAAGGAAAATGATGTCTTGAAAATCTGAGGAAGAGACTAAGTTATGCTTGAAGCTTACAAGGGGCCACCATATGCAATCTCCAGGAGCTGCCATTTACATTGCTTTATTTGTTTGCCCCAGATGGTATCTATTATAAAATACACTGATCAAGCAAGTAATTTAATTTCTCTATAAATTTGCTATTATTTGAAATTAAAGATAACTATCAGGGTTGCCTGAGAAGTAAATGAAATAATATATAAAATAGTTATCATGGTGCTTGACACAAAGAATGTACCCCAAAACTAGCTCCTTTCCTCTCCACTCGTTGCTATGCATTGCCTGCATCTGTGGAGCAAATCTTAAGACTTTTGCCACCAGACGCAATTTAAATAACTTGGAATCTTTGGTTTGTTTCAGCCACTGGAGCTCAGCCAGGCTCCAGACTATTTTTGACTAAAATTAGTGAGAAAGAAATTCTGTTCACTCATAGTAGGGGAAGCCAACAAAGGTTGTCTTTCCATTAAAAAGATAATATGCATTTAGGTAATCATATCACTCTTATTTAAAGCAGCATATCTATTCAAACATGCTTTATTTTCTTAATTTATCACATTATAATTCTGCTTTATCTGCAGGGTAATTGTGCCTGACAATGGGAAACTATCTAGAATGTGGTGTCTTTGTTTCTTTGGACATGAATAAAATACTGGACTGATTAGAACACATGTTTATATCAGAATCCCAAATACTTCCTTAAATATCATTAAAACTATATTATAAACCTTCATGGTTTTATGGGTATATATTTTTCCCACTATAATTACATGAAGAATAAACATAGTAAAAAGCCCTTTTAGGAATATTGCCTACCTCAGAAAATTACCTCTTTGTATTTTATTGTATATTTATTTTATCTCTCACAATGATTTGAGCATTTCACTGCTGTAAGAATATAAGTAGATAATGCCAAATAATATATGATTTTAGTCAATTCAGTGGAGATGAAAGTCATATGTTCATTAAAATCATATTTACTGGTTGATGGGCTGGATTTTTCTCTTTTAAAGTATTGTTGCAGTGTAATATAAAAACATCTTGAAGAAATTAAATGAATAAAATAAGGATACATATTACCAATTCCTGCAGGGTTCTACTTCTAAATAAGAGTATGCAAATCAGAGCTCATTATGCTAAAGTCAATAATTTCTTACATTGGTATGAATTAAAATTAAATAGTATATATTAAACACCCAGGATGTCAAGTTTCATCTGGCAATGAGTTTCATATAAGAGTAACTCATAATAAAGAAGCCAGGGTTGAGATCTTTGGTTAGGAAGACAAAAGATTCACTGGGATAAAAGAACCAAAGTAAATTGGAAGTGACTCCTTGGACAGAGAAAGAAAAACAGCAGAAAGAGGAAATTTGGAGTGACTATAAGCAAGCAAATATATCCAAGATCTCTCTTCTTCCTTTTTCTCTCTCCTCCTATTTCCTTCCTGAATAATTCAGTCCTAATGCTCTGAAGCCAGGAAGGGCAAGTTAGGAATCTAGGTGAAGGAAGAGCCTAGTGTGGAGTGCTGAGGACCAAGCAGGTGAGGAAAGCAGCTACGTGTCATGAGTGAGCACTGTAGGCTATCAAAGCCCGACAGGGAGAGAAAGGGAAAGTCTGGAGTGGGGAGTCAGAGTCTAAACAAAGTGAGAAGGAAATAATCCATGTGAAGAGGTGGCCTGGCTCAGGATTTTAGAGGCTGAGCAGGATGAGGAGGATATCTTTGCAAAGGGACAGCTTGTCGTTAGGTGTCGGAGTCCAGTGGGACTGATGAGGCTAACCACAAACGGGAAAAGTTTGATGTGACATGACAGACTGTGGGTGTCAGAGGACAACTGTGCAGAGAACATCAGCAGTGCAGATGAAACAGTGAGAATGAGGGTGCTCCTATGGAGATAGCCTGGACTGGGGAGGAGTCAGAGCCTGAGCCCAGTAAAGAGAAGTACTTAGGGGGAGTGGAGGCAAGTGTAAGAAATCAGCCAAAGCAATGTGAGTAGGGAATGGGGAGCAAGCAGCAATGGAAAATTGGTTATATACAGGATACTCATCCAATTAAATATATTAAGGATATTGGAGACCAGATTGGTATTATCAGAGAAAAGAATTATAAGTACGGAATTAGGGAAAGGTAGAATGAATCCTGTTTGGGGTTGGAATTGAAGATGATAAGAAATCTGTGGTTTTCAATATATGTTCATAGATTCAGATATAGATATAAAATGTGTATGAATGTGTGTGTGTGTGTATGTATAGATATATACACATACTCTAAGTTCTATCCTCCAGAATGGCCTGCAAGCAATGATAGCCCAATGACAAGAGGACACCTTCCACTTAAATCCGGCTTCTAAATATCATTCTTCACAAGAACTAGGGTTCCTTGGAGAAATGGCTGAGCTCAGGGCTTAGGCAAGGCAACAAAAGGTAAACCTGGAACATCATTTTATGCCAGAGAACAAGTATTCAAAGAATGATGGGGATATTCAAGAATTTACAGAAGCTAGTTTGAAGGGTCTTCAGTGGACAAATCTGAGACAAATTGAGAATCAAAATAAATAATGACAGTAATGTCTTATGACCCATTGAATAAAATAGGAAACCATGAGTTCATATTGATATACCTAAAGTAACAAATGAAAACTACCATAAGGAATTGGATATTTACATAGTTAAAAGTATCTCCCCATGAGGGGTGCCTGGGTGGCACAGGTTAAGTGTCTGATTCTTGGTTTCAGCTCAGGTCGTGATCTTGGGGTCCTGAGATCAAGCGCCACATTGGGCTCTGCACTCAGTGTGGAGTCTGCTTGAGATTCCCTGTCCCTCTGCCCCTCCTGCTCATACTCTCTCTCTCTCTCTCGAATAAATAAATCTTAAAGAAAAAATCTCCCTATGATATCCTTACTAATTAAAGAGAGAAAAAGAGTAACTTTACGGGGGAAAAGCTTGGCAGATACCATCCTTAATCAAGTGATCTAAGTATATAATATTAATGTTAGGAAACATTAAAATCATGTGACACATATCATGTGACACATAATAGAATGCAATGAGTAGAACATGGCATCACTTCTGTGATATTCCTCCCAAAGATGCATACCTTGAATTAAGTCATGAAGAAACATCAGACAAACCTGAATTTATGGGCAGTTTGCAAAGTAATAAAACTATAATCTTTGAAAGTATCATAGAGTCTAAAGAGACATGAAAACATAATACAGAACATAATTCTGAATCAAAACCTTTGCTATAAAGGACAATATTGAGACATTTGGAAAAACTGGAATGGGGTCTAAGATTTAAATGGTCGAAATGCATTAGCATTAATTTCCTAATATTGATGGTTGTGTTATAATTATGTGAGAGAAACTCTTTTTAAGAAATACACACTAGAGGGGCACCTGGGTGGCTCAGTGTGTTAAAGCCTCTGCCTTCGGTTCAGGTCATGATCTCAGAGTCCTGGGATCGAGCCCCGCATCGCGGGGAGCCTGCTTCCCCCTCTCTCTCTGCCTGCCTCTCTGCCTACTTGTGATCTCTCTCTGTCAAATAAATAAATAAAATCTTAAAAAAAAAAAGAAATACACACTAGAAATATAAAAAGCTTCTGCATAGTGAAGGCAACAATCAATAAAACTAAAAGGCAATCTATGGAATGGGACAAGATATTCGCAAATGACATATCTGATAAAGGGTTGGTATCCAAAATCTATAGAGACCTTATCAAACTCAACACCCAAAAAACAAATAATGCAGTTAAGACATGGTCAGAAGACATGAATAGACATTTTTCCAAAGAAAACAGCCAGATGGCTAACAGGCACATGTAAAGATGCTCAACATCACTCATCACCAGGGAAACACAAATCAAAACCGTGATGAGTTACCACCGCACACCTATCAGAATGGCTAAATTTAACAACACAGGAGACAACAGGAGTTGGCTAGGATGTGGAGAAAGGGGAACCTTCTTACACTGTTGGTGGGAGTGCAAACTGGTGTAGTCACTCTGGAAAACAGTATGGAGGTTCCTCAAAAAGTTAAAAATAGAGCTACCCTATGATCCAGCAATTGCACTAGTGGGTATTTACCCAAAGGATACCAAAATAATGATTTGAAGGGGTGATTGCACTCCAATGTTTATAGTAGCATTATCAACATTAGCCAAATTATGGAAAGAGTCCAAATGTCCATCAACTGATGAATAGATAAAGAAGATGTGGTATACAATGGAATATTACTCAGCCATCACAAAGAATGAAATCTCATTTGCAACAAGGTGGACAAAGCTAGAGTGTATTATGCTAAGCAAAATTAGTCAGTCATGGAGAAAGACAAATACCATATGATTTCACTCATACATGGACTTTAAGAAACAAAACAGATGAACATATGGTAAGAAAAAAAAGAGAGAGAGAGGGAGGCATACCACAGGAGACCCTTAACAATAGAGAACAAACAGGGTTAATGGAGGGAGGTGAATGGGGGATGGGCTAGATGGGTGATGGGTATTAAGGAGGGCACTTAATTTGATGAGCACTGGGTGTTACATGTAAGTGATGAATCACTAAATAAAAAAAAGGAATAACTCTAATGAAAAAGGGCAATCCTTTTATAAGTACATAAATTTATGGAATAGCACTAGAGAAAATCTAAATAAATGGAAATATATAGAGACTTACCTCACATAGCATCAATAGTGTTAATAACTCTGCCCTAATGGCTCTTGAAACTATACCATTTTGGGGCATCTCATTTTTTGATTTATAAGTGACCCTTGAACAATACGGGTCTGAACTGTGCAAGTCCACTTACACATGGATTTTTTACAGTACAGCACTGTTAATGTATTTCCTCTTCCTAATGATTTTCTTAATAACATTTTCTTTTCTCTAGCTAGCTTTATTGTGTGAATACAATATATAATACATATAACATAAAAAAAATACACAGAATATGGAGGTGATTGGACATCCGTTTGACAACTTTTCCTCAAATAGTTCAGGGGAAAAGTTTTTGCATTGTACTTGCAGCTCTTCTGTAACTTTGATATTGTTTCAAAATTAGAATTTATGTTTTAAAAAGAGCAAAAATCTCCTAACTTAATTTAGGAGGCAAGAGTTTCAGAATGTACTGACATAGGTGTAATATAGCAATCCATCAATGGACATTTACCTACTGTGTTTCCATGTGGGTTCCAGTGGTCTACATGACAAGACATGGCTGCTATTTAATCAAAACTAAAAAAGAAATATATGAAGATAGTGGATTAGTGGATATATGTAATATGGACAATATATACAATAGGCCTGAAAAAGGCTCCAGACAAGAACATCAATGCGGGCAAGGTTACAGGGTTGGCAGTAAACACAGGCGCAGCAAGGGATACTCAGGACACTAATTTGACAAAGAGCAGGCTTGTAATGGAAAGTAGTAGGAGATACAACAAAGGCAGGCGCAACATGAGGATCCTTGCAAGCCATATTAAGGTGTGATGATGAGGTGGTTAACTTGTTACTCCAAGCAAAAGACCCAGCTTAGCAGATAAAATCAATTGAGACAAAAGTCTATAATCATTTTCCTCTTGACCAGCTTTCAACTAAGGTAATGGTTTTCAAGTGTAATTATTTCTTTCCTCAAATGTAATCCTATTTGGAAGTTCAGTGTTTTCGGTAGATAAAAATGAAGCTGCTCTCATTCAATATAGAGCGGAAAGCCTGGGGCCCTGCTTCTTGTCCTGTCCTTGCAACTGGCATTCCACTGAGGAAGCTCTAGCACTCGAAGATCATAAATGAAAAATCACGACTATAGAGCAGTCTGAAGAGGTTCTCAGAGATATTTACATGGAATTTTTAAGTGAAAAGGCCCACCATAACGGTATCTATGCTGGTTCTCTTTTTTTTCTATTTCTTTGCGTTAATGTATCAATCTGCACACAAACCATTCTTTTTTCTGTCCAGAATTTCTAGCCCAAAGGGGATTGTTTTAATCAAACAACGTATTTTTTGATTTATCCATAAAATGATCACCTGGCACCACTCTGTAGAAGCACATATAGAGATTATATGTTTGGTATTCAGCTGCAATACTTTTTGAATCAAATTAAAAATATATTAAATTATTTTCTTTATCAGGTAGACAGAGTTTACGAAAATCTGGTTATATAGTCATTACCTTCAGGGATCTTCTTGGAAAACTAAGTTTTTTTTCAAATTTGATATAATTTAAATCATTTCAGAATATTAAGATAATAAGATATTGAGAGAATATACTCAGAAATAAAATGACATTTAACTATAATTTCCTTTTCATTTTATAGACATTGATAAAAGTATAATTAAAGTTATCAAATAATTATGTTTAAGTTTCCATTTATTTGATAAGATCTTAAAGTTGAGTTGGAACTTTTAACTTATCTAAGCCATAATTGGGAAATGTAAAAATACCTGTAGCTAAAATCAAAAACAAAGCACTGTATTAAAAACCGTGCAAAATATTTGTGATCTTTAGATATCCTAAAGTTTGTTTATTTATCATGCCTCTGTTTATACTTCCAAATTCACAACTATTAATGTAATTTTGTAAACCACTGAGTTTCCTGCCAGTCTATGTTAGCCAGATTTTTATAATTTCTTTGATGTATAATTCTTCTTCTTCTCTATCAGACCTAGCACTCCCCCAGTCAGATCATCCTGAGATTTAGCCCCAGTTATGGATCCTAATGGCCATGGAGGTATATCAAGGTAGATGCTGAAGAAGGAAAACATTGTCTTATAAGGCACTGACCTCCTTGAAGGTCTCTGAATAGTCTTTAAGCAAGGGAGGTCTTATTTTTCAACAAGGGAGGAAGCCACTTTTGCAGATCCAGAGGTTTCAAGGAATCAAGAGATTCAAGAATTTCAAGTCTATCGCCCTATATATCCCCATTTCAAGTCTCAGAATCATACTTTCTATCAAAGCCATGACTGGCATAGGAATCTTTACTAAGCTGATAATAGTTTTGCCTCTTTTATAGTCAAGTACTGTGCCTGATTTTAAGCTCCGTCCTCTCTCTGACTTCAAGAGATGAGAGTCTTTAAATACCACCAAGTGGGACTCTTAACTTTCAGTTTGTTTTAAATTCATAATAAACAGATCTGAGCGTATCATTTTTTTTCTTTTTCATACACAAATGGTGTTTAGCAATAGCCACTCAATTCCAAGCATACTTATAGTTTCTAGTTTCCCTGTACTTCTCAAACATCATAGACATTGACCAGTTAATCAATGCTCTCCTACCTGCATCTTATCTAAGTTCACCATAGGTGAATATGTCAGCAATCACAAAGCCGAAGCAATCCACAGACTACCAACTCCTCCTTCTACCAGTGACTGGGCTCCCACTGCCATCCAGCCACTAAGTCATCTAACTCCCAAGTCCCATCTTTATGGTCTGGGGGCACAAATTCCAGCACATCTTGATCGGTTTCTCAAGAAGCAGCACCTAAGATTCTTGTGTAATTTATCGGTCAAAAAATCTCAGGAGAAAGGGACTAAGGAAGCAGTATAAAGCAGAAAACAAACATAAACAAGGATGTGATCTCAGCTAGAGACTAGTTTTAGTCTGATTCCATGCAGAGTTGGAATCATAGAGTTGGTCCTACCTTGAGCAAGGGAGTCAACGGGGCTTCATTAGTCGGTTTTCAGCCTTTGCTACTTGGGGGTGGAGCCTAGGAAAGTGGAGCATAACCTTCCCATCATGTTGAATCTGATTCAGCTGAGATCATTTCTCCTGGGAAGGACCAGCTGTGAGTTTTCAGCAACCAGCCCCCGTGACCACTGTGGGGTAGGTGCCTCAGCCCAGTGAAGGAGAGATGATCGACTCCATCATTCAAAACAAGGATAATCCTAAAAGAAAGAGAGAAAAAAAACAAGGATAATCATGAGACTAAAGAGACAGCTACTGATAATCATGTCAACAACAATAACAACAACAAAACTACAAAAACCTCCCAACAACTATAAACCAAGACCGTCCCAGGCAAACGGGAATGTGTGCTCATCCTGCTTCCACCCCATTACTTCCTTGCTATATAGAACTGTTAGAAGACTAAGGGACTGATTTCCTTTCTTTTACTTTTGACCACAATCCCTCAGGACCAGAGAGAGAATTGTTGACTTTATCCTAAACTATTAAAAAGTTTTAATCAAACAAATAATTATTATTTTTTACTTAAAGATAACATAACTTTAAGTTCATGGTGTGAAATACCCTTTCCTAATTGAATGTTTTTAAATTAAGTGTCCCACATCAAAAGGCATGATAAATGTGATAAATCTTTTAAAAATGGTATTAGAAGTGCTAAGGTTACAACAAATGTTAAAGATGAAGAAAACTGAGATGAAGTTTCTTTTAAAAACACTACAAACAAGAAAGCAAAGGACTCGAAAGACTTGTGAAATGTTAAAACATGTTTTAGAAATTGCAGATGTGAAGTCCTTTTTCAGAGTTTCCAATATATAATTTTGTTAAGACATCTGTTTCTGGGAAAATTTTATTAGAAAACTAAACTTTGTAAAATCCATGAAAAACAGATCTTTACAAAGAGACAAAAAAAATGTATATTTAATATCATTTTCTGGAAGTTTACTTAGAAACAAGGGAGAGCTATTTTCTGTTGAATGCTGTGATTCCAACTTAGTGTGTGAGAGTTCAAGGCAAAAGGGGACACATTTTGCAACTTGTCACCACATTCTCAAGGCTTCATTATCAGTTCTCAGAGTTCTCACATTCTGAGTGAAAAACTACTGAACAAATCCACAAAACTGATGATATTTTGATTTTGAGCAAATTATCTGATTACATTACAAGAACAAGCAGTATTTTTTTTTCATTTGAGTTGGTATATTTTTGATGTTGGAGTATAGAAATAATATTTACAATTTGTTGGGGTTTAATCAACAAACAATAAACTGCACATGTATAATTTTTGACCTGAAATACACCCATGAAAACATCACCACAATCAAGATAATAAACATATTCGGTCATCTCCCCAAGTTTCCTCATGCCTCGTTGTAATCATCTTCCCTCCATCCCTTTATAGCCCCACCTTCTCCCCCCAAGAAACCTCATTTTCTTTCTGTTACTATGGATGGCTGCAATTTATAGAATCTTATATAGATGAAATCAGACAATATATACTCATTTTTTTGGTCTGGCTTTTTTCACTCCATGCAATTATTTTATTATCCAGTTGGATATTAAAATTGTTTAAAATAACTGTTACTTTTTATTGGTGGGTAATATTCTATTGCATGGATATGCCACAATTTGTTCATTTATTCAACTGTTGATGGATATTTGGGTTATTTCCAGTTTCGACTATTACAAATAAAGTTGTTATGAATACTTATGTGTTGAGTCTTTGTGCAAACATATAGTTTCATTTCTATTATGTAAACACCTAGAATTGGAATAGCATATGGTAGATCAGTGTTTAAATTTTAAAGACATTGCCAAATCAGTTTTCCAAAGTAATTGTGCCATTTTACATTACCACTAACAAGTTAGCCCAATATATCTTAGATATATGGCCAAAACAATAATCTGTACAGTTTTAAAAAAATAATAAATTGTATTTCATTAAAATTTAAAATTCTGTACTTCAAAAGACATTAAAAAATTAAAAGATAATTCATAGACTAGAAGAATATATTTTCATATCATATAAATAACCTATATATTGAATATATAAAGAAGTCCCAAGATTCAATAATAAGAAATACCCAAAAGTAAAATGGGTGAAATCTTTAGCTACTTTACCAAAGAAAATATATAGATGGTAAAAATGCATGTGAAAAGATAGCCAATGTCACTAGTCATTAGGGAAATGCAAATTAAAACCATGAGCTACTACTACATATCTATAAGAATGGCTTAATGTAGAGATTGACCATATCGAGTGTTAAGAAAAAACTGAAACTCTTCGGGCGCCTGGGTGGCTCAGTTGGTTAAGCATCTGCATTCAGCTCAGGTCATGATCTCAGGGTCCTGGGATCAAGCCCTGCACTGGGCTCCCTGCTCAGTGGGCAGTCAGCTTCTCCATCTTTCCCACCCTTTCCCTCCCACTTGTGTGCTCTCTCTCTCTCTAATAAATAAATAAAATCTTAAAAAAGAAAAAAAAAAGAAAAAACTGAAACTCTCATACACTGCTGGTAGAAATAATATTCTAAATGTCTATTGATTCAATAATATTGCGTTAGGTTCTGCATGAATTTTATACTTTCTATACTTCTGAAACTGAATAGTACTATTGCACTTCATTAACAGTGCTTTCTCCATAAGGAAGAAAAATAGAACTGATTTATACTCTTGGAATAATTTTACTTATTTTATTACATGTGGTTTTATTCATGCCTTAATTCTTGAAACAATTTATTCCTTCCCTTAACTGAGAAGGAATTCCTTCTTGACTGTCCCATCCATCCTAAATTGTCTTTGTGTTTATTTTGTTTTTTCCAAATTATTATTTTTCCTCTTTATATCCACTAAATATTGGTGTTCCTTGGAGTTCTGTTCCTTGTTTATCTCTTACTTCACAAACCATGAGGCACCTCACCTCATCCAGGCTCTATATTTCAACTGGCATGTGCCTTGGCTGGTTGAAATGTCTATCTTCACCACTGAGCTATCTCTTGAGATTCTGATCCACTAGCTGCACTAAAATGTCACACTGGCAACTAAAATTCAGTATCCTCAAATTTGTGTTTATACATTTCTATGTCCTCCAAGTGTGCTTTCTCAGTGTTCTCTATCAAAGTTAAAACATTTTCCATTCATTCGGTTTCCTGAGACAAAAATCTGACTATTATCTTGGACTTCTTCCCCTTTTTATTCATTTATCTTATTGTAGCTACTCCTTAAATTTTTAAATATTACTCTTATTCTCCCCTTCTCTCCATTTCCACTGCCTTAACTCCAGCTTCCATTCATTTTTTGCCTGGACTCCTTTGATAGTCTGATCACCTTACTTTTGGTAATGGCTCCTCCAATCACTTCACACATTTCAGCCTTGACTATTATTTCTAAAACTCAAATAGCTTTTATTGGTCTACTGTTTAAAACACTTTATTGACTTCTCCTGGCCCTTAGGATACACCTCGTAAAATGGCAAACTATTTATAAATGGTAAAAAATAAGAATAAATATAAAAATGAATTAATTAATTAACCTTAGCCTTAGCTTTGCCTCACTTATTTTTCTTAAGATCTTCCTTCATGTACTTTATTCCCAGCTTTATAAAATTCCTTCCTCAAACCTGCCATATTCTCTGATTTCATAGCCTTCCCATAAGTTGTTCCAACTACTTAGAACATCTCTTAGTTTTTCCTGACCCCTTTTGCCTTGTAAACTTATATATAACTTCAACTTATTTTTCTACCAACTTATGCTGGTAATCATCTCCAACAGGAAGCCTTCTTGGATCTTCCTAGTCTGGGTTAGATGTTTGTACTATGTGCATTCCCATCACTGCACTCAAGGAATCTAAAATTTCTAGTTATATTGAGTTGTCTGATTCAGAAGCAGTGTGGGGGCAAGGATCATATCTTTCTTTCCACCACTATATCCTATGCTTATAGCATAAAATGCATTCAATTAATATTCATTTCCTTGAAAAAATGGATACATTAATAAATAAAACATTTAATAATTAAGGTATTAATAATGAATTAATGACCACAATAAATAAATACAGAAATGAGAACCTTGGTGCTTACAGAAAGGAAGGTTCACAGAGAAGTGAGAAAACAAAGGAGGAGTTAAAGTATAGGAATGAATGTGAGCAGAAACAAAGATGAAAAGATGGGAGAGAGTTGCCCTAATCAGCTCTAACAAATAGACATAAAAGCCTTTGCTGCCCCCATTTCAAGACAGTTTGACATAACTCTATTCACATTTGAGGATGTACACTATGCCTTAGGAGTAGCGAATTCAACCAGAAAGCAAAACATAGGCAAGAAATTCTAAATAATTGTCTCTTATGACATTGGTAAACACTACGGAAAGAATATATGGCTGTGGAGAAGAGGATGAGGGAAACTGTCTAACTGGAACATGACAATCTTAAATGAAACAAAACATGGTATATGTCTTAGACAAAAGACGTTCACCACCACTAAGTAAATGTAACTTCTTGAATAATTAATTAAAAAAAAGAAAAATATACAAGATACTATTTGTAGTGCAACAGAAAGAACTTAGCATTACCTTATTCACTACGACCCAGGAAGTTAAATTATTCAGTGTGTTAGTGTCTCTTCCCTCATCTTTCAGTCAAACTTTTTATTGTTATCAAACTTAAAAGTTTTGCCAATGTTTTCAGAGTCCACTGCCTCATAATTTGTTCTTCAGACAAAGCTATTTTGGTAAACATTGTTCCGCACATGAAATTATATGTTTGCTGAGTTCTATTGTTTACTGGGGATAACTTAAAACTGCATTACATATAGGATAATTCATAATAATATGAAGAATTCTATGGATTTGGAAAACAAGAGATGTAAGATTGACACTTTTCCAGGGAATTAATAAGTAAAGAGTAAATGATTTAAAGTATGTGATAAGGGAGCAGACTAGAGGTCCTCAGCAGAAAAAAAAGACATATATCAGTCTTTGTTTGGTTGGGTCACTAAATACTATTGAATTTCCTTCATAGAAAGAAAAAGTCCTAGAAATGTGTGCCTACAGATTTGGGCGAAACCAACTCAAAACTTCTCTATTTTGTATACAGGCACAAGTCCCTGCCTAGATTTCAGGCTGACGGAAACATTTTTTAAAGATGTGTTTGTTCATTAATTCTCTGCCTTTTGGCTAAGTTCAAGTGTGAGGATGTGTTTGTTCAATATATAACTACTCTATGAATACCATTATTTTTTCTAAATCTACTTTGCTTATTGACATAATTCATTTTTAATAGGGTAACCTAAATGCAATATATACAGAAAATTTCCTTAGAATCCACATACGGATCTATGCTCTAATATATATGTATATATTGATGCCATGATAAGAAAAAACCACCAGTGATTCAGGTAATGTCAAATCATTTTTATAGCGTTTTATATACAAAGAATAGCCATTTGATTGAATATTTTATGTTTTATTGGTATAGTTGTATAGTGAAGGTAAGGGAAGGGGAGAAGAAGATGAAGACTACGTGTAGAAGATTAAATATTCAGCTTGGAATCCATCATCAATAAAATCAGTGAAATCATATTAATAAGCTAATGATAGAATATCCATTTTAACAAGTTCATAAATTGTTGGTCATATTTGAGACTAGTCTGTAATTTCACCAGTAGTATTAATGCTACTGTCCAGAGTCACTCTCCAATCTTTCTTTATTGTTGTTTAATAACATATGTTTCCTCGTGCCTTGATAAGTGGCGTTGTAAATAAGCATATTAATAGTTTGTTTGCATCTTGTTTGTTAGTTTTTAATGCCTTGGCAAAATAAGGAGTTGGTGATAAAAATCAAATCCTTTTCTTTTGCATTAAAGTGCATTTTATTGTCCATGAAATCCAGAAGTCTGAAAAAAAAGCTATATTAAATGACTTTCAAAATTTCTTTTACAAAGATCTATGCAACTTGAAATATGTTTTCTAAATGACTACTTAAGAAATGAAGACTTGCTTTAAATAAGACCAATCTAAAAAGTATAGAGTTTTCTCTCCAGTTTGATAAATTTGCTTCCTTATTAGTGAATATATGTTTCTTGTTTTCAGAACAGTAAACCAAAACTAGGCAAACTTCATACCTATTGTTTTCCTTCAGAGGGGAAAAAAATATATCATTTAACACTTCAGTTCCTATGCGTGTATGTATGCTTGTAAATATCATTCAATATTTGCATACATGTTAGTCAATAAAAGACCATAATGATCAGCTAGTTTCCTGGAATGATTTAATTATTTGATATTAGATGCTATCTGATAATTAGCAAATATTCTATGCTTATTTAAGAATTAAACAAGATATTAGACAATGGAAACTTTTCATACCCTATTCAACATAGAGCTCATATTTAGTCTCCATGGAAAAGGAAAATGGAATTTAACTATATCCACACCCATTATATCTAAGCACTAAGAGATTTTAAAAAGTCATAATCAGGGGTGCCTGGGTGGCTCAGTCATTAAGCGCCTGCCTTCGGTTTGGGTTGTGATCCCAACATCCTGAGATCTAGTCCTGGGATTGAGCTCCATGTCGGGCTCCCTGCTCAGCAGGGAGCCTGCTTCTCCCTCTCCAGCTCCCCCATGCTTGTGTTCCCTCTCTCGCTATCTCTCTTTGTTATAAATAAATAAAATCTTTTTTAAAAAATTAAGAAACACCATCTGCGAAAAAAGTCATAATCACACGTTTTATCCTAGTTCTTTCCTATTTATTCTCTATATAACATAAAAATATTTTTTATGCAGTAGCTGAGTCATATTTGTTAGAACACATGAATACTAATAGCTGTTGGTCTTGCTGTGTCTATGTGAAATGAGTCCCTTCATATAAAAATCATGAGTTATTTGATCATGAGGAATGGAACTCAAGATGTCAGAGATGTGTTCTACTAGGCTTCCTAAACCTACTGACACCTCTTTTCATTTTCTTAGTAAATGAAAAGAGAAAGGAGAACATAGATGAGCCAAACATAAAACTTTGCCAACAGTTTCATTTTCTTTTTAAAAGGAAGCCAATTGTCCCAGAATATTAGTGTGGTCCACAAACGCTTAGGGGTCCCCAAGCTCTTATGGGGTTTTTTTACCATCACCAACATATTATTTACCCTTTTCTCACACACTCTCACACAAGTGTACAGAGGAGTTTTCCAGAGGCCACATGACAAATAATATTGAATCATGAAATATGTCCACGTTTGGTACATCTTCATAACTCAGTGAACAATATGTTCCAAATAACCTATGCATTATGTGACCGAATCACGCATGGACAAAAGACTCACTCAAAATGCAATATAAGCCAATAGATTTTAATGTAACAGAATATAGAAGGTATAGGGCTACATTTTCAGATTCCACATTGTAACCAACCTTCCAGAAACTACTCTTCAAGTTTTGGTGCTGAATGAAAGCATATACACAGTTATCTGAAAAAGTCTGTTAAAATGCATCACTCTTTTTCAACTACATATCTTTGTAAAGCCAGATATCCACTCCCTCTCCTGTACTTCAATCAAACAACATATTGCAACAGATTGAATGCAGAAGCAGATATGAAAATCCAGTTTATTACCGAGTCAAACATTTAAGATGTACATTGCAAAGATGTAAAACATATAAAGAGGTCTGGAGCCAAAAAGCTTGAGAACTGCTGCTCTTTGGAATAAATTTGCATTACAAAAGAAAAATCTGTGCCAGAAGAGCATTTAACCCCAACTTAAAGTGAAACTCTGTTTAAAGGCTATATAAAAATTGGAACAAGACTATTTGTCAGGCTGTTTTGGGAATTCCAGAAGGTGAGGGAAATTACTGGGTCATAATTCACAGTGTGAAGTGTATGTATGTTTGTATGAAATGTATATATCTTAAAGCCACTTGGTCTTGAAACAATGAGAAACACTACTATATAAGCCCAACTAAGTTAACAGCATCTAGATCTAAATCTAGATTATAAAATTAAAAAGAATCAGTGACTAAAAGAAAATACCATGCATCCTCATACCATTTCCAGACAATCACTGCTTATAGAGCATGGGTTTGTTTTTCTTTTTGAACTTTTTGTTCCAATATTAATAGCTTTAACCCACAGCCACTCCTAAATATACTTGTATTAAACAAATATTAATAAATGTAAGCGTTACAACCAAAAGTGTCAATAGTGACGTTAATGGAAACAAGGATGATGAAAATAGCAGTAATAAATATCTTATATCAAGAAGGATAATAATTAGTTCAGGATTAATATTACCTGTGAAAATCGGTGAGAACAATGATTTGATTTGCATTTAGTTATCTAGTAATGGGAAACCCAAAGATTAAAAGTGCCAATCATTCATCTACCTTGTAAAAAAAAATAGATGAAATGTTTCACAGCGAAGTTTGAAGAAAGCGAAGTAAACGTTCACCATGAAGAGACTATTTTACATCAAGCTAGAAACCTCGGAGTATTGTACATGTCTTCCACCCGTCACTACACTGGGTCAGATGACATTGGTTCTAGGTTTTTTCCTCCATCATGTTCCTGCTCCATTACCACTGCTTTAGTCTCTAACCTCTGTGACTATGACCTCTCTGTGCTTCAGTGTGTCTTTACACAGATGTCATCATCAAAACCAGAAAAACTCATATCTGTTCAAGTCTCTTCATGTTTAAACAGTCAACGCCTAAAAGATCAAGTCCATATTCCTTGGCTTCACATGAGTCCTTTTTTAGTTCATCCCCACCTGCCTTTCCAGACCTCCATGTGCTTCTGTGCAATATTTTCAAAACCAAACAAGTCCATCTGTTTCAGAAATGTCCTCCATTCTTAACCCAGCTCTATTTTTCTCTTTTTCACTCTATCAGACAATCATGAGAATATGATTTATTTTCATAATTCATACATGGAGTATTATGGACTCTGATTTTGGAAGAAACAAGAATTTTTACATCCCAATTTTTTTCTCCAACCCCAAGGTGATGTTAAATTCCAACTAATAATAATAATTATAGTCACCATTATTTGAATATTTACAATATGCTAAAGATTTTTACTAAGTAGTGGGAGCAATTAAATTGCTCAAAAAATTCAGATGCACTGAAAAATAAAAGTTGTATGTTTTACCTATAATTTGATCTTTTCATGAACTTATCTAAACTCCTATCAAATAATTCAAACCTTATGTTTGGGCACTGTTCAGTCTTTGATGGTAGTATCAATTTCTTCTGTCTCTGTCTCCCTCTCCCTTAAATAGGGCATTAATTAGACTTACTTAGATCCCACATGCAACCCAAATTCAATATGCCCAAGGCCATGTGCTTACTTACCATATTTCCCTTCACCGATCACCCTTTTTTTCCTCCTATGTTAATGGTTACCCAAACCAAAAATCTGTAGGTCTTCTCTACTATTTTTGAAAAGTAAGCAATTAAACAAATTCTGCTGACTTGATTTTCCAAAAATTTCTATTCTTTTTTTCTTCCTTCCCCCATTACTTCTACTCTGCCCTAGATCCTAGCTCTCTAATAATCTCTATGAAAGAGCCTGCTTCTAGTCCTGCCACCTTCAAATACATTCTCCATGTTGTACCTGGGTTGCTCTATTGAAAATGTAAATCTATGGGGCGCGTGGGTGGCTCAGTGGGTTAAAGCCTCTGCCTTCGGCTCAGGTCATGATCTCAGGGTCCTGGGATCGAGCCCTGCATTGGGCTCTCTGCTCAGTGAGGAGCCTGCTTCCCCATCTCTGCCTGCTTCTCTGCCTACTTGTGATTTCTCTCTCTGTCAAATAAAAAAATAAATAAATCTTAAAAAAAAAAAAAAAAATTTAAATCTATCTGTACCACTAGTTTGTTTAAAGCCCTTACTGGTAATGGAATAAATCCTAAGATTCCTAGCTCAACACAAAACATGACACAAATACCATTTTTCCAGTCACATGTGCCACTATTCCCTTTCATAATGTGGAGATGCCTGTAATGTCTCCTCACCCCCATGCTTTTTTATATCCTTTCACCTTTGGTCATGGTGTTTTCTAGAGAGTTTCTTTTTCACCTTTATTTATCTGGCTAACTCTGACTCATGTTCAAATACTTAATATCTATGATATTATCCTACTTTGTGCATGTATTCCCCCTAAAACTGATTAAAACTCTTCAGGACAGGATTTGTGCTTGGGTTGAAAGCTGCATTCATTAATCTCAAGTGACCTTCCCACTCTAAAATTCTAAACCTTGTGATTTCCCTTACTAGTTATAGCCAACCCAATCCTCTCAAACCCAGCTTGTTCTCTCTTTCAAAACTCTATGTAAGGCTTTGCCAACTCAGAAAAAAAAAATGAATTTAAGGAAAACATTTCCATCAGTTATCAGAAGATAACTTACATATTAGGTGCCAAATTTAGATAAGCATCTACACAAACAAGATCCATTTCCTCATTAAACTTCCTTAAGGGAAATTTGGCTGATTTTCATCATTCTGCCAATTCCAAAATTTCTCAGTCTTTCTTCCAAAACATTTTTATATACAAGTAAAACTGGCTGAATATACAGGCTCATAAAATTTTAGACCTATAAGAAACATTACATTTAGCCTAAATCCCTTCTTTTTACAGAAAAAAAAAATGAAGCCCAAAGATTTTCTGAAGGACACATTGCTCCTGAGTTTATGTATTTCTGCTACACATGTGTCTGTCATCATACTCCCAAATACACACACATTTGTACTACACAGTGTGTAGATATACCTGTCATATCACAGGTTTAGGGGGATGGAAATCACAGCTTCTCCTTATTCATTGCTTTCTTTAAAAAAAAAAAATCAACACTATCTGATTCTGATTTTACACTCTAAGTGAAGGAAAATGTTGACTGAATGAATGACTGACTCCCCTACAACTCTGCTAACTGGAGTTAAGGCAACTCTCTGAGCCCGACTTTGTTTCTACTGGCATGGATCTCATTCACTCACGTCAATGGCAGCCATATCCAGGGACTTGTGGTCAGAACGGAGTCTAGTATGCTGTTTTTCTCTAATTATTCTACTTGACATTGCTCTGGCTTTTTTTTCCCCTCCAGTATGTGACTGGAAATCTCTTTTAACAGTTGAAATAGTGGTTATGTATGCACACTGGAGAAATGGACAATATTCATTAAGATCTGTCATTTGTAAGCCACTGTGAGTGACTAATCCTTGCATTCTCCTTTCCTAGCTTCAATATATGCATTGTGATCAATGTTAACTTCTATGATTACTCTAAAGGCAATAAAAGGTAATACTTTCCTCAAGAGGTAAAGGGCCAGAATGGATTGTCCTGCTTTCTGGTCTTTAATGAAAGGTGTCTAAGTTAAACAGGATTTGCACCTGTAATAAGTAAAGGGAGAACATTCTTATCAACTATCCTCTGTAAAAAATTGGAGTTCAGAAGCCTTGCCCCTGGTTTCATTAAGAGGAAATTGGAGCAATTCAGAAAGAGTGGTTTCCAGGTATAGATATCAGATTCATCAGAGCTATTACCTGAAACCCACAATTTGAGCTACTTGTTACTCACCTACCACCTCAGTACTGGTCCAGTGCCCAGACGGGTTCTGACTGAGGCAGGAGGCATTGAAGAAGCTCTTCTCCATGTTATGATAAGCCTTGCTCAACCAATCTCGGTTTGGTTTCCTTTACCTTGCTTTGTTCCCATGTAAGACTTACAGTAACATGTGAACTAGATTTTTTTTCCTAATAGAGTTATATCCAAACTGTGTGTTTAAATTGAATTATTATAAGCATTTAATATAAGTAGAATAGCAATTTAAAATTTTTAAACATCCCTATGAGAAGTGGATATTTAAAGGAAACTCATCGTTATATTTTTTGCTATTCAAATAATTAATTATTTTTTAGAAAGTTGTATTTCCACATAACAAATTTTTAAAATTCTGCTATAAATCGTTATGTTAGGCATAATCAAAGTCATGTGATAAACCGACTTAGGTATTACAAATAAAAGTC
Source organism: Potos flavus (assembly GCA_028534135.1). NCBI lineage: Eukaryota > Metazoa > Chordata > Mammalia > Carnivora > Procyonidae > Potos > Potos flavus. The sequence continues at coordinate 106,322,358 of CM052895.1, read as the reverse complement.
CTCTTACTCCTTTAATATTATACCTTAGATTTAGAAAAATAAATTTAATACCCAGTCTAGAATTGAATGCTTATTTTAGGGCAATAAGGATAATTTTTTTTTCAACTTCCTTTTCCAAAGAAGTCTTGACGCACATGATTAGTGACCAGCAGAGGGCACTACCTACACAGCTGAGGGTCCACATCCTTCATGACTAAATTCTTCCACTCCCATCCCCACCCACTGGCACTCACACTACCACCACCACTATAAGGTACAACCCAGACTCAGTCAAGTGAAAAGAAAGAAATCTGTGTTTGTTTGTTGCCATCATACCAGAAGTTAACCTTTAGCTGGAGACTAAATTTACACCGATGCACTAAGCTTAGATAATTGTTCTGATAAAAATATAGCCTTAAGGTAGAACTTCTTATACATTCTAGGAAGATAAGTAGATTTGTACTATATTTTGTACTATATTTCAACTATCAATTGTGGTTAAAAACTCAAATTACATTTTGCTGAAACTGCTTCTTCCTATCATACATCAATTCCCACATATATAAAGTGAAACTTAATCTACGTGTTTCCAATATTACTTTTTTTTACATGTTTCCAATATTATATCATGCAAACTGTACCTCTGTAGAACTCTGTTACTTCTAGAAAAATTTAGCAGGCTTTTTATATCTTGCTTATGTTCTCTCTTTTCAACAGGAGAGTGATTTTATAACTTTTAAAATGTTTTTGCTTAAATCAAGAAACTGCTAGGGTAAATTCATAGGTGAATTTCATGTGAGAAATTTAAAAAATTTCATAAATTTTCATAAATGTAAGCCTTACTGAAAATTTCTTCACTGAAAATTGTATAATACTGGAGAAAAATGAGAAATGTAAAATAGACAGCAGAATCAGTTTATCAAACAGAATCCTTCTAAAAATGAAAGCAAGAGTCTGCCTCCCTTTCTATATTTACTAGCTGTGTGACATCGGGAAAGTTACTTAAACTTGTCTTACCTCAAATTCCTTCTCTGTAAAGTAAGGATGATAATGTTTTTCTAGTCTCTCAGTTTACAGATGAAAAACTAGGCCAATCATGATTCTGAAACTTTCTTTGTGAGATATATCATATTTTAACAGCTAAGAATAGAACATAGGACTCCTGAATTCTCATCCTGTTCATTCTTCCTCTTTTGCCATATTCTTGTCCAAATACAATCAGAATCTCTAACCAAGGCTAAACTTAGTAAATAATTTACCTCTACTTCATTTATATGACCACATAAGCAGCTGTCAATAAACAAGATATTTTTCTTCTTCAAAAATAACTTATTTGGATCCAGAAAAAAAAGGTTAAGCGATGATTTAATATTTACCATATTCATTTGGATCCAAAATGAAAGTCCATGCAAAAACCTTTACATGTTTACCAATGATGCTGGAATCCTAGAAAGTTAACATATTTTTAGAAAGGGATATAATTTAGAAAAGGATATAAATTATTTCCCCACTCACATTGCTTTTAAAACGTTATTAAAATTAAATTTATTGCAAAGATCTTTTTATACAGAAAGGAGCCAATGGCAAGGCAAAATAGAATCAAGAGTTATAAGTATTCAGTTATAGGATCAGAGGGTTTCACTGAAAAAATAGAGGCTTGTCTTCTGGAAAATATCAAATATGGGGTTGGGTTAGGGAAGTCTATATAAAAATTCAAGATAATGACTATCCGGTGAAACACGGTTTAATATTCGCAGTATCTTATGCTATTATCATCTCTACAAATGATAACTCAATTTAATTCTCACAACAAACCTACATAGTTTATTGAGATTGTCACCTATATTTTACAATAAGGAAACTGAGGCACGGGGAAGTAAAATAACTTACCCATATCACATAGCTGGGAAATAGCAGAGCTGGGATCTGCAGGCTAGTTGACTCCAAAGGGCATTTAACACGAGTTCTATGCTGCCACATCCCCAGTAAAAGCCTTCAATAGTTTCCTGTCATGTTCAGAATAATTTCCTTGCTGTGGCCCCCACATGGTGTGACGCTGCTGATCTTTCCAAGTCCATCTCCTCTGCTTCCCTCTTGCCAACAATGTCGCAACCACACTGGCCTTCTTTTTCTTGTGACAAGCCAAGTATTTACCCAGGGTCTTGAACCTGGTTATTCCCTCTGCCCTTATACCCATCCCTCTGATCTTCATCTAGTCTTCCAATTCCACTTTAAGTGTTGCCTCCTAACAGAGATCTTTATGTTCACACATTGAAAGAAGCCATCCATTACAACAACCATCCATAAAACAACCTATTTTACATTTCTTTGTAACAATTATAACTCTCTGATATTTTTCTTGTTTAAGCATTTATTTTCCTTTCCTTCCATAAGAATGAAAACTTTAAGAAAACGGACTTTGTCTCATTCACTGCTATAGCACCAATAACATTGCTTTCCAATTTTTTGACGTTTAGGACACATAGAAATAATAATATTTGGTTGATACATTTGGGTAAATTGAAGGGGATTTAGTATCTTGACATGGGGCTTAACAAAAAAATATTATTTTTAGTATATAATTATATGACAAATAGGATACAAATACTAGGGATCACATTAAATATTAAACTTGTATAATATTTTCAAATAAAACCTTTACAAAATTTTAATATGAAATACGAGCTGGTATTCATGAACATACTATCTTCTTCTTCTTTTTTTTTTTTTTAGATTATTTATTTATTTATTTGACAGAGAGAGAGAGAGATCACAAGTAGGCAGAGAGGCAGGCAGAGAGAGAGGGGGAAGCAGGCTCGCCGAGGAGCAGAGAGCCCGATGTGGGGCCTGATCCCAGGACCCTGAGATCATGACCCGAGCCGAAGGCAAAGGCTTTAACCCACTGAGCCACCCAGGCGCCCCGAACATAGTATCTTCTATTAAACTTTGTGCTTAAAATAAAAGCAAAATGTCTGATGAGTTTTTAATGATGATATTTTCAAATTCTTAATAGCATCAATGAGTAACTTTTTTTACAAAAAAGATAAAAAATTTGCAACAAAAGAAATAATTTATAGTAGCTATTAGATTGTTCATATTTTCATCAATAAACATAATGTTATAATATCTTGTTATAATGAGAATGTTCAAACTTTTTCACATCCAGTTTTGGAATAACAAAGAAGCTCTAATTTGCAGAATATATATGTAACTTTGAAGCAGTTTTCCTTCAGTTAACCAGGTTACTGTGGCAAGGGCATATCTGCTGCAAATGAGCTTAAGAATCTGCCATATGTGAGGAGAGTACTCAATGGTGCCACTTGGTGCTCTATTCCTTTGGAGTCCTCATTGGGTTTCTTTGCTTCCTCTTCCCTGATAAGAAGCTGCCCATTTTTCTCCGTGGATATTAGGAACATATATTCATCAGTTCAGTAAGTCCCATGTTCATGATGAGTAGTGAAGAGCTCTTAGCTAACTGTTCAAATAGATTTTCTCTTTGGCCAGGCTCAGTGAGTTGGGAGAAATTCATGATTGTTGGACGTGAGATGGCCATGTGGTACACCCTTTTGAGGTTCTCCTGATCAGGGCATTCAGGTAGTGGCTTCTGGCTCCAGTGAGGTCTGACCTCTCAAATCAATGGCCACCAAAGGCCACCAATGGTGACCTGAGAGGTTTTAAGTGTGGTCCATACCAGTTTCATTATCACTTTGAAATTTGTTAGAAATGCAGAATCTTAGTCCCCATCCATTGGTTATGAATCTGTTTATTTGTTTGTTTGTTTGTTTTGTTTCTTACTTTTTAAGTAGGCTCCATGCCCAGTGTAGAGCCCAATGTGGTGCTTGAACTCACAAAACTGGGGTCCCTGAATCTGCATTTTAATAAGAATCCCTCCTAATTATTATGCACATTAAATTTTAAGGATTGTTTTAGAACACTATTTGGTACAGAATAAGTTAACAACCAATAGTTTTGGAATAATTTTGTGTAAATTATATAATGGAAATGCAGAGAACTGAAAGGATATTGCAGTGTTTATGTTATTTTTAAGGACTTTGCCATGATTTATCCTTATACAAGCACACACAGCTTATTTGAAAAAAACATGTAAAATGTAGATGACTGCAAGAAAGGCAAAACTTGTCATAATGGTGCTACTTACAGGTTTGGGATGAGTTGTCTGACTAACTGAATCTTACTTTTTTTTGTTTGGTCATCTTTCTGAAAGCAATAATTATCATAAAACACATGCCAACTTGCCTCCTTTGCTTTCTGCCATGTTTCTGCATATAACATGCATATGTATTAAATGCATATAATATATATAGTTATAATGGGTAAACATGTCTCATATGGGCTCAAAATAAGACCAATATTTTTTTTAAATTCCTGTTCAGTTTGTTTACTCACACAATTGGTCAACTCTATAAAACATCCATCCTTCCAGGTTTTCCTTTCTTTTTTTTTTTCTGACCTCCTCCCCATTTCCTAACTGGCCTTAGAAATTAATATTCCAGGAACTAAGACATCAAATATTTGTAATTTGTTCTGGATTTGTCAGTACTTCTGAGGTCAATCAGAGTTAAAGGAATTTGTTAAGCTTTATTTTTTATGTCAGCACAAAAATCTCCTTTTCACTGTTTTTACTTTCTCATTGGTATCCCTGGTTATGCTTAATGGTTGTCACTGGGATTTTCCAAAATTAATTATAAGTTACAGTGTCTAGTTAATTCTTTTCATTCTTCACACCACAAATATTTTTTTTAGATTTATTTATTTTAAAGAGAGAGACAGAACATTTGGGAGGGGGAGAGAGAGAGAGAGAGAGGGAGAAACTCAAGCAGACTCCTCGCTTAGAGTAGAGCTGGATGCAGGGCTTGATCTCACAACATTGAGATCAGAAGACTTGAGCCAAAACCAAGAGTCGGAGGCCCAACCGACTATACCACCCACGTGCCCCCACGGCATAACTATTTATTGGATATCCACTAGAGGTATGACATTTATCTAGGATGCTTAATCAGATAGGATGTCATAGGTTATCCTGCAGAAACAAAGAATGCCCAAATCTTAGTACCATATCAAAGGACTGTTTATTTCTCACTCAAAGTACATTTTTGCCACAGATTAACAGTAAACTCTACCATTATAGCCATTCAAGGGTCCAAGCTGATGGAGATTCTATCTGGTATCATGGCAGGGGTTGGGAATAAGGTGAACCACAAACTGGCTCTTAAAATTTACACCAAGAAGTGACATACATTACTTCTCTCACATTCTGTTTTCCAAAGGACGTCTTAAGGTTGTGCCTAACTTTAAAGGGATTGAGGAAGTATAATCCTACCATGTGCCCAAAAGGAGAAGACATATCTGAATAGTCCTAACACCACAGGTCTATCTAAGGAGAAATCAAATGACACACCAGCACAAGCCTGTTTTCAAAGACTTTAGAAACTAGTTGTAAACAGAATTGAGTATCAGATATAAAATGTTCTAAGTCTCAGAGTGAAGTGCTAAGGAAAAAAGTGGTTAAGAATTTCAGAGTTGGAAGAAATAAACATGGATGAGTGAGTCAGGAAAGCATATAGACAAAGTGATACCATGTATAAATTGCTGGATTTAAGTGCGAAATGGAAGGAGTAAGGACATTCATGGTTGTAACCATAATGGATGAAGCAGGGGTGGGAGCAGGCTACTGAAAAGTTCATACAAATTTTTTTTGAAAATATTTATTAAAATATTTTCCATAATATTTTCCATAAAAATATTTTATGGAAAATATTTATTCCAATGGGAGCAAAGAGTCTTTTATATCTAATAGAAGGCAAACCTGGATAGGCCCAGTAGGAACAGGTTATTAAGAACCTCGAATGCCGGGGCGCCTGGATGGCTCAGTGGGTTAAAGCCTCTGCTCTTGGCTCAGGTCATGATCTCAGGGTCCTGGGATCGAGCCCCACATCGGGCTCTCTGCTCAGCGGGGAGCCTGCTTCCTCGTCTCTCTCTACCTGCCTCTCTGCCTACTTGTGATCTCTCTCTCTCTGTCAAAGAAATAAATAAAAACTTAAAAAAAAAAAAAAAAAAGAACCTTGAATGCCAAGATAAGATGTGTGCACATTACCTTTTCTATGGACTCCTTTGGATTGCTCACCTTTAACCTTCTCTTTAGCCTTTTGATGATGGTCTACCACATTGCGGTGATGGACCACTACATTACAGACTGACTGAGAACACAGAGACCAGGGAAAAATGTGGGACTTTGTTAGAGAACAGGGTTATATAGACATTTACACCTTTCTTCATGGAATACAGGTGTACTAACAATAAGAAAGAAATGCTATGAAGCCAATCTGGCCCTAAGCATTTGGGGGTCATTAGAAACAACGTAAAGGCCAAAGGAAACAAAAACTCTAGTTTCAAAGCAACGTATAGCTGGTAATATTTTATCAGAGCTACAGGAAATAGGCTTCTTATATCAAATAAAGGGGAAGAACAAGAGTGATGATGGAAAAAGTACAGGTCTGGATTCCAGGAATACTATAGCCTAGTGGCAGAGAGACCTCTTAATTAGCAGTATGATTTTGGATCTAACATCTTTCTGGATGTCAGTTTCTCCACTTGTGAAAATAAATGTAGTGAGTTTATACAATCCTCAAAACTACATATTTAAGCATTTTTCTTCTTGGTTTATCAATAAACAAATATTAAGGATAAAATATATGGCATTAAATCAATATAGATATACTAAAAGTCACTTTGATAGGAAAACTTATGTAAAAGATGAGAGAATATGTAACAAAATAACTAGCAATGCAGGAAACCTAGTGACGTCAAACTCTTACATATCACTTTTCAAAGCAATGTTAATGATAGTTTAGAACCTTTTTGTGGGACTTAGAACAATCTGTTCCCATCGTCACCATGGTCTTGCTTTACGACTTCAGCAAGTTACTAAAAGTAAACCACTTCACGCACAATTGGAAGGGAGTCAGTTGTTAATTAGTTATCCAACAGAAAGATATCATAATGTAAGTACACATTTAAAGGTATGTATGAATTTTCTCTGCTGCTGTTATTTTTGCCAACTTCACCTCATTATCACATACATCTTATGACTTTGTCGTCCACCCCTTCAGTTACATTTCCACGTAACTATTATTCTTCTGTTACATTCTGGCTATGATACAGTGCTTTGTAGTTTTCTGTGAGAATATAATACTAACGTCCATTTTGGAGGCAAAAGCAAACTCAAATAAGATAACGGATATGGGAGGCTTCCTCTATACTTTAAAAATAAATTCAGTGATCTTTCATTCACCCTTCTGCTTTGATAAGTGGATTAAAAGAAAGAATTTTACCAAGTCATGAATTAAAATCTGCTCAGAATAGACCAAGAAATTCCCTAGTGAGATGTACTGATCTTAGATGGTCTGTCAGTTGTTGGTAATTCTTTAACTCTTTATTTTTCTCAGTGAAAACTGCAGTCTCCTTAGGGGAGGGCCATATGTTATGGTATTCTTTATACCTGGAGTTTTAGGTAAACCCAGATAGAAAAACTTTGATGAGGATTTTAATGTTATTCAAGTCATTAGATCAAACATATTTCTTTACAATAGAAATTCTGATCTTCAAAACAAGGAAAGATGATCTTTCCCCAGATTTTTTATAAATAGCTGATGATAATTTTTAAAAAGACTTAATTTCACCCTCTACTTAGCTTCACTACGATGTGCTCTGTATGTGATCCATCTTCCTGGGACTTTTATAAACACAGATATGGAACTGGATCAGCTTATAGAACTGAATTATTTTAATTCATTCTAATTAGGGCTCTATAAGGAACCTGAGCCATGACAGAGCTCAACATCCTTGGAGCCAGTTTTGGAAGCCAAAATGAATGAATCAAATGGATTTGGAGTCATGTTCAGCATGGCAACCTGAGAGTCACCTTGCTCCTCCTAACCTGTTCCCACCTAACCTGTTCCCATCCCATGCCCCAGTCACCAAGGACTTGTGAATGGAGCCTTATCTTTCCATTCCCTTCTCCGGTTCAGTAGTTCCACATTTCTCTTCTAGATTACCACAGCAACCTCCTAACTATTCTTCTCCACTTCAATTTGCTTCTCTCCCACCTCTCACACTCCTTCCCCACTATTCCTCATCCTCGCTTCCTCCAAAAAGCATTTCTTGGGTCCTCTAGTCTGAATTGAGTTAATTTTTTGGTATAACCCCTGTGCTTCCTGCAGTCCAGCCCTTTCCATGTGGCTTGTATGGCGTATTTCTCTGTTCCTCTCTGAAATGGAAGCTACTAGAGGAAGCTACTAGTGGAAGCTACTAAAGGATGCTATCTTCATTGGATCTTTAAAACCTAGCACACAACGTTGGTACAAAATAGTCCCTTCATAAATATTTGTTGGATGACTATATGAATAAATAAGTTATTAATAACTTAGCAAATAATCAAACAAACAAGAAATAGAAGCACAAAGAATTAGTCATGCAAGTAAAATTTCAAATCAAGGAATTTTGCTGAATTCTACTCCTGAAACAAATACTACTCTACAGGTCAACTAACTAGAATTTAAAACAAAAACTTGAAACAAAATAAAACAAACAACAACAAAAAGAAAAAACAAATCAAAGAAGTGTGAGTGATTTCTGTCTACTGCTTGTCCAGATTCCTAGTAATTTAAAATGCAGCCCCAAGTCATGGCTGGAGAACAGTAAATGTGCTATGAAGTATGTTAAGCAGTTCAACTCTGCTATTTTGTACAATAGTGGTCAACAGCACATTAGCTAATGTAAAAAGCTCTGCAGTAGGCATTGCTTGGAAGTTTACCCCACATGCGCAGAAGATGGGAAATGGGAGCAATAAAGTTTGCATACTCTTTGATAAGACCATAAATCAGTTCCTAGAATAGAAAAACAAATCATATAAATTTCCTTCTTTTCTGCACCAAAATAGCAAGCTTTTCACTGCTTGTTCTTTTCCTTATCCATGAAATTTTGATTGATATGATAACCCTGAAATAGATTACCCAGGCAACTGATAAACCTTTCCTACGGTGACTGGTCAGGTGAAAATTTTCTGCATCTTTTCTCTTGGAAACAAAAGAAAACAAAACCTCTTTTTCTAGTGATCTTAAATTGCGAATACTTGACTCTAACTTTACCTTAAGCAGATTTCTCTAATATCTAAGCATAATTATGTGCATGACCTTGCACATGAAAAAGAGATGACATCTGTTATGCTATCACTATGGGAAATGTGAAAGCACTCTGATCTTTTCCTTACTTATACTCAAATAGTACTCAGAACCTGTCTTAGTCTCATGGACTGCTATAATAGAATATCATAGACTGGGAGGCTTATAAACAACATAAATTTATTTCTCATTGTTGTGGGACTAGGAAGTCCAAAATCAAGACGCCAGTAGATCCCATGTTTGGTGAGGAACTGCTTTCTGGTTCATAAATGGTCATATTTTAGCTGTATCATCATAGGGCAGAAGGAGCAAGGGAGCTCACTGTGGTCTATTTAATAGGCACTAATCCTTTTAATAAAGCCTCTGCCCTTATGACCTAATCACCTCCCAAAAAACCCACCACCTCATAACATCACATTGGGGGATAGGATTTCAACATATGAATTTTAGGGAGACACAAACATTCAATCTATAATAGAATCCTTCAGGGCAATGGGGTTATATAAAATATGATTTGTGTCCAAAATGATTTGCCTCAATCTTTTTGAGATTTTTGTTTTTGTTTTCTCTCTGATAGGTTAGAGATAGCTATAGTGTTTAGTTCCATTTAGGACATTTAAGTCATCCTCTTGGATTTAATATATTGAAGTTGGATTGACTTAACAATCAAACCAACTTACTTATATTCATACCCACGATGTAGTCATCTACTTTAAGATACGGCTTTTTATTTCTTAAAATCAAAATCACAGTCAGAAAGTAAGAAGACATCAAAAGACACATGCTCCCTGCCGCATTAATGAATATTTGCATCCTAGTGTATCTCTCTTGAAATGACTATACTGAACATGAGTTGATTCAAATGATACTTCCTATGAATAAAAAAAGAAGAATTTTTGCAAAAGAACATTATGATCAGTTCATTTTGGAAGAAATGAGAAGCAGCTCAAGTTCTCATTCATATTGAGGACAACCACCTGGGTTCTCAGTGATAAGTGCCATAAACGTGCAGAAAGTCAGTTACTCTGTGATGCCAAGTTAAACAACTTCCCTGCGCAATATTCCTACCCTGGTGTTTGAGCATTAGGCATGAGCTGGGCCTCTTTTATGTGACAGTTCAGAAAAAATAGCAGTAAATTGATTTTTAAACAAACTGAGTCATACAAGTGATGGAAGGATGATGGAAACCAAGAACATATTGATTGCATATTGATTGCACTGCAACAGGTGGTCCATTACTGCATACCTCTCCCCTCCGAGGACCAGAAGCCAGTGGAGGATGGGCCTTCTGCTAATTCATGTTTCACTACTTACACACACATAATTCACCGCACATAACAGGGTATCATTTGAAAGCTGTGTTCTGGGAAATATTAATAAGTGTAACTAAACCAAAAAAGAAAAACTGCATGTTTTTGTTGGATTAAGTAAAATTAAGTGTGATTCTTTACCAAAGGAGTCCTTTAAGCCTCTCTAAATAGAATATGCAACATGACTCACACTTACTTGATCACAGAGCTTTTCCTTTGAGAAAAACTTTCAGAAAACACTAGAATGGAATCAGAAAACATTGACCTAAATGTAGCCACAAATTAAGATTAAGGGCCTGTGTTTTTCTGGTGCCTCTGAAACTGACTTAAGATGTCAAAAGAAAGATTCTGATTTCTCTTCACATTAACTCCAGATCTTAATTTTTTCCCACTTAAAAAGAAAAAAAGATGAGTAAAATAATTCAGGTATAATCTGGATGCATAATCCATTAAGATGGGCAATATAAGCATGCTTTATGGGTTTCTTTTTTTTTTTTATGAGAATCCCTCTCTTTAGGAGAGTATCATTTCAAATCTATATATCTTTTCAAATTTTAGGTTGCGTGATAGTATATATTCAGCCCTCTCACTGGGTTGTTCCTCAGTTTCCCTCGTAATTTGGAGTGGATTATAAATAATCACTTCATTCAAGGAGGATGGGACACACATGACAATCAATACCATTAACCTCCACAAAATTGGTCTGCTTTTCTGCTCAAAATGGTCAGTTGACCTGCTACAATGATGACACAAATTTGACTCGATAAGTTCAAGTTGATGTTGTCCCAACTCCCTCTTTTATTTCTAAAGTATTGCTGCTACCGATTGACAAAATGTCTTCGAACTGGAGAGACCAGTGGAGAGCTAAGTGACAGAAAAAACATTTACCAACGTCTTTGACAACTGCTAGTCACAGTTTGCATCATTCTTGAAACTTGGTACGTTGTGCTATTATTGACCAATAGATTAATCAGTGAGATGTGGGTGAAACCAGCAGGATGGCTGCACCTGCCTCAGCTCCCAGGAACTGTTATATTTTAACAGACAAGGAGTTAAATCTATTTTATTGACAATTAGTTTTGATAACTAAAAAGCCCTAACTTCTCCAAATATCAAAAAAAAATAAGCTATTGAATATATTGTGAGTTATGACAGAGATGGCAATTAGCCAAACAGCATAATTTGAGGAAATATGTCCCTCATTTGTAGAAAATTACATCTATTTGCACTGGCCTTTCCCAGCATACAACACCTAAGAATTAACAAGGCCACCGACATTGGGAAGAACACCAAGGTCCTTATGTTGATGGATTGAATGTGCTTGGCATATATTCCATACTTCATCACACAAAGGTATACAAATTAAACACAAAAGCTAGGACCAGTGAACTTAACTTGAATAAAATATGAAAGATACAGAACTGATTAAAAGGTTCTGGCAGGTTTTATTAATCTAATCAGTTTTAAATAAAGAAATAAGCACAGGAAATTAATAATTACAGTATTCTTTACTTCTCTGACCAACTTTCATAGATGAAATAATTTAGAAGGGTTTCAAACTGAGACTGTTCTGATTCATTGATTTCTGAGTCTTCAATATAGACAGTCAGTATTAGGAATGATGGCTCCAAAAGATTGTGGGCTCAGTTAGAGGGAGATTTTAAATTCCTTACATAAGGTCCTGTGGTGGAGACATTTACTCTTCACTGAATATCCGTGTGTTCTCCCATACTTCCTGTCCTTGAAAGGTTAGGCAATGTGTGCAAGTTCCAGCTTATAGATCGTGAAAAAAACAGTGGCAAGGGTCATGCATAGTAAAACATTGAAAAGAAGTTTCTTAAGTAACCTCTGATGCTTTATGTCAAGATGTCAGATCATCTCTCTGCCTGGGTTTTTGAGTAGCTGCATGTGGCAAAGCTCTGAACCAACCTGCACTGTCCATGTAATAGGAAAAAAATAAACTTTTACTGAGTTAAGCCCCTGAGATTTGGAAGTTAAAGAGTTACCTTGGCATAATATAGCCTACCTAGACTATGGACAGTGTTCCTTTGCTGTAATTCTCTAAGCATATAGGGACATGATGCATTATGATGAGATACAGGCAAGTATCTCATCAGAGAGCCTTGAGCACCATTCAGAGAAGACAGATCTTTACACTGAATGCAATGACTTATTTTAAGTCATATGAATGAAATAGGTGTCCTGGGAGAGAAATAGTTCTAGTTATTCCTTGGACAACGAATCTTATAATATTTCTCAAAGTATGGGTCAAAATTACCTGGGGAGCTTCTTAAAAGGCAAATAAGCCAACAGATTCCCAAGCAGCATCCAAAATGAACTGCATCACAGTCTAACTGGTACATGGAATCTAGAAATCAATGTTTTCAGAAAGCACCCCATGTGCTGTTCATAGTAAAGCGTGAAAACTACTAGGGCAAAGGGGATTGAGTCTGGAAACCTAGTTCGGCTCACAGTTAAGAAAGATGAGGACCTAAACTAAAGAAGAGCCAGCAGAATGGAAGGAACGCATGTATTCTGGAGGGACAGGGAGAGAATGTTTTAATGGATGAAAGGGAAGTGTGGAGATCAGAGTTCTGGGTGCTATGCTGGTGTGTTAGAGAACAATGAGTAAGAATGTTATAAAAGAGGAAGTGAGAACTATTTGACTATTTTGGGTCTGAGCAAAGGTCATTTAAGGCCATACATCAATACTAGACAGCCTTACTTTTGGAAATCATATCCCGCATTACAACGAAAAGTCTTAAATGTACTCTTTTCACATTAAATACAATTTGCTTAAAACAGTGTGATATCTGGCTTGTGGCTATTGGAATAGTTGACATCATACCACATACTGTTTTGAAATTGAAGTTTTCTTTTTCGTACCTTGGTGACATGTCTTTCCAGTCTCAAAATCTCCAAAAGCTCAGGAAAAGCTCTAAGTTCCTAGGCCTATACTTGGGTACATTCAAGTGAAGACGTCTAGAGTGAGCTGAATATATGGAGCAGAAGAGGGAGGAGTGGACATCCTAAGGTGAGGGTCATCATCATAGAGACGGTGACGCAGGTCAGGAGAGGTTGAGCCTTTCTAAAATGAAGATGTTCTCATTTTTGTTACTATCAAGTCTATTTGCACCATAAAAAAGTACCCTAAATTTATATAGCACTAGATCTTTCTAATTGGTCAATAATATTTCATATAAATTTATCTAAATTATTCTCAAATTAGAAAGAAGTTAATATTTTTATATGGGAAATAACTCCCAAACAGATCAAAAGCTCAATAGCTCATCACATTAAATTTTCCGATTCTGTAGAAAAATGATTAACCACAGCATAAATATAGCATCCCTGAAACTGTCATTTATATTTCTGTCTACTATATATTTATTCTTGGTAGGTACATTTTAATCATATGTATGTACAATTAATTTTAGTAGTCATTTCTCATGAATATATTATTTAAGCTTCATATGTATAGAGTAATAAAACAACAGGAGCTTAGATAGGTGGCTTGCAAAAATTAACCAATAGTTTTTCATACCCTCAATCAAATTTTGAATAAATGAGATAATTCTTTAAATGATTTTTCTGCACTTTTCATAACAGCTAAGTTTAAATTGATAACTCTGGGAGTATCATTTAATGAAGACAGTCTGCTCTCTAGTTTACATTTTAGCCTCAGAAAGAGATCCTGTGAGTTCAGATAACCACTATCAAGATATCAAGTATCTCTAATGTAGAGAGAATAGGCTAGAAAAAGAAAGTGTTTGTGCAAAAAATTGTTTTTCAATAGAAAAAATTAACTCAGATTTAGTGACTTTTCAGAGTTTGGTTTTTCTTTTTCTCAGGAAAAAGAGGTGGCATGGCTATGTTAGTTTTTACTCAATTTGCTATGTAGCCTACTTGATTTCTGCCAGATTTATTGGTTTAGTCAATGATAAGTAATGGTTAATTTTAGGGACAAACAGCATGGTTGACTTAGGAAAACAAAGCCAAATAGCTATAAAGAGTTTTTTAGATTCACTGACCAGGGAAAAGCTTGTCTTGGATTTTTCCATGGGAAAAAAAAAAATGATTTGGTTTCATTTTGATCCAAAGAGAGAGAAGTGTGATTCCTTCAGATTGCTAAGATAATTTCTCCTGAATTCAAATGAAAACAATGAAAATCTAAACCAGACAAGAGTGTTGAAGGAGTGTTCGGTTTCCATGATACACCAGGACTTAAAAATTGCCAGGATATTCAGATTATAGGATTAAAAAATTTCACCTGTGGGGAGCTTTCTTATTCTGCATTAAAGTTAAGAATGTGCCTGAGGCACATTTTAAACTCCTTCAAATTCTTTGGACACAAAAGGTAAATTGCATTTCCATTCAGAAAAAACACTGTTGACTTGGAAAGTAAAATGTGAGTAAGTTGTTACTATCTCCAAAAAAAATATATGCAGCAGGACATGCATTTGAGTATTGTAATTGTAAAGGTAAGAAGGTCTGACCTGAGAGGCCATTTCCCTCCTTGAGTTGTAATGATTAAACCGGAACATTCCAATGGTCTTGGATGCCCACTTTTAAAAACATTTTTTTTACACCTTTTGATAAATCCAGAATCTTCAGAAGATGTGGACAGGCAAGTCACCCGATGTCAAATACCATTTCAGTTCTCTGGCCCTTGGCTTATACTTTTTATGCTCATTCTGTTGCATTATAGTATGTTTATTGCTTTCCAAAGAATGCATGTAATAATGACCATAAAAGGAGTAACTCCTCTGGAATCCTCTTCAGGAACTATGTCTAATGCAGCTGATACTTTTATTCCTCATCTTAAAACCTGATTAACACTCAAAGTGACCACCTGAGTTTCATCATCCCTGCGCTGCTGACATACTCATGAGAGAATCCTTGGTTTATCGATTTGTCCCAAATACTATGGCTTGACCCCAAAATAAGAAGGTGATCATTTTCTATCCTCTTTCTCTGCCTGTTGCAGGGGCTTTATGTGTTTCTCAAACAGGCACTTTATCTTCTTATAAAAGTATGCTGCTTATGTTTTCTTTTAAGTATGCCACTTGGTTTGCCTTTTCCTCTTTTCATACTGTCCAAGTTCTCTATTGTTTCTAAAGACCAAGTTCAAATATAACCACCTCTGTGAAATCTTCCTCGGTCATCCTCAGCAAGAATTAATAAACACTGTTGGCATAGAATGAGGAGTCCTAGAGGCAAATGTGTGGTATTTTCCTCTTTACATGATTTAGTCCATCTCCCAAAGCTAAACTGTCACAGCACCACTACTACTCTCAGACACTAAAGTGATAAGTCATTTTTTGGCTTCTGCCTTTTGGCTTGCTCAAGTTTCCAGGACCAACGTAATCACTATGGAAGTTTACTGATTTCAGTGGTTGTTCCTACTGATTTACTCTGACGTTGAATCCAATGAGACTCCACTTATTTCATTGTAGTTACAAATCCTGATGCTGCTTCTGGCTGCGGACTCAAGTTAGGCTATTGATTGGTCCTCACTTTCATGTCTTTATTTTTACAGTTCTGAATTTTATGGCTTGGAAGCTTTTCATTCCAAGCACAATATTTGAGAATTCAGAAGCATTTGTGTTCAGAAATCCCCCATCTTTCAAGATTCTCATGAACTTGGCTAGAATTCCAGAACGTCTTCACAAATACATCCCTTTGGAGATATCCCCTCATGTATGCTATTTTGGGATGGCTCTCTGAAAGGAGTGGAGAAGTAGGCACCAGCTTTAGTCATTCCCATGTTTATAGTGTTTTTTCCAACACTTGCCCACAGATAGCATTTTGTTATGATTTCTCTTATTTTCATCTGTTCTGCATAAATTAGAAGATGCATGCAAATTCTTGGTTGGAAAATAGCAAAGGAAATAAAAAACATATTCAGGGACTAGTTTTAGAACTTGCCCTTCATTGGTGGAGAAGACTCCTGCTATATGCAATTGGAAGGGATTTGGTGCTTAAAAACCTAAGTGGACATTGGGGAGGGTATGTGTTGTAAGGTATTATACCTTACATAAGGTATTATGTAAGACTGATGAATCATATATCTGTACCCCTGAAACAAATAATACATTATATATTAATTAATTGAATTTAAATTAAAAATAAATAAATAAATAAAATTCCAAGTGAATAAAAAAAAAACTTAGGTGGAATTAGATTTTAAAAATAATCTGAAGTAGAGTGCTGGACGGATTATTCAAAAATAGGGACAATCATTTGCAAAATTTCATGCTTGACTGTCCAGAAGGGAGAGTGGGATCTGAGAGTATCCAGATGCATATCCAGCACAGGAGGCGATATGCTGTTCTGCCCACAATGAGTTGTGGGTTTTTCTCTGTACTAAAAGTAGCTGCCTGGTCATCTACCCATACCGTTTCAACTGGTCCCTTTTGGCCAACAGAAGTGGGTTAAGTGGGTAATCTGTCCCTCGAACTTACTTGATCTAGTGGACCCACGGAGAAGAGAAAGAGATTTGGAACATCTACCACTTCTATCCTACGATCAACTTGCATAAAGGAAAGGTAAATGAAGGGTTAATATTAGGGGGGAAGCACCAGCTGCTAGACAGCTCTTTGAAATCTAAAACACCTCCACAGGAACTAGTCATCTCAGGGGAAGACAATTCAATTCCCATTCTCCTGATCTCTAATTGAAGTTCCTGGAGTAGCAGAACATCACCTTAAAACACAGAAATGCAGAGGCTAGGAGACCACAACATCCATTAGGGAAATACTTATTTATCCTTGAGAATAGTTAGCTCGGATTAAATGACTGGAAGCACCACAAACCCCATATGGAGTAACTTAAGACTCAACATAATATAAATGTGAGTATATTTTGAAGTGGCTGCCCTGTCCCACCCTCTCTTCTCAGAATCTCTTTCCAGACCTCAGCCTCTGTGGGATGCACATTGTGTCTTGTCCCATCACTTTCATTCTGGCCACGGCTAACTGGATGAATGGGAGGCAGCAACTGACTCCAAGTCAGTCAAAATGATCATCATTCAGTAACAAGTCAGATTCTATTTCCTTAGAAATATACTAAGAAACAGAGGGGTTGTGGACAGCTGGAGTAGGCGCACTTGAGAATTAGCATGTAATGATGTGGACTGAGTCACTGCACTGAGAAAGAAAACTATGGATAACGGAGGAAGTTGGTGTTGGTGGGGAAGTGACAAATCCAAGAGCTCCCACAGGAGGGAACATGCAGGAGAGAGGGGGACGGAGGTAGAAAAAAGAAGATCATGAGGGAGATCTGCTTCTATTTTTCATGTGTTATATCCTGGTTCTGGGCCCCAGAAAGACTGTCTGGGCATAATATGTATGAAGTATTGGTATTTTTAGGATGTATCCCACCTCTTTTTTTGAGTTAGTTGAACTGGTTTCCAGGTAACCCCTAACTAAAGCAACAAACTTACTGAGCCAAGATGTACATAAAAAAATGTTTTTTTCTCAATGCTGAATTCCTAAAATGTTCAACTGAGTTTCTGAAAATTTATTTTTGTTAAATACTAAACAGGTACAAGGTAATATTTATAAATTATATACGAGGTAGAAAGTAAAAATACGACAAACATCTGCATATCCACCACCTTGATTTGTTTTGTTCCATTCTTTCCCTTCCTTCTTCCACTATTCTAAATTTTATATTCATCTCCCTCTTGCTTATTGTTAGAGCATTACCAGGAATGTTTGTATCCTTAAACAAGATACTTCTTCATTTTGCATATTTTTAATATTCATGTAATTTTTAATATTATAAATTAATATATTTTATAAAATATATTTATCATATATATTTTATAAAAATATAAAAATTTACATAAAAATATAAAATATATAAATTTATTATAATAAATAAAAATATTTTATATACAATTAATATATTTTAATATTCATATATCAATGTATTATATGCTATATCATCTTGTGAAATTTGCATTTTTGCTCTAAAATATGCCTTGATATTAATTTTTAATCCCATATCCAGCTATGCTACATTCATTTCTATCACTGTGTAATATTTCTATTTCTATTTCTATTTCAACTATTCTAGATCAAAATTTCACATTTCATTTATTCTTTCAACTCTTCATGGGCTTTGTTTTTTCAGTTTCTTTTCATACTAAAACAGTATGCTACAAAATCTTTGTCATCATAGCCTGTGCAAATAAACAGTTGTGAGCGTATCCTCAGAATTTTTAAGTAACAAGAAATAATACATATTTTCAATTTTGTTTAAAAATTAAAAATTATTTTGTGAAGTGGACGAACAAATTTAAAAGCCTTCTGGTTGCTTCACCTTCTCATCAATACTTAAATTTTTCACACTTTAAACTTTTTTTTTCCAATGAGGTTCCATATGAGTTGTCTTCAGAACAATAACACATTCACCAGAATATCTGTTACCATAGGTTTATGACCAAATGCTTTGGCCACTGGAACCTTTTGAAAAATCTATACTGTTGCTAACTGTCATTAATTTGCAACTTGAATATATGTCCTGAGAGTGCTTTGGCACTCTGAAAAAGTCAATGCATAGAAATTAAAGTTTCAAATATGTCTCAAAAAGAAACTTCCAAAATTATAAATGATTGAAACACAAATATTATCGCTTATTAAACATCTTCAAAGGCCGGATTTTTGTACAGGAAATATTTACATATAACAGATGAAATTGTGATGCTTAATTTGTTTTAAAAGGTTCTCAGCTGTCATGTCCAATTATTTGGCCAAGCAAATAAACTGTCAAATTTATTAAGTATAAAAAATGGATCACAAGCTTCACAGATGTTATTGTTAGCTTTCAGTCTGCTGAGAAAAACTCTATTTGGACTAACATCTTACAGAGTTATTGAGAAATTCATTAAACACACTAAAAGGGTTCATGTAATCTGTGAGTTGACAGATATAATTATGAATTATGCATTGAAGCACACTGAAATAAAATATCAACTTAATAAGCTAATTTTGACTGTATTTTTTACTTAGCTTCTTGAGAAATTGTATTATCAAAAAATATTTACATACACATTGCATCCATGCTACTGGATGGAGAATAAATTAGTTATGCTTGTTCAAGAAAATACATAAATTTCTAAATTTGTAAACTTAGAGGATATGTTGAATAATACAAATAGATATGAGCCTGGACATATATGAGACTTTCTTGGGTTTGTGGTATTATTTTCAGAAATGTGTAGAAGAAAAGAAAGACAAATCTGTGAACCTAGATTACTATGTTTTTCCCCCATGTTATTATAGTCACAAATAGAATGACATTTGAAGTAAATCAGGCATTTTAATGTGAATCCTTCCTACTTTTAGTTTAATTTATGTTAAAAAACCTTTTTAAGTCCACTCCAAAATCACAGAGCATTTTTCACACTATGAGATAAAAGGTTTTTCATTAGCCTTTTCAATATCTTAAGATTGTGGTGGAAATAGCCTTTTTGGGGAAAATATACATTCACGGAATCTGTATTGAAGGCAGACTTGCACAATTTATTAAGGTTTTACATTTATATAAGTTTGGCTCAGTCATCTCACTTCTGAATTAGAGCCATCAAAAGAAGAATGGAAGATGCAAAATAAAACCTTCTTAAGATAACTCTTGTAGGATATTTCCTGTTAAAGGGTGCATGGAAATTGCTGTTAGCTGAAGATACAGAACAAGAAGAGATTATTAAGGGTTGTTTGTCCATAGAACTAATTCTGTAGAAAAGGAGAGACTGATCGTGTAGAACAGGTTGGGGGTGGGGTGAGGCAATTAGAGGAACAAAGTCAATAAGTAGGTGAGAAAGGATGGGATTCAGATCCCAAGTGGATGTGAGGTCTCTATGAGGAGCAGGGACACTTTGCCTATTACATATGTAATATAATATGGGCTCCATAATGCTTCTATCTATCTATCTATCTATCATATAAATACATATATAAAAATAAATAAATTTTATATACTTATAAAATACATATTTACATATAATTATGTATAATATATATGAATATGTATATGAAAGAGAGGGAGAGAGAGCAGAAGCAGTAAGCATGCAAGTAGGTTATAGATTTTATGGAGGGAAGATGAGTAGTAGTTCTTGTCTGGTATGTCACAATGACTGAGATATCAGCTGAGCTAATCAGCTGGGAATGAGAAGAGAGGAGATATTAGAGACAGATAAAAGATCGAGAAGTGTAAAATAATGATCTGGGTAGGTGGGAGAAAGGAAATATAAATGTATTTTCTATTCAGGCAAATAGAGGAAGGAGAAAGATCTGTTGTTGCACATCAGTGTGAATTCCTGTGGTTGCTGAAAACCGTTAGATTTGTATCAAAGCCGTACTACATATATTTCTCTTTCACTGAGCAACTCTGAAAATAAGGCCAATTACTCAGCATGGCTCATTTTTCATCTTGTTCTGAACTTGGCATAACTTTGCAAAATTTAGCACTCCTGTTGAAATCTCAAGGGCACTTCAGCCTTGGCTCGGATGCATGACCAAGATGGGAAGTGGCCCTTCTGTCCTCCAAATGTACAAATCCAAACAAAATAAGGGCCAGCCTAGAACAGACTGGATGTGCAAACTTCAAAAGTGAGACCACAACATGCGTATAGAAATGACATTTCAGCATTTCCTCTATTCCTCAAAAGTAGGAAGACTGATGAATCAGTGGGAACTTCTCTATTCAGCAGAAGTCATGCCTTTCTCATGCAACCATTTTACTCTCTAATTAATAAGAAATGTTTAGAGATTTAGATCTTAGAGTGATATTTTAGAAATGATGAGGTCATTGTAAAGTATCAAACCAAAAAGCCATGGTTTTTAATGTGGAGCTACTTATTTTAAGGTGAGGATTTTGAAACTCATTTTATTGTTCCAAAGTTGTGTGAAATCAGATCTAAGTGATGATTCCTCCCTTTAGTATTATCTCCACCTCAACTCCTAACCACATATTTAATATCTTATTGTTAGGTCTATATTCTTTGATATCTAATTTTGCTACCACACCTACTCCTCCTCACATTTAAAAACTTTTGGTAGCCTTTATTGCGGCAGAAAATAATACACAGTCCTTTTAGTCTGGTATTAAACACTGATCCATTGATTCAATATTTATAAAACATTTAAAATGTGCATGTACTATCCCAAGAAATGGAATGGTGGAGATATTGCCATTTGTGACAATATGGATGGACCCAGAGGATATTATGCTAAGTGAAATAAGCCAGACAGAGAAAGACAAATAGTATATGATTTCATGTGCATGT
Source organism: Potos flavus (assembly GCA_028534135.1). NCBI lineage: Eukaryota > Metazoa > Chordata > Mammalia > Carnivora > Procyonidae > Potos > Potos flavus. Next base: position 106,300,576 of record CM052895.1, on the reverse strand, counting down.
GGAATCCAAAACACAAAACAAACAAATAAACAAGCAAACAAATAGAAAGCAGAAACAGACTGATAAATACAGAGAACTGATGGTTGCCAGAGCGGTGACAGATGGGGGGATGGGCAAAACAGATGAAGGGGAGAGTGAGATTCAGGTTTCCAGTATAGCACGAATAAATCACAAGAATAAAAGGTATAGCATAAGGAATACAAATGGTATTGTAATTGCACTATATGGTGACAGATGGTAGCTACATTTGTGGTGAGCACAACATAATGTATAATCTACTGAATTACTATGTTGTATACCTGAAATTAATGTAATATTGTGTGTCAACTACACTTCAACAAAAATTTTTTAAAAAGTAAATGCAATGGTGAACAGATAGGTAACGTCTCTGTGTGTAAGAGTTTATATTCTAAGAGGGACAGGAGTGAAGCAGATCACTACAATAGCATTAAAGTCCTATAGAGCCATTAAAACAAGGTGATGCATGTGATCTTATTAAACCTTTAAGCAATCTCATAAAGAAAGGGCAATATCTCCATTTTAGAGTTAACAAACTTGCCCACTTTTACTTGATCAGCAAGAAATGGGGCCAAGCTATGAATCAATCTCTACCTGACTCCATAGCTCTTAATCACCAAGTTTATTCCTTCCAGTCCTTCCAATTTTACAAAGAATGTGCACCTGTTTGCAAAATTTTAACCTCTGCTATTCTGTAAAGCCAAACAGACACATGTTCAAAACTTTTAAAAAAATGTTAATGTACCACATGGCTTATATTTGCCCCTGAAATTAGAATAATTGAATATAAAGCACTGTTTAGAAATAGTTTTCATTTTCTTGGTGATTTTCATATTCTTATATATACTGTGTATTCCTCATAAATATTGTGATTTCTCCTGCTTTGTTTGTTTTGGTGATTCATTGACTTTTAAATCCTGGGAATACTGAAAAACTAAGCGCATTTTCCATTTTAAAATAAAATAAAAACCACAATATGTTAAACTTACTAAAGTAGTTGGTGAAGACTTTGTACTAAATATAACTTTTGAAATTCATACATAATTCTGTCACCACATTCATGACGTTTATTCAAGAGTCAAATATCAAATCAAAGTTGCAACTAACTTTAGATTTATAGGGAGGATGAAAACTTCAGTCTACCAAAGAAATAACCAAATAAGAACTTGATATGGGTTATTTAGAAGTGGTTCAGTTTTGAAAATTCCCTAGTTGGAAAATGATTCATAACTAGATGCTTTGGAGAGAAAAATAAATGTACGTTGTTATTTTGTTGAGCAATAATAAAAAGACAAGCGTACACGTAAGGCATATTTTTTTTTAATTTCTCCATCTTCTCTTCATAAAAACCAATTCAAAGCATGGTGTTACAAGGATAAGAGCTGACCATCTTTCCAATCTGACAGATATAATTATTATTTGTAACTAAAATAGTAATTCATAAGGAGAGATCAATCAAATTAGAAAATAACATGCAAAAGCACCTTTCAATACCTTTCTTTACACATCCAACACACTTGGCCCATCACGAATGTACATCTCCACCAGTATGACCTGCCACAAATATTTCTAGATGTTTTCTTGGAAAAGAAGGAATTATTTGGTTCAGTTTCGTTTGGTTAGGGTTAATTCAGACACCTGAAATAGATATTATCTTACATAATAAATTAAAGAGACACATTAAGCTATCAGCTGAGCCACCAATGACTTAAGTAAACCTAATAGGATGCTTTGCATTAAAATTCAGGGTACTAAATCAAGGCAATGATAATAATTAATAATAATGTATAATAATATATGATTATATAATAATAATAATCAGAAGGAGGAGGAAGAGAAGAAGGAAAAGTTAGGGCCATAGTTTCCTTTATACATTCGGTCTCTGTCTCTCCTGTCCCTTGGTTTCTATCTTCATGTATGCATTATTTCTAGCATAGATTGCTAGGAAGGACCATCTAGGTCATCTAGATCAGAGGTTTTTATTTTGGGATTCATTAGCAGACTTTAGGAAAGATCCAGGATCCCCTCTAAAATTGAGTGGTATTTATTTATACATAGGTATGTTTGTATTTCTGGAAACGGAGGCACATTCTCAAAGAGCTCTCTATGCCCAAATACTTAAGAACAAAAGTTTAGACCAATGTATACCTATTTTATGAAAGAGGAAACTGAGATCCAGAGAAGTAAACTAAAATTAAGGTAGGGTATCACATTATAGTGATTTGAAGGTTTTCACCTACATCTGTTCAATTAAGGCTTAGTATTCTTTTTAAAACAAACATCACATTTGATTGAGGTGTACTTTACATAAAAAGAAGGATCTGATTGAATTGTAATGTGCAGGGAGGATCATCAATGTCCCTGGGAGTGGATGGGTAAAGTAAGGAGTTGCTCAGGTTTTTTAATCTGATACCTAGTGATACTTGTTTTCTGGGAAATTGCTCCAAGACACAAGACCTTCTGAAAGCTTTAGGCACTAAGTCAATTATGGAGATGAGAAAATCAGGGGAAAAAATATTACCTAAAGGATATTAAGGAATAGGTTGTTATTTTGCTCTGAGCTGTCCAAGCCTGAAATCTGTGACCATCTTTTATCCTATATTCTTCCTCACATGCCAGTTGTTTCCACCTTTCTCTCTCATTGTGCCACTTGTTTGCCACCTCATCTGCCACCACTTTAGTTTACGTCATCATCATTTTCACCTGGATTGCAGCAACATCTTTATTGGGTCTTTGCTTTGTTTTGTTGTTTTACTTCTGCCCACGCTCCCCTCCTCTCTTCATTCATTCACCTCCAAATCACCTTGCCAAAGGTCTGCCTTCAAGACAGAGCCCACACCCTTTACTGTGTCTCTTTTCCTGGACAGTCCATTCTCTTACCACATTCCCATAGCAATAACTCCTACAAGACATTTTGACACCTATTCATATTGATTAACTTGCCAGACTTTTCCAGGCCTTTGCATCTTGGCCAATCCTGTTTCTCTGCCTGGAAATTCTCTCCTTCCCTTTGCTACCACTGAGACTCAGCTTAAGCATCTTCGCATCTAAGAAGTCTCTCTGGACACTGAACTCCTATCCCTGCCTCATGATGGGGCTGGGTCAGATGCAGATGTCTGTTCTCTGAAATCCCATGACAGCTCCATCAGATCACTAGTTGCACTAAAAAGTCACTGGTCATACTGTGTCCCCAAGCACATGAAGTTCTTCATACAATGACTATACCCTACTCATCTTTGTAATCCTAAAACATAGTGTTAAACAGAATGAAGGGAACTGATAAACATTCCATTTAAGTATTTATCAATTTCCTTTATATTTGTGCTAAAATGATCATGCTGATTATGTATTTTTTCACTTTTACTCAGCTGGCCAAATTTTTGAAGGCTTAGCAGAAAACAGTCTTCCAAATAATAACCAGTATTAATATATATCATTAATATTGTGCTTTCTATGAGCCAGGAACAATACTAAATAGTTGAAATGCGTATGTCTCCTTAACTTTGAAATATAACCCCATTGTATGGCTATGGAGACTGAGGCCAATAGTACCAAGATGACTTTCTCAAGGTTACCCAACCACAAAACATGAAATCAGAATCACTCTACCTCCCCACCCGGGAGCCTCAGGAATTCATTCCTTAAACTGCACGTGTGAAGCTTTGGAAAGCTATATGGGTAGAACACAGAGTTTCCAATGCGGCACATTAGTATTTTCAAGTTCAACCAGATTTATTTGAAACCTGACTCATGTTTACAAATCTAGCTGGCATCTGGCATTTGTTATGAAAGTAACTCAGCTTTAAAAATGCCTGCCAGCCCCTTGGCAAATCAAGTTGTACCCACTTAATGAGAAGTATAGCTGCTAGCTTCTCTCCAAGCTAACCAGATGCCCAGACTGCCAACTCATCTACCACCAGAATATTAACAGTGTTGACACTTTCATGATTTGCATTTGGATCCAGATTACAAAAATAGGGTTGTGATATCAGTAAGTTGAATGATGATTCCTAAACCAGAAACATCTGTTTATGTTTCACCTGACATTTTGAATAACTGTGTATGTGTGTGTGTGCTTATAGTATCTATATCCCACGCCTTTGCTTTTGTGAGGTCTATAGGATCCTGTTACAATGTCCTATGAAGAGCTGACTCACAAGACACATTGTTTGGGCTCCAAAACAATTTTATACGTGCTTCAATATTAAAGCAAAAGGCATGAAATAAAAGTTACGTGAGCGGAAACTGTATTTTCTTCCTGCCACTATCGCTTTCCATGTTTTTGTTGCTTGAAGTGTAAAAACAAGTATTCCAAAAACTAGCCTAGATTGGCAAAGAAGGTCCAGATATATGCACTTCAATTTTTACCAATATTGGAATCTCAATGCACTGAATCTGCATATTTTGTCAGATCTCAAACTCTTAACAAGGTGTTTTCAAAACTGTTAAGTACCTTCATATCTCTTAATATTCCCCCAAAACATGGACTGTCCGGCTGCTATAATTTTCCCTAAGAAGAAGCATGATACCTCCTTGGGGTGATTGGTCTGATGATATATTCAAGTATTTTTATAGCAGAGATAAGATGCTAACAAAACATAAAAGTCATATTTTCCATTTTTAATTACATTTTTAACATAGCTGAAGTTTCCCAAGGGGCGGGAAGATGTTTAATTCTAATCTGATATGTTTTGACCAACAGCATGGGGTTTGGAGGAAAGAGCAAGATGAAGGTTAAAACTGAGGAAATTATTTCTCTAGGATTATGTTTGATTCACTCTCTTCTCTACTGGGATATCTTAATTTTATGATATCTTCTGAACACCCGTTCCCAAATTGGGTAAGATTCAAGAAATTTGAGATTGAGAAAATTTACATTCTTAAAACCTCAGAGAATTAAAAAAAAAAACTCTTTGTAAATAAATATATCCTCTTCCAAAGTATCCAGTCTCTACTTAACATAATAATTTATCTTATTTATAAGTGTGATGCAGAGGCAGTATCAATGAGTCCTGTGAAAATTGCCTCCCTCATTCTTCTGAAGAAGCAGCAGATTTCCCAGAAATATTGCCCAAGCCCGGTAGTCCCAGTTCTTTTCACTGTAACTGGAAGTAGGATCAGTCACTCTTCTTCCTCACCTGGTCGCAGATATTTTTCTTTGTACAATATGGTGCTTGCCTATATTTAGTTTAACATCTTACCATTTACCTGTGGCTCTTTGTGTCACGTGAGTAAATCTTGACTCCCCCAAAATATCGTTAAGGGATCACATCACATATTGCTTTTGCTTCTCCACCAAGGGACACCCAATGAAATATTAGAGACCTTGACGCTTAATAAATTCAGGTTAAATCAAATTGTCCCTTAATATTCACAGAGTATATATGGTTCTTTTAGGTACAGAAGGGCTTCTTTTCCCTCAAGGAGGGAGGCAAAGAGGAAAGAAGAGGGAAAGAGAAAGGGAAGGAAGAAAGTAAGTAGCAGAAAAGGAGGAAGAGAGGAAGAAAAGCAAAGATCACATGTCAAGCCACTAGGCTGGGTACTTACACATTTAAGTACCTCAACAAATCTCATCGTCATCACCATTATCTGCGTTTGAGAGATGAGGCAACTGAGTGTCCGAAAGGTCAGGTAATCAGCTGAGCCAGAATTTGATTTTAAAGGCCACACACACTCTATCAGATGAGCCCCTATCCCTTCCTGAAAAACATAAAACCAAGAAAGTAACTTAATATTGCTTTGCCTTTGCATATTGGTGGAGAGTTCATATAGAGAAAGAATAACTTTGGTATACATGCACACACATAATTGGCATATATATATATATACACATACATACACACACATATATATGTATGTGTGTGTATATATATATATATATACACACCATACACACACACACTTGGGAAACTATTTTTTTAGAATTTTGCACGTGACCTTCTCTAGATTGTCTTCCTATCTTTAGTCCGTTTTCTTTGTTTAAACATCTTGTCTCAGGGGGTGCCTGGGTGGCTCAGTCCTTTAAACATCTGCCTTCGGCTCAGGTCATGATCTCAGGGTCCTGGGATCGAGCCCTGGCTCAGGCTCCCTGCTCAGGGGGGAGTCTGCTTCCCCTCTGCCCCTCCCCCTGTTCATGTTCTCTCTCTCAAATAAATAAACATCTTGTCTCAGAAATGGTCTCCTATAATTTTTTCTATTGCCAATTATGATATTGACATGTCCCCATATATTCTACCTCTTTCAAGAATCCTTTGCTGCCTGAGGACACAGAGTAAAGTTTTGCTCCTTTTCTCTATAAAACTTGAATTCTCATTGTGCTTTTCTTTCAGTGCTCTCCCCAATCCATCTCCCACCTGCCTGGACATCAAAAAAAGAAACTCCGAGAAAGGGATTTTTCCTACACATCTCCTAGTATCATTTATAAAGTCGTTGATACACAATATATTTTAATCTATCAACCACATTCTTTCCAAAGACACATAGATGACTTTTAGTAATAGTAACTTGTTTGAGTTTCCATTATAAAAGCATTTATTCAATAAATATCCATTGAACCCTAACATATGCTAGGTCATGTTCTAAGTAGTGTAGATTTAACCGCAGAGAGAGTTCAGAGAGATCCTCCTCTATTAAACAAAGTAAACAAAAAGGAAACCTCTTAAAGATTACATGAAGTCATAGCAATGGCATCTCCCATAGTTTACTGAGACCTGACATGACTTTGCTATATTCAGGGAGCCTAGGGAATTAGTGTGTTTATGCTTGCAACTAAAAATCACATATGTCCCTCAAAGTCATTCCATTTTTAGCTGCAAGTGGATAACTAGAAGCAATCATGGTATGAAAGATATACTTAACCACTGTAAAAATGACTGAGTGGAGAAAATCAGAGGGCTTATCAGAGTGCTTCAGAAATATTATATTAAAACTTTCTATTTCTCAGAGTTGTTTATTTGACCTTGGATGACTAAGAAAGCAAGGCTTTGGCTTCCTCACCTGTGAAGGGACATCTTTGGAACAGGTAATAACCCAAATCTATAGAACACTTCACTCATTACAGAACATCTTCACATTCATGATCTTCTTGAATTCTCACAATAAAGTGTGAGATTAGAAGGGCAAGGACTGAATTTCCATTGTACAAATGTAGAAAATGAAGCTCACAGAAAATATACTTAAGATCACATTGACAGGGGTGGGAGGATAGGCAAACTGGGTGAAGGCCAGTGGGAAATACAGGCTCCCAGCTATGGAATGAATAAGTCATGGAGATGAAAGGCACAACATAGGGAATATAGTCAGTGGTATTGTACCAGTGTCACGTGACAGATGGTAGCTACTTGTGAACATAGTGTAATACATAGTGATGTTGAACAACTGTGTTGTATGCTTGAAATTAATGTAGCATCGTGTGTCAACTGTACTTCAATTAAAAAAAAAACAAAGAGGGGTGCCTAGGTGGCACAATCAGTTATGTATCTGACTCTTGGTTTCAGTTCAAGTTATAATCTCCGGTGAGGGTGAGATTGAGCCCACCACCCTCAGGCTTACGCCTCAGCAGGGAGTCGGCTTGAGATTCTTTCTCTCTCTCCCTCTCGGCCCCACCCGCTTGTGCTCTCTCTCGCTCTCTCTCAAATAAATAAATAAATCTTAAAAGAAAAGGCAAGAAAAATTTCAAACAACAACAACAACAACAACAATAGATCACAGTGATAGGAACTGGTGAAACCAGGACACAAAGCCAGGCCTTCTAACGTATCATCCAGGATTCATTTCCCTATAACTATGAACTCTAAATTATCTTGGAGCCATAAAACATAATAACTTGTAAGTTTTATGCATTCAAAATTTTCCAGAAACATACTCTTAAGCTTAAAAATCAATGAAAGATCTACCAAATATGACACTTATCCTAATTGCCACATTTTATTCACACTTATATGAAGATCATCAAAGATTACTATTTGATGAGACTAAATATGGAAAAACTTCAGGGAGTATAAAAATGTTATTTTAGGTGAGGTGGTGGGGGGATGGGAAATGGTGGAGAGCAAGAGTGATCTTTCTTATTCACCAAAACTGCAGAAGATATTTATAGTGAAAGATAGAAGGCAATGCACCAAATCAATGCTAATACTTGAAACTTATTCTGTGACAAATTTCATAATGGCTTTGAAATCTAAAACACCAGTACAGTTTTCTCTTTTCATAATATAGCATTCAATTGTCAGATGGAGAAAGGTAGCCATTGGAGATAGAAGGCCTAGGAAAAACACTGTCTAGAGCTTCCTATTGGGCATTCTATAATTGTTTAACCAAATTTTTTGCTATTTGATAAGATTTTCCAAACCCAAGAAAGAAGCATGACAAAATGGTATACGTTGACTGACAGACTTGGCTTCTGTGGAGATTGGGTTCTGAACTGAGTATCCAAAACATTCTCTCCTGCCTAGGCCTTACAAGCCTTTGCCAAAAACAAAAGTAATATTTCCAACCACCTGTCACTTGAAACAAAGAAGTTTTCACACTTATAAAGAAAACAATACCTGTTGTAACAGAGATACTCTACGCATCACCAAAACTAGATCCCAGTTTACAGGGGTCTAGGGTTTCACCTTGCAATATCCTACTCTATTTGTTGCTGCAAATAGTTGTGGATGGTCACCCATGAATTCTCACACTTGTATTCACTGAGAAGGAATAAAGCAATACATAATCCCTCGCTTTGGTGGCACCAAGGGCTTCTTTTATCATTTCTGTAGAACTGTATCATTTCTGTAGAACATTGAGTCAAAACTCAATGGCCAGTGACTACTTATTCATTAGTCAGTCCAAGCATATGTAACAATCTGGCAATTTTAGAAAATATCATATATTCAAGAAATTTAAACCTCTTTACTTTTCTTAAATCAACTTAAATCTGCACACCTTTATTTCTTACATTAGGTCAATGGAAGTTTTAACTACAGAAAAATACCTTTGAGTCTCTTCTCCATGTTGACCTAAGCCTTCATAGTTCATCTAAACCAATGAATGCTGTTTCCATGTCGCACTAAGAGAGTATAGGATGGAAGATTTTCCAGGACTGGCAATCAGACTAAATTTTGGAGTCCCTAAGTAAACTTCAAAGCTATAGGTGCTGAAGGCATTGCCTCTTTTTCAACCCCTACTGTCCTCAAACAATTCTATCCTCCCGTACCCTAGCTCACTCTCTTCAACTATATGATTCAGGCTTTCACAAAATACGGGCAAGTAGGTAGGCTTCCAACAACTTCTGTTTCCTGCCTTCAAGATTTCCTGAGGCCAGGATATAAAACCCAAAGAGTGGCATGACCTCTGGTTCCCATGGGAAGATGTGATTGGCTTGTTTAAATAATTTGACAGGTTGTCAGGCTGGGGCCCTAATACAATAAGACTGGCGTCTTACAAGAAGAGAAAGAGACATCTTTATCTTTCCCTCTCTCTCTCTCTTTCTCTCTCTCTCTCTCTCCTCTTGCTCTCCTACTCAGACATGTGCATAAAGGAAAAGCCATGTGAGGACACAGAAAAAAGGTGACTGGCAATAAGCCAAGAAGTGAGGCATCACTGAAAACCAAATCTGCCAGGACCTTGATGTTCGTCTTCAAGCTTCCAGAACTGGAAGAAAATATATTTCTGTTGTTTAAGCTACCCAGCCTGTTATGGCAGCTGAGCTAACACAGCCATATCTATGAATAGAATGATTTAATAGTGTTAAGACATTATAAATCTATAGTGGTCAAGTATAATATTGGTATAAGACATTATAAATCTATAGTAGTCAAGTATAATATTGGTATAATCGTAACCATATATTGGTAAATAGGTCAGAAAAGGGAGTCCAGAAATAGACTAACACATATATAGACATTTAATTGTCATCAAAGATGCCAAGGTAATTTTGTGGTGAAAGGATAGTCTTTTCAGCATATTATACAGAAACATTTGGATATCCATGTAGAAAAAAAACAAAACAAAGCAAGCAAACAAAAACTCAACCCTAACTTTATATATACACAACTTAACTCAAAATAGATTATAGACCTAACTCTATGAGCTGAACCTATGTAACTACTATATACTAGAAGAAAAACTGAAGAATATTTTTGCGATCCTGAATTTGTTAAAGATTTCTTAGGCCACACAAAAAAATCAATCACATGATGAAAAAAAATTGACAAATTTAGAACTCATCAATATTTAAAGAAAAAAACTTTTGCTTTTTGTAAGACATGTTAAGAAAATAAAAAGGAAAGACACAGACTGGGAGACATATCTCCCATAAAGACATATCTCCAATAAAATACTTGAACCCAAACTATGTATAGAACACCTACAATGTAATTCAAAGATAAACAACCCAGTAAAAGAAGATTTGAACAGACCTTTAATAAAGAATTTATTACAAATAGCAAATAAGCACATGCAAAGATGCTTGACATGATCAGTCATTAGTCATAATGAGAGGGCACTATGTACCCTCTCCCATGGCTTAAATTAAAATGACTGAAAAAGAAAATAAAACAAAATAAAATAAAATGACAAAAATGTCAAGTGTTAGTATGGCTATGGATATGGATATGGATATGGAGCAACTGGAACTCTCACATATGGCTTGTGGAAATTTAAAATAAAACCTCCACTTGAAAAACAGTTTGGTAGCTCCTTAAGTAGTTAAATATCAATTGCCATAAAACCCAGTAATCCTTGCTGATAGAGTCACCCAAGAGAAATAAAAACATCTCTCCACACAAAAATTTAAATTTGAATATTCATAGTAACTTTATTTACAATTGCCACAATTGGAAACAATCTAAACGCTTATCAAATTGTGATATACCCATTAAATGAAATACTACATGGCTAAAAAAGGAAACAATTGATACATGCAACACATTTTTTAATAGATTTCCAATGCATTATGCTATCTGAAATCAACCAGACAAAAAAGACTTCAGAAAGTACAGTTCCATTTACATGAGATTCTAGAAAAAGCCAAACTATAACAAAAGAAAGCTGATCAATGGTTGTTAGGGGCTGTGACCATTGACTGCAAAGGAGCGTAAGGAAATGTTTTGGGGTGATGGAAATGTTTTACATCATGTTTGTAGTGGTAGTTCCACAACTCTATATATTTGTCTGAAGTCAATGAATTGTACAATTAAGATAGATGAATTTTAGATTCTATAAATTATATGCTGGTAAAGCTATAATAATAAAGCTTTAGGAAAGTTATTCACTCAAAAAATAATTATATTCAGATGCACAGATACATTTCAAATCAAATATGACACAGTAAGCTTATCAAAAAGCCAGTGTGCAGTAATTAATGACAAGTAGAACGTTACTACTTTCATTTAAAATTTAAGTTTTTGGGGCGCCTAGCTGGCTCAGTCAGTAGAGAGTGCGACTCCTGATCTTGGGGTTTTAAATTTGAGTCCCTCATAGGGGGTAGAGATTACTTAAAAATAAAATTTTTAAAAATAATAAAATAAAATAAAATTTAAGTTTTGAGATTTGAAATTTGATATCTTAATAAATAATTATAGATATTCAAGCTATAATAACAATTGAAGAAAAGTCAATGAAGAAAATTATTGAATATTGTCAATATGCTTTTCTCTCTTGACTTTTTTGTACCAATCTTTTTTAGTCAGGCAGGGGCATTCATTTACTTTAAGGATGATAAATGTTGTTATAGCAGGAATTCAAAGACAAAGAGCTAATATTCAGATTTGACTTTCAAAAGAGAAATTTAAATTTAAAGCAAAGAAGAGACTTGAAGATGGTACTCCTGAAAAAAATAAACCAGTTTTCTGATTTTATCTACAGCTAACTATCGGGATGCAGGCCTGACTGACTGAAGACACAGGTAGAAAAACCTACCGGGCTATGGCACAGGGGAAATATACAGAAGCCTAGGGAAGAAATGGGAAAGGTGGGCTGGAGGGGAAGCAAGAGCAACACTGAAAGCTTCAGGAAGATAATAAGAGTTAGAAAACGAAGGACAAATACCACCATGGTCACTTTGCCCCTTTTGAGTTCTATATGGGTTTGAGGGCCTGTGGAAAGTTCTCAATACAGAAAGGAATGGGTGAGCCTGGTGGTGGGTATTAAGGATGGTACGTATTGCATGGAGCACTGGGTGTGGTGCATAAACAATGAATCTTGGAACACTGAAAAAAATAAAATTAAGGTGTTAAAAAAGGGCGGGGCACCTGAAGACAATGGGCCTATATTCTGAGGGAGTTGTCCCCTATACAGCTTGGTGCCTTATATGTGGCACCACCAGTACCGTAAGTTCAGCATTCAGAGAGGGAAATGGCTAGATAACTTAAGGACATGGCAACACTTCCAGTTTCCCCAAGGCCTGTACAAGGAATGTGGGAGACCCAGAAAATGTCAAATGCCCTAGTTCTGGGACCCAGAGACTCACAGAATAAAGGATCTGCAGAGGCCCATTGAGAGAACACGACTGCAGGATGCGAGAGCTTTGATACTGGAAGGAACACGTCACAAGGTTATTTTAAGGATGAGGAAACACTAGGTTGAAGAGATAAGAGAGCTCACCTGAAGTCACTACAGTTAGTAGGTGGTGTCTGGTGGATTGTGCCTGAGCACACATCCCTTCAGGTACACCCCTTAGTGTACACTTACTGCCATTTCTTCGTGCGTCATCAATCGTAAAGACGGAAAAAATGTGAGAAAAATCACTTTTATCTCATACAATTAGGGTTTTTTTTGTTTTTTTGTTTTTTTGTTTTTGCAATCATCCACCACAAGAATCTTAGAAGGCTGGAGATGAATTCTAGTTCATATCTAAGAATGAATCTAAATGCTCAGTAGCACAAAGGCTGGGTTCATCATGCTAACTAAAACTTGCCAAGTACGGTGGAGCAGCCTATTTATAAAGAGAGAAAATCATCTGAGGCAAACCTTTTATCTCTTTCAAATATAGTATAATGTGGGAGAGAACACAAAGCTACTGGCTTTACCAAGAAGTCTCTTGGTGATATCCCCCTTTGCCTCATCTACTCAGGGGGTCCTATTATTAAAATATTGCCCAGCCTCAAAAGCCAGCGGCTCTGCCTCCTGCTTCCATGTTATATGAAGACACAACTATGCCAGGAAGTTTTAACACTACACAGAAGAGACAAAACTATAGGCTTTTGTTATGGTAAAGAACATGATCCACCAAAGTTTATCCAGGTCTGGCAACACTGGGACTCAAAGCATGGATGCAGAAAGATTTCTAATTTGTACCTACTTATAAATTGCAGAAATGCTTTGCCCTCACTGAACATAAGAAATTCATTACTATATCTTGACTGGAGGAGAGACAGATGTAAGACAAATACTAGGCAGAATTTAGAAGCAATCAGCCAACAAATATTTATTAAGTGCCTACCATTATCTAAGCAATCTATATATATATATATATATATATATATACTTATATCTAAATAAAAGACAACATTTATCCTTGGTGTCCTTCCATTTTCATGTTCCCATCCTTTATTGTGGGGCTTCAAATGCCTATTGCCCATTTGCTGACCCAAGGATCCCCTGAGCCTCCTACTATTTTATTTCTTTGATAAATATTTTAACTACATTATGGAATTTCATAAAAATCAGCACATTGAAACATGACTCTCTTTAACAAATGGGAAAATGTATTTGCAAAAAAATATTAAAGTGAAAAAAGAAATCTCTGGTATATATAAAACACTTATAAGCAGATTTAAAAATACTGAGTCTCAATAAATAGTCAAGCAGTTTTTACACATGCATATGCACATACTTCGTGCACACACATAAATGTTAAAAGCTCAGAGTATTTGAAAAGGTGAGAAAATAAAAAAAAAAAAAGTAAAGCAACAATGTGATGCTGATATTTTGTTTTTCACCATGTTAAATTACCAATTTTCTTTTCTTGCTTTGGTCCATTTGTTTTGATGCAAATATTCAGTGTAGAGGAAGGTATGCTGAGCAGCTCTTCTGACTGCTTGAGGGAATATACATTGTCAGATTTCTTCTGAGAGGAGAAGCCACATAACAAATGGCTTAAAACAAACATAACTGTTGTAATAATAACATTTTTGAGACTCTATTCTAAGTAATAAATTAAATTTAATTAAGATCGTACACAAGAATGTTTCAGATTATGCCGATTTCTTTAAAAAATAATGGCAAATCGAAGTGAATCAAATTGTCCAAAATTGAGGAAATGGTGTATTTATGTAAGACTATTCTGCACATATGTAAATAGGTATTTACAAAAAAGTGTTTTTTAACATGAAGATATACTCATATTAAGTATAGGAATGGTTTTAAAAATTGTACTTAAAATAATAGCTCTGTAAAGTATACTTTGAGTAGTCTAAAAGGATATACATTAAAGTCTTAGAATCAGTTGCCCTCTAGGGTTATGGGAATTTTTTCTGCTTCTTTATACTTTTTAGATCTCCCAAGCCGATCATTTCCCCCATAAAACTGCTTCTTATACCAACTCTCATTTCTCTTTTTGGCAGCACCTTCCTCCCAGGCAAAAGACGCAATAACTTACAATGGACATTGGTAACATCTCCTCTTACGGGCAGTAAATTAACTGCCAAAACTTCTTGGAAAATACTCAGTTGGAGCTTCTACTATTTCCTCTTTTCTACATTTCACACTTTACTTCCTTTTCTTATGGATTAATGCGAAGACTTCCCAATTTGTCTCAGCACCCAATTTCATTTATTTTTCCAACTTATCTTCCTACTACTTCCTCATTAAAAATTTTAAAATTATAGTTCTGTCCTGGTCATTGCAAAATGAAGACATGCACACATACATGTTATATATTTTATATATAGTGAAACTGCATATAAAATAAAATATACCTATATATTACATTTAAATATTAATGGTTAAATTTATATAAAAAATAATAAAATATGGAAAAATATGGGCACTAATAAAAAAAGAGAGAGGCAAAGGACTTTATAAGAAATTTATAATTAAAAACATACATATAAATACATCCATATACATATGCAGTGGTCCACAAACATTTTGAAAATAAAAAGCTCACTTTATACATTTCACAGGAAATTCAGATTAAAGCAATATGGTATTTCTCCTAGCCCCCTGACAAAATTGTGGGGAAAAAAAACAACAACCTAATAATATAATAGGCTGTGATCATGAAATCAGTGTTGTCCAATGAGACCTGAGTAAACTCCTTCATTTAGGTTGGTTCATTCATAGCCCCCACCCAGATTAAGAGAAGAGAGCAGATGATCTTGGTAAAAAGAGAAATGTGGGAGGGAAATCTAATTTTCAGAAATAAGTGAGTTGTTTTTCATGGGAAAGTTATAACTGAGAAGTCTGATGAATCCAGAAGAAAAAAATGCAACATCTAGGATTAGCCTTTAGTTCTTTCTGCTTGAGGAGAATTCGTATTAAAATCTAAACGGATTGGGGCGCCTGGGTGGTTCAGTTGGTTAAGCGTCTGCCTTTGACTCAGGTCCAGATCCCAGGATCCTGGGATGGAACCCTGCATCAGGCTCCCTGCTCAGCGGGGAGCCTGCTTCTCCCTCTCCCTCTGCCTGCAGCTCCCCCTGCTTGTGTGCTCTCTCTCTCTCTCTGTCAAATAAATAAATAAAAATCTTAAAAAAATTTTAAAAAATTTAGATTAAAAGCAACAGAAACTGAGAACTCTAAATTGGTGAATTTTTTAAGAGAATAATGGATAACTATTTCTTGGTAAAAATTCCCTCCAGTTTTAAGTATTTATATGGGTATATGTTTATATTGGGAGATGATGCAAGATACATTTCTTACACTGAGTGATGGTAAAAAAATGTTCAAAATCTACTGTCTAAGAGAAATTCTTACACATGGACACTGAAAGACTTATAAAAGAATGTCTATAACAGCTCAATTGTTTTTTTTTTCTTTTTTTTTGTTTATAACAGCTCAATTGTAATAAAGGAAAGCAATTTGAATGTTCATCAAAGTGTCATGGTATAGCAGAGAATATGTCATGTGTTTTGCAAACCACTTTATTTTCATACTGGGCATACTGTCATCTGGGTAGGATTACATAGTTGAGTTCTGTCTAAAATGTGGGAAAATTTGTGTACATAAGTTTTAGTAGTGGTCATAAAGGCCTCATGCAGTGACCTTCTCCCCCACCCCCACCCCGTTTTTCTCCGTCTTGGTCTGTTTCCCTCTCTGCCTCTTTCTCCTTCTCTCTCAGTCACATGCATACACAACATTCACAGTGGAGGCTACCTCTGAGTGATCGTAATAGAATTAATTACAATGCAAGCGCATCCCCACAGGGAATTTTGGTTTAATTTTTTCTGAAATGGGTAGTGAGTGCATGGACTATTTTTTTTACATCTTCCTTCTTTATACCTTACATATATTTTATATTTTAAAATTTTTATGTCTACTTAGTATTTCATATTTTTAGAGACAAGTAACTGAAAATCGGTCCAATTATTGCAAAATAGGAAAAAAGAGTTTCCAGTCAGCAATTTCTCCAAAGGAATTTGGCAAGAGGGAAGATCACCAGGCAGACTTTCTGCAGAACCATACTATGCAGCCAATAGAAATTGCAACAGACTTATTCCAGAGAAACAAAAACATATTAATCAAAGGCCCACTGAAATAATTTAACTTACAGTTCACCTAAAATTGAGGAATTCAGAATCATCTGCTTAACTGAGATATGGTTCTTAAAAGAAGGAATATAAGTTTGCTGAATTTGAAAGTTCTTATAAAACACGTCTGGCTGAACATGGTTAGAGAATATTTTTCCTTAGAAGTTTTTAAAGGGGCACCTGGGTAGCTCATTTGGTTAAGTGTCTGACTCTCAATCTCAGTTCAGGTTTTGATCTCAAGGCCAAGAGTTCAAGCTCCATGCTGGGTGCAGAGCCTACTTAAAAAAAAAAAAAGTTTTTAAAACTGCAGATGAATAATACCACATTAGAACTGAATGAGCCCTTAGAGACTCTAAATTAAGATTTTCAATCTTGCCTGCATATAAGAATCACCTAGGTAGCTTTTTGTTTTTTGTTTTTAATTCCAAACCTTGGGTTGCATTAGAGACAAATTAAATCAGAACATCTGAGGGTGGGACCTGAGCTTTAGTGTTTCTAAAGATCATTGCATGATGTCACTGTTCAGCCAACGTTAGTTCCATCACTTCACAGTTGAAGGGTCTGAGGTTGTAAGAGATGGACTGTACTCTATAAGGTTCACTCAGCTAGTTAATTGTTCTCTGTGTTCTGTCTCTCCCCACCCTTTTTTAATGTTGCTACTTCTCTGTGTGTTAAACATTTATTTACACCCCTTCAAGTTCCCTTGGTCTCACCTGTTTCTTACTCTGGACACCTGGACCTTCAAACCCGGGCAACGTGATGGTGCCTCACCTCAGATCTGCACAACACATCATTTACTTTCTGCCCAGGAGCTTTTTAAATGACATTGTAATGGTGAGCCTCACTGGAATCCTCTTGACATTCACAAATGCACAATTTGAAAATGCTGAAAAATTATCATCCCATGGGTGATCCTATGACTAAGAGGGAATGTAAGCTGATAGATTTGCTTTCACCTTTATTTCCCTATATGGATAATCTTGAGATTTATTTCATATGCCTCTGCAGGCAGACCTGTAAGTTCAAACAAGTAGTCATTTATAGCACTGGTCAACTTCAAATGTATCTTTTTTTTTTTTTTTTTTTTCCCCAATGTATCTTTGTTCTGCACTCCTTCCTTCCCTGTTTGCCTGGCCTTCTCTTCACCTCCTTGGATATCACTTTCCCAGTGAAGTACGACAACTTAAGTTTTTGGTTCAGGCTCTACTTCCTGGAGAATCCAAGTAGTGACATCACATTTCTTCCATAAGCTATAATCATAATTTCACGGTCAACGTTCAGTTTTCATGGTCTGGAGGCTTGATGTTTTAATGATGTTTCATTAAACATTAAAATATCAGCATCACTAACATCATCAACTTATGTTCCTTAATGTGTATGTTCTTCTCAAAAATCACAATAGAATGAGTATGATAAACCTGGGGCTTTCAGACCCTTCCATAATGATTTTCTGGAGAAGGTGAAGACAGCAGAGAAATGCCAATAAAAAGTAAAATACACTGAAAAAAAAATAGGAGATCAATAGAGAAAATAAAGTGATTAGAAGATGAAAGGTGGGGTGCCCGGGTGCCTCTGTCAGTTAAGTGTCTGACTCTTGGTTTCAGCTCAGGTCATCTTCCGTGGGTTATGGGACTGCCCCGCCTTGGGGTCTGTACTCAGTGGGGAGTCTGCTTGAAGTCTCTCCTTCTGCCCCTCCCCACATTTGCATGTACTCTCTCTCTCTCTCTCTCTCAAACAAATAAATAAATAAATCTGAAAAAAAAAAAAAAAGGAAGATGAAAGACACCTGAAGAAAAGAACAAGACCATGAAGGGCTTGGAATAAGAGAAAGATTGGTGGACAATGAGCACTTGCTATTCAAACTATTTTTAGAGCAACATTTCATTTCCCCATATCAGTTCAATTATCATTAGTATATCAAAGCATTTTCTTTATCCCTCTCTCTACTAACTATATTCACATACAAGGTATTTACTCACTCATTCTATACTCATCCAGCATTAATTGCATACCAATAATGTTCTAAAAATGCAGATAATAAAATTACTACATTAGTGAGATTGGGGGTAATTATTGAATTTCTCTCAAAGTCCCAAAACAACAAGGGCTAGGACATTATACTAAATATATTTGACTAACAAGTAGATAAAAGGTGGATTATCTATTCTTCCAAAAACTATCATACTCATATCTGGGCACTGTACCCTTACTTGTTCCTATTCCTAGATATATCCACACCTATACCCGGCTTACTTGTTATAATGGAACACACCATCTTTCTGGTTAACATTTGTCTAGAACTCACCTCTATTTTTTCAGTCATCTGTCCCCAATCTCTGCCTCTGAAATTTAAGGACTTCTTCCTCCCCTGGTAATCACGACCCATATTTTTCATTTATTCAACAAATACTCTTTACTATATGAAATATATCTGGTAATAAAGCAGATAATATGACCACATATTTCAACCATTCCTTGAGTCTTCTTTCTAGTGGGGGTGTCAAATAGATTAGATAAAGGAATAAGTAAGCTCAATATGGATTACAATAAATAGGACAAAATAAATAGCAAATGCAGGAGCCAATTTTATAAAGATGTACTAGGGAAAGCTTATCTGAGGAAGAAAATGAGGCCAAAAGGCCTCAGAGGAATCTGGGAAAGAAGCTAAATCCTAAGCAATGACACTGAGTCAACCAGGCAAATGTCTAAGATATAACATGGCAGAGATAAACAAGTGCAAAGGTCCTGAGATGAAAAAAGTTTTGATAAATTTCAGGAACAGAAAGGGAGCCAGCGTAGCTGAAGTATGGTGAAACATCAAGGGAAGGACATAAGATGAGGTTGGAGAAATTATATATTCTGGATCCTTTAGGGTTTTGTAAACCATGCTATGGAGTTTAGATTTTATTATAAGAAGAAGAAGTCTTTGGAAATTTTTCAGCTGAGAAACAAGATGGCCTGGTTTTAATTTTTGAATAGATCATTCAAGTTGCTCTATGGAGAAAAATCTGAAGGAGAACAGAGAGAAAATAATCAAACAAGTTAGAACACTGATACAATCCAGGGAGGAATTGAAAATGGTGTTCAAGAATAATGTTTAAGATAAATCCATGACTCTAATACAAACAAAATGAACACATGTCAAAGACGGTATTTAATTCATTAATTAATGAAGAAACCAGTAAGATGTTACAACTAATTCAAAAGAAAAGTCAAAGAACACACATGTATTACCAATCTGCAACACTGAAATTAATTTCAAAGGCAAAAGATGCAAAATTGGCCAATATCCACAGGGCAACAACCAACTGCATTTGTATGAATGAGAATAAGAATCATATGCATTGCTATCAGTTTTCTACAATTTAAAAGAGTTGTAAAATAGCTCAAAAACTATAAAATGCACAGATGACTAGGAACAAATGTGCTAGACTCAACATCTGGTATTCTTTTTTGCTCATTTCAAAGTCTTTCACAATTGTTCCTGACAGGAGCCTGGACAAGGACAGTGATAGTGGATAGAGAAAACTGTGCTGAATTATAGATGTGCTTTGAAGTCTTCATTGATTGAACCTGCTGATGGATTAGAAGGGTATGTTTGTATGAGCATGTGAGGTGGGTAGTGAAATAAAGAAGAATCACGGTTGACTCCTAGATTTGTTGGCTAGACTTTGTTCCTGTGGCATAGTCTCACCGGATACCAGACACCAGCTAAACTCCTTCACTGGACTGGGACATAGAGACCCAGCTAGATGATAAAATGATGTTCATGGAAGAGAAGCAAGAGAATATACACACGTTCCCAAATAGAAATAAGATACCTTCATAAGCAAGTTCTAAATTAAAGGCTTAATTAACTCTAAAAGGGAAAGAGGTTGGGGCGCCTGGGTGGTTCAGCTGGTTAAGCAGGTGCCTTTGGCTTGGGTAGTGATCCCAGGGTCCTGGGATTGAGCCTCGCATCGGGCTCCCTGTTCAGCAAAGAGCCTGCTTCTCCCTCTCCCTTTGTCCCTCCCCCTGCTTGTGTGCTCACTCTCTCTGTCAGATAAATAAATAAAATATTTTTAAAAATTTTTTTAAATTAAAGGGAAAGAGGGAGGGGTCCCCCTTTCTGAAGCACTAATGTTGTGAACATTTTGTAATCATCCCATATGGAGTTCCAGTAAGGACATTAAATACAACACAGGATTTGGGGACCTCTCAATCTACCTCAGTCATCAGTGAATCAGATGTGTAAGCTTTGATGTCAAGAGGTTCTGGGTATTTAAAAAATCTCTATTTGAATATGTTACTGGAGGTTGGGGCTGGAGTATGGATTGAAAGTGGGGGTTATCTACAAAGGAACAGCAGGCCAAATGGAGGCACAGCAGCTTTTGTGATGTAATGGGAAGGGTGGACAAAACACCACCCTATGAGGCACTTAGAGTAGGAAAGTCAGGAGGGTAAAACTGAAAATATTAGAGACAGCAGAGACAAGTTTGGTCTACTTTAAAAATCACTAAGAATCAGTACTGGCTTATTTCAGCCCTTTTTAATAAGGGGAAATAAGGATCATGCAAATTTTAAAATTTAAAAAATTTGTTAATAATATGTTCTAGGATTTGCAGAGCCAAAGAAAACAACTACAGAGCAATGTCTCCAGATGTTACTAGCGAGGGCCTCTTGTGGTAAAACTACTGGTAGTATGATTTTTAAATTATATTCTGTACTTTTCAGAATCTCTCTAATGAGCATAATTATAAGAAAAAAGAAACAGAAATATGATCACGGATAACATAGTAAAATAAGTCAGTAATATGCCTACTCAGTTGACTTATATCTCCTCCCTAAACTGTACAGTACAAGATTGAACACATAAACCAAATCCGAATAAGACCTATCCTTGAAATAATGGTTAGTTCCCAAACAGTCATACCAGATTAAAGTTAATTATATATTGTCCCTTAGCATCATGAATATAAAGAGATGAAGGAAAAATAATATTGCTGCCCTTTTTTACTCTCCTTTGTAGGTTTCAACGAAAAGAATTTTGCCTGTAGACATGATCTAATCAAGCATTTGTGAAGGCACAATGTAATTTGTGATCCCAAAGGAACTCATTTCCTCTTCCTATATAGCAAAACTCATTTTTTTTACTAGTTTCAGAGGTTGAATTTATGATTCATCAGTTTCATATAACACCCAGTGCTCATTACATCACATGCCCTCCTTAATGCCATTACCCAATTATCCCTTCCCTCCACCCACCTCCCCTCCAGCAAACCTGTTTGTTCCCTATAGTTAAGAGTCTCTTATGGTTTGCCTCCCTCTTAATTTTCATCTTATTTTATTTTTCCTTCCCTTCTCCCATGTTCATCTGTTTTGTTTCTTAAATTCCACATATGAGTGAAATCATATGGTGTTTGTCTTTCTCTGATTTATTTCACTTAGCATAATATCCTCTAGTTCCATCTACGTCATTGAAAATGGCAAGATTTCATTTTGATGGCTGAGTAATATTCCTTTGTGTGTGTGTGTGTGTGTGTGTGTGTGTGTGTATCACACACACGACACCACTCTTCTTTATCCATTCATCTGTTGGACATCTGGGCTCTTTCTATATTTGGGTTATTGTGGACATTGTTGCCATAAATATTGGGGTGCATGTGTCCCTTTGAGTCACTATGTTTGTATCCTTTAGGGTAAAAACCTAGTAGTGCAATTGCTGGGTCATAGGGTAGGTAGGTATTTTTAACTTTTTGAGGAACTTCCATACTGTGTAGTGAAATTCATTTTAAACGTCCCAGGTGTCTGTCCTAAGATTGTCTGTCCTAAACAATTTAGTATAAGATATAAGATTGAATTCCAGTAAGAGCTCTTTTCTGGGACTCATATGACTGCTATGTCACTGAGGTCAGTTGGGACTATTGTTTCTTAGCATAGCCAGGCATCTGTTCATGGGCTGCTTAAATTGATGACTCCCTGCCCCCCCACCCTGAGATCCTGAATGCTAAATGAGGTGATAGTCCACTGATTGTCCAGCTCTGCTTCTCCATGGCCAAAGAGCTGTTTGAAAAGGCTCTTTGATGGGTCTTCATCAGTATTCCCAACCCTGCAAAGCTTAATAAAAGCAGCCTGCATGGCTGTCCTTTTCTGAAATCATTGAACTATTTTTTCCCAAATGTTCTTAATTAATTTTGTAGTCTAGACTGTGAAATCTCAGTACTCTCCAATCTGCCGCATCTCTTTTCAAGATGCCTAGGTGCATTTACAGAAAACACCAGTCATCAGTTGATTAGATTTGTGATAAAGGTAACAAGTTCCCTCAGTTAACTGCATTCTTTATTTCTTACTTCCTAGGTACTCCCCATCCCCGGGCATTTCTTCCCTGTTGATCTCCTTGTTCTTTCTTATCTACTCTCGCCACACTTCCTCCTAATTGCGGTCACTGACTTCCTACTCTCTGCATTCTGAAATAATAAACACTCTGTAAATTCTGAAATTCTGTAGCAATGTCAGATAGCAATATGATAATTATAACTCGCCCCTTTCCAAGGTGGTTTTGTGAGTGGGTATGTGTGTGTGGTTTATGTGTACCTGAGAGAGAAGCCCAGCTGTCCTGAATGATCCTCTGTCCTGAACTGAGGTCTCCATTACCCCTTCTGCCTCGAGAGGGCCTGAACCTAGACCCATAGACAGGACACAGATCCATCTAACTGATTACAGGTTTCAGATGTGAGAGTTTTTGAAGATACACAGCAGTAGAGGGCCCAACCTTATTAAGCTAAGATACACAAAAAATTTGCACTCTCCCATCTTGCCTATCTCCTGACATTTATTTCTCTCCATCCAGGTACCCTGCTGCTCTCTGCTGTTCTCCAGCAAGTCCAAATCTTCCCTCTTGGTCAATGTCCCCAGTGCCACACTAAGCAACATTTGGTACTTTCCAATGACCCTTCTCCCAAAATCAAACTCCCTCATATTTAGGCTACAGAAGAAAAATGTCCTATTCATCTGGTCCACATGGGAGTGTGACAATAATAACATCCATTTGGGCAATAGTATGTTTGCTAATTTGGTAAGTGTTCCAAATGGATGATGGTTTCAAAAGGTCTCTAGAAAAAAATTTGGAAAAGAATACTTTCTAAAGATCCTTTAATTTTGGAGGCGGCTACCTCTTCTGACTGCCTGAGTGAGGCATTCTCTAACATCAAAAAAATGCAGAGCAATGAAATGAGGTGGTGAGTACTCTTTAAAAACCAGATGGAGTATTGGTCAGTCAAATGCCACAGTGGCCAGAAGTGATGCATGGCAGCTGTCAGAGCTCTGAAACACCCATTAAAGTTTGGCATTGATTACTCTTAATATTGATCAGACTATTTCCACCAGGGCTATTTCCTCACAGAAAACATTAATTTAGGGATATTCACCTTTTTTTAAGTTGATTTATTTTTTTTCTAGAAATAAATCTAAGCTGCCCCATATCTGAATGTTAAGAATAGAGACTATAAAAATATATTTGCTAAATGAACCAAAAAATTCTAAAAGCAATTTAGTCTCTTGATCATAAAAGAATGAGACAAACAGGCAAGAGGCCAAGAGGCAAAGATGCAAGAAAGAAAAGATAGAGAGTCAGAGAAAAGGAAAAAAACAAACAAAAAAACAGACCCAAAAGACAGAAACAAAGACATATACACCAAGGCGACAATGCCAGCAACATCTTCAAAACACGTACCCAATAAGGAGGAGAGAAAGACAAAAAAAGCCATATATCTATATACCTGATAACACTATGCATGGAGGACAGATCGAAATGCATTTTTAAAGACACACATGAAGAGACACAATAGCAGCTTTGTATTGCTTCTACTTGGCTAGGTTGAACTACATCTCCCTGACTTCCTTTCCCTGTTTCTTTCCATGGATGGTGAGCCACAGAGTCACTCTGATTGGGAGGGTGGAAATAAGAAGCAGCCATCGGTGAAGTCATACAAACTGTCACTCATCCTCTGGTTCACCTTGTCAGTAGAAGTCAGGGGCAGGGTCTACAACAGCTCCACCTTCTCCTGAATTCTCCTCTTGCTTTTCCAACTTCTGTGTGTGTGTGTGTGTGTGTGTGTTGCTCCACAATGAAGGGAAGGGCCTGGCTTCTGCAGGAAACCTTTGCCATCAAAGTAAAAGGCAGTAAGAACTAAAGCTTATGGGTGCCAACTTGTTTCTGCCCTCCTCCACTTCACACCATCTTCACTTATCCATGTAAACTTCAATCTTCAGCATCAGACACAAGGACAGTGGCCTCACAATGCCTGTTAATCAGCTTCTGCTATTTCTTACGGTCAAACCTCCATAATAAACCCCTTAATATAAATACGTGAATGAATAAATGAATATAGCTCCTAGTAGTTCTGCTTTTCTGATTGTATCCCAATGTACACAGGCATACAAACAAACAAAAATCAAGTTTCTAAAAGCTGACAGAATGATACCTCTATTGCTTAACCTTTAAGAACTAAGCCGGCTAGTATACAGCTCTGTCTAATAGAATTTAGTTCAGAATCAGATTCCTATGCACGCAGTTCCCCTACCTCTAATTTGACAATGTAACTATTTTATCAATCAGAATACGAAGAGAGAGTAACTAGAAAGTATCCTCAGCTAATTAGAATCCTCCTAAAACTTGCTTAGATAAGGTCACTACTAATTTTACTTCTGATTAAACATAAAAGTATGTGACAAGAGTATTTTAAAAATACATGTTCTGACAGTTAATATTGAAATGGTGTATCACATCATTACTAATTTGCAGTCCTTAAGGTTTACCGAGTCACCCAAGTTATCTTCTAGTTTGAGTCATTCTTTTGAAAATGGATGTCATTTGAAATTTACATAATTTAGCTACAATTTACACAGTGCCAGGTAACACTGACCATAAAGGTTTCCTCTTTATGATTTAGTCAACAATAATAAAGCTCCTATGGTCAGCTGTAGTAGTCAAGAGTCTTTACGCAATTTATCTTGCATTGACAAATTACATTTCTACTATATGCATGCTCTGAAAATAACACCTGCCTACTTGGAATTATCTTCAACTTTACTGGGAGATAAGCAGAATTAAAATTTATATTCCTACGTGGCGTGGCTTGGGTCCACAGTACCTATTTCAGTTTTGTCCAATGGAAATATAACATGAGCCACATGTCAATTTTAAATTTCCTAGTAGCTGCATTTTTTCAAAAAAGTAAAAATGAAAAACAAATGAGATTAATTTCAATAATGTATTTTATTTAATTCAATATTTCCAAAATATTCTTTCACATAACCTATACAAAACACTATTTAGGAATATTTAAATATTTTCTTCATATTATGTAAGTCTTTGAGACTCAGTGTGTATTTAAAATTTCAGCACATCTCAGGTAAGACTAGCCACATTTGAAAAGCTCAGTAGCCCATGTGGCTAGTGGTTAGTATATTGAACAGTGCAGTTCTAGTGAGTTTGTTGGATGAAGGGAGTGGTAATATGCTTATTAAGCTCGGGGAACAAAAGCACAAGATCATTTCCACCCACCAGAGATTATGAAACCATACCGGCCACAAAACTTTTCAGTTAGGCTCCCCTTCACTGATGGTGCTAGTTCCCTAAGAAACTGAGGTGAAATCCACCCCACCTCATTAGAGAAAAGGCAAGAAAGGAGGCCATTTGGAGCCAAATTGGGTTTGTGAGGACCAGTCCAGGCCCACTGTAAAGTTGCCTGCACAGGCCTGCTTTGGGACACCTCTGAAGGCAGACCTCTGTGAAGTGGTTAGGGGCTGACCAAGGCAAACCGAGGTCCTTTCCTGTCACAAGCAGGCCCAACCAATACCTGCAGAGAATCATACATACGGCTTGTACTGAGTATGTTTAGTACCTCTGGGCAGGAGTTGTTGGAGAGCAGGAAGGGGCAAAACTGCACAAATCAGGCTCCAAGGACACATGAAGGTCCAGAAAGACTCATCCTGACCAAATCCAATATGTCATACAGTACATGTGCCCAGAGTGCTGGAGAACTGTGTGAGGAGCAACAAGGTAGAGGGACAATAAAGTGAGGGTCCTTGTTAGGACCTGTGTGAATTCAGATCTCAGGTTGACTCCAACAACAACAGCGTTAGCGGTACCTTCTCATCAGTGAGTGGCCCCCGCCATTATAATGAACAAGGTTATACAACGACTACAACTACAATAGGACACATTTACTAGATGCTTAGCATGTTTCAGCCACAGTTCCAAATGTTTCTACACACATCTTATTTTACAAGATGAGTATTTTAATGCTCATTCTAAAGATAAGGCAACTGAGACTCCAGAGTAACTTGTTCAAAGTCACATGGCTAAAGTACAGAATTGAAGTAGAAGCTCTGTACATATGATCCCAAAAGATTACATTAGAGATTAGAAGCAATATACAAGTTGCAATGGCCTAAGAGTGAAAGGAGATTCTATTTAGGTGGAGAAGAAGTTGAAAGAGACCCTTTTTCTTCCAATTCATTGTAGGTGTTGTAGAGTTTCACAGTAATAGAGTTGAAGCTGAGAACTTGGTTACCTAGCTGGAGACTACATGTCCCCACCCCCCTGTAGGCAGATGTGGCCCAGTTTTCAATAATGATATGTGAACAGAAGTGGTATGTGTCACTTCCTGGCTGGAGCCTTAAGCCCACAGAGATGCTTCTGCTCTCTCTTCTCTTTTCCATTGGCTGAAACCTGAGCATGTCAGTCATTTAGTTTTAACCACAGATAATGATGACAGTGCCCTATCTGAGGGCAGAGTATGTTTCAGAAAGTACTTGATTATAGCAGTAAACATAAGGATTAGAGCTGTTCTTCCTTCCAAGACCACTCACTTCAAAACCATTACATGAGAGAGAAAGAAGCATCTATATTCTTAAAACTTCTATTTTGGGGTCTTTTTTATGATAGCTTATTTCAGCCCTTTATTACACAGAAAAAGCTGATACAGTCAGCTTAGGGGTATGCATGCAAGCACTGCAGATGATGGAGAGCCCACCCTCACATCCCTATCCCCATGTTTCAGCAATACAACCAAACCGATACACTGAATATCTACCAACGAAAAGAGACCTAGAGGACTTTCAGTGCCCAGAATATTTGACAGTTTTTTCTTTCCTTATGTCAGCAGGTGTGACTTCAGAGCACAATTATGACTGTCATAGGTAGTTTCATAAATACTATCACAGAGACGAACTATGTATAAAATCAAGTTGTATTCCATTCTTATAAATAAATATAGTGAAATATACCAAGCTATATGGTAAACATACATAAAAACCATTATGCTAAGGTGCCTAGCCTAATGTTAAGAGATGTTTTGCTTCTTAGTCCAGAGAGTTCCATAAATGTAGAGTATTATAGCCACTACTGGCATGTGAAGAGATTAAATGTAAAACCATCTGAACAGCTTTGGAAAAAAAATAAATTCTGTACTCCAAGTAATTGAATAGGGCCATAAGGTAGTCAGCTAGTGTTAATAGAGTGCCAGGTAACAAATAACTCTAAAGTTCTCAATAGCCAACAATAACTAGCATTCATTTATCACTTACTTACTGGTCTAAAGATAAGCCATGGCTCCAATTTCAGTTCACTCTACATGTTTCTTCAATCTTTTTGAAATGGCAGACTAACTTAACATATTCTCCTCACACAAATATGAATGCACCAGAGAGTAAGAACACATGCTGCCTCTCACAGCCTTGACACTTCCACTAACACTCCATTGGTCAAAGCAAATTCCTATGGCCAAACCCCACACCAACAGGCAAGGAAATTTTTTACAGCCATAGCAGGAAACACTGCCAAGTTACATGGCAAAAGACATGGATGTATAATGATGTAACATTGGAAGTAAAAAGTTGGAAGTAATAATAACCTAGTTTCTCACTAGGTGAGTGTAAATGAAGGTTTATTGAATCATAAGACACATCCACTTTCCCTTGAGTCACATTGCCCTGAAATGTTATTTTATGTTTTCACGTATGTGTCCTCACTTAATCTTAACAATATTCTTATGAAGTAGGTATTGCTACTTCCATGTTAGAAATGAGATGCTCATTAAGGTTGAATAAGTCAGCCAGTGACAGAAGTCAAGCCATGGCAGAACTGAAGTTCAAATCAGTTCTCTTTGAAAAAGCGCTCTTTAAAAAAAAAAAGAAAAAGAAAAAGCGCTATTTATTTTTCCCAAATACTTTTATTTTTTCAGTGTTACAAGATTCATTGTTTATGTACCACACCCAGTGCTCCATGCAATATGTGCCCTCCTCAATATCCACCACCAAAAAGCACTCTTTAAAATGTGAAGGAATTAAACTATTTCATAACACTTTTCAGTGTGTCCCCAAAAGACATCCATGTCATGAACTACTCAGAAAGCCTTTCTGCAGCATTTACTGTGTAAGAGGCATCACACAAGGCATGAACATCATAGCAAGACCTTCACAAAAAAAAAACCTAATGAATACATAACCTTTAACTTGAACTCTGTGTCCAGGTCAAGTAAATAACATCCTCAGTCAATTCAAATCACTCATGTCTTGCTTGATGGACAATGATCTATTTGACAGGATTATAGTAACTCCCAGTTACACATAGGCCACTTCCTTTTAGTAAATGATATTTGTTTGGCTTCAAGTGCATGGTCTGCTTCAAGACATATTCTTTCTCCACGAAACAGTTATTCGCTTATTTCTGCTCATAGGGATGCACACGTATAATGTCAGAAAGGTTTCCTTGTTACAAATACTTACCAGTTAGCTTGTCCTTTAAGATAACTTTTCCCCCTTTTTGTGAATTTGAATTTTAGATTTGATTCAGCATACTCTATTTGGTCATAATTTTGATTAAAAATCACCAGTTATAATTTTTTTCTGTTGTACATAAACCAAATCTTAGCTCAATTCATTCAATTAATGCAATGAAGGCTGGATGAACAGAATGAAATATTTTCTGAAAATAATTATCATAATTTTGGTTAATGGAAAACAAAAGTAGTCTTTCATGTTCATGAAAATTTTGGACAAATGAGATGTTCTGGATAAGACAGACAAAGAGGCTAATATGATACTTATTTTGAATTAAGTAAAAAATGTCAGAAATCAATAAAAGTATTCTTTTAAAAAGCATAAAACTGACCTGAACCATTTTTAATTATTTCCAAAGGGAATACAAGAAGTTCTCATGTGTGTGTTTATTAATGCAGGGTACTTCAAACCTCATTTCACATGTTCTACCAACAAAATGGGTGCTACCAGTTGATGTAACACATTTTATTTCTCTCAAACTAGTTTTCCTTATTTTTTATAATTTTATTTTAAAGAAATTTCTACAGTATGTTTCCCTCTCATTAAAAACATATATGGGGTGCCTGGGTGGCTCTGTCAATTATGCGTCTGACTCTTTCTTGATTTCAACTTAGGCCATGATCTCTGGGTCGTGAAATCAAGCCCTGTGTTTGGCTCCATGCTGGGCGTGGATCCTGCTTAAGATTCTCCCTCTCCCTCTGCCCCTCCCCACTCAACTCTCTCTCGCTCTCTCAAAACAAAACAAACAAACAAAAAAAGAAAACAACGCACAGAGAGCCCACCCTGTACCAGGTGCCTTCCATTTATCAGAACCACACACAGTTCTACTCAATGATTCCCACTTTTAATAAAATACCAGGTTTATGAGTTTCTAGTAATATTACAATTTTAAAGA
Source organism: Potos flavus (assembly GCA_028534135.1). Classification (NCBI taxonomy): domain Eukaryota; kingdom Metazoa; phylum Chordata; class Mammalia; order Carnivora; family Procyonidae; genus Potos; species Potos flavus. Next base: position 106,270,165 of record CM052895.1, on the reverse strand, counting down.
GACTATAATATAAACAACTATGAAAAGTCAATTGCTTTATACGTAACTCAATAGTTTAAGCTCCTAAGAGGTTAAAAGAAAAAGTACAAATAACAAATGTAACTTCAAATCAGACATTTCATATTTGATTTTCTTTTGACTACCTGACATAGTTCAGATCTATCAAAGTAAATTATATTAAACCCCTCAGAGAAAAGTTTAATTTTAAATGGTGATTATTAATTTTAATTGAAGAATTTTTTTTGTCTTAATTTTAATTTTGCTTTCCATTAATTTATTTTTTATAATTTATTTATTTACTTATTTAATTAATGTATTTATAAATTATTTAGTTGCTGCTATCCTTAATTGACAACAAAGAAAAGCATATATATTCATAGCAGGAATCATTTCATCAAAACTCCAGGTAGCTTGCTTTGCCTTAAATATCATCTACTTGGTTAGTTTTTATATAATTTAGCTAGTATTTGTCAAGTGAAAGCCCTTGTGACTTTGTGAGTTAGTCAGCCCTCCAAAAATAACAAGCATATTCTTCACTTTACCAATGAAAAGCTATTTGGACATGATCCCTTCCAACAAAAGCTAATTCCAATTCTTGTTTTTTGTCAGCATCATTGGCACCTCACAGCTGTTAAATAAATTCTAAGGACGATCTAGTAGAACATTTCTGCCAGAGCAGGAGAGAAAAGCACTAGCTTGTGGGACAAGTCCTTCGAGGCAGAGGGGAGTAGAGAGAGGCTTTCATAAAGGCACTTTCCATTTCATTCTTTATGTTGAGTTCTGTTGACAGGGAAATGGACTCAGCTTTTGGCTTCCAAACCGTCATGGACATGTTTATCTTAGGCAAAGTGGTATCATTGCAAAAAAGGAATATGTTAATTTAAAAAATAACCAAGAATCTATGAAGCTATCCGGTATATTTAGCACTGCAGAGGCTCACTAGATAGTTACTGTTAGTTGCAGGAACAATAAGGGGGAGTATTTCAATTTTAGCAAATCGGTATAGGCATACTCTCACTTCAAAAAACAGCATAATGTACAAATTAATGAGTTTATTTTAATTAGTAACACAAATTGCTCAAAGGCAGGGAAGTCTAAATATAAATACATATATATTATTTCTAAGGACTAGTAAAATAGATAATTTCACCAGGGGCGATAGAAAATTTTTAAATAATCATAGGCAGATGAGTTTTGAAAACTAAAATGATTTTTGTTTTTATCCCACACACTACAATTTTAGTGCCAATGTTTAGTAAATACTGTATTATGATAGCTTCCGAAAGAACCATGAAAAAATGTAAGGAATCAGAGTCATGGCATATGACCAATTCGGTTTCGCTAATCTCCATTGATGCATCTTAAAATTAAGATTTTGATTAAGTCAAAAACACAAAATCATTTACTCTAAAGATTATGAAAAGGATCCAGATAAAGTATGACTATAGCTTAAATATAGATATGAAGTAAGAGAACTCTTCACAGCTCACATGCCTCCTTAAGATCCAATTTTATTCTGAATGCATGTTTAAACATTGCAAAGAATTTCAGCAGTATTTATTATTGTCCTTAATCTACCCTGGCATAGAATGCCAATAATGTCAAATGAAAAAGCAGGAATAAGACATTATATGATCATAATTGGTGAAATGTTTATGTGTGCTTTGTGTGTGCATGTGAGTGTACATGTGGGTGTGTGTGTAGAAAAACAGAGTAGGGGTGGGGGAGACATGGGAAAATGCTGACAGAAAATATTTAAGGGGTGCCCGGGTGGCTCAGTCAGTTAAGTGCCTGACTTTGGCTCATGTCATGATCTCTTGGTCCTGGGATCCAGTCTCTCCTGGGGCTCTGCCCTCAGTGCAGAGTATGCTTCTCCCTCTGCCACTCCCTCTGCTCCTCCCCCACTTGTCCTTGTGCGCACGCTCACGTTCTCTCTCACTCTCTCAAATAAGTAAATAAATAAAATCTTTTTTTAAAAAAGAAAATACTCAAAAATTTACACTTGTTTTCTTTGTAAACTCACTATAGGTGAAATTTTTCCTCTTTTTCCCTTCATTTTCTTTTTTTTTGTTTTGTTTTGTTTTGTTTTTGCAAATAACATACTTTTATAATCAAGATTTTTAATCATTTCATCAATTTTCAAAATTTTCTGGCCAAATGCAAAACAAAGTTTTAAAAAACAAAATTAAGTAATTCCCTAATTCCTCTATTCTATTCTAAACAAAGTAATATAAATGGAATTAACTTATGGAATTAAAATTACTTTTTGTTAAAATATCTGTATTTGTGGGGCACCTGGGTGGCTCAGTGGGTTAAAGCCTCTGCCTTCGGCTCAGGTCATGATCTCAGGGTTCTGGGATCGAGCCCTGCATGGGGCTCTCTGCTCAGCAGGGAGCCTGCTTCCCCCTCTCTCTCTGCCTGCCTCTCTGCCTACTTGTGATCTCTCTTTGTCAAATAAATAAATAAAATCTTAAAAAAAAATCTATATTTGTGCATGTGTGCATGCCCCTCTATACATAAATTAGGGAAACCTCAATTTGTTTCAAAGTCAATGACTAATAGTAAGTCTACCTATTTTAGACTCACTTTGACACAAAATGATTCACAAAGAAAAATAATCAATATTTCTTCAGCTGTGTTGGGGGGCCAGCAAGTTTGGAGTTAAAAGGGGCTGAGCAGACTGAATTCTAGTTTGTCTCATACTTGCACAATCCGAAGTTGCCATACAGAGGTCTTTTGAAAAGGCAGAAATATAACCAGTGTTTAGAATTCCGACCACAAAATCATGTGTATTTTTTTTTTTAAACCAAAGCATTTTCTCTTGATATGTTTCAGTGGTTGGAATTAATTTTGGAAGCACATGCTACAAAGTGGTAAGAATTACCCCCACTTTTGTTGTTGTTGATGTTCTATAATATGGGAGTTGGCTATAATTGACATTGTTTTGTAGAATAGAATTGTCCTTCTAATATGTGCTCTTGAAACCCACTCTACCTTCAGCCCAGCATAGATGTACTTGCTATAGACTATCAGTGAGCATGTTTTCTTCAGAAGATAAAATTCTAGGAAAAAGGCAAGAAAATCATTACTGAAAAAAATGTCATTATATAAGGGAGTATAAAACTAAATTCCAAAATTGTTTTCTACTTTATGTGTCATTTTAAAGACAGGTAAATATTTTTGAACTGGAAATGTCAGGTAAGAATTCATAAAAGAAAATAGGATTTGTTTGGTCCTGGAAAGATAATGATAATGATGATGATGATTATGTAGGTATGAATTGACCATATACTTGTGCCAAGAACTTTACTTTGCATAGGTTATTTCATTAGTCTTTTCAGAACCTTATAAAGTAGAAGTATGATTATCTTTGTTTTACAGATGAGGAAACTGAGATAAGAAAGACCAAGTTACTTGCCAAGTGGAGGTAGAATTCCAACCTCACCAGATTGTTTTCCAATTTCTATTCTGATTTCCTGTCCTGATTCAAATAATCAGATAAGTTTGACAAGCATCACCCAAGATTATTATCACATACATGCCTTCCTAGATTTCTCAGAATCCTCTTCCCTAATGGCCTGCACTATTTTCTGGTTCCTAGCTAGTTCATCTTGTGTGTACGATACTAAATTTTTGTTGAATCATGAGTAAGAATGCTAAAAGCTTTCAGAGGAAATCTGACTGCATATCAGAAGAACCTGAAGATTGTTAAAACTACAGATTCATAGATCCCCAGTTCTTAAAATCTGTAGTTAAAAAAAAAAAAAATTCTCACCTTAATCTAGGGTTGCTAAAAGAGCATTTGAGGTCCGTAGCTTGTGTTTTAATCTTAGTTGTCCCAAGACTTAACTAATTCTAGTGACAAAATCTCTCTCAAGTCACAGTGTCTGGGTGACCATTCTATTATTCAGTTAACAAGCAAACATTTAATCAAGACTAACTATGAGTCAGTCAGATTCTGGGGGAAAGGGAAAAAAAAAAAGACAGTGCCTTCTTTTAAGAAGCTCACTGTTTTCTGACATACAGAAATAAGCCAAAAATTATGGGACAGTAGGTAAGTTTCAGAATGGGTTCATGCATAGGATTCAGTGAGAGCATATAAAAAGGCATTACAATCTCCTGGTTTCTTCCACTTTCTCTGGCTCTTTTTTAGCTCTCCTTTGCTCCTTACCATGTAGTGTACTGGAGGTTTTATTTATATCATTTCACTGAATCTTTACAATGCTAATAACGCTAAGTAATTTCAAAGATAAGGAAGTTAGGACTCAAGAAGGATTTAAAAATCTGTCTAAGGGTATACACCTAAACAACAGAAAGAGAATTCAAAACCACAGCTATGTATTCCAACGTCCAAAAGTACACCCTTCACATTTGGAAATTCCCAACAATTTTAAGGATGTTTATCTCAGAAAATGAATAGTACAGTCAATCCTTTGCACATGGAAATAGCTTGAATTTTAAGCTCTTTGCCTAGTTCCAACAAGTAACACATCCAGTCAATTTGAATAGTTTATGTTTTGCTTGGTGAACAATGAGTTATTTTACAATGACTATAACAATTAAAAGTCAGATACAGCCCTCTTCAATTTTGTGGGCTCATATTTGCTTTGGCCCCTCATATGAGTCAAGCCACAACTCATGTTCCGTTCCCAGGAAGCCATTTTGTTTTTCTCTCATTAGAACCTGTACCCACATTGTTTGCAAACTGCTGTTTATAAAGCATTTTGTGGTGGCCCAAGAGAATAAAACTGCAAATTAAAAGACTCAAACTAATCCTTCCTCTAGAATGTAACATATTACATGTGCTACTACTGAGTCTTATTCATCGATGTTAAGATTAGAACTATTATGATCTGAGTTAATCTTTTAGAAAGGCCCACTGTGAAAGGAATTAGGAATTCAGTGGTATAAATAGATGAACACATATTTAAAAGTAGCATAAGGGTAAGATTATATGGCTTTATCAGAGAAAATTTAAAATAAAAAACTAACTTTCAGTGCTATCATTTCATCAGGATTTGGGTGAAGGTTGTAAATAGATAATACTGAAGATTAGATTCAGAATTTGAACATTTACTACCCTACCCCTTCCTGATAAGGAGTAGAGGTAAGACAGTTCTAAGAGTTGAAATATAAGTGTTCGATATATGGGAACCATAGATTGTGTGTGTGTGTATATGGGTGGCTGTCAATTCTCTGTCAACTCTTCATTTTTTCTCCCTATAATAATTTTTCCCTTTTCATATTTATCTCAGGAATTCAGGAGTAAAAATACACACAATTGGCATCTAATATCTGAATCATGTAAGAAACATATGTGAACATGTAGATAATTAGAAAATATTTAAAGTTTTTCATTTGCTTTATGGTGTATGTTTTCTTCTAAAAAATTCTAGTCTCAAAACAGAAAATTTTCTAAATGTTTGAAGCATTCTAAAGTCTTACCCAATATCCCAAAAGAAATGCTAAAATACCTTTTAAAATGCTAACAATACCTAAAATACTTGCATCCAATAAATTCTAACAAACTATTTCTCAAAATTAATTTAATGGGCCATATTAAAAGAGTTTTAATAATTCAAATATCAAACAATAAGATTTTTTTTTTCACTTTCCTGGTAGATTAATTCCTTCTGACCTCATTACTAAGAAATTCTGCTTCAATTAGTTATTGTTTTCCTTTCTTCCAGAAGCTTAGGCATGAGTTTTGTCCACTGGTTATATTCAATTTTTTTGTAATGTGTTTTTGTCCCTGTAAGAGTGGTCAAAAATAGAAACTTGATTTTATCATCTTCATAGCTCTATAATCTAGCATAAATCTTCATATACAGAAAGTTACTGTTTTTCATAAAATTGCTTTTTATGTTCCTAATGTACATAGTTTGGGATAATTGGAGAACTACCATTTACTAAATGCTTTTCATTGCCAGTCTGAAAACATAACCTTCTCACCCACTCTGCAAGATAGGTAGTATCTCATTTTACAGATGAAGAAACTGAGGTTCAAAAAGGAGAATTAATTTTTTCAAACTTTACCTGGCTGGTAAATGGCTAAACTCATGTTTAATTCTCTAACTATACTATATTGTTAAGGTGGTACAGATGTATCTCAAAGAGCTACAGAAAAGTACCTAAGATGTTTTATTTGGAATAGGAGTTAGCTTGGTAAGGTTTTATAAGGGCCCAGGGCAAGCTACTTCGAAATGTACCACAATGGCTTTTTAATTATTCTGAATTAAAGCTACTCTGGAAACAGCTGGTGCAAGGACCCTCAGACCCTCCTCTGTTCCCCTGAAAGAAATAAATTCCTCACTAATAGAATAAACTACTCTCACTGTACCAAGAAGTAAAAAGACATCCTTATGACCAGAGACAGGCACTTTAAAGCCAAGAAAACTGTAGAAACAAATCTTGTTATTAATTTGTTAACTAATCTACTACCTCAGCTCAAATTCTGCCTAGAATCCCTTACTAATTAAAGTTACCAAAGATCTACTTTTTCTATATCCTGTAAATTCCCCATAAATTATCTCTTTTTCTAAAATGTGTAAAAACAGCCTGCCTTAGTCATTTCTATGGGTCTCAATTTCATTATCGGGCTTTCATGCACACATAATAAAACTTTTTTACTCCTCCTGTTAATTTGTCTCATGTCAATTTAATTCCTAAACCAGCTAGAAGAACCTTGGAGAAAACAATAAAATTTCTTCCTCCCCTAGAGTTTCATAGGAAAGAGTCAACATATTTCTGTAAATACCCTTCCATCCCCCTGAGTCACTCCCTCTCTGAATTGCTTCTAACTCTGACAGTTATCACCCTCTGACACTAATCCCTGTCCTTTCGGAAAATAGGATAAAATCCATGGCAAACACCTCCAGGCACTTTATCACATAGAATGATCCTCTGGACTCCTGACTCTTCTACCTCTTCTCACTATTAGCTCCCTCAGATGTAGTCTTTGACCATTGCCAAAATCCCTAGCCACAAAGATGCTGCTCTCATAAGAAGCCCATAACTATACTGCTGTGTGTACACAAAGTATGCCCATCTCATCTAACACACTGTTGCTACAAGGACCAGATATTCATGGCGATGAATAAGGCATGAAGGATAGGAGGGAAAAAACAACAATAACAATAAAAACTAGTTGTTACTTATCTCTCTACATTTAGCTCTTCAGGATTGTTTGGATTAAAAAGAAATAATGACATCATAATGTGTGTGAAGGACTGGCAAAGTGACTGGCACATAGTAGGTGCTCAAAAATGGTATCTATTAATACCCACAGGAGCATACCTTCAGGCAGGGAAGTTAAGACATGTACAAACTGGGTATACAGTTTAAGCATTATATAATCAGCACAAAGTTTCCATAATAGGAAAAGACTGGGAGCAAGCTTTCTGTCACCTGTGCAGACCACTTACCATATGAAACACCCTCTTAGTTTCTATCGGAAACCCAGAACTTGACATGGAAATGAAAAATGGTTTATCCCTATTTGTTCTTATTTAACTTGAGTTTAATTTGAATTCCTGATATTTGACCCACTGTCATACATTTAGTCTGTTTCAGTTTGTACTTGTCCTTCTGTCCTGAATCTCTTGACACTGATCTTCCCTACTTACTTGTTAACTTCACCTTCCAGTTAGCATGAATCTAAATTTTGGCATCTCCTTCAGGATATATGGTGCTTACACACTTCTTTCCAGACCAACCCCTTCTTGTGACTTCTTGTCTGAGTGCCATATTGTCCATTTTGTTCCTTTGGCCAAGTCAAACTGCCATTCCTGGGTCTTCTTGTTCCACCTCACACATGGCCTGCGCCTGCACATGACCCAATGCCCATGTTGATAACATATGACTTGTGTTGTGACACTTAGGATTCCTATCTTTCTTCCCAACCCTGTTAATGGTAATCCACAGATTCCCTGACTTTAGCAGAGGAGCTCTCAATCCTGGATTCCCATTCATTCCCTGGTAGCCTATAGCAGATCGTTCTGGACATGTGACACAGAGTGTGCACACTCTTCAGATTGTATGGTCTTCCAATACCCTCAACTTTCCCTTCTCCAAGCATAGGAAATTAAATGTGGTCTGTAAATCACCAAAACCATTTCTGTTCGGGTATCCCCTAGGTCACAGGTTTTAGCAAAGTAGTAATAGTCATCCTGAAGTAGTACTGTCCTTCAAGATGAGTGGAATTCCTCCTGAGATTGGAATGAAAAAGTGTATGTGGTCAATTAGCATAAACTCTTTGGATAATATTTTTCATTGGATAACCTAATTCTTATTTTATACTGTTTAATGAACTTGAGTAGAAGACAGTGGAGTGAGCATTGGTTTTGGATTCAGGTCATATTTTAAAATTTGTTCAAAAGAGACATTGACATATAACCTTGAAGTGTTAATACGAATTATATCCGTTTCCTAAGACAGATGTAACAAATTACCACAAACTGGTGGCTTAAAAAAAAACCTAAAATTTATTTTCTCAAAGTTCTAGAGGCCAGAGATCTGAAATCAAGGTGTCAGCAGGGTTGGTTCCTTCTGAAGGCTATGAGGAAGAAACTATCCCATGCATCTTTCTTAGCTTTTAGTAGCTACTGGCAATCCTTGTTTTTTTTTGTTTTTTGTTTTTTTTTTGGCTTGTAGATGTCATCACTCCAATCTCTGCCTCTATCATGACATGATATTCTTCCTGTGTGTATCTGTGTATATCTGTGTTTCTTTTTTCTCTTCATATGAAGACACCAGTCATTGGATTTGGACCCATCCTATTCCAGTATGATCTCATCCTAACTAACATCTTCCATCTGCAAAGACCCTATTCTCAACTAAGGTCACACTCTGAAGTTCACATGCATTCTAGGGGAGACACTACTCAACCCAATGCATAAACATTAGTGAGAACTGTAAAGCACCTAGCATTAATGCCTGCAACATAATTACTGCCCAATAAATAGTAATTTTCAGCATTTGTAGTTGACTAAACCAACTAGTTAGCATTGAGTAATGTTAGAGTGTTGAGCATGTAGCAAAGGCCCATAGAAATTCACCCCAACTATGTCCGTGTATCTTTTTCACTGTGTTTTTCTCCCAATCCCTGACAATTAAAGCTCAGTGCTCAAGGCAAGTAAATTCAACCCTGAAATCAATTGGTTTGCTCTAGTTTCTTGAAAACCACATTAGTACCTCTAAAATATAAGCAGGGAATTAGCAGAAACCTGCCTAAGGCCTTGAATTAAATTTTGTGCCAAGCCATGCTGTGCACTGATAATGGACTTCCCATTGTTCATTAGTAAAGGGAGGGTTTGCTGGTACTTCAAATTAAGTGGTGGACATTCTGTTTGTTTTATACTTTTCTCTGTTCAGTCTTTGTGGAGCCCAGGGCGGCTACTTCTCTGTTCTTTTTATAAAAATGTTCTGAGTACTAAAATTAATATTGTGGCATTTCTTAGACACTATATAGGGATTAAAAAAAAAAAAAAGATAACCTAACCCTTTTTCCCAGAAAGCTAACTGTGATTGCACTGAGAAACGGGAAACTACTCAAGGAGCCTGGAGAATCTCTCTAGCAAGACCTTCTGTGCCTCCTCTTGGACTTGTTATCATTCTCTCTTCTGAGCCAATTCCTACTTTGTTCCCCAGTTCTTTCAAATCAGCCATTACCTACTTGAAACTTGCAAAATCATCTTGTTGTATACCATTTTAGAACAAGGCTACATAAAAGGAAAAATATTTAAATTAATGAAATGTAACTAACACATGTATTAGTTTGAGTTAGGTTTAGTTGAATTTAAATTACCCATTGTTTCCAAGATGGTCATGAGAAAGAGAGTTTAATCATACACTTCTCCCATATGCTTATGAGATCTTCTCAGAATATAGTATGGGCATCTTGTAACTTGAAAGAAGAAATGCAACTAAAAAATATAAATCATTGTCATTTAAAAAATTAGTAAGACCTAATTTTGCAAGGCCTTGAAGGCATTCTGGGAAAATGGACCTAAGAATTTATTATGAATCTTAGATACACTATATCCAAACCTAGCACTTTGGGATCTAATAATATTCAAGCTATATTTATAGCACTCTAAGAACATAAGGGGTATATTCAGTTCTGGTTGAAAGTAAATGCTGTAAAACATTTTCACAAAGGGGCTTGTCTTGAGGAAAGCAAAAGACAATTTCCAGGAGTCACCAGGGTTTAAGTAACTTCTGAATCAATTCAGATGATACAAGAGTAACATTTTAAGAATAATCTTACAAAAAAGCTTTCTATTTGCCTCATTAATTTCCTCAGACTTCAGTTCACTATGAGAAAGTAATAACCTCTAAAAATAAAGCAAAAATGGGTAATAAGGACTCAACTTTAAATTTAAATATTACAAGTAAACATATACAAGTTGCAAAAGTATTAAAACATTCCCAGTCCTTGTCTTACTAGAAATGAAACTTCCCAGGCTAAAGCCCAGTGGGAGAGGAATGAGTGCTCCATAATTCATTTTTCCCCAACCTTAATGACAAAATTCTTCTCTTTTTTATTATAAAAATAAGTAATCATCTCAAATTGTCAGCCTATGTAATGCCATGTAATTCCCATGACATGCCACAAAATGTAAGCAAATATGCCTCTGAATTATTATTTTCCAGCTGCCAGGCCTATTATCACTAGATCACACAAACTGTTGGTACCATATTGCCATTCTGTCTGTGATGTTACTATTATTAACCATCATGTCAGAGCCAAGAAGCTTTGGTCACTATCACCATCATTTCTGAAGATGTTATAGCAGGACCAAGGCAAAGAGGTAGTTACATTAGGCTTATAGAATTGTCAATGACAGATCTATAATCAACTTCGAATTTAGAAATTTGGGAAAATTAATTACATGTTAACACATAATCAGTTCCACAGAGGAGGCAATTAAACATTGAAACAGTGTGGATCCATTCTGGCTGACAAATATGACTAAAATTCATTAAATTTCATTTCTATTAATTTCCACATGATTTTAGGATTAAGCAGATATATTTTGAAATGGTTACCTCCCACTTTTAAGTGATTCTAACTACTGAAATAACTCAATAATATCCTTGCAAAATGAATTTGACATCTAATTCTTCAATAATTCAAACAAGTATTAAAAAGGCATTTGGCCTTAATTTGGGGAAACTGAATTTCATATCCTAATGAGAATTCCTATTTAATTTTTTTGGCTAATCAACATTTAAAAAGTGATACCTTCGTTTCTAAATAAGATGCTTAGTTCTTAAAGTAAATGAAAAATATCCAATAAAATGTAATCTCATCTAGTGGATTTACCCAGCCAAAGCCAAAATATTGTATCAAGGAAAAAGTGAGTTAAATCAAATACCCACTCCTGCATAGAATATAACTCTAAGCTAAAATTATTTATACTTGAAACCATCTGAACATTTTCATTTTGGAAAACTTTACTTGGAGAAGTTTTTGATTGAATCACTGATTAATTGACTTGCTTTTACCTAATTAGAGATGCCTAGAACTAAGGCTATCAACTGCATGGATACTCACTTGAAAGTAAACACTAGATATTGTAAGATTACCTAAGTATTTTAAAACAAATTAATTTTTCCAAAAGGTATTGTCGAACTGCACACTATATCACACCATTAAAATAATTAGTGCACTGGATGATTTGGTGGCCAATGTTATTCATACATTCCCACTTGAATGGTTCCAGATTTCACTAATTCATGATCAGTTTTTCCCTCAGCAGATATCCTCTCCCTGTATTTATTGTGTTGGATTGGCACTGACTTTCAAGTGCTTCATGAGAGATGTGATTAGTTATGTTCCTTAAAGAGTCTCAAATTGGAACTTAAAGGAACCAGAACCTAAGCGGCTTCTCTGTGGTCTATAAGTTCTTTCAACAGCTTTTTTTCAGTGGCTCCTGGTTTCCATAACATGAAGAAAGGTTTAACGGCTCAACATGCTTAGTTTGTTTTTAAGTAATCAGTATTGTATTATTTTTATTGTTTCATAATTTAAAATATAGCCATTTGAATATGAGGAAATAATTCTGAAAAACAAATATATTTTATTTTATTTTTTTTAACAAATATATTTTAAATATATAGTTTCAAAGTTGCATTTTTCTTTTTCATGTCCTTATAAATAACATTTAATAATTTGTATGTACTCAATAGGCATTACTCCTAAGGCATATGCTATAGGTTACCTTTTGTTTCCTTCTATAAAGAGAAAATATAACTCAGTATCAAAAAGAGTAATCAGAAAATTAAGGTTTTCTTGTGATTTTTGAAGGAAAATGTATCTGGGAGGTCCATAATAAAGTCGATTTTATTAAAAAATATTTAACCTTTTAAAATCTTCCATCTGAATCTATTGAGTTCAAATCAGTATTGCAACCATCACATCACATTATTAACTACATCTTTTTTTTAAACTCAAAAAGTTATAAAACATGTTCTCTAGTGTAGAATTTCAGTTCATTTCAGCTAGCATTTGTTCTTACTATGAAACAGGCATCATGACACAGGATGGAAACAAAGACATGGCAGAAAATATCTTGTCTTCTAAGAACTTCCACATGTGAACTACAAGACCACACATTTCAGCAAGGTATCTATAGAACACTGGCTAGAGGTAGGCCTAAGGAATTAGAAGTATTCCAAAGATGAGAGTAACTTCAAAAAAGAAATCAGAGTGAGGCAGCATTGTTGAGCCCTCCAGGCACCATGCTGAATACCAACATGAAGAAGACAGATTATTTGTTTTGAAGAGAAACACAGGGAGGAGTCTGATAACAGATGTGCACATGAGAAACCATGGAAACCCCAGGGAAAGTGTTTCTGATAGCTAAAGATACGAGCCTTGAAGGAGTTGGCAATCCAACATGAGAGCTCAAATCTCATTCTCCTTCCTTCTCCAAATGACAGGTATGAACTAATTTCAATAAACTCATCTTCCTTGAAATTCGCATCTAAAAAAAAAAGGTAGAATGGAACTAATTCTTTTTAGATTTGACTCTCTTTAAGCCCATAACATAAATTTCCTTAAATACCAGCTAGCTTTCTTTTATCTTAGGAAATTAAGGCTTATTTTTATGGTAAATACATACAGGGACACACTCATACATTTTAAATCTTTGGATTATTTTCTACTTTTTAGCAAATGCCAATATAAAAATATCAAATATCTTGAAGGGTTGATCAACTTCCAAAACGAAAATGATTACAAATTCCATGTTGAAGAGGTAGAAAAAGAATATTTTGAGCTAAACCTTCAAATATATTGAAAATATTAAAATATGTTTATAAAAAAATGTTTCTAATGAGTTCTAAATTAGTTGTTCCCAAACTTATCATGCATCTAAATTAATTGAGGAACTTTTAAAAATATAGATTTTGAAGGCCATCTCAGACTTCTTATATTGAATCTCTATAGATGGGACTGGGAATTTATGTTTTACAAATTCTTTAGATGGTGCTGAGTCACAGGTAGGTTTGGAAACGCCAATCTAAATAATGCTGCCTGTTAGTGCTAAAAATAAGTTTCAAAAGAGATTGTTTTGTAAGGTCTATTTCTTATTGAAGATGTAGCAAGTGACAAAGATGATTTTACTCTAAGACAATAAGTGGAAGATTTAAATAAAAAATAGATTTTCCCCAACTAGAGCTTTGGATATATTAGCTGTTATTAAAAATAAAATTAGATGAAAATGGAATGTGAAGAAATAATAGAAAACAATAAAAGAGGAAGAATTGATATTGAAGAAAGTTCAAGTTGTAAAAGATAGGAGAGAAAATGCCCTTTCAATAGTGGATGTTTATATTCTTTGTCTACTTGTTATCTAAATGAAAAATGAAATCATACTTTACACCCTATTCTGCATTACTTTTACTTAACAATTATGGCATAATCATGTTATTTTATTCATATCATTTCCCCATCCTCCTTAATACTAAAATAATATTACTTCACTATACTGAAATACCATAATTCAACTAATTCTAACAGCCAATAGAAAAACAGGAAAAGTGTAAAAGCAAGCAAAGCACCGATAGAGTGCTTATGGCCAAAAAGCACACAAAGAAAGATTTAGCCTCCTTGGGAATTTCTAATAAAACAACAATGAAATATGATTTCTCATCAAGCAGAATGGTCATATATCAAAATTACTTATAATACTAAGTTTGGGCTAGGGTTTGGAACGTTGGGGATACTCAAATGATGTTGGTTGAAATACAAATTGAAACAACCTTTTTATTTTTTAAAGAGAATTATAGAGTTGCTGTAAGTACTAAAAATTTCAGTTCTAGGAATTCATCCTATTGGCACATGTGTATAAAGATGTTCATAGATATTCACTGTAGTAGTAGTGAATCAAGCTAGATGAACAGTTTTATTATAAACATGTATGCACATGTCTGAGAAATATTAAAAAGAGCTATTAAATTAAGTCTCTCACTTATCCCAAGTCTCACTCCTCAGAGAAAATCTCTTTCTAACATTTCTGAACATAGTTCTTATGAAGGTTATAATCATAATACAAATAAATAGGCTTTATCTCCATTCCTTGATTTATGATCTTTAGATATCCACTGGCTTCCCAAATGATCTCTTTCATGGCTCGTTGGCTTTCTTTAGTGATATACTTGGATTCCTTTCTCTTTATTCCTTGCATATCTGTTACCGGTTTTTGATTTGTGGTTACCATTAAGTTGGTTATATAACCTCTCCTGCATTGGCAGTCTAATATATTAAGTTGATGGTCACTTAAGTTTAAATTCATTCTTTACTTCTCTCCTGCTCACATTTTAGGTAAATGGTGTTATATTTTACATACTTTTATTTTATGAATACCTTGACTGATTTTTACAGAAATATTTCTTTTTACCGCTTTTGTATTTTTGGTATTTTTGGTATTTTTTACTTTTCATACTCTCACTTATGGTCTTCCTTTCCACTCAAAGAGTCCCCTCTAATATTTCTTGTAAGGCTGGTTTGGTGGCCATGAACTTCTTTAGTTTTTGTTTGACTGAGAAATTATTTATCTTTCTTTCTATTCTGGATGATAGCCTTGCTGGATAGTGTATACTTGGCTGCAGATTTTTCCCTTTCAGCACTTTGAAGATATCATGCCACTCTCTTCTAGCCTGCAAAGTTTCCACTGAAAAATCCACTGATAGCCTTAAGGGGCTTCCCTTGTATGGAACTGTCTTGTTTTCACTTGCTGCTTTTAAATTTTTCCTTCATCGCTGTCTTTTGTCATTTTAATTATTATGTGTCTTAGTGTGGACCTTCTTGGGCTGAATTTCTGGGGAAGTCTTTGGGGTTCCTGGACCTAGATATCTGTTTCCTTCCTCAGATTAGGAAGTTTTTAGCTACTATTTCTTCAAATAAATGTTCTGCTCCCTTCTCTCTCTTCTTTTTCTGAGATCCCTATAATGTGGATATTATTATGCTTGATGGAGTCACTGAGTTTCCTAGAGTATTCTCAATTTGTATCATTTTCTTTCCTTCCCTTGGCTCAGCTTGGTTATTTTCCATTACTCTGTCTTCTAGGTCATTAATTTGTTCCTCTGCTTTATCTAGACTACTATTTACTTCATCAAATGTATTTTGAATTTCATTTATTGTGTTGTTGATGTCTGATTGGTTCTTTTTTATCTGTGTAAGGGTCTTACTAATGCCCTCCACTCTTTTCTCCTGTCCAGTGAGTATCTTTATGATCATTACTTTAAATTCTCTATCAGGTATGTTATTTAGATCCATTTTGCTTTGGTGTCTTGTGGTTTGGTCCTATTCTTTCATTTGGGGTTTCTCTGTCTCCTCATTTTATCTGACTTTCTGTGTCCATTTCTGTGTGTTTAGAAAGTTAGCTACCTCTCTTGCTCTTAACAATAATAGCCTTATAAAGTAGAGGTCCTATAGTGCCCTGCAGTAGTGTCTCCTGTTCCCCAGGGCCTGGCACTTTGGGGATGTCTCCTATGTTGTTGTGTGTGCTCTGCTGATGAGTCTTAGCCTCTCTTTCCTTCAGTCTCGTTGTCTGCAAAGGTTCTCTTGGTCTATTTGGGGCAATGTTTGGTCTCCAACAGAGGTGGGGCGCATTATAACAAGCTGTGCAGTGGTCTGGTTCAAAATAAGATCTGCCCCCACCACCACCGGAGCTGAGGTGTTGCACAATGTGAAGGTCAGGAGATATGGTATTGGCAGAGTTTTCACAGGTATTCTGGAGGAGGAACTTGCAGTACACTGACTTCCCACTTAAAAGATGAGAATTTTAGTCCCTTAGAAACTTTCCACCTCCTCTTGCAAGTTCTATTAAAACATATTTTCTTCTATTGGTTATGTTAATAACTCTAAAAAGTATACTCAAACCCCTGTTTGTTATTCAGTCTTAGTATCTCTTAACTTCCTATTATGAAACATTAGAAAACTGGGGCCCTATATGATGAGAGATGATAGCTACACTTGCCATGAGTATAGCATAATGTATAAACTTGTGGAATCTCTATGTTGGACACCTCAAACTAATGTAACATTGTGTGTCAACTATACTCCAATTTAAAAAAGAAGAGAAGGAGAGGGCCAAGATGGAGGAGTGGGGGACTCGTTTTCAACTGGTCCCCTGAATTTAGCTAGAAATATACCAAGCTACTCTGAACACCCATGAAATCAGCCTGAGATGTAAGATTATACAGGTCTGGATCTCTATGGGGAAAGAGGATCATCATTCAAGAGCTACAAGGACAGAGTTGGAATTGTGCAGACAGATATCTGAGGATAAACAAAAGGGGGAGGGGACCACCAGAAACTAGTCACTAGAAAGTAATAACCTCAGCGCAAAAGTGCTCTGCACTTGGGGACCGGTGATAGCTTGGAGACCGGTGGCTGCGAGATGGGAAGGGACTGATAACAGATCTCAAACAGAACAAAGGGGCTTAAGGGGCAAGTGTTGGGATCAGGCGGCTGCATAAGCAGACCTAAGCCCAAGGTCCCAGGACTGGCCACAGCCGCTGCCCACCCGTGCCTGAGAAGACCTGGGGTGGACTTGAGACAGCAGTCCCTGGGGCTGGTGGCTGCCACCGCTGCCACCGCCGCCTCCATCACCGCCCGTGCCTGAAAGGACCCAGCTCGGACTGGAGCCCACAGTGCCAGGAACAGCAGCCGCTGGGGCCCACACTCACCTGGACTGGGATCACTCCCAGTTTTGGTGGCACGGGGTAAAGAGACAACCAGGGGTCTCGGTGGACCTCTCAGAGGATCGCTGGGGGTGTGCACCGCCTGTGGAAGGCTGTGGTTTTCAACGGTGCTTACAGAGGGGGAGTCTGCATGTTCTGTAGGATTCAGAGAGAAGCAGGCTGTGCCTTCTCCCTGAGGTGAAGGT
The DNA here is from genome assembly GCA_028534135.1 of Potos flavus. Classification (NCBI taxonomy): domain Eukaryota; kingdom Metazoa; phylum Chordata; class Mammalia; order Carnivora; family Procyonidae; genus Potos; species Potos flavus. Next base: position 106,252,766 of record CM052895.1, on the reverse strand, counting down.
CGGGGTGCAGACAGTTTACTTTGTCCTGACCCTCTGGGAAGGCGCAAAGAGCCAAAACCTCCAGAGAACAAAAGCCCAAAAAACCTGTTTCCATGGAGCCCAGGCTCTTGATAGGGGGCAGGGCAACTCCGCCCAAGCAGGAGTGACTGAAAAACAACAGGCAGGCCTCTCCCTCGGAAGACAAGCTGAAAGAATAAGAGGAAAAAAACCCCAGAGTCCCCATAAAACTGTAAAATCCCAACACCAGGGGAAAACAGTATATTAAGCTCCTGGTGTTGTCTCCCAGCCTGTGTATTTCTTAGATAAAACTTTTCTCTCTCTCTCTTTTTTTATTGTATTTTAAAAATTCTTTCTTATATTTCTTGTGTATTTTTAAACTACTTATCATTTAAACTAGATGTTTCATACAACATATTCCATAGTAACTTTTTAACTTGAACTTTTTCATACATACACTTTTTTCTTTTTTTATATAGATATAAGCCTCAATGTAGTCCTTTCTGCCCTATTCAATACTATATACATACACACACACCAATTTTAATTTCCCTGTATATCTGGGAAGTAGAGTTCTCTAACAAAGAGAACAAAATACACCCAGGAAGAACTGAAATACCCTTCCTCGCCCATATAGAGGGATTATAGTCACCTTCCCATCATCCCCTCCCCTTTTCTTTTGGGTTCCCTTTTTTTTTTGGTTTTTGTTGTTGTTGGTGGTGGTGGTGGTGGTCCTTTTGTTTGTTTTTGTACTTTATAAATCTTACTTTTGGGTCTCATTTTGGCTTTGTGTGTGTGTGTGTGGTGACTTCCAATTGCTTCAAACCTTTCCAGGGTGCACCTTGCTTGGATTGTGGTTGATATTTTCAGCTGTACATCCTCTCAACCACAACTCAACAGAATGACTAGGAGGAGGAACTCCCAACAAGAAAAAGACCCAGAGACAATGGCCTCTCCCACAGGTCTAATGGATATGGATCTAAACAAAATATCAGAAATAGACTTCAGGGTAGCATTTATGAAGACAGTAATCAGGCTGGAGAAAACTATTAATGGCAACATAGATTCTCTAAGGGCAGAAATAAGAGTGAATCTGGATGAACTTAAAAATGCTATCAATGAAATCCAATGTAATCTAGATACACTAACAGTTAGGGTAAATGAGGCAGAAGAATAAATTAGTGATCTTAAGGACAAACTGATATAAAAGAAGGAGCAGTAAGAGGCCTGGAACAAACAGCTTAAAATCCATGAAAATAGAATTAGAGAAATAAATGATGCCTTGAAACGTTCCAAAGTCAGAATTATTATAATCCCAGAGGGGGGTGGAGAGAGAGAGAGGACTAGAAGATATATTTGAGCAAATCATAGCTGAGAACTTCCCTAATCTGGGGAATGAAACAAGCATTCATATCCTAGAGGCAGAGAGGACCCCTGCCTCTTGGCAGATCAAGGAGACCAGACCAACACTCCGGTATGTAATAGTAAAACTTGCAAATCTTAGAACCAAGGAAATAATTTTAAGGGCAGTTAGGGGAAAGAGATTCCTTACATACAGAGAGAGGAACATCGGAATAATGTCAGACCTGTCCACAGAGACCTGGCAAGCCAGAAAGGGCTGGCAAGACATATTTAGGGTACTAAATGAGAAGAATACGCAGCCAAGAATTTTTTTATCCAGCAAGGCTGTCATTCAGAATGGATGGAGAGATAAGGAGCTTCTAGGTCCGGCGGAGACTGAAAGAATATGTGACCACTAAGCTGGCCCTGCAAGAAATATCAAGGGGGGTTCAATAAAAGGAAAACACCCCAAGAGTGATATAGAACAGAAATATACAGAGACAATCTATAGAAACAAGTACTTCACAGGCAACATGATGACAATAAAATCTTATCTTTCAATGATCACTCTCAATGTGAACGGCCTAAATACTCCCATAAAACAGCACAGGGTTGCAGATTGGATACAAAGAAAGGACCCATCCATATGCTGTCTACAAGAGACTCATTTTGAACCTAAAGATACATCTGGACTGAAAAAGAAGGGATGGAGAATCATCTTTCATGCCAACGGACCTCAAAAGAAAGCTGGGGTAGCAATTCTCATATCAGACAAATTAGATTTTAAGCTAAAGACTAGTTTGAAATAAAGAACACTATATCATTCTTAAAAGGTCTATCCAATAAAAAGATCTAACAATTATAAATATCTATGTCCCTAACATGGGAGCAACCACCTACATATGCCAACTGTTAACCAAAATAAAGAGACATATTGATAATAATACGTTAATAGTAGAAGACCTCAACATTCCACTCTCAGCAACAGACAGATCATCTAAGCAGAAAATCAACAAAGAAACAAGAGCTTTGAATGACACACTGGACCAAATGGACCTCAAAGATATATACAGAACATTTCACCCTAAAACAACAAAATACTCATTCTTCTCGAGCACACATGGAACTTTCTCCAGAATAGACCACATACTGGATCACAAATCAGGTCTCAACCAATACCAAAAGACTGAGATTATTCCCTGCATATTCTCAGACCACAATGCTTTGAAACTAGAATTCAATCACAAGAAACTCATCAATTCAATCACAAGAAAAAGTCTGGAAGAAATTCAAACACTTGGAAGCTAAAGACCATTCTGCTCAAGAATGTTTGGGTCAACCAGGAAATCAAAGAAGAACTTAAACCATTCACGGAAACCAGTGAGAATGAAGACACATCTATCCAAAACCTGTGGGATATGGCAGAGGCAGTCCTAAGGAAGAAATACATAGCCATCCAAGCCTCACTTAAAAAAATAGAAAAATCCAGCATACACAAACTATCTTTACACCTTAAAGATCTAGAGAATCAACAACAAATTAAACCTAACCCATGCATGAGAAGGGAAATAACTAAGATCAGAGCAGCAATCAATGAATTAGAAAGCAGAAATACAGTAGAACACATTAACGAAACTAGAAGCTGGTTCTCTGAAAGAATTAATAAGATCAATAAACCACTGGCCAAACTTATCCAAAAGAAAAGAGAAAGGACCCAAATTAGTAAAATTATGAATGAAAGGGGAGAGATCATGACTAACACTAAGGAAATAAATTATCAGAAATTATTATCAACAGCCATATGGCAATAAATTAAGCAACCTGGAAGAAATGGATGCATTCCTGGAAACCTATAAACTACCAAGACTGAAACAGGAAGAAATTGACAACCTGAATAGACTAATAACCACTAATGAGATTGAAAAAAACCTCCCAAAAAACAAGAGCCCAGGACCTGACGGATTCCCTGGGGAATTCTACCAAACATTCAAAGAAGAAATAATACCTATTCTCCTGAAGCTGTTTCAAAAAACAGAAACAGAAGAAAAACTTCCAGACTCTTTCTATGAGGCCAACATTACCTTGATCCCAAAATCAGGCAAAGACCCCATCAAAAAGGAGAATTTCAGGCCAATATCCCTGATGAATACGGATGCCAAAATTCTCAACAAGGTCCTAGCTAATAAGATCCAACAGTATATTAAAAGGGTTATCCACTATGACCAGGTGGGATTTATCCCTGGGATGCAAGGGTGGTTCAACATTCACAAATCAATCAATGTGATAGAACACACAAATAAGAGAAGAGACAAGAACCACATGGCCCTCTCAATTGATCCAGAAAAATCATTTGACAAAATACAGCATCCTTTACCTGATTAAAACTTCTCAGAGTATAGGGACAGAAGGAACATCTTTCAATTTCATAAAATCCATCTATGAAAAACCCACAGCCAAAATCTTTCTCAATGGGGAAATGCTGAGAGCCTTTCCCTTAAGATCAGGAACATGACAAGGATGTCCACTCTCACCACTAATGTTCAACATAGTACTAGAAGTCCTAGCAAAAGCAATCAGACAACAAAAAGAAATAAAAGGTATTCAAATTGGCAAAGAAGTCCGACTCTCTCTTCGCAGATGACATGATACTTTATGTGGAAAACCCAAAAGACTCCATCCCCAAATTACTAGAACTCATAGCAATCAGTAATGTGGCAGGATACAAAATTAATGCACAGGAATCAGTTGCTTTCTTATACTTTAACAATATAACTGTTTAAAGAGAAATTAGAGAATCGATTCCATTTACAATAGCACCAAAAACCATAAGATACCTTGGAATAAACCTAACCAAAGAGGTAAAGGATCTATACTCTAGGAATGACAGAACACTCAAAAAAAATTGAAGAAGACACAAAAAGATGGAAAAACATTCCATGCTCATGGATCGGAAGAATAAAGATTGTTAAAATGTCTATTCTGCCTAGAGCAATCTATACTTTCAACGCCATCCCAATCAAAATACCATTGATATTTTTCAAAGTGCTGGAACAAACAATCCTAAAATTTTTATGGAACCAGAAAAGACCCTGAATCGCCAAGGAAATGTTGAAAAAGAAAAACAAAGCTGGGGGCATCATGTTGCCTGATTTCAAGCTATATTACAAAGCTGTGATCACCAAGACAGCATGGTATTGGAACCAAAACAGACACATAGATCAATAAAACAGAGAGCCCAGATATAGACTCTCAACTCTATGGTCAACTAATCTTTGACAAAGCAGGAAAAAATATCCAATGGAAAAAAGACAGTCTCTTCAATAAATCGTGCCGGGAAACCTGGACAGCTATATACTGAAGAATGGAACTCGACCATTCTCTTACACCATACACAAAGATAAACTCAAAATGGATGAAAGACCTCAATGTGAGACAGGAATCCATCAAAATCCTAGAGGAGAACATAGGCAGTAACCTCTTTGACATCGGCCACAGCAACTTATTTCAAGACACATCTCCAAAGGCAAGGGAAACATAAGCAAAAATGAACTTTTGGGACTTCATCTTCTGCACAGCAAAGGAAACAGTCAACAAAACAAAGAAGCAACCCAGAGAAAGGGAGAAGATATTTGCAAATGACACTACAGACAAAGGGCTGATATCCAAGATCTATAAAGAATTTCCCAAACTCAACACCCAAAAAATAAATAATCAAGTCAAAACATGGGCAGAAGACATGAACAGACACTTCTCCAAAGAAGACATACAAATGGCTGACACATGAAAAAATGTTCATCATCATTAGCCAAATTCAAATCAAAACCACATTGAGATACTACCTTATGCCGGTTAGAATGGTAAAAATAGACAAGGCAAGAAACAAGTGTTGGAGAAGTTGTGGAGAAAGGGTATCCTCTTACACCACTGGTGTGAATGCAAGTTGGTGCAGCCACTTTGGAAAACAGTGTGGAGGTTCCTCAAAAAATTAAAAATAGAGCTATCCTATGACTCAGCAATTGCACTACTGGGTATTTACCCCAAAGATACAGATGTAATGAAAAGAAGGGCCATGTGCATCCCAATGTTCGTAGCTACAATATCCACAATAGCCAAACTGTGGAAAGAGCCGAGATGCCCTTCAACAGATGAATGGATAAAGATGTGTTCCATATACACAATGGAATATTACTTAGCCATCAGAAAGGAGGAATACCCAACTTTTGCATCAACATGGATGGGACCGGAGGAGATTATGCTTAGTGAAATAAGTCAAGCAGAGAAAGTCAATTATCATATGGTTTTGCTTTATGGAACATAAGGAATAACATGGAGGACACTGGGAGAAGGAAGGGAAAAATGGAGGGGGGGAAATCGGAGTGGGAGACAAACCATGAGGGACTATAGACTCTGGAAAACAAACTGAGGGTTTTAGAAGGGAGGGGAGTGGGGGAATGGGTGAGCCTGGTGATGGGGATTAAGGAGGGCACAAATTGCATGGAACACTGGGTGTTATAGGCAAACAGTGAATCATGGAACACTACATCAAAACTAATGATGGTGACTAACATAATAAAAATAAATAAATAAATAAATAAATAAATAAATAAATAAATAAATAAATAAATAAAATAAAAAAGAAGAGAAGAGAAGGCAAGAAAACTTGGGCTCATGAGTTATTCTTTACCTCCTCTCCTTGCTATTATTCTCTGGGGTAGAAGGATACATTCTAATAGTTTTTACAGACTTTTAAATATATTTTATATTCATGAAGTTTATGGTATTTATATTCTATTCTTTAAGTGTAATTAAGTCTTTTATGCTTAATCTAAGTTGATCCTAGATATCAATTACAAGTAAAAAGTACTTAAATCTTAATGTATACTGAAATCATATAATACAGTAGAAAGGTGGAAAGACAAATAAGAGAATCTGTTCAAAAAAGTTATAGTCCAAACATAGAGCAATCTAAAGTAATGAAGGAATTTTGAGCAATTTCTGTTATATAAAAAAAGTGAATGCATTGACCTTGACAGTTCACAGATTTTAATAACATGCATGGTCTAGTATCATAGGATTACATTTATTTCTCTACTACATTAACTATATTACTTGATTTTTATTATATAAATAAATATCAGAAACAAAAGCAAAAATAAACCATGGGGACTTCATCAAGATAAAAAGCTTCTGCACAGCAAAGAAAACAGTCAGCAAAACTTAAAGGCAACCTACAGAATGGGAGAAGATATTTGCAAATGACTTATCAGATAAAGGGCTCATATCCAAGATCTATAAAGAACTTATCAAACTCAACACCCAAAAACAAATGATCCAGTCAAGAAATGGGCAGAAGACATGAACAGACATTTCTCCAAAGAAGACATACAAATGGCCAGCCAACACATGAAAAAATGCTCAACATCACTTGTCATAAGGGAAATACAAATAAAAACCACAATGAGATACCACCTTACACCAGTCAAAATGGCTAAAATTAACAAGACAGGAAACAACAAATGTTGGCAAGGATGTAGACAAAGGGGAAACCTCTTATACTATTGGTGGGAATGCAAGCTGGTGTAGCCACTCTGGAAAATAGTACGGAGGTTCCTCAAGAAGTTAAAAATAGGGCTACCCTATGAAGGTACCCAGCAATTGCACTACTAGGTATTTACCCCAAAGATACAGATGTAGTGAAAGGAAGGGGCACCTGCACCCCAGTGTTCATAGCAGCAATATCCACAATAGCCAAACTGTGGAAGGAGCCAAGATATCCTTTGACAAATGAATGGATAAAGAAGATGTGGTATATGTATGTGTATATATACACATATATATACACACAAAATGGAATATTACTCAGCCATCAGAAAGGATGAATACTTGCCATTTGCATTAACATGGATGGAACTGGAGGGTATTATGCTACGTGAAATAAGTCAATTGGAGAAATACAATTATCATACGGTTTCACTCATATTTGGAATATAAGAAACAGTGCAGAGGACCATAAGGGAAGGGAGGGAAAACGGAATAGGAAGTCATTAGAGAGGGAGACAAACCATGAGAGACTCTTAACTATGAGAAACAAATTGAGGGTTGCCGAAGGGGAGGTGGGTGGAGGGATGCGGTAACTGGGATTAAGGAGGGCACATGATGTGATGAACACTGGGTGTTAGCTATATGCAACTGATGAACTATTGAACACTGCATCTGAAACTAATGATGTACTATGTGTTGGCTAATTGAATTAGAATTAAAAAAAAATTTTTTTAAGAAAAAAATGGGAAAGAAATAAATGATTGCCAAACATTTAAAAACACAAGTGGGGACGCCTGGGTGGCTCAGTTGGTTAAGCGGCTGCCTTCGGCTCAGGTCATGATCCCAGGGTCCTGGGATCGAGTCCCACATCGGGCTCCTTGCTCGGCGGGGAGCCTGCTTCTCCCTCTGCCTCTGCCTGCCTCTCTGCCTACTTGTGATCTCTCTCTCACTCTCTCTCTGACAAACAAATAAATAAATTCTTTAAAAAAAAAAAAACACAAGTGAACTGAAAACTTTTAGCAATACTTTACGCCAAGAATATCTTTTGTCACTACGGTCGGCAGGGCTTCTCTCACTAGGCCTGCAACAATATGCATTAACTCATTAGGTGAAAAATAATCACTGAATTGAGAGCATTTTCTAAATTTTTTATTAATCCTATAAGCAAAGACCATATTTTGTTGGCGTTTAAAAAATGATTAGGCCACTAGGAGTTCAAAGTATCACTGAGTCTTTGTTTTTTATTTTAATTCTAAAGCACTCATTCATAGAAAGATTCAAGCATTTGGAGGTAGCAGGTACTGGTGTATCTATCCACTGAAAGGATTGGCTAGGTTGCCATATATCCGTGAGAATGCCTGGGGGAGAACAAAGTAGAGCTGTCAGTATAGCTTTACTACAGAACCCTACCTGATGTGCACACCAGAGTATAACCTCTCATGTGTAATGAGACAGTAGAGCTTCTTCTGAATCTAGAAAAGGTTCTGCACCAACCTTCCACACTATGTCAGCATCAGGTATCTCACTGCTGGTGGGACAAGGAAGCTAAGATCCACAATCCAGAAAAAAGAAGAATCTAGCTTTAAATTCAAATTCCCTGCTTATCTAGATCTCGTGTAAATAGATACCACCAACACAAGCCAGGCCACAAGAGCCACACTCCTTACTCAACTTGTATTTAAATTATCACATAAAATAGCACAAAGTGGTTTTGTAAGCATAACATAGTACCTACTTATGTATTGTCTACTAAAATCCTAATGGTTCCCATACATACATACATACATGCAAGTGCCTTACCCTCGTGTACAGACCAATGCATAACCTGGCCCATTTTTCTTACTGTAGTCCCCTCTCTTGTACTCACCACATCACTGTGTTCCAGCCATTTTGGCCTCTTTGTTTCCTCCAAACCACCAAGTCTGAGAGCCTTTGTGCTAGCCACACTCTTTGATGGTAATGCCATGTCCCGAGTTTTTGCCTGGCTGGCTCCTGCTTGTCAGTCAGATTTCAAGTAACCATCAGCTCCACAGCAAGAGTCTCCCAACCAGCCAATCAGCATAGACATCTCGACAGTCATTATCACTTTGCCTATTTTTATTATTTGCATTGCACACATTATTACCAAATATTTTTGTTGTCTGGTTATTTTTTTTTTATCTATTTATTATCCATCTGCCAATTCTCCCCCACAAAAAAGCAACATACAAATTCTATGAAAACAGAGACTTATCACATTCACTACTGCAACCCTGTGTTTGTATTGGGTAGTACAGTATATACATAATAGGTAATAAAATATATATTTTTGAATAAAAGAATGAATACATGAATGCTCTAGTCCCATCTTCCTGACAACATGGCCTAGAAAGCTAGCACTTCTTATCTTCTGCTGGCCATATCCACAGTGGTCTTTTCTTCACCATTCCTACTACCCTCCACTGGAGCTTTGACAACTCCAAGTTCAGGTTGATCTTGAGAGGCTTCTCAGTCTAACTCCAGGTCACTCTTATTCTTCTCTTCTTCAGAGAATCCATAATACAAAAGAATAGTCCAATTCATCTCTAAAGATAAGGACTCCAAACACTGTATGTTCTCACCCCAAGTATCCCAGAAAGAAGGTAGCATGAAATCCAGAGGGCAAATGGTAGGTTTTGCTATGGAATACATTCTCTTGTTTGGGGCCCTAGTTTAGAGCACTAAAAAAAAAAAAAAAGAAAAAAGAAAGGGTTCAGTTATTGGGGACCTGACACATTGACATACTGCAGGAGAAAAAAAAATGAAAAGCCACCAATTGCATCTTCACAATAATCCAAGAAATTATCACTTAGCTAAATTAATTCATATCTAGAGTCACAGACATTCTTCCACACCGATTAAGCTGCTCTGAGTTCTTGATGGATTTTTAGAACCAAGAAGAAACAACATGGGAACTGCCATAGGAATTTATCTGTGATGGGCCACCAAAATCAAGCCCTGGTTGTGATAACATTTAAACAAGCCTTTCTAAACAGAAATACTGTTGAAGAGAAAACTATGAGTCATGTTGCATGGAAAGCTAATTCCTTTGGCAATAAATATATAATTTATTGCAGTTTCATTGGTTTACCAACTATTGCACAATATTAATGTAGATGACTCTTGAGCAAAGTCTTCCAGGAAACAAACTGGACTGAACTTAAATGCATCTATATTTCTTATTCTATTTAGATAAGATGATATTAATTTATAAGTGGCTGTATCCATGACAAGTAGCCTGTTTCACAGTGCCCTGTGGTCACTTATGTACAGGATACATGACGTAAACTCTTGAATAAAAGCACAAATTTAATATTCAAAGACTAAATCAAGAATCTAGGAAGCATGGCAGACTGAAAGACAAGCTGAAATGTTAGGGCTATTAAATATTAATATCAATTCTTTCTCAAACATAAATTTTACGACACTTTAGTTTACAAAAGTAATTCACACTTTCATATTATTTCACTTAAGCTTCACTAAACTTCATGAAGCTGAAATGAAGATTTTATTCTGTACATTTTGTAGATCATCAAAGAACTGACTCTCATAAGGGTTGTTCCATGCAAGTTCTAAGCTCCATATTTTGGTTTATCATACACTTCCTAGGTGTCTCCAATGTGCCAGTAAGCATGCTAAATACTACAGAATCAAAGATGAACATGACTGGATACCTGTTAGATTTGATGAGGGAGACAGAGGGTTAAATAATTTCAACTGAATGTAATAAGCAGTCTAGTGGAAGTTATCATACTGATTACCTGGCAGTACAAGGAACTGAACACACATCTCTGTACAAGTTCTATGTCATTATGTGGGCACAAATCTGTATCATAGACTCTTTAGCCAACTGCTTTAGTTGAAAGTCTGATATAATCCATATTCTGAAAAACAAATGCAGTAATATGACAAAGATATTCTTGCCAAAGAATGACCTCATATTAATAATAAGAGACATTTAAAAGTTCTTGTCTAGGATTCTTACAATCAGAAAGTCAAGGTAGGGTCACCAGTCATTTTGGTTTGCCCAGAACTGAGGGGTTTGTCAGGACACAGACTTTCAGTGCTAAAACCCAGAGAATCCCAGACAAAATAGGATGGTTGATCAACTAAACTCAAAGTTAGGAAATTATTAAGCAAGCCTCTTATCTCAAGAACCAATTTCACTTAGGTTCAACCCCATCAGTTAGATGGGTTTAGCTCTATTTATCTCTGGCTTGGCCTGGATTCTAAAAACCAACTAGGAAGAGGAAGACAAATAATAACATTGCTTTGTATTTGTATAACATTTAAGATTTATAAGAATTAGTCTCAATCTTTATAAATAACTCCATGCTCATTATATGACACTGATAAGGGCAAGTATCTTTATCTCTATTTTACAGATAAAGAAGCAGACTCAAAGAGATAAGAAATTTTATCAAGATCATAAAACTTGTAAATGCCAGAAAAAAACCTAGAACACAAGACTATGCAAGCATTCCAGATTTACTTCAACCTGTGGTGGTGAAAAGCAGTCCAATTAGATAAAAGTCCAGCTCACCCAGTCAAAAATGAGTAATAGTATATTAGGGTGTACTTAAAGTACAACCAGTCAATAGGAAAACAAGAAGTGACACAAAGACAAGTGGAAGTTTACAAGCTCTAGGAACACTCTTAACCCCTGAAAGGCAATTTAACCAAAGGATTTGCGCATACCTAACTTCTCTGAATAGCTTAACTTTATAACTGTCGACTATCTTTATTACTGTGTTGCAATAGTGATAAATATCAACCCCAGATGGTGTTTTGAAAGTCACAAAGCACTATACAGATATAATATTTTGCAGTCATTTCTAACTTATGTACATCAGGTCAGGATCTCAGCACCTGGTGCTTTATCACTCTTAGGCTGAAGTAAGAATTCTAGTCACTTTTCCACCCTTGAATGAATGAGTCAGATATTATTCCTGCTCTCAATGTTTCTGGGTCTACAGTCACATTTGCCATTCACTCCAGAACTAGAGTGGCACAAAGTGCAATAATTTCTTCTGCATGTGTAGTTCTTCCACCTTCTTATCTGATCTAAAACTCCTTTTACCGGACACGCACTTCTGCGGTATTTCCCATTATAATTTTTGACCATAAAAAACTTTCACATTATGAATTTTACCATAAGGAAGGTCACACGTACCAATGAATTTTTAAGAATGATAAAAACAAAATACCTCAAACTGAAACTTTCATACAAATTGTTTAATTTCCTGTTACAACTGAATAGAGGTTTACAGTTAGAAAAGAAACCGTAAAGACTTATTTAAGAATGCTCTCTATACTCACTTCCATTAGATTTAGGATGCATGTAATTAGTTGCTCAGGTCTTGGGAGAAATTATGAAAGACGATATCTCTAAGTAAGACAAGCAAACCTAACTAATTTCTCTCCCCCTGCCGGAAATATGTTTCCCTCTTATACAAAATATCATAAAGATATCTATGATCAGGAAGACCTGCATACCTCATTCCAAAATGCCAAATAGCATATATCTATTTTTTTCAATTAAAAATCAGTATGTGGTTTTGAAACTTTCACATAATTGCCTAGAAAGTAATGAAATTCAAGGTTGGGATTACATTTAAATAACCAATCAGCACTTTGCATTCACTAAGTGTGGCAAAGATGCTAGCTGGTCACAAAAAAAAAAAATCTTCCCTTTCCCCCTTCTAGAATACGGTAGGTGTCGCTCAGAGGCATTTTTCCAAGAAGTGAATACATTACCCAGCACCCTGCTTGCATAAAGGTATACTCACATGACTAACACCAATAAAATATAAGCAAAATGATGTGTGTTACTTCTGGGCTTGGATTTTTTTAAAGAAGCAGTACTGTCTTCTTTACTCTGTTTCCCTTCTCTCGCTGGATAATAGTGAATGGTGGAGTCTCAAGATGGAAGGATACTGACTTCCTGAGACACTAGGTGAAAGGCCACAATCAAACAATAACACCCTCAATGGACTGTTGTTCCATGATTGAGAAAGAAAAATTCTATTATGTTAACCACTGAAATTTTCAGTTTGATTTTTTATATCTGTCATTATCCTAATCGAATAACATAAACAAATAAGTTTCCATTGCTAGCATCTATACTTTTTGTTCTGTCCAGAAAGATATGTTTGAAAAAGCCAGATCAACCCTCAAGTTCTTAATTAGGTTAAGTTCTTAATTCAGCTAAGGTTTTAATTAAATTAATTAACTATCTCTTCCCTTCTGATTTTAGCTTTTACTACTTGTCTTTCAGATTCAAATATTACTTCTTTAGAGAAGTCTTCCTTACCTCCCACCTTAGTCAATTCCCCTTCTTAGTGGCCACCACTACCATGCATCCGTCCTTAGCAATTATTACAAATGTAATTTTACATTTACTTTTTGTAATTATTTGATTTATGACTTTTTACTAGACTATAAGCTTTTTAATTTCAGAAGTAATGTCTTTTGGTTTTGCTCATCATTGTGTCCACCATGTCTAGCACATGACCCAACACATAGTAGTCCCCAAATATACATGTGCTAAATGGATATAATGAATAAAAAGTTCAATGTGGTATTGTAACAGATGAAGACCAGAGAATGTAAAGAATTTGATCAGAGTACTTTTATGGAGTTCATATTTTTCTCTGTTCCTTCAAGTTCATTACTAGTCTCCTATTGAACTGACCACAGATAAACTAACATTAAATAGATGACAAATCAACTCACAGCAATAAGTGCAACATTTTATTCCTGACAAAGGACCATGTCCAGAATCTTATAACCAAACACTTCATTTTTCATCCTGCTAAGCATCATAATCACTGGTGCCCAAAATGTCATAGTAATATTTGCTGATTTTATCACCGGCAAGTTTGTCCTAGGATGTTGATGATTGTAACATGTGGAAAAACATAACTTCACTAAGACATGATTTTGGTCCATTTCTGGAATGGTTTCCTTATCTGTCCCCTCTGAAGAAGAGGTATGATTCTCCTGAGTATGAGACTGAGGGAAGTTGAACATAAACAGTTCAGCCTTTTTCTCTCTTTAGATTCTTTCTACCAAAAAGCAAGATTCATTGTGTACTTCCCACTTCCAAAAAGAAAGCATATCAGAGTCAGTGCTTAGGTCACCATTCCAAAGACATTTTTGGCTCACCTACCTTTTTCTCTCCACCTATCTTACGGAAGTTTCATAGTTATGAAGCAGGAATTCTGGGCCGACACATAGTATTCCTTCAGCTGGGGCACCTCTTACCTATCCACACCTTTCCTACTTCATCTACTTAGCTCTAAGTAGAATCTGAGTTTAATTATTACTTCCTTAGAGAAGTCTTCCTTCAAGGTCTCCCATGAGATTGTAGTCAAGATATTGGCCAAGGCCTGCAGTCATCTGCAGGCTTGATTTGGCCTGGAGGTTATCGGGAGCTCAAATAAGCTGGAGAGAAATACTGCTGAGCTGTCAAGGGTTAGAGTAGTCAATTAACGCAATAAGCCATAAATGGAAGAGTTGAGCCTTTGCTCAGCTGTGGAGATAGTATAAGCCAAGGGCTAAAACTGAAGAAAGTATTGACTCTCCATGTTCCATTCCCCCTACCCGCCACAGAATGGCACAGAAGTCAAGGGTCAGGTGGACGAGTATAGAAGTGGGAGTCATCTCACTATTGAGGGTGTCCCAAATAAAAGGCTCCAGTAGTTGAACCCTGTGATCAGAGGAAAAGTGAGGGGGAGAGCTGGGAGTGGAAAGGTACTAAGTATTCAGTGAGATTAGAGAAAAGTGTCTTTGAGGTTTTCTCCTCCTCCATCCAATAAGGAGGACTCCCAGAGGCACCTAAAGAAGACTATAGCCTAAGGCCTCAGATAAGAAGACCTTGAAATGAAGGTGCCTACAAGGGCTAGGAGTGCAACTATGTGAAAAGTATGGCCAGGGAGATTGAATCCTTGGCTGCAACTCACTTCAGAGACTGCAATATATTGACTGTACATCAGGTCTAGACTGGAGAGTGCAGCTTTCTCCCATGAGGCCTGCTAGGTAAAATTTTCATAATTGTCTATGATCAGGCCCAAAAAATCATACATGCACTGTTAAACAGGAGTCAGATACCTCAAAATTTCTGCTTCCAAGATGACTTCCTTACATAGCTGTTGAGAGGAAGCCCCAATTCCTTACTCTGTGGATCTCACCACAGATTAAAGGTCTTTATGACATGACAGCTACCTTCCCCAAAAATGAATGGTCTAACAGAAAGAACAAGGAGGGAGTGACAGTGCCATTTATGATTAAATGTCAAAAGGAATGCATCATCACTTCTGCCATATTTTCCTTTTTAGAAGTGAGTCACTGAATCCATACTCAAGGGCAAGGGAATTAGATTCTACTTTTTGAAGGGAGGGATGTCAAAGAATCTGTATACCTATTTTAAAACAACCATACTAGAGAAGACCATCTTAAGGTTTAGATTAAGATCAAGGTAAGAGGAATTCTGCCTTTGGTCATACTTTTAAGTCACATAGCTTATTTGCTACTTTGACCTCCATCTGAATGATTCTGACTCCGAACTTAGGATAGGAAAAAAGATATGATTGCATATCATCCTTAAGTCTAAAAAACCAAGTTTTAAACACAAATTTTTTACACTATTAACTGATTTCATTTAATTAGTAAATTTACATAATCTATAAACTCAGTGGTATAAAAGAAATCAAATTATTCATTTTTCAGTTGATGGATTATCTAAGATTATGATTGAATCAAAAGTTTATTATAATAATTTTAAATGGGATCATTTTCTTTAAAACAACCAGTATGAAATACCCACCACAGTTAATGTAATTCTAGCAAAGATAGAAAGACTATCATCTGAAGTATCAACCTAAGAAAATATGCTGAGCATTGGCATCTTTTTCAACCATGTTTTTGAATGTCAAGATTAAAAAAGTGAAATGTTAGACTCTACCCTTCTCACTGGAATGCTAGCAAACAAGTGAACCGAGGTTAATTTATTTATTACTGAAGGAAAGATGGCAACAATCTTTGAGGATTTGGAATTTTGTTTTATTTAATGTTAGGAAATGCTAGGGAACTATCACTTCCTCTCTACTTATAACTACTGCTGCAGTGTATTTACTGGAACAAAAATTCAGTTTATAAACTCTGTGAAGGAAATAAAAGCAACTTTACATTGGTGGTGGCATTACTTTTTACGTAGGATTTCCTGAATAACATTGTGCAACACATTGTTGCTTGAGATTCTCTTCCTGTATTATTAAGTAACTAATCCAAACAGAATGCACCAAATCCCTACAGATTTAAGGAAAATTACTGGCTATTGCCATCTCAACATTATTCTTCCAACATGCTGCTTGCTGCTTTTTTCTCAACTCTGTTGTTGATTGCTAGAGAAATAATTTTTCTCTGTTTCTTTTAGTTGTGTAAAAATTAGAAATGTTAGAAATTAAAACCAATTCTCAAGTAAGAAAGCCCATAGCTGTTGGTCTTCATGGTTTCTCAATGCAGATAATCTCTATATTTCCCAATTCTACGTTACATCAAAGGACTGTGGTCCACCTTGTTCACTACTGTCTCTCCAGGATCTTGCTCCATGCCTGGCTGATTGGAGTAAATAATTGTGGAAGAAAATAGTGAATGTTACTCTTTAGTACTAAGTTATTGACCTTCCATGAAAAGAGAAAGAGACACACTTACTATGAACTCCTTATAAGTGGGAGGAATTACTTCAGACTAAGCTTTGAGAAGAGAACAACAGCATCCTAAGCACTGTGTAATTTTTAATTCTTTAAACTATCAAGGCTGTTTGATAATTAACTAATTAATGACTGCAAAGCTTTTTGAAAATGAAAAATTCCAGATATATGCTGAATTTTAAGAATTTAAGCAATGAAAAAATTTTAAGTGTTCAGATAAATAAAATGGAGGCAGTGATGAACAAGATAGATCCAGGTCCTAAGAGTTTGCATTCAAGCAATGGATAGAGATACTAAACAATCAATTATGCAATCATTTATTTAATTATAACTGTAATGAATGAACATAAGGGAGAAACAGAGTGGCTATGACACTGTATAACAAGAGGATATGATCTGGTATGAGGAGTCAGAGAAGACCTCATTGACAATGAAATGATATTTGAGCTGAGTTCTAAAAGATAAGTAGAAATTAACAGATAGTCAAGGGGGTCCAGAGAATAGAAGGTGGGAGACTGCGAATGGAGAAGAAAAATGATTCTGATCAAACAGAAGAGCAACAAGAAAGTATCTAAGTAGAAATGGAATATAGTATATAGTATATATATAATATACTACAGATAGTATAGATAATATAATATATATAGTATATTCAAGAATCTGAAAGAAGACCAAGGCACTGGAATGCAGAAAGCCTATCAATGGCCTATAATGATGCTAATAAAGGGGTAGAGTAATCAAAACAGATATACTTTATTAAAAGATTATCCTGTCCCATTTTGGAGAAAGAAGGTGTAGAATAATAAGCTCTCCTGTGCTCCTCTATAAATGCAGTGAAATACCCAGGAAGGTGTTCATTGAACGATGATAAAAAAAGCCTCTGAAAGTAACCTGAAAGAGTGCCACTAGCACTAGGACGAAGGCAGGGAATGATAGTAGAGGGCAGACTGCTAGAAACCTCAGAACACAAGGAATGACTACAAGGCGAAATTTCCTAGGTTTTCCTCTCATCTTCAAATGCTCTCAGACTGGATACAGGAGAGGTGTAAAAGCCAGAACCACCAATAGGCGTAGGCAAAACAAAACAAACAAAAAGACAAGCCTGTCTTCATGGTCAAGGACTGGGAAAAGGAAAGCATAATGAGACCTAGGGGGAGAGTCCAAGCCCTTGCTCTTCAATCCGGACCTGTCAATTATCTGTTCCATTGGCAGCAGGAATCGCAGAAACCCCAATCATCCCAGTCCTCACTGTACACCCAGTTTCCAGTGGCAGTTCTGTCCTTGGCAGGGGCAGCATCAGCAGAAACCTGTGTCTTCCTGTCCTGCACCCAGGATCATAGGAAGACCAGGCCAGTGGCTTCTGCTCTTCTGTCTCCTTGCAGATCCTAGACCGGTGATATCAGGTGGCCCAGAAAGGTACCATCTATACCTGTAGGTGACACCAGCAGGGATTGAGTAGGGAGCCTGTATTAGTTTGATCAGGTTGCTATAACAAAATACCATAGACTGAGTGGCTTAAACAACAGACATTTGTTTCTCAGTGCTGAAGGCTAGAAATCCAAGATCAAGGTGCTGGCAAGGTCTGCAGAGAACATGTTAGTGATTCTTAGGGATTAGATACAGAGGAGGGGATGGGTAGGGGTATAAAGAGGTAACATGAAGTAATCTTGTGATTGTACAGTCTAGCAGTTTCACTGTGGTGATGGTTATATAAAGCTACATAGGTGATAAAACTTCATAGAGCTACACACACACATGCATGCAAATGCATGAATAATGGTGAAATCTGAATTAATTTTATGGCTTAACATCAATGTCAATTTCTTTTTTTTTTTAAAGATTTTATTTATTTACTTATTTATTTATTTGAGAGAGAGAGAGAGCGAGAGTACAAGCGGGGTGAGGGGCAGAAGCAGGCTCTCCACTGAGCAGGGAGCCCAATGCGGGGCTCAATCCCTGGACTCCAGCATCATGACCTGAGCAGGAAGACAGATGCTTAACTGACTGAGACACCCAGGTGCCCCTCAATGTCAATTTCTTGTTGGTGATATTATGCTATAGTTGTATAAGATGTTAGCATTAGTGGAGGCTGAGGGAAGGCTGCACAGGACTTATTCCGTACATTTCTTTACAAGTTCCTGTGAAACAATAATTACTTGAAAGTTGGACCAAAAAGGGTGAGAACACATAGGAGGAGACCACAAATGGGTTGTTGAGGAAAGATGATGGTAACTTTGACCAGCATGATGGCAGTAGAGAAGAAAGTACATGAATTGATAAAATATTTAGAAATTATCAGTATAATATTAGTAAGATGCCATGATTATTTAGATAGGAGGGTAAGGAGAATAAAACTTGTAGAATTTATAGAATTACAGATTTTGCTACCATTCACTAAGATAAGAAATAATAGGAAAAAAAACATTTAAGTTGGTAAGATAACAAGTATCATTTGAGGCTTGTTCATTTTGAAATACCTAGAAAGTATACTAATATAAATGCTATTAGTGGAATATACAGGCCAGAGTTCAGGAGTTGGGTTAGAATATATAAACTCAAGTTTTCCATGTAGAGGTGATTATGGTGTGGCAATTTTAGATCAGCTGGAGAAAGAAAACATGGAGTGGTAAGTGAAGAAGGCTTAGGAGAGAACCTTAGGAAACTACATTACTCAAATTTCAAAAAGTCAAGAAAAGGAAGTTGAAGTTATAAAAGAGATGAGGAAAGAGAGGCCAGTAGGGTAAGATATCAGAATATATGAATTTAAGTCAGAATGAACTTGGAAAATGTAAGATCTTTGGGTGGTTGCTTTATTCTTCAAATCAGATAGAATTTGAAGAGCATTAAGGAGAAGGTGGGAAATATGTCTTTAATTGGAAAGAAACTGCCCATTTTCTTCTATTTTACTATAAGGCCACTTAGTGAAGAGGCTCCTCATGACTGAATGTGATTGTCTTGCATCGTATTACACCCAGAAGAATGCTGAGAATATGCAAGGGAGTGTCTGTGTTGCATTGAGAGGTTGGTTTGAACCTTCTGAGTAGCACTGCACTGGCTCTATTGTTTGCCAGGTCCTTCAGTAGATTCCCTCTTGACTTAAGAAAAACAAGAGAAATAGGATCTTATTTGGTTATAACCTTTTTTCTGAAAGGGTCCTAAGTATTCTGTGAATGTCATTATATAAATAAGATAAACATAAAAACTCATATACAGAAATATGCTGATAGTTGCATGCCAATTCTGCAAAGAACTTAAAATATACCACGCCATATCTAACAATTTTTAAACTTATTAGACTATGTTATATGGGCATCACCATCATTACCATGATCATCATCATGACCATCATCATCATCAGAGCTTACATATTTTAAGTGCTTACTATGTTCCAATATTTCAGGTACTACTCTAAACTACTCCTGTAACATTTGATTTAATCCTCAAAAGTGCTTCTTAGGTATTGTAAATCTTTTCATCTCTATTTTACAGATGATAAAATGAAGATTTGGTGATTTGAAGCAACTTATATAAGTTCTCAGAACTAGTTAAAGAGCAAAGTAGGAATCCAAATCCACATGCCCAAGTTCTTAACCATTATACAACACTGCCTTCAAAGTATAAGTAGTGTTTTATTTCATTACTCTTGCCTGATACACATTATTACAACTCTGAAGGAAAAATCATCACATGAAGTATGGATCAATTGTGTACAGAGATAGGGCACATCTCAAGACTACTGATGTTCACCTCTTTTTCAGAGAACATATTAATTACAATCTTAAGTTCAAGGACTACAGGGATAAAATGTGGAAATAAAGCCTTTCAGTGGTGTGGCTAAAGACAGAGATGTGACCTTGAGTATATGGTGCTGAACTGCAATTTTCATCTTTCCAAGTGAAGAAAAGGAGAGCTGAGGGCCAGGATGGTGATCAGTGAGAATCTGAGACCCTTCATAGATTTGCAAGGACCACACACACAGAACTAAAGGTCTTGCCTAAGCTGGCCTCTGCCTTTTTTTTTCTTCCACATACCACTGGAAAGTGTCATCTCTATTTCAAATTTAACAAATTATGTCCACAGCACCAATGACACCTTTAGAAAGAAGACTACGGTTTTGCTTACAGAAACTAGATCTACTTATTCAGAATTGTGTTAAGTATAATCACTATGATCACACTGAGTCCCTGAGAAAGTATTCCTTTATAGTTAGATTTTTATTGTAGATTTTTATTGTTTAAAATTTTTAAAAAATACAATAAATCAAATTTCATCTCTCCATTATAACAGCAAATCATATTTCAAACCAAATAACTGATAACTAACTTTTAACAGGAAAAAGGAGACTAATTACTCATAATGGAAGATATTTAAAACAGGGATTGGTTACACAGGTAAAGGAAGACTGAGGCTACCCAGAGATTAACAACATAAAAAAGCCATCAAAATCCCTACGCTGGAGGCTTTACAGGAGAAGATGACATTATTTGAATCTTAGTGCCACAATCACTCAGTGGAATCTGGAACCCATTGGCCCTGATAAAAAGAAGCTGGAGTCAGAGCTACACAGGAAAATGATGTCCAGGTGAAACAGGAGGGAAAAGAGCATCCTGACTTTTTCCTTTTTTGATCCTCAAATATTCTATGGGTCCCTCCTCCTCTAAGCCAATCCCAGGGAGAAGACAGCCATTACAGGAGCCTGGGAATTACAGCCTGAAAGTTCAGTTTTCCTGCCATACAGAAGAGAACCAAAGAAGGAAAGATCTAAGGGCAAACGGGTTCAGGTTAAGCACACGCCATGGGAGCAAGCACTCTAATTAACCAACCATATGTCCATGTCGTGGTATATGTGATTAGAAATTAAGTCACCGAATTCAGAAGTAGGTGTTTGAGAAGATTTTGATACCTATAAAGAAAAAATACAAGCTTTAGAAAAAGATCAGTAATTCATCCAACAAGTGTTTTACTGAGTAACTTTTGTCACCCTAATTTTGGAATCTGGGATTACAGTAAGTAAGTAAAGAATAAAAACAACACAAGTAAACAGTAAACAATAAAGAGGAAATAAGAAAAATTTGCCATTTTGTGGATAGTAAAGCCTTTGAGGGGTATTTATTTTGTTATACTCTGATTTAAATCATGAATTACCCCAGAGCTGATTTTTAGCTTCAACATTCAATTTATTAACCTTTAGGCTCATGTTTAAAAATGTATTGCACCCAACTTGCATCTACAGCTTATATTCACAAAAGGAGTGAGTAGGAAAGGAAGAAAAAGCATTAACAACTAACAGCCTAGCTCTTTTGTGCCTTCCCTATGTTGTTCAAAAGGTAAAGTTAACAGCACAGCATCTATCTTATTCTACATATGCCCATAAGTTTTCCCCACACAATTTTATAACTTCTCTTCTCGGCCTGTGTTTGATGTTTATTATAATGATTCCACTCCTATAAGTATTTTTTGTGACTCAGTACAAATACTTTTGATGAATATCATTTTGCTAAAATAGAATCATTCATGATATATCATTTTACAAGCTCATTTTTTACTTAGCAATGTATTTTAGATATCCTTCCATGATAATACTATACACATACAGGTATAGATATGAATACACACACACACACACACACATACATATATATTTATACAAAAGTACATATGTATGTGCAAATATATGTCATCAAGTTTTAATGACTGCATAGATTTCCATCATATGGATATGCCATTGTTTAATGAAATCACTACAGATGTGCTTTGCTTCTAATTTTTTGATATTTTTACAACAATGTAATGAACATCTCTAATCTTGCATGTATATTTACTTGTAAAGTTATTGCTGTGAATACATTCTCAGGGGAGTAATTGCTAAGTCAAAAGGGTTTTATTAATCAGCTTAGTCTACAGCTTTCTAAA
This sequence comes from Potos flavus, assembly GCA_028534135.1. Classification (NCBI taxonomy): domain Eukaryota; kingdom Metazoa; phylum Chordata; class Mammalia; order Carnivora; family Procyonidae; genus Potos; species Potos flavus. The sequence goes on along the minus strand of CM052895.1, from coordinate 106,230,243 downwards.
GTAACAAACAACTCAAAGGATGTCAGTGCCTTATAACAGTTTATCTCTTATTCACACAGACAGAATAGCCTCCATCTGGGATCTTGTAGAGGGAAAAGAGCAATGACAACTATGAGCTGATTCAAAAAACTTTTGGTCAGAAATATCCCAGATCAATTCTACTTACAATTTACTGTCCAGAGCAATCATGAATTCAGGAGGACAGAAAAGTAAAGAGGACAGAAAGAGGACAGGTTCTTCCTGCAAAGAAGAACCCTAAAATATAATCCTTTTAGGGAAGAGAAGTAAGTTTTTTGAACAGTTAAACTGCCTACCAGAGGTGCTCATAACAATATGTACTGCTATGATTGCTACTACTACTGTTAAAAAAAAAAAAAGACATGGCTAAAATGCTGCCCTGGACAAAAACAAAACAGAGATTCTGAAATAGAGAAAATATCATGTCCCAAACAATTCCTAGCAGATCATTTAAAGCACATTATGGAATGGAGAAGTAAAATGGATGAGAGACTTTGTAGATAAAACTAACACAGGATAATCATGTCCATTTCCACTTGGCAAACAAACTCTAGCAGAAACATTACCACCACCGATTTTCATCCCCAATCACTGGATAACTACAAGTCATAGATTCCACCCCTAAATTGTCACTGTCTTCTTTTCCAAAGTCATTCAGAAGAGATTTGATTGTGTGCAAAAGAATTCAACCATGAAATGAGAGGATTTCATAAAACAGAACAAACTAATAACCTATTGATATGTCTAGATTTACAGCTTCAAGTCACTTTTCTCCTCTTGAGAGGATACGGAGATAATGTCAGAATAAACCAGGTAACACTATTAAGAACTTTGACAATTGATAGCCACACCTATATGAATTGTAGAGACATCTGGCCAGTAAAAGATAATTAAATAGTCTAAGGTTTAAATGAAACTTTTATGAAGTTTTATACTGAGAAAGAAGTGCTTATCCTAGAACAGGTGTACGGATGATATACTGAGGGATTTTGATTGATTTTTGTTTATAAACCATGTCTACACCCTCCACCTTGAGGGTAGATTAATACCCAGCTCCTGAATCATTCTTCAGGTGGCCATTTCCAAGCGTAGTGCTTCTGTGGACTGGAGATTAGAGAAACCTAATTTTTCACCCATTACCTCCTAGAGTTCTAACTACTAAAAAATACATCCAAGGGTCTAAAGGAGGAATCAAACTGTAATAGCAACCATGTTTTCTGATTATGGTGGAGTAGAAAATAAGCTTTACCTCCCAACCCAAGTTCAACTTACTCCCCAGTGGCAGCCATAGAAGTCTGAGATAACCACGAGCCTTCCAGACTGAAGAGTTCAAATAGGTTAGGCCTTATCCAAATGTGGTTTCCTGTTTGATAACTGGAAATAGACAAAAACACCACATTCTGCTTGAGAGCATGTTGGCGTGTTGTGGGGAGGGGAGGGAGAAAACGAGGGAGGGAGAAAGAGATGATAATAAAAATAGAAAGGAAGCTGGAGACATTAAGAAAGGGAGGAAAAAGTTTTCCATTCCTGAATGAATGACAAGGATGGAGAGGGAGACTAGAATTTTACACAGGATAGATCCTTATGGGACTGGAGAGGAAGTTTCACAATAGACGTCAGGGAACAGGATTTTCCAAAGTAAAAGTTCCAAAATCCAGACCATTTTATTCTTGAAAGAGGGAAGTGATTGTTCTAGAAAAATATTCAATATTCAGTAGAATTTAGTAGTAACACTTGTGGAAAAATAACTTACATTGCAGTAATATGTATTAATGACACCAGATCGCACTTTCATTTCTGTATCTAATTGAAAGGGAATTGTTGTCACAAATGCAAGAAATTAGTATTGCAGCCAGCCCTCCCTGTCAGACCATATCAAACAAGGTGCTGAAAGCTCTTTGAGAGAAGTGGAGACTGGAAATCTGAAAACACAATTTGAAGAAGAGAGTAGTAACTGAGTTATTTACTACTTCCAATTATAATTAAAATACTTAGTGAGGTAAAAGCAACACCCTGTATTCCCTGATGATTAGCCACATTGCATAACTGTTAGTTCTTTGACATTTTTATTAGGATATCCAAAAAATATTGTTACTCTGGATATGGCAACTTCAAGTAGAACCAGCTGAAAAAACAAAAATTACCATCATAACATTATCCAAGCTGATGCTTCCAATGTGCAAACTATCACTAGAGGCTGGAATGAATTACGGAACCAGGGGTCCACCACTAACTGTGTCCCTCCTAAAATGAATACTTAGCCCAGGCTTGAGTAAAACTCCAATGAAGTATTAAAAGTTGCTGCTAGCACCACTGAACCATTTTCATGACTGTTACTACAATCCACCTCTTAGTGACGTTACTGATCCATTTGGAGGTATATTGGGTAATTCCTTTACACCAAATCCACCATCTTTTCTTTTGTCATCTGATACTTGCTAAAACTATCTGATGAATAATCAATACAATTTGGTGGATCGAAACAGATATAAAGGATATTCTCTATTATAACGAGTATCTGTAGAAGAAAAAACCTCTCATGGTATCAGTTATCTAAAGAAAATTTAGCTATTATTTAGACAGATGGATCGAGATTGTGAAAATGAGAATTGAAGGGTCAGCCTCTCAGAGGCCAAAGACAAAACTCTCTTAAATATTTTCTCAGAACCTGTAGGACAAACCATATGGGAATCCATGTGTTATTACCAACTATGCAGTAGTTTCCTTATGATTGGTCCATCTATAGGCTACATTTACAAAAGGATGATTTCTCACCATCTCTGTTATCAAATTTCACATCTAAATTAAAGGGAGATACAGAAAGGTATCTCTAGTAGGATGCAATGCCTCCAAAGTCTTGTTTACCTTAGTTTCTGGATGAAGGCAAACTCATATAATCCAAGTCACAACAGGACTTTCACAAACCCTAACACCCAAGAGGCAAACATCAGAAAAGACCAAGCCACATAGAAAAGTCTGAGCATACCTAGGAGAAAATAATTGTATCACATTTAGAGAAGGAAAATGCTCACTCAAAAACACCCTTATAGAATATTTTATCAATAATTCTATCAATATCAATAATCAATAATCAATGTGGTATAGGCAGTGTTTGATAGCTTGAGCTCGAAAATCAGAATGCTAGAGTTTAAACCCAAGTTCTACCTTCTATTATGTGCATAGTCCTCAGCTACTATCTGTTTTTGGTTCTCTTCTCTCTAAAATAGGAATAAACAATATGAAACTAAAAGAGTGGTAGTATGGATTACAAGACAGAATCCATGACCTAGCTATAGAAGTATACAGTTGCACTTGGAAGTTGAATGAATTGATGATACAACCATCTTCTTGTCCAGATTATGGGCTGATCAATGGAAGTAACCATACCTTATTTAATTTTGCGTCCCAGGGCCAAGTATCATGTCTATAGAGCATAGTCAGTGCTCTATAGACGTTTTCTAAAATGAGTAAATGATGTATATTTATACAATTATATGCAAATATAGGTGACAAAGTACAATGAATTCAGTGAAAATGTAAAGAAACTAAACTTATTTTATTTTTCCATTTTAATATCATAGGATCAATCCAGGTTTTTATCTTTTACGAAATATGGTTAATTTCACCTATATAGAAATTTGAAGAGAAATATAGTCACTCAAACTCTGTAGGTGGGCCATCTAATCCCAAGAGTGACTATGGTAAACTGAAAAACTGTGGTAAACTCTAAGATATATTTACTTCCTAATCCCTGGAACCTATGAATATTATGTGACAAAATAGTAAATATTACTTTATAGGGCAAGAGATGTGATTAAATTAAGGATCTTGAGCTAGGGAATTTATCCTAGATTATCAAGGTAGGCCCTAAATGCCAACACAAATATCTTTATAAGAGACACACAGAGGCAGAGTAAATACACCAGAACATAAAGATGGAGTTGAGACTGGAGTGATATAACCACAAGCCAGGAAATGGTGAGCATCCACCAGAAGCTAGAAAAGGCAGGACTGGGTTCTTCCCCAGAGACCCTACATGGGTTAAGGCTCTGAAAACACCTTGATTTTTTACTTTTGGCTTTCAGAACTAAATTTCTGTTGTTTTAAGCCATCAAGATGGCTAAACAGCTCCAAGAAACTCACACACACACACACGCACACACTCCAAAGTCCCTGGGCTTGTGATTATAGAAATAGCTTTAAAAATACTTCCTCTATATCTGATATATGGATAAAAGGGATTATGCAGGACCTGAGTTTTCCTGAAATGTTGTCTAAAAGCTGAGAAGTGCTAGAAAATAAAGACTATCATTCATCCCCCTCCTTTTCAACTCTAGGGAAACTAGTATGGAGATTTGTCCATGGTCTACATGCAGAGCTCAGGAATTAAGGGAAGAAAAAAAAAATGAGCTTTTAAGGAATTGAAAATTATTTTTTGTTAGGATTTTATAGAGGCATGGAAGATAAATCTGGAACTGATTTTCTTGGACTGGTTCTTACCACTTAACGGAATCACTAGTAGAGAGTTTTTAAAATTCAAATTTATTGAATTAGACTCTTTGGGAAATGGAGCCTAGACTTTTGTGGTTCCAGAGGCAGGAGGTTAGGTGAAAGAATAGGAGCTCTTCCTCTGACTGTTAAAAATAATCATCTTTATGTATCCTTAGCTATAGAAAGTCAACTCTAAAAGTGCCCTTGAGAAATAGAATGGAAAAAGAAAAACTGTATCATTAAATTTCAGTGACATGTCATCTGCTTTTACGTGAAAACCAGGTTCGGGCATAGAATATTCTATTAGTCATCTCAAACAAAGCTGTGTGTCTCATTAATTCCCCTTTTAGTCCTCTAAAATATAACTTTCTAACCAGAAAACTAAGAAATATTTTATGGTTAACTAAGAAAAATAGAAGTGCCGTTAATTTATTATAAAGCCTCCTATCTACGACCAAACTGAATAAAAATCTCATTTTCCTTTTATTCATGATTACGAATGTGAGTGAAAAATTCTTTTGTTCATTGCCATGTTCTATTTCGAAATCAATGGATATGCCATTGAGATGCTTCGTCTTTATTAGTATTAAACAAACTGAAAACAAAATGTATTCTCACTGTTCAGCTCTAGCAAGGAATTGCATAATTTAACAAGTATCTTGAGAAAATTTTCATTTACTAATCACCTGCCTTATGCACAGTAATCTTGCACCATAACTATGAGCTTGGGCTTTGAAATCAGAGAGAACTGGGTTCAGATCCTGACCTGTCCATTTGATAGCCACAGGATATTGGGCAAGTTCCTAAGATATCTAAACCTTAGTTTCTTCTCCATAAAATAAGATTATTAAGTCTCCTTTATTAAAGTATCATGGGTATAAAGCATCTAATACAGAGTAAGTTCTCAGTCAATTGACATTCATGTTTTTGTTACAAGCTAAAGAAACAGAAGTCTAGTTATCCACACAAGAGGCTAGTGGTAAAATCTGATAGCCACTGGAGGACTATTATTATATGTGCTGCGAGCACCTCTCCAGGCTGAGGATATCATTATTAGTGTCCAAGACAGGCCTGTTTGAAGAACAAGGTCACAGAATTACCCAGAATCCAAGTGAGGTCAGGAATCAGACTCCATAGGATACAAAATTAGCACCCCATTCTACTGCTTTCTGGAGATCCAGCAAGACCATTTCAAAATGAAACAGTGGCTTTTCAGCATAACTGGCTACTTGAGACAAACAAACCCATCTTGTTTATAGAATGAATCACCATTTGGAACTAGTTGATCTTTTAATCTGTAAGCATGAATCATAAAAGTCATTTGTAACAATAGTGAAATCAAGAAAGGATTAAAACTCAAGAAGCTCTCTCTCTCTCTCTCTCTCTCTCTCTCACACACACACACACACACATATTCCTTCTTAATAATAAAAACTACCTTTCATAGCTTGAAAATATCCATTTCCATGTCAGAGAAGAAAATATCATTACCCATCATGTAGTAACATGAAGACATCTTTGGGAACTTCCCTGAACTACAGTACAACTTCCATTTCCCTGATCTTTCTTTTCTCAGGATCATCTCCTTTTAACTAAAATCTAAACTGTGTTAGCTAATATGATGATGTTAGAGAGTATAGAGTTCAAACTCCAGATTCATGCTCCTCTGCAAAACATGAAATCTTCTAAATAACAAATACCCTGTAGGAGGATGCAGCAGAATGTGTCAAGGGTTTCATTTGCCAAGGCAGAGGATTTGGCTAGCTGCTGTTTACCACTTTCTTCCCTCTTCTTCCAGACACCACTCACTTCCCTTTTCCTCTATGTCTATATGGTTCATTCTCCTTCACTGGTGCCCAGGACAAAGGCCACCATGATTCATATATCCTGTGTTAGAGTTAACTAAAGCAAAGTTGCAGAACTCTTTTTACTGGACTTCTCAAATCACTTCAAATACAGCCACAGGATCCTTGCCTGGTACAGAATTTTTCTCTTGATTATTACGTAAATTCTAAAAAAGAAAGAAATATATTGGTGCTGGATTATATACAATCTGTGTCATTAAGAATTTAGTTCTTTGGGTGGGTGTCTATTTTGTAAATTTGTTGAAAATCACGGAAGACCAATGAAGAAGACCAAGAAGAAAAGTGGCCAAGGACCAAGGATGTTGAAAAAGAGCCTGGTGTTTTAGAGACAAACAAAAATCATAACAAGAGAAGGCATTTTACAATAAGAAACATGAAATACTTAACTGAATTTAGAAGAGAGTTCTAATTATGCTTTTTATTAATATAAGTAACATAAGGATTGTCAGACAAACTACTTGGTAAGTTTTTATTAATTACCTACACAACATCTTTAGGCTTTAAAATAGACAATTAGCTATGTACATATATATATGTTAAATTACAACATCTCCTTAAACTTGTATCATAATATCAGTTATTCACCTGTGGATATGTCTCAAAATTAAAGATAAGCTATATTATTCCATCACCCTCATTAGAGACAAATATACCTATTATAAGTAAGCACGAATTCTTTGCTTAATAATCAAGCTGATAAAAGGCAAAATCTTTCCAAAGCTGGGATCAGACACCTGGTAATCAGGCTCCCTGCTTACCTCTCTGCTCTCACCTCCTATTGTTCTCTTAACTCGCTCCGCTCACTTCACTCCACACACATGACCTTCTTGGTTGCTCCTCAAATACACTAAACACTCTGTTACTTCAGTGCTACTGTATTTGCTCCTCCCTCCCCCTGAGCCAATTTCCCCACAGATATCTGTGTGCCTTGCTCCTTCAACTCACCCAGGTCTTGACCCAAACATTGTCTTGTTGGTGATCCAATTACCCTACATAAAATTGCAACACGCCTTCCCAATATTCCCCACTCCCTCTGCTCTGATTCATCTTTCTGACCCTTATGGTCTGTAAGTACAGTGACATCAGAGATTTTTATCTTCAGAGAGTCTTATGTTTTGCTTACTAGTATATCCTCAGTGCTCAGAACAATTTTGGCACATTGGTAGGCATCAAAGAATTTTTCTTGAATGAAGCAGGTTGCCTAGCTGTATTTTTAAATTCAATTGTTATAAAACATTTGAGTTACTCTTGCTCTTAAATGACATGTAGGTTCAGTATCGAAACTCAAGAACTGCATTCAAAGAATGAGGAGCAGAGCATGTCAGGCCTTTACAGTAGAGGTTAAGGGATGCCTGGGTAGTTTAGTTGGTTGAGGGGCTGCCTTTGGCTCAGCTCATGATCCCAGGATCCTGGGATAGAGTCCCACACTGGGCTCCTTACTCAGTGGGGAGCCTGCCACTCCCCCTGCTTGTGTTCTGTCTCTCTTTCTCTGACAAATAAATAAAAATCTTAAAGACAAACAAACAAAAAAAAACAAGTAGAGTTTAAGTCTAAGAACAAATTCTAGGAGGTTCTGCTCTTCCAATAAAGATAAGGGTTAAGTGAATCAGAAGCAACACCAGAATGGGCCTGCAGAGTGACAATCCTGCAGAGTCTCAATCCAGGGTCTGATGCTCAAAATATAACATAGTTGTGTTGTATTCCTGTAGGTCAGCAATCTGGGGTGGTGGAAAGCAGACTGGACTGGGAGTTAGGGGAGCTGGTTTCTCCCTCTAATAAGATGCGAGATTTGGTGCCAATTGCTCCAACTCTCCAGTCCCCAGCTCCCTCTGTAAGACAATAGGTCAGACTGTCTCCAAAAATAGCTAACTGTACTCTCCCCATCACACCCCAAACCCAAGTGAAATATATAGAAAGTACTATTTTGAAATACAGGGCAATAGAATTTCATAATTGCAACTCCCCAAATCCTCCCAAGTTTGTTCTATAGATAAAATAGACTATAAAGCTAAAAATGTTATATACAGAAACTTTTTGTCTTGCCTACTAAAGTCTAAAGCTTTGAAGTCAAGCTATATGAAATCATTCTGTATATACAATGTTACTTCAATTCTCCTGTTATTTAAATCAACAAAACTATAGGCATTTATTGCACCATTTTAAATTACTTCTGAGCATCAAAAAAACATATTAAAAGTATTATGTATGTAACCTAAAAACTACTTGAAGGTGAACTCCTATAGGGTAAACCCTCTGCTATATTCATTTCTGTAATTCTTCAAGATCCAGTTTACCAACTGACTTGAAATTTGAACAGGCCGTGACGGGAGATTGGTGGTTTCCAGGAAGGGCCTCTAAGTAGCCTCATAACGTGATATTTGCTTTGTAATTTCCCACACTACAAAGTCCTTAGCTTCATGGTTCAGAAATCTGATTTTGTCAGTTTAAGAGAGGTTTATCTACTAAGCCATCTTAGATGAATCAGGTTCACAAGAGATGAATGTACAAAACTAGGGTGCTTAAGTGTTAATCCACTGTATTATAACAATCATGGATCCAGACAACTAGGTCAGCATGGCTAGCATATTCTTTCTCTCTAGTAAAACAGGAAAATTAGACAGAAACCTAAATTCTAGTCAGAGGGTCACTTTAAATGCACAAAAATTAGTTGTATAATCCAAATATGTGCCATGTAGAGGTATACTTCACATGGAGAGATTGAGTGGTTGTACAAGTTTACCCAGTGTTTGGGTGATAGAACCCTGGATGGAGTCCACATTTGTTTGTCTCTGAAGACTATGCTCTGTGTTAATGAAAGTGAGACTATATTTGATGTCATGAGAGATAAAAAAAGAAGTATATTACCCTCAGAGTGATTGTAATCTCACTGCAAAGCCAATGTTGATATTTATTGTAACTGTCAGAAAATAATAGAAAGCAATATGTAATTGATGCCTAAGGCCCAGATGGTAATGATGGTAAGAAAAAGTACAGTGAATCCAGGAGAGAATGGAAGTACCCACATTCCTAAATAAAATTGTTTACATGATGATTATCTTGTAGATGTGGTTTCTATATCTCATTTCACACCCATATGGTCAGTAGTCATGGAATAATTACATTCCTTTATTTTTGATCTCTTTGTCACTAATAACTCTATAGCTCTCCTTTTATTATTGCTAGAAGAAAAATATGGCCATTTTTCTCCAGTTATGAATTAAATTCCTTTTTATCCCTGTGAATTGAAGTACCAAGGAAGAGTTATCTAAAAAGAACAATGTGTATGAAATCTTTCATATATTCTAAGTTCATATATATATTATATACGGGTGATTTCATTTAATCTTCATATTAAAAGAAAATATTATCTCCATTTTACAGATTAAAAAAGAAAACACAAGGCTCAGAGAAGATATGTAATCTGATCAAAGTCATTATAGTAGTAATAGGCAGAATTATGGTTTGAATTTAGGTCTGTCTGAACCGATAACTGTAAAGCCTCTCCAAGGGGTATTTTAGAGGGTAAGAGGGGTGCAGATGCAGAGGTGGTATCACAAAGACATCATAAACCAAATGCGATTTGATATAGGTCTTACAGAAAGTGTCAAAAGGTCATAGAAAAGGATAATGCAAGAGCATCATCATCACTAAGGCATCTTCTGGGAAAAGCTATGAGTTCATTTCACTTATGTCAGTCAATGGGAAGAGAAGAGATCAGAAAGCTAAGCTCTGGCTAACCGAGGCTTTCATTATCAGGCTAAGACACTGCTATTTTTTTTTTTTTTTTCATATTGCTTTATC